>OY728128.1:1491163333-1492363333 GCA_963277665.1 Viscum album
AAAAGGAAAAGTCAACCACCAAAAAGGAAAATAACAAGTGTATAGAAATAAACCCAAACCAATCCCACATGCATGTTTAAATAGTTCTGAAACAAGGTACAAGTACAAGAAAGATCAAAAGTATAATACCAAAATAAAACAAGTATAGAAAACTACAGCAACTCCAACTGTCCGACTAGTAGGGTCCCGCACGGCCCTGGTAGTCCTCCTGGAAACCTGAAAGTAAACTTAAGGTGAGCATACAAGTATAATAATTAGGGAAACCTAAACCTCTCGTGCACAAGTGGTGATACATCCTAATGCCTCATGAGAAAAACAGAAGAAACCTAGCAAGGAATTCTATCCACCCAACCTCACCAGCCACACTCACCAACACACAATCACAACAGGTAGTAGTATATAAGAACAAGATTATTGGGTACCCCGCACCATTTCCCACTAGTTAGCTTCTCTTCCTAACAGCGAACGTCCTGACGTTGCCACACTCTTCCCGCCCGCACACACCTAGGCCTCACAACCACACATCCCGCACGCACACACCTGGGCCTCACCACCACGTATCCTGCCCGCACAACCTGGGCCTCACAAACACACATCCCACCCGCACACACCTGGGCCTCACCACCACGTATCCCGCCCGCACACACCTGGGCCTCACCACTACGTATCCCGCCCGCACACACCTGGGACTCATCCCGAAGATTCTTGGGAAAAAGTAAGCCTGCCCGAAGAGTCTTGGGCCAATCCACCACAATCGAAACCTACCCGAACATTCTTAGGTGTAAGGTCGCCTCAAGCCATCACAGCCTAGGGAAGGAGTAGGAAGGATCTAGTAACTAAGGGGAAAACACCCTCTCCCATGAAATGGGAGTGTTCGGCACTAAGTGCTCAACATGGGTGGGGTGCGATAAAACACAAAAGATACAGATATATATATGTACACCAAACACACAGCCCAGCCTATGGGTTCTTAACAGAGAAACTGAGCACGTGCCTTGGCACTGCTACTATGAAGCATACATACAACAAACAACCCCAACCCCATTTAGGTTTTCATGTTCCAACAGAATCAGTTATTAGTTCCTTAACTATTGGGCAACTATCCACAACTAACCACAACGATCAATTGTAAAACATATCCCTACCATCCACAAATCAAGTTAGGAAAACACAAGCAGCACAACAAGTCCCTTATTAACAACCAACCAACCCATTGATTAACATTCCCATTCCATTACCATTCCCCACCATTTATTAACTCTTCTACTTTTTTATTTATTATTTACAACCCATAGTTCGTTCACATTCAACCCAACCCTGCATCCCCACTGCCAACCACCATAACCACAACCACACAGTACATCATCACCCCTTTAATACCATTTATCGCAGCCCTGCTTCCCATCACCAATGTAGTATTCACACCAACCCACAACCAAGCCAACCACAGCCCCGCTGCTCACCCGATCCACAACAACCCACAAAAAACCCCCATCACATGCCACGTATCCAATCCAACACCCACATGTTCATTATTTCAAATTAGTTCAACCGGGGTGATCACACAAGGGTTCTAGATTTTCATTTAATCAGCCAACTTTACGTGATTAACAAATTTCCACAATCCATGAAGTTTCCATTTACAAAAATGGTCTAGAAGGATAGGGAAACATTTAATTGTGCAAGTAAAGGCCACCAACTAGCGTGATTTTCAGTAGGTATAAGCCTATTCAATTCACAACATAATATCACAGGATATATAAAAAAGTAACTGTATTCACAACTTCCCATCCCCATTATATAAGCCAGTTATTATATTAATTAAACCGGTTCAAAATTGTTTCACGTAAATAAGAGGAAACCCACCCCACATGATTCACAAATTAGAGATACGAAGGTAAAATACCTACCTCAACAGGTTCTGATAACAACGCTCCTCCCCGGATCAACTTTAGAAGACATTCGTCGGCGTCCGTCACTTATGTTGAATCCTGGAAAACCCTCCTTGGGTGGAAGCTGGGAATAAAAGGCTGACAGATCTAAGCTTAGAAGTTCCTCCTCATCTTTACGATCCTGTGGCCACTGACAGATCGTAAATTGGAGCTCAGACGAAGAAGTTATGGAAGAAAAAGGAGCCTTCGAGTATCTTGGGAGATCTCTCCTCCGAGGGGAGGGGAGGAGAGGGGTGTGTTGAAAGGGAGAAGGGGCCCCATCCTTTTATAGGCGAGAAAAGAAAAATTACACGGCGTGTACTTTATGGTACACGGCATGTACTCGGTTATTTCACACAGTCTCCACACGGCTTCCAACACGGCTCTGCAGTCGTTGACTGGTCAACACACGGTTTGAGGGTAACGCATTCACGGGGAAGGACTATACGGCGTATAGTTTGGACACACGGCGTGTACCCATTTCTTTCACATGGCAAGGACACGGCCTTGAACATGGGGTATACTCAGCAAGGTGGTACATGACATGTACTCACACTACACAGCGTGTAGTTTCAAAATTCTGAAAAGTGTGGGAAAAGTCCATTTTACCCTCCAGAACACTTCAAGACCCACTTTTTGACAAAGTAATGGGCCGGAGAGGTCCAGGCCATTAAATCAGATACCTCTTAAAACATTCTCATCCCCTAGAATTCGAAACCATCCCAGAGGAACCCAACAAGATACCTCTTAGGGTTCTTGTTAAAATAGGAACCCAACCAACAACCCTAATTATAGGTGTTAGGAATTCCCAATCCTATGTCGAGATATTATCCGCTTTAGGCAGCACTAACTCGCCTGCACGAGTTTAATCGAATCCGCATTAATGTGTCTTGATTAAGTATTGGGTCTTCCCACTTCCATATTTTAGTATTTTTCAACTTTTACTTCCCCCAACACCACACAACCCACACACTGCCCGAACACGTGGTTTGGGGAAAATTCCTTTTCCTATATCGAGATATTATCCACTTTAGGCGGCACTGACTCTCTTGCACGGGTTCAATCGCATCCTCATTAATGTGTCTCGATTAAGGATCAGGTTTTCCCTTCCCCACATTCTCGGACATGTTACACGCTCCCCGAGAATAAGGAAACAAAAGGTCTCACAACCGACAAGCCAAGCATTCCATATATCAAAGGTATAGAGTACAAAAACAAAGCTCAAAAGAACAAGGAAAAACACAAGTCAAAACAAATATGGGTACTGAGCATGAATTTGTGGCTCCCGCTCCCAAGTGCTCTCCTCGAGGCCGCCATGCCTCCACAACACATGAACCAAGGGAATGGTTCGTCCACTGAGCACCTTCTCTTTACGATCTTCGATTATAACTGGTCGTTCCTCGAAGGTCGCGTCGTCTCCCATATCTAACTCTCCCCAGTCGATAATGTGAGATTCATCGTGTAAGTACCAACGAAGCTGGGATACGTGGAAGACGTCATGAATCTTCTCCAAATGAGGTGGTAGGGCTAGCTGATATGCCACCTTGTTGACTCGCCTCAGCACCTCGAAAGGTCCGATGAACCTAGGGGAGAGCTTACTCCCCTTCCCGAACCTCCACTGCCCCCGTCGAGGGTAAACCTTCAAGAACACATGATCTCCCACCTCTAACTCCAAGGGCCTCCTCCGACGATCAGTATAATATTTCTATCAGTCCTGATCCACTTTCATCCTCTCACGTACAAGCTGGACTTTCTCTGTGGTGCTCTGCACTACCTCTGGCCTAAGAGCACCTGTCTCACCAACCTCTGCCCAGCAAATGGGTGAACGACATGGTCTTCCATACAAAGCCTCAAATGGATCCATGCCAATAGTATAGTGGAAGTTTTTGTTGTAGGCAAAATCTACTAAAGGAAAGTGCCATACCCATGATCCTCCGAAATCTAGAACTCATGCTCGCAGCATGTCCTCCAATGTATGGATAGTCCGCTCTGTCTGGCCGTCGGTCTGGGGGTGGAAAGCAGTGCTAAGGCGTAGCTGGGTGCCAAAAGCATGTTGTAACCCCCTCCAAACTCGTGAGGTAAACCAAGTATCCTGGTTTAAGATGATAGTCTTCGGAACTCCATGAAAACGCACCACCTCATCTACGTACCTTTGTGCTAAGGTACTCACCGGGCCCGACTCCTTAATTGCTAAGAATTGAGCTGATTTCATCAGACAATCCACCACTACCCAGATAGAATCATAACCACCCTGAGATTTGGGTAGTCCTGTGACGAAGTCCATCGAGATGTCATCCCACTTCCACTCGGGGACATCTAAAGGATGCAACAAACCACTGGGAACACGGTGTTCAGCCTTCACTTGCTGACACACTAGGCATTTATCCACAAACTCCACCACATCCCATTTCACCCTGGGACACCAAAACAGTTCCCTCAGGCCTCGGTACATTTTTGAAACTTCTGGATGTACCGCCAAGGCTAAGCTATGCAATTCACGGAGAACTCCCTCACACATCGCATCTGGAACAAACAACCTTCCATGGAAAAGAATCTCATGCCGGCTGTCCTCTGACTAACCCTCTGGAGCGTTTCCCTGATCGACACGATCCTGCATTACTTCCGCCTCGGATTCCCCCCACTGAGACTCTTCCACCTGCTGTAACAAGGAGGACTGCACTGTTATCTGAAACAAACAGCCTCTAACACCCTCTGCCCTTGCATCCAAGTGCAAGGCATCCAACTCTCCCATCGCTTTCCAAGCATCAGTGGATTCTCGAACCACTTCCTTATGTGACTTCCTACTCTGGGCATCAGCCACAACGTTTCCATTACCTTCAGTGTAAGAGATCTCAAAGTCATAGTCATAGAGAAACTCGACCCATCTCTATTGTCGTAAGTTGAAGTCACGTTGGTAGAAGATATAACGTAAGCTCTTGTGATCTAAGAAGACCACAAAGCGCTCCCCAAAGAGGTAATGTCGCCACAACTTCAGTGCGAACACTACTACTTCAAGCTCCAGGTCATGGGTGGCATAGTTACACTCGTGAGGGAAAAACTGCCTATACCCATAACAGATCACACCCTTCTTCTGCATCAGCATGCACCCCAGACCAAGGCCAGAAGCATCACAAAACACCTCATACAACAACCCTTCCTCTGGAAACCTAAGTACGGGGGAACTAACCAACTTCTCCTCCAGGTAGTCGAAAGCCTTCTGTCACTGCTCGCTCCATAGGAAGACCTGGTTCTTCCTAGTCAAAGTTGTCAAAGGAGTCGAAACTTGAGAGAAGTCTGAAACGAACCTCCGATAGTAACCTGCTAACCCCAGGAAACTATGAACTTCTGCCACCCTCTTGGGTGCTTCCCAAGAAACAACTGCCTCCACCTTCGACGGGTCCATTGACACTCCATGCTGAGACACCACGTGCCCAAGTAAGTATACTTATTGCGTCAAGAACTTACACTTCGACAATTTCCTGTAAAGCTGGTGGTGGTGAAGGACTTCCAAGACAGTCCTGAGATGATCAATGTGCTCCTCCTCTGATCTTGAGTAGATCAGGATGTCATCGATAAACACAATGACAAACCGGTCCAGAAACTCTCAGAAGACAAATTTTATAAGTCCCATGAACACAGCTGGTGCATTCGTAACTCCAAACGGTATCACTACAAACTCGAAGTGCCCATACCTGCACCTGAAATCCGTCTTCAAGATGTCACTTTCCTTCACCCTCAGCTGATGTTATCCCGATCGTAGATCAATCTTATAAAACCAACCTTCTCCCCTCAGCTAGTCGAAGAGATCATCTATCCTTGGGACGGGGTAATGGTTCTTGACCGTTACCTGGTTCAACCTTCAGTAGTCTATTCATAGCCTGAGACCACCATCTTCCTTCTTCACGAAAAAAACTGGAGCACCCCATGGCGACATGCTGGGTCGAACAAAAACCTTCTCCATCAAATCGTCAATCTTAATCCGCAACTCCCGCAGCTCCAAAGGTTCCATCCGATAAGGGGCCATCGAAATCTGACAGGCACAAGGCTGTAAGTCTATCCCGAACTCAACATCACGTCGGGGGGGGGGGGGGGGTAGAGTCACAACCTCATCGGGAAAAACATCGAGGAACTCCCTAACAACCTCTAGGACATCCATCATCTCTGTATCAGGTGGAACCACTGATAACCCGCCTAACAAGGAAAGGAGAGGCTCCACACGCCGGCTTCCCACCTAATATCTCCTCTCACCAACAAAAGCTACACGCTACCCGTCCACGTCGGAGAACACGACTCTTCTCCGGAAGCAGTCGATAACGGCACTAACAGAAAACAACCAGTTGATTCCTAGGATGACATCATATGGATTCATCTGTAACAAAAGAGGATCCCCACTAGATCGATGTGGTCCCAACATCATCCCATATCCCTGGCAAACACAAGATACACTGGTCTGGCCTCCAACTGGTGTACTCAGCACCAGTGGTATGGAAAGTCTCTCTACGTCTAGTCCCAAATCATGGTCTAGACCAGGTGCAACAAAGGAGTGCGAAGCTCCTGAATCGAACAAATCATAAACGAGAGTGCTGAACAAAAAAAGCGTACCTCATACCACCTCTGGTCCTGCTGGAGCTGCCAACTCTGCTGCGTGCAACTATCCACGCCCAGCTCCTCTGCCTCTCTGATGTCATCCACCTCCCCGACCATGCCCTGGTCAAGGTCCCTAAGGAGCACCCTGAGGTCGGACTCCTTCTACAAAGTCTGCCCTCGGAGGAGCATGGTCATGCTGTTGCTAGAAGGCCCTCGCCAGCAACTGGTGCTACTGAGGTGGGCACTGAACCTGCCCACCTCCACCGTACTGAGCTCGGGTTGGGCACCAACTCTGAACGTGCCCGAAAACTCCAAAATAAAAACACTTCGGTCCGGGGCTTGTGAAAAAGGGATGAGGACCCGAAGATATGAACTGGAACTGCTAGGGCCTGCTCCCCACTGGCCTGAACCTGGAAGGTCCCGTCGTAGGAGACCTGCTGCTGACTGCCTTTCCCTTCAACGAACCTAGCTGGATCCTCTCTCGTGGTTCACCTCCTAGTGATTACATCCTCTCTACAACCTTTTCCTTCTTCTGTACCACCAAGTACGTCGGAAGGGTGAAGGGGTGACAACATACTAGAGCGAAGGATGAAGCGCCTCCTCCAAACCTCTCGCTCGAGACTCCTCATCCAGAAAGAGATCCGGAGAAAAGTGTAGGAGATCCTTGAACTTGATCCCCAGCTCTCGTACTGACATAATCCCCTGCTGAAGGGAGAGTAACTCATCCCGCTTCTCCGCCTTGATCATAGAAGAAAGTAATTCCTCTCAGAATTTCTTCTCAAAGTCAGCCCATGGAACCTCTGCCTTTATCCTCTCTCCGAGATAGAGCGTCCACCACTGTCACGCCGCACCTCTCAGCTGACTGACTACTAGGGGGACCCAGTACTCCCTCTAAGCATGGATCAAGTTAAAAGTGATCCCTAGCTCCTCAAGCCACCCCTCTGTCTCCGTATCCGAAGTACTACCCTCGTACTTATTGAGGTTCTACCGCTGGAAAGAACGGAGAGTCTTCTGTCACTGGCTATCTTCCTCCTCTCGGTCAATCCTCAACTGATCGACTGCCTGGATCTGCTGGGCCTCGGCCGTCTGGGTCACCCGGGGATGACGTCCAGGTGCAATAGCTGTATGGTAAACAAAGATCTCCTAAGACCAAGTAGTAAGGAAATTTTTTGCAGGGTTTCATTTTTATCATTTTATTAAATTTTTTTCCCATAACGCCCAAATCAAGTAAAAAAATCATGATGATGCATGTACCTTCCCGAGGGTCTCTACCCTGCAATTAATGTAGTCTCACTTGGTCGTTCGATAGGCTCAGAGTCCTTGCATCGGATCACGGGGGGCCCTAAAATCCTGTGTCCTAGCCGGTCTTCCCTGGCCTATGTCACGCACCAAGATTAACCAATACTGTTTCCCTACCATCGCATTCAATCCTCACTGTGCCTAACTCCAGACTCCATCCTATCTCTAAACCATCACCTTTGATACCATTCTCTCGTGACCCCCTCCTACCAAATATGCCCCTCCTGAGCTGGCAATGGTGAAAGGGAGATAATGACCCCCGAGCCCCGCCTCCAGTAGGACCTGGGGTGGCGACTAGCACTAAGGGTATGAGTTTTCACAAATATGGGAGGCATTGCCCTTTTTATTATTTAAGATTAGGAAATAGGACAAGTCAACCACCAAAAATGAAAAGAAAAAGTGTATAGAAATAAACCCAAACCAATCCCACATGCATGTTTATATAAGTTCTGAAACAAGGTACAAGTACAAGAAAGCTCAAAAGTACAATACCAAAAGAAAACAAGTACATCAAACTGAAGAAACTCCAACTGTCTAACAAGTAGGGTCCCACACGACCCTAGTAGTCCTCCTGTAAACCTGGAAGTAAACGTAGGGTGAGCATACAAGTATACTCAGTAGGGGAACCTAAAGCTCTCATGCACAAGTGGGGAGACATCCTAATGTCCCATGAGAACAACAGAAGAAACCTAGCAAGGAATTCTATCCACCCAACCTCACCAGCCACACTCACCAAAACACAATCACAATAGGTATTAGTATATAAGAACAAGATTATTGGGTACCCAACACCATTTCGCACTAGTTAGCTGCTCTTCCTAACGGAGAATGTCCTGACACTGCCACACTCTTCCCGCCCGCACACACCTAGGCCTCACAACCACACATCCCACCCGCACACACCTGGGCCTCACCACCATGTATCCCGCCCCCACACACCTGGGCCTCACAACCAAACATCCTGTCCGCACACACCTGGGCCTCACCACCACGTATCCCACCCGCACAAACCTGGGCCTCACCACCATGTATCCCACCCACACACACCTGGGCCTCATCCTGAAGATTCTTGGGAAAAAATAATCATGCCCGAAGAGTCTTGGGCCAATCCACCCCAATCTAAACCTACCCAAAGAGTCTTAGGTGTAAGGTCGCCTCAGGCCATCACAGCCTAGGGAAGGAGCAGGAAGTAGCTAGTAACTAAGGGGAAAACACCCTCACCCCTAAAATGGGAGTGTCCGGCACTAAGTTCTCAACATGGGTGGGGTGCGATAAAACACAAAATATACAGATATATATATGTATACCAAACACATAGCCCAACCTATGGCTTCTAAACAAAGAAACTGAGCACATGCCTCGGCACTGCTACTACGAAGCATGTATACAATAAACAACCCCAACCCCATTTAGGTTTTCATGTTTCAACAGAATTAGTTATTAGTTCCTTAACTACTGGGCAACTATCCACAACTAACCACAATGATCATTCATAAAACATATCCCTGCCATCCACAAATCAAGTTAGGAAAACACAAGCAGCACAACAAGTACCTTCTTAACAACCAACCAACCCATTTATTAACATTCCCATTCCATTACCATTCCCCACCATTTATTAACTCTTCCACTTTTTTATTTATTATTTACAACCCATAGTTCATTCACATTCAACCCAACCCTGCAGCCCCGCTGCCAACCACCATAACCACAACCACACCGTACATCATCAGCCCTTTAATACCATTTATCACAGCCTCGCTGCCCATCACCAACGTAGTATTCACACCAACCCACAACCAATCCAAACGCAGCCCCGCTGCTCACCCGATCCACAACAACCCACAAAATACCCCCATCACATTCCACGTATCCATGACAACACCCACATGTTCATTATTTCAAATTAGTTCAACCGGGGTGATCACACAAGGGTTCTAGATTTTCATTTAATCAGCCAACTTTACGTGATTAACAAATTTCCACATTCCATGAAGTTTCCATTCACAAAAACAGTCTAGAAGGATAGGGAAACATTTAATTGCGCAATCAAAGTCCCCCAATGACCGTGATTTTTAGTAGGCATAATCCTATTCAATTCACAACATAATATCACAGCATATATAAAAAAGTAACTGCATTCACAACTTCCCATCCCCAATATATAAGCCAGTTATTATCTTCATTAAACCGGTTCAAAAGTGTTTCATGTAAACAAGAGGAAACCCACCCCACATGATGCACAAATTAGAGAGACGAAGGTAAAATTATTACCTCAACAGGTTCTGATAACAACGATCCTCCTGGGATCAACTTTAGAAGACGTTCGTCGGCGTCCGTCACTTCTGTCAAATCCCGGAAAAACCTCCTTGGGTGGAAGCTGGGAAGGAAAAGCCAATGGATCCAAGATCAGAAGTTCCGCCTCATCTTTACGATCTTGTGGCCACTGACGGATCGTAAATCGGAGCTCGGACGAAGAAGTTATGGAAGAAAAAGGAGCCTTCGAGTCTCTTGGGAGAGCTCTGCTCATAGGGGAGGGGAGGAGAGGGGTGTGTTGAAAAGGAGAAGGGGACCCCTCCTTTTATAGGCAAGAAAAGCAAAAGTAAACGGTGTGTACTTTATGGTACATGGAGTGTACTCGGTTATTTCACACGGTCTCCACACGGCTTCCAACACAGCTCTGCGGCCGTTGACTGGTCAACACACGGTTTGAGGGTAACGCATACATGGGGAAGGACTACACATCGTGTAGTTCGGACACACGGCGTGTACCCATTTCTTTCACAAGGCAAGGACACAGCCTTGAACACGGGGTATACTCGGCAATGTGGTACACGGCGTGCACTTGCACGACACGGCGTGTAGTTTCAAAATTCTGAAAAGTGTGGGAAAAGTCCATTTTACCCTCCAAAACACTTCAAGACCCTCTTTTTGACAAAGGAATGGGTCGGAGAGGTCTGGGCCATTACAATTAATGATATTCACCCAATATTCCTAAATATTAAATCAAATTTATCAAATAAAAATTATATGTGTGTGGAAATTAATTTTAACAGAAATGCATGTAGCGTACAAAACCTCGTTTTAACCTTAATCACGGTAAATAAATTTTACTGTCTTCACTAATCATTATGAAAAAAAAATTAATTTTACCATATTATATAATATTAATTATTTTGATTCAAAATATTGAATCCATTTTACCAAATTCAACTCACAAAAGTAGAAAATTTTAATTTAAAATAAACCCGTAAATCATGTCAAAAAACGGTTTTTCAAGAAATGTATTTTTCAAGCATAAGATGATCTCACATTAACTATATAACCAGTGATCATCATTATATGTATTTAAATTAATATATTTATAAATATAATCTATAAATTTAATTTAAATCTTTCATTATTAGTGGTTATTTTTATTTATTAAACTTGAGGAACATCATTCATTTAAAAATAATTTTCATAAAAAAGTGTTATTAATCCTAAAAATAAAATTATACCAAAATTGGGTATAAAGATGTTTAAAATATAATTAATTATTTTAAATATAAATAAAGAATAATTTTTTGCATTTAAATTAAATTCAAATCATAATTTTCATTTAAATTACTTAATTTATTAAAAATAAATTACAATTTTACAAAAACTGTATTTTTTACTATTAATTGAAAAATCACTCCTTTTAGAAAAAAAAACTCAAAATTTCACCCTAAGATAATTTTTATATGATTATTTAAGAAATTAATTTCATTTTATTAAATAAATTTTCTAAATTTAGTAAAAATTAATTTTATTATTTTCTCACAGAAGTAGTAAAAATAATTTTTGACAAAAACGTATCTTTGGAGAATAAATTAACTTTTCTAAAAACTGATTGATTATTATTAATAAATTTGTATTGATTATGAACTATATATATATATTTCATAATTTGAATAATAATATTAATATCCACTAATTTAATGGCTAGGATATATTTTCCATATTTAAATAATATATTTTTGGGTCGTTTAAGCTCAATATGTCATGTCATATACATTATCAGGCATAATGTTCTACTTTCAAAATCTCATGGTTTCGTGTACCTCAAGCTATAGAAGAGATTAAATTTTTTTGAAATAAATATAATTTAAAATATCTAGGAATTATATTCTCTACACTTTCAATATAATTTCATCCTCTCTATTTGAACTTGTTCTTGAAAAACAAGGTTTGATATTTGAAATTGCATTTATTGGAAAACTACCATCATAAGTGGGTTAATAAAACTTTATCTTAAATAAAGGGAATGGGAAATATGAATTTCATTAATAATATTATATAAATAGGTTTATCATTAGGAAAACATTATTTTGAAGTGGAAATATGGACATAGAGGAGAAAATTATCATGCATGGACTAATAGAGAGTGATATAGAACATGTTTAGAAGAAAGTTAACAACCACAAAGACATAAATATATAATGGGTGAAAAGACCATTTGATTCATTGAATATGAAGGTAATAGGATAATATTTTGTTTCAAGGTCATTTTTCATAGAGTTTAGGAATTCTTTTACCATATAGACTAAGAATATAAGGAAATTTCCTTAATTGATAACTTTCAATTTAGTAAGAACAATTTCATCTTTTGGTTGTACTTTGATCAATCCCCACTTCATCTCTTTCTCTAAAAAAATAAATATATAATATGGTTTTTTAATGCCAAGATCACAATAATTAACTTTTAATAGATCATAATATCTATAAAATAATAATAATCTATTCCACCTATCTTTAAATATTAACTAAAATTGAAATGGTTACCACAAGGTAATATATTAACAAAAATTTATAAACCTTTATATGGAGAGATAATAAATTTTACTTGAAAAAATCCACCAATGGTTCGACTTTTATTATTCCACATATAAATAAACCTACATTCGAATAATCCTAAATATTCTCAACATTAAATAATTTTTCTCCTTAAATGTTATTTCACATCTTTAAACTTAAATCCCCAAAGTGAAATTTTATTATTCCCAAATAATCCTTTATATTAAAGATAGTTGTTATCTATACCACAACCAAATAAAATTCCACCTAATATATCATTAATCGTATCAAAATAAAAAATATTTTATCTAATAATATGTTTCCCAAAATCAAATTAATATTTATTCATTAAATCATTTATGAAGAAACAATTTCATACTAACTAGAAAATCACATAGTCTAGTGTTAGTTATTGCACCCTTGTCAACCTTTAGTTGTGGGTCCAAGCCCCATGGCCTTAATGTATGTGATGGTTTATCACCCGATATTTGGATTTTCCTTTTTATAAATCATTATTAAGATAATTACTATAACATTCCCAAAAATATGATGAACATACACAAAAAGAACATTAATCATCAAATCAATTTTTAGCAACTAAGTTTTTATATATGTATTTTTTTACAAAATCAAATTATCTTAATTGAATATTATTACCTTAACATGGATTATCATATTAACCATAAATTTTATCAATATCTTTAAACTTATTAAGGAATCATTTTTCCTCAAATAATACCTCATGTTGAAGCTTAAAGTTACATATACCTCAACCTAATGAAACATCTCCAAAAATGTCATTAATCACATGAAAATCCCATCACTTAATACCCAAAAGGGGGTTTCTAATAATTTAAACTTATGATCAACCTTAAAAATATTAAACAATGATGGTTCCTAAAAATATTAAACTATCTCCATATAAATCATAAAATTAGTGTCTTTGGGGATATCATAATTTTTAAATATTTATAATGGTTTGTGAAGATGATGTTAATTATACTAAGAATATCCTTTGAGAGTGTCAAACTAGGTGCACAGTAGGGACTATTATCATAGACCAGGTGATGATTGAGTTAATGCCCAATGTTCCCGTTTCAGAGTTATTACCCCTGGGTACAACTGTGCTAGAACCATGTCTACTTGTAATATCCATATAAGGATGTATTGTTAGGAAAAAACAGATAATCTATTCCTTACCAAAACTATATGATGTTCTTATATATATATATATATATATTCTCAAAGTATATTATAGGTTTATATTCCATATTTTATGTTTTCTTTAATCTAGTTCTCAAGGTTTCTACTAAAAATTATATGATACCAACTATAAATACCTCGACCCCAGTAGCCTCTGGATAAGGGTTACATTACTAATTTGGCATATGATACATGTAATCACATCCTAGAGGACTGAATTTTTTAGTAGTATTTGTAAAATAGATACATAATTGAATTTCAAATTACATTTGAAAATATGAACTACAACATTGTGAAGGTAAAAAAATTCATCTTTTAACTCACTTAAAGATTTCTTATTCATATCGTGGGGAACGAAAACAATATAAGGGTGAGATCAAATGTTCAGTAAGGGTTAAGTATAGTATAAGTAATCATGAATCGATAAGGAGTAATAAATATGGTAGGGTAAAAAACTAAACACACATTCCGTTTAATCAATAACTTTATCGTGATTAGATTGGCTTAATAAATATGGAAAGGTAAATAAGTAAACACACATTCCATTTAGTTAATTACTTGAGCACAAAATGATTCCATTGATAATATCAATGCTATAATATCATGGATAATAATAACTGAATTATTTATGGTGGAAATTATTAATATTAGATTTCATTATCTGGTATGTCATGATATTTATATCGTTAATACTTTTCATAAGACGGTTTAAAACTATGGGTAAACAACCATTTAATTCTATCTTACTGATTCACCTCATTAGACTATCAATGCATCGAGTGCATTTATAATTTTGATCCCCACTCATCACTTGATGTTCAATTCATTCTTAATTTATTTGATGATTGATTTAATTGATAAAAAACATGCCTTTTCAACAAATATTTTTATTGAATAAAGAACACAGATTTATCAATGTTTCCACATCTAATCAAATAACTTTCAAAGTAAAAACCATATTTAAAAATGGTATATGGTTTATTAAATAATAACAACCATGATATAATTAATATGCATATTTAAGGAAAAATTAATGTCCAATAATCATAAGAAAGTAGACATTCCAAGGTAAAGTTAATGAATAAAAAAATTAATTGAAAAAGTGAATTTCAATACTTTCCCTAGTCAAATTGTTTTTAAAACATCCAGATAAAGGATGATTAGGGTATAATTACAATATATTCTCATTATAGTATAAGTACAATAAAAGGCAGTTGTAGTTGATGAATATAAATACTATAAAAATCATTAAAAACATTATTGGGGAAAATAACCTTTTAACTTTAAAAATAATATTTAAAAACTAAACATTTATAGAATATTATGAGAAACATATCCTTGGAAATGACCATTTTAACTTTTAAACTAGTCTTCAAGATAATTATTGTTTATGATGTTGGGAAATTCTATTCAATTCTAGTACGTTAAAGTAACAATTCCTTTCACATTTTTGTAAGAAAAGTCAAAATTTTCATTATTTGAAAAATGAAAGGGAGATTCCATTAAAAAAATTAAAATTAAAATATGGGTAAAAATATATTTAATTAATCATTAGATAATATTAAAAACATTCTTTAATGAAAATTTTTAAAACGTGTATTTGGAAGGGAAATGATTTTCAACCAAAGGGAGAAATGATGTTGAATTTTCTAAAAAACATTTTCTCATTAATTTTAAGTACCAAAGATAGAAAAATGGTACTATTAATTGAAAATTTCATGACTTTCATAGAAGAATAAAATTAAAATGTTTTATTATTTAATGATAAAATAATTTCATTCAATGTAAATTCAAACATAAAACTTATGATTAGAATGAGATTAGAGTATAAACCCTTACCGCTTTGGTAACTTTTGAATCACAAAACCCATGAAAGAATAACATAACATAAAATTAAAAATTAAATAGCAATAATAATAAGAGATTCATGATATTTAATATCAAAGGGTCAGTAGATAAACCTAAAAAATTAAGATAGGTTTGTAACATAACATATGTCCCAAAAGAAGAAAATTTGAGATGAGAAACACTTAAAATGATCATAATGTTAAAGTGGGAATTAATCAATGAATCTTTTATGTGTATAAAATTTAAATCCATATAAAACAAGTGGAAATAAAAAATAGGATAATAAAAAAATACATTAATAATCTTATAATATCAAAGAAAATGAATAATTAATATAACCCAATGAATGGAAATTAAGTTATGAAATTATTTACCACTGGGTAATTTTGCATTCAAATACACTTTGGGTAAAATAATATGAATTTAAACTTAAAATTACATAAATTAGGAACTATTAATGATATTACATGTTAAATGGTCATTATATTGACCATATAAATGAAACTGTATTCATAACATTAAAATATGCCTCAATAAAGATAAATTGAGATGAAGTCCCTTACCTTACATTTCCCTTTAGATTATCATAATTTAAACTCGTTTATAATGGTTTTAAACAAGATATTAACTAATAAAATAACCATATTAATATTTATAATATATTGTATGATATTATTATAACACTTTACCACCCATTTGTTAATAATATTTCATTATTACCATTATTTCAAGTGTTAACTGCTTTGTTTTCTCATGCATGTTTTGTCATAGAAGTTTCAGTTCTTGTTTATAGGATGTTGATACATCATATATAGAATGATATTAATCTTATAAACATCATATATACTCATTATATACATTTTTATAACCATTGTTGAAACTTTTATATGGAAAACGAATTGCATCACTTCGCGGAGATGGTAGGTCGTATGTAAGCATGTGTAACGACATCATTCCCTTAACGAGTGAAAGGGTAAGGAATAGGATGATATATTAATTTTATAAAATTTATATAATTTCATTTTCATCATATATATTCATTATTTTAATCAATATTATTAACAATTTGATCCGGTGATGGAAAAAAATTACATCAATTTATGAGGCGGTAGTCCGTTGTACACACGAGCGATGACTTTGTTTCCCATTTAATAAAGGAGATTGATAAATGTAATTTCATAATGATAATACCATATCATTATATGGGATATAGTGTTTTAATTATATTGAAATTTTTAATACATAATTGAAGGTGAAAAAATAATAATTAAAAAGAAAGAGCTTAATGAAGACAATTACCATCACTTAGAAGAACCTCATTTGGATATCGTATAAAGGACACCAGTTTTGGTCTTTCCAGATGACCAAAAGCATAAAAATGTGCATAATGATGTTTTTTAGAGATATTTTTAGGGTTTTGATGAGCTAAATAGCTTTATAGGTGTAAATAAATAAGGGGAGGGAGTTCTCTTTTATAATTGAGGAGGAGTGTCGTTTTGTGAGTACTCAAAACTATTCAATAATGAGAAGTTACTCTTATTACATCTTGGGTTATTATAAAAGGTATGGACCATTAATTTTTTGTTTTAATTTATTTAATTTGTCCTAATAATAACTCTTAAATGTTTAAAGAGTTCTTGGGTGCGTTCGTGGCTCGTTTAATGCCAAGAGACCGAAATGGGAAGAAGCAGACTAGGCTATACGGTTAGAGGAAACTATACAGTCCAGCCCGCATGGTATCCCTAAATATTATGATTGAATAAAGTGAGGTCTAGAGGGATAGAAATTTTTTATAAAACTATGTGACTCAAGGTTCATGGTCATGTGGCCACCTATAGTTTTTCTATAGAGCAGTTTCTCACTATTTTCGCATGGTTAGATAAACGGTGCGCCTAACTATGTGGTACACCCCTTTGATGAAAAACCAACTGTACAGTTGGTGAAAAGTTTGGATATCTATTCAAAAAACTATGTGACCCCTACTGTGTTATTTAAATTCCTATTTTACCCTCAATGAATTTTTTAAAGCTTCCTTTTTCTTTTCTCTCCTCCAGCGGGTTTCTTCCTCTCCCTTGGTGCATGGAGCTCTCTTCCACCATTCTTATAGAAATTTGATCTATCTTTCTCAACCGAAGTCTGAATCACTAATTTTCAAAAACATTTGATCTATCTCAGTAAGTTCCATCTTCCTCTATAACCTATTTTAATGTTCCTCTCCCATTTATGGCACTATTTTCCTGTGACATATTTTTTCCTATCTTCAAGGTGTTTTCCAAATCCTTTGATTTATTCTATTCTAGGCTAAATCAAGCCTCAATAATGGGTGATTACAGTTCTACTATGTTGAGGTTCGTGGTCTAGGTCTTTCTTTCTCATTTCATTTATTTATAAATGACGCGTTGTTATTCCTCTTGCTAGAACCTTCCAACAGGCCTTCAGTTTTGTTGAATAGATTAATTTAGTGGGTTCTTCATGTCGTACATGACCCTACCTTATGGAAAACCCATATTTGGTTCATTATCTACATAATTTAACATCCATTTATGTGTTCCCACCTTGAATGTACTATTTACCATGCTTTTAATAGCTATCCACCATATGAGTTTCCCATTGGTTAAATGAATTAAATCTATGAGTGAGTTGTGGTAATTAGATTGGATGCTTATGGTTATTGCCTTATGAAATTGATTTCTATTTATGACATGCTATGTACTTTATACCTTGAACTCAATAATTTTTCCATAATTAGGTATTTTCAATTGAATGTTATGTTTGTTCGATCTTGTTAGATTGGAATATTGAAATTTCATTGATGTCATATGATTATAAATATTCTAGGCCTTGTTTCTTATCCCTCATGCCATGCCTTGCTCACGTGTAATACCTTGATCCTTTACTATATAAATCATGCCATTTTTTGGGTTTAATTGTATAGTTTTGTTATTTTGGTGAGTATGTGATATATAGATGTTTTATTTTATGGCACATAATTATGTATGGATGCCTTTCCTTATGATGTGCCTTGGTTTCTATGGACACCTACCGCGGGCTGGGAGAGAACATGGGTCCTAGTTTAGGGATTCCATGTATAGAATCGCTATTCTCAGTCGGATCTAATTGACAAACTGAGAGTGATAATTTGGATTTACAAGTATGGTCTCTCCATGCGGTTTACTTATACTTATGAGTGACACTGATTCCCTAGGGGATAAACTAAGGAAAAACTCAAGAGAAAGATGACTACGCCATGCCCTGGGTGATACATGGTCCCCTATGTGAGATATTTGGTATGGGATCAGATTCACCATTCCATGAGTGATATAAGTAATCCCTATATGGGTTTTCTTGGATGGACTCGTTGGTATTGGTTCTATCAAAGACACATGTAGTAACCCTTGGTATTCAGTTTAGATTGCCTTGGATAGGATCAAGACCCCACTCATGGATTTGATGGATTTATTTCTTTTTCTATGTGTATTTCATATTATTTATATTGAATCATACCTATATGATGATGTGAAAATGATACCCCAATCCAAAGAACAATATTGAGGGTGTGTTATCCTTAGTTTCCTTGTTCACCTAGACCTTGGTTTACATATTATGACTTTCACATGTACTTATTTTCAGACATCTATCATAAGCTGAAGCAGGTGGTATCGGTCAGGTTTCCATTGAGGAACCTGGGATGAGATGCTTATTTATTATTTGTTTATTTCCCTTATTTTATTTATTATAGACCAATATCATTTTTTATTGCATGAAATAGATTGTCCTGAACATCATGAGTGTCAGCCTACTTATATTTTACCTCACACCCTGCTCAGGTGACCTTGGTTCCTGAGTAGATTTCCTGATCGCAAGTTTCGATAAAGAGAAGCATGTGAATTATGATGCTATATTATTTAAGGCTTTAGAATGGATCAAGGGGTAGAGGATTGAGCTTATGCTTGAGATTCTTTTAATAGCAGTTTTTTACTTTTTTTATTTTTCCATCATGTAGTATATTATTTAATCCCTAGCTCCCCTTACTTACATTTTTTATACCATCATTTCATCATTATCATTTTGTATCTATTATTTCTATTCGATTTTCAATAGTTGTTTGCTTATCTTTCATGGTTTTCATCATGGTTATGATGCTTTTGCTTCTTATGATATATGATTCTACCATTTATTTCTATAGTTTACTAATTTGTATATGTTGATCTATGAGGGTATAGTCTCCCCACAGATACTCTCAAGGCTGTCACTACTAGTCGGTATCCTCTGGAATTTGAGGAGGTGAGTTTGAGGTCTTGTGGACCACTATATTGGGGATCAGTTCATTGGAACTCAAGGAGGGACACTACAAAGTTGTATCAGATCCTTATTTTTATTTTTTTTCTTACTGATTGGATATTATACATGATATTAGACCTTGGAATTTGGACCTTAATCTGTTCTTAGACGTAGTTAACCCATAAACAGGGGAACCCAAATTGCCTACGTTGGGAAATTATTATTATTGATTATTCCATTTATAATTGATATGAATTCACCATTGGGTAAAGCACTTTTTTTATGATTTAATTGATATTTGTATTATTGAAATGATTATTTCTATTATTTCATCCTAATGAAATGAGGGAACTACATATCATGCATCATAATAGGCACCATAGGATTAAACATTCATTCATTATGCCTTTCCATGTCTAATTTCACCATCCATTGCATGTTTTCATGTGATTTTTATTGTGCCTTGTTCAGTTGAGCCCTGTAGTGTTTGGTTATTACATATAAACATTGAAATTTTCCAATTCGACTTGCAAAATCATGATGTGATTTTGATTAATTAGACACCTAATTTCAATTTATAATGTGTATGGGCCCTTATAAATTGGGATGGTGATACACTTAATTCAACAAAATTAAAAAGGGTATTAAATATATAAAGGAGTTATAGTGGAAACCACCTTTAGAAATAAATGGACCTTATACATGAAAATTGTGAGACCTTGACCTGACCTAACTATACCAATGGGAATTAGGCTATGATTTGTGTGTTCTTAGCGATCCTTCTAGGATTACCTAATATCTAATACTGTCTCTAGAATAAGGATTTTGGTTCTGTTATGTTTCAGTGAGGCTTTGTACCAACCCTTATTTATCTATTTCCTTGTCTTCTTTTCTAATCTATTTTAAATCCTTTCTAAGGAGTGCACTTGTCATTGTAGAGATATTCCACCATGACTTCCTCATGTTGTATGGAAAGAATGTGTCGATGAGAACACTTAGGAGGTGGTGGACCCTAATCCACCAGTGGTACCTCCTATAATGTCACCTGAGGAACCTACTTTCTATCTTTCACTAGGCCTTGATTCTAAGTTTCATGATAGTTTCCTACGGTTCATGTATTCTATTCAAGGTGCTCCCTAGCCTACCCCTATTACGAAAGAGCTGACTCGAGACTTCCAATAATAGAATCCTCATACTTTCTTGGGTTATGGAGGACCACATGTTGTATAATCATGGTTATAGGATATATTATCTATCTTCAACCATCTAGATAATCCTCTAGAGAAGATGGTCAAGCTCGCTACCTATATGTTACATGACTCCACCAAGAGTTGGTGGGACAACATATCTTAGTCTGAGCAACATTGAGGTATAGTCTGGAAAAAATTACATAGGAACTTCTATGATCACTTATTCCCATATACTCTAAGATTATATATTTATTGGGACTTTATACATATTTATCAGGGATCTATGACCATTCTTGATTATTCTAATTACTTCACCAATCTTCAGAATTTTTTTCCTTCTCTGACTGGTGATGAGTTGATGACTACAAGTCATTTTGAGGATGGTCTTGGTTTTGTTTTCCATTCACAAGTGAACACCTTTTTATTGAAAATTGTTATATATATAGGTAACTATGACCTAATTATAGAATATAATCTCAACCAATCTAAAAACATGAGCCAAGGCAGTTCTGTTCCAAGGTAGGGCGATTGTTCTTCTAGTAGTCAGAAACACCATTTTGAGGGTAAACATGGGGGAAGTGACAGCCATGTGAAATTCACGGACTCCATAGTGTGTCACTAGTGTGTAAGGTTGGTCCATAATAATCCCACATGCATAAGGAACCCAATTGAGTGTCAGTCTTGAGGTATGATGGGTCACCTTGGAGATTCTATCATTTTTTCATCTAGCATCCATTTATAGGGGATTCATATAAAAAATTTATTGGGTATAGGATATGTGACTCCATGTCAAGCTTGGAGTTGGTATTCTACCAGCCAATCAGTTCAAGGTGGTGGTGGTCATAGTTGAGTTAGTTAGACCCCAGAGCATCAGCTTTAGCAGAGGGGATCTGTTCAAGATAGTCAGGTAGCATCTCTAGGATATGCTTCAGTCCATATTTAGGTAGTATAAGATACCCCCAAGGAGTGGATTCTAGGACCATATATGGTTATAGGTATTATTCTAGTGACCTTTGCTTTATTTTCTTCCCTTTTTTATATAGTTTCATCGCACTCTTTTATATCTATTGTAGTTTTAGAAAGCTTTGGTCTTGAATTAGAGTACTTTTTTTGATGTTATGTCTCTGAAAACACCATTAGGGGTTATAAAAGATGTCATAGTTGAATTCTAGGAGTGCCCTATATATAGGTGGGTGTCGTTTATTCTATAGTTTCTTTATCATCGAGATGATTGGCTTAAAAATCATTCTCAGTATGGACTGTCTTGTGTCTTATCATGACCAAGTGGATTTTTATCAATTACGAGTATATTTTACATCACTCAAGGGAAACACATATATCCCCAAGGTTGAATGGGATATCCATGAAAATTTATCTGAACCCCAACATACTAGGCTTGGTAGAGTGACATCTTAGTTGGTGAGTCTCTTTATGAGAGACCAGGGAATACAATTAGTAGAGTTCCCTTTTGTAGTGGATCATTTTAGGGATGTCTTCCATGATGATTTCTTTAGCTTACCTCCTAGGAGATAGGTTGATTTCAAAATAAATCTAGTTCCAGTTGCTACACCAATGTTCATTCTTCCATATAGGATGGAACCTACAGAGCTCTAGGAACTCAAGAAGTAGATTTAAGATATAGAGTATAAGGGTTTTATTAGACCTAGCATGTCACCATGGGGTTCACTAGTCCCTTTTTTCTTAGAAGAAGGATGGTACCCTTAGATTTTGCATGGATTAATGCTGATTGAACCATATTATGGTGAAGAATTAGTGTCCATCACCTCATATCAATGACCTATTTCACCATATCTGAGGAGAAATAGTTTTATCCAAGATCAACTTGAGGTTGGGATACAGTTAGGTTTGTGTGAGGTAATCATATATACCATGAGTAGTGTTATGAAAAAGGTATGGAATGTATAGGTATTTTGTTATATTTTTTGGTCTGACAAATGTGTCATTGGTCTTTATGGCTCAGATGAATCTGTTTTTACACCTGTATCTTGATTCCTTTATGGTAGTCTTTGTAGTTGTTATCATAGTGTACTCGCACACTAGACATGATCATGCCAATCATCTTGAGATAATGTTGAGTACATTGAGATAGAACCAGCTATATTTAAAGCTTAGTAAATTCCAATTTTGGATTATTAAGGTTCACTTATAATGTTATATCATATCTAAGGAAGACACATCAGTTGACCCAGAGAAGGTGAGTGTTGTGGTTTCCTGAGAATAGCCCAATAATGTGTTTGACATACGAAGATTCTTATATATACTTGGATATTATAGTTTTTTAATTCCAGAATTCTCCCACTTAGCGAAGCCTCTTACAACCCTAAATAATAAGGGTGTGCATTTTCTATGTTTTGAATCTTGTGATATAGGTTTTCAATAGTTAAAGGGAAGACTCACCATAGTATTGATCTTGATTCTACCAGGGATGCACATGATTTATATAGTCTATTTTGATGATTCAATAATTAGGTGTGGCTCAGTTCTAATGTAGGATAATCGATTCATGGCATATGGGTCCCACAAGATAAGGCCTCAAGAGTGGATTTACCTTATGCATGACCTTGAGCTAGCAGTCATGGTCCGTGCTCTATGTTGTTGGAGGCACTACCAGTTGGATGAGTGATTTTTTATTACACAGATCATAAAAGTTTTAAATATATATTCACATATAATAACATGAATATGAGGAAATTTAGGTGGGTGGAATACATGTAGTCCATCTACTTTGAGCTTACTTACACACCCATAAAGGGAAATGTCATAGCTGATTCCTTGAGTTGGAAGACTCAGACACAAACCATCAAGGAGGCTGTAAATGAGTGGAAACTGATGGTTCTTCTTTCTGAGATTCACCAAGAGGTTAAGGAAAACAATATGAAACCAATTATAGTAGCTCTAGAAGTTACCTCCTCCCTTCTATAATGGGTTTTAATGAGGAAATTATCAGATTCTGAAGGCCTTGTTTTGAGGGAGAGTTTCATAAGAGAGAACCCACCTCCGAGTTCGGTTGTTGATGGCAGTGAGACTCTAATCTTACATGGATGAAAATTGGTGCCTTATAATATGAATAAAGAGATGATGAGGTAATTTAATGACACTGTATGGGAAGTTCATCTTGGTCTCACCAAGATGTACCAAGATAAACATTTTCAGTAATGTTGGCTATGTATAAAAAAGGCAGATAGTAGGTTTCATCACTCGGTGCTCCACCTATCAATAGGTGATGGCAGAGCCCCAATGATCTACTAGAATTCTACAGCCTCTATCTATTCCTAACTAGAGATGGAATGACTTCACTATAGATTCTATGATAGGCTTGCTAAGGTCTCCTCAATATAGTGATGCAGTATAGGTGACCATTGCTAGGCTGACCAAGGTCACTCACTTCTTACTGATCAGAGAGACCTTTTCTATTGATGTTCTAGGAAACCTATATATCCAGAATATAGTTATACTTCATGGTTTATCTCATTCTATCATTTCAAAATAAGATTCATATTTCACATCATGGTTCTAAAAAGGGTTGCAAAAGGAATTGGGTTTATGGGTTCTATTGAGTAATGCATATAACCCTTAAACTGACAGGTAGTCTAATCAGACTATACAAGTGTTAAAGGATATGATATGGGATAGTATTATTGATGTTAGAGTTTTATAGGAAAATCATATTCCTCTGGTTGATTTTTTATAAAACAACAAATTTTAGGAAACAATTTAGATGGATCCGTATGAGGATTTCTTTGGTATACCATTCTATTCACCTATGTTGTAGCTAGAGGTAGGTGAGGTTACTCTACTGGGTCCTCATATCATTTAGGTGACTTTAGATCAAGTGAATCTGATTTATAAATGTATGGATATAATTCAGTCTAGGTAGAAGTCTTATACCAATCGTCATCGTAGACCTCTAGATTTCGAGGTGGGACACTGGTTCTTTCTACATGTTTCACCTATATTGGGTTATAAACAAATTATGAGAAAAGTAAATTTGTTACCCTATTATGTTAGTACTTTCAAGATATTGGAGAGGATCAGGCTGGTGGAATATTAGTTGTATCTCCCTTAGCGGTATTGTTACATGCATAAATTATTCCATGTATCTCATCTCAGCGATATTATCATAATATGTCTCATTTGTTAAGCCATGAGGATATTTAGTTGGAGGCAAGTGTATCCTTTGAGGAGCATCTGATACATATTTTTGATCGAAGCATGAATTCTCTCTATTGTAGGTCATTTACTTTGGTTTGGGTGTTATGGAAACATGGGTGTGTATAGGATGAGACGTAGGAGTTGGAAGGCAATGTACATGTGTAGTGATCAGAACTCTTTTCTAATGACATCATACCACCCTCAGAAGGAAAAATCGGGGATGAGTTATCTTAATGATGGGAGTTTGTAACAACCTGGATATTTCTCAATGCTACAAACCATTAATATTTTGTTTAAATTCCTTTAAATGGCCCTAATAATGATGAATAAAATGTTAAATAAGGTATTAGGTGTGTATGGGGATCATTCGAAGCCTGGATCCCTAAAATTGGAAGAAGAAGAATGGGCCACACAGTTTTTCTATAACCGTACTAACTGGGGTGCATGGCCATGAGAAAACCTATTGTTTTTTTACAGAGTGGTTTCAAATAGTTTTCACATGATTAGATAATCCATGTGCCTAACTGTGTAGTACACCCCTTTGAAGAAGAACTTGTCGCATGGTTGTAACATGGTTTGTCTAACCATGTGGAAAAACTCTGAGACCCCTCATATGTGGTTGAAATACCCATTTTACCCTTAATGAATGTTTTAAACCTCCCTTTTTATTTCCTCTCCTCCTCTAGTGGGTTTCTTCCTCTCCCTTAGTGTGTGTATCTCTCTTAATCAATTCTCATAGGGTTTGAACTATCTCCCTTAACTAAAGTCTGAATCACTCACCATAGGAAGCATTAGATCCATCTTGGTAAGCTTTATCTTTTTCTATAACCTATTTAATGGTTCTTCTCCCATCCATTGATCTATTTTGGTGTGATTTATTTTTTCCCATTATCTTGGAGTTTGAAAAATCCTTCAATTTATTATGTTATAGGTTGAATCAAGACTCAATAATGGAATAGTAGAGAACTACTACATCAAGGTAGGTGGTCTATATAGTTCTTACTCATTTTTTTCCTTATAAATTACACACCATTGGGCCTCTTGCTGGAACCTTACAGCGGAGCTTCAATTTTTTTTAATATATTACTTTAGCAGGTTACTCGTGTCGTATATAACCCTCCCTTATAGAGAAACCCATCCATGGATCATTCTACTCATTGTTTGACACCCCTTTGGGTGTGACCACCTTTAATGGCCTCTTGACCATGCTTTGAATAGATATCCACCATTTTAATTTCCCATTGGTTAAATGAATTAAATCTATAAGTGAATTATGGTAATTTGGATGGATTCCTATGCATATTTCCTTATGAAATTTCTTTCCATTTATTTAAAGCTATGTACTTTATACCTTTAACTAAACACTTATGCCATAATTGGGTGGTTTTAATTGAATGATATGCTCAGTAAATCTTGTTAGCTTGGGATATTGAGATGTCATTAATGACATGTAATTCTCAATATGATAGGCCTTTTTGCTTATGCCCCATGACATGGCTTAATCATGTGTAATGTCTTGATCCTTTACGATATAAATTGTGCCATAGTTGTTTGGATTTAATTGTATAGTTTGGTTATTTTGTTAAGAATGTGATATAGAGATGTTTTATTTTATGGAATATAAATATATATGGATTCCTTTCCTTATGATGTGACTTGGTTGATATGGCTCACTTATTGTGGCCTAGAAGAGAAAATGGGTCCTAATATAAGAATTTCATGGATATAATCTCCATGCTCGGATGAATCTAATTAATGCATCGGGAGAAATACTTTGTCTTTCCAAGTATGGGCTCCACGAGCAGTTTACTTATACTCATGAGTGAAACTGTTTCCCTATGGGAGAAAATTAGGATAGAATCATGTGAAAATGTATAATCCATGTCCTGGGTGATACCCGGTACCCTATATGAGATACTTGGTATGGACTCAGAGTCACCATGTCATGAGTGATAGAAGGAATGCCTATATAGGTTTCCTTATATGGACTCGGTGGCATTGGTTCTATGAGAGACACCTGTTGAGACCCTTGGGATTCTGTTTAGATCACATTAGATGGGCTCAGAACTCCACTCATATATTTAATGGATTTATTGCTTATGTTATATGTATTTTATCTTATTTATATTGAAGCATACCTTTATAATGATGTGAAAATGATACCCCAAACCAAAGCACATGTTTGGGGGTGTGTTATCCTCAGTTTTCTTATTCACTCAAACATTAGTTTACATATTATTACTTGCATAGGTACTAGGAGGTCATAATTGAATGCTAGGAGTGCCCTATATATAGGTGGGTGTCGTTTATTCTATAGTTTCTTTATCATCGAGATGATTGGCTTCAAAATATTTCTCAGTATGGACTGTCTTGTGCCTTATCATAACCAAGTGGATTTTTATCAATTACGAGTATATTTTACATCACTCAAGGGAAACACATATATCCCCAAGGTTGAATGGGATATCCATGAAAATTTATCTGAACCCCAACATACTAGGCTTGGCAGAGTGACAGCTTAGTTGGTGAGTCTCTTTATGAGAGATCAGGGAATACAATTAGTAGAGTTCCCTTTTGTAGTGGGTCATTTTAGGGATGTCTTCCATGATGATTTCTTTAGCTTACCTCCTACGAGATAGGTTGATTTCACAATAAATCTAGTTCCAGTTGCTACACCAATGTTCATTCTTCCATATAGGATGGAACCTACAGAGCTCTAGGAACTCAAGAAGTATATTTAAGATCTAGAGTATAAGGGTTTTATTAGACCTAGCATGTCACCATGGGGTTCACTAGTCCCTTTTTTCTTAGAAGAAGGATGGTGCCCTTAGATTTTGCATGGATTAATGCTGATTGAACCATATTATGGTGAAGAATTAGTGTCCATCACCTCATATCAATGACCTATTTCACCATATCTGAGGAGAAATAGTTTTATCCAAGATCAACTTGAGGTTGGGATACAATTAGGTTTGTGTGAGGTCATCATATATACCATGAGTAGTGTTATGAAAAAGGTATGGCCTGTATAGGTATTTTGTTATATTTTTTGGTCTGACAAATGTGTCATTGGTCTTTATGGCTCAGATGAATCTATTTTTACACATGTATCTTGATTCCTTTATGGTAGTCTTTGTAGTTGTTATCATAGTGTACTCGCACACTAGACATGATCATGCCAATCATCTTGAGATAATGTTGAGTACATTGAGATAGAACCAGCTATATTTAAAGCTTAGTAAATTCCAATTTTAGATTATTAAGGTTCACTTATTATGTTATATCATATCTAAGGAAGACACATCAGTTGACCCAGAGAAGGTGAGTGTTGTGGTTTCCTGAGAATAGCCCAATAATGTGTTTGACATACGAAGATTCTTATATATACTTGGATATTATAGTTTTTTAATTCCAGAATTCTCCCACTTAGCGAAGCCTCTTACAACCCTAAATAATAAGGGTGTGCATTTCCTATGTTCTGAATCTTGTGATATAGGTTTTCAATAGTTAAAGGGAAGACTCACCACAGTATTGATCTTGATTCTACCAGGGATGCACAGGATTTATATAGTCTATTTTGATGATTCAATAATTAGGTGTGGCTCAGTTCTAATGTAGGATAATCGATTCATGGCATATGGGTCCCACAAGATAAGGCCTCAAGAGTGGATTTACCTTATGCATGACCTTGAGCTAGCAGTCATGGTTCATGCTCTATGTTGTTGGAGGCACTACCAGTTGGATGAGTGATTTTTTATTACACGGATCATAAAAGTTTTAAATATATATTCACGTATAAGAACATGAATATGAGGAAATTTAGGTGGGTGGAATACATGTATTCCTTCTACTTTGAGCTTACTTACACACCCATAAAGGGAAATGTCATAGCTGATTCCTTGAGTTGGAAGACTCAGACACAAACCATCAAGGAGGTTGTAAATGAGTGGAAACTGATGGTTCTTCTTTCTGAGATTCACCAAGTGGTTAAGGAAAACAATATGAAACCAATTATAGTAGCTCTAGAAGTTACCTCCTCCCTTCTATAATGGGTTTTAATGAGGAAATTATCAGATTCTGAAGGCCTTGTTTTGAGGGAGAGTGTCATAAGAGATAACCCACCTCCGAGTTCGGTTGTTGATGGCAGTGAGACTCTACTCTTCCATGGATGAAAATTGGTGCCTTATAATATGAATAAAGAGATGATGAGGTAATTTAATGACTCTGTATAGGAAGTTCATCTTGGTCTCACCAAGATGTACCAAGATAAACATTGTCAGTAATGTTGGCTATGTATAAAAAAGGCAGATAGTAGGTTTCATCACTCGGTGCTCCACCTATCAATAGGTGATGGCAGAGCCCCAATGATCTACTAGAATTCTACAGCCTCTATCTATTCCTAACTAGAGATGTAATGACTTCACTATAGATTCTATGATAGGCTTGCTAAGGTCTCCTCAATATAGTGATGCAGTATAGGTGACCATTGCTAGGCTGACCAAGGTCACTCACTTCTTACTGATCAGAGAGACCTTTTATATTGATGTTCTAGGAAACCTATATATCCAGAATATAGTTATACTTCATGGTGTATCTCATTATATCATTTCAAAATAAGATTCATAATTCACATCATGGTTCTAAAAAGGGTTGCAAAAGTAATTGGGTTTATGGGTTCTATTGAGTAATTCATATAACCCTTAAACTGACAGGTAGTCTAATCAGACTATACAAGTGTTAAAGGATATGATATGGGATAGTATTATTGATTTTAGAGTTTTATAGGAAAATCATATTCCTCTGGTTGATTTTTTATAAAACAACAAATTTTAGGAAACAATTTAGATGGATCCGTATGAGGATTTCTTTGGTATACCATTCTATTCACCTATGTTGTAGCTAGAGGTAGGTGAGGTTACCCTACTGGGTCCTCATATCATTTAGGTGACTTTAGATCAAGTGAAGCTGATTTATAAATGTATGGATATAATTCAGTATAGGTAGAAGTCTTATACCAATCATCATCGTAGACCTCTAGATTTCGAGGTGGGACACTGGTTCTTTCTACATGTTTCACCTATATTGGGTTATAAACAAATTATGAGAAAAGTAAATTTGTTACCCTATTATGTTAGTACTTTCAAGATATTGGAGAGGATCAGGCTGGTGGCATATTAGTTGTATCTCCCTTATCGGTATTGTTACATTCATAAATTATTCCATGTATCTCATCTCAGCGATATTATCATAATATGTCTCATTTGTTAAGCCATGAGGATATTTAGTTGGAGGCAAGTGTATCCTTTGACGAGCATCTGATACATATTTTTGATCGAAGCATGAATTATCTCTATTGTAGGTCATTTACTTTGGTTTGGGTGTTATGGAAACATGGGTGTGTATAGGATGAGACATAGGAGTAGGAAGGAAATGTACATGTGTAGTGATCAGAACTCTTTTCTAATGACATCATACCACCCTCAGAAGGAAAAATCGGGGATGAGTTATCTTAATGATGGGAGGTTGTAACAACCTGGATATTTCTCAATTCTACAAACCATTAATATTTTGTTTAAATTCCTTTAAATGGACCTAATAATGATGAATAAAATGTTAAATAAGGTATTAGGTGTGTATGGGGATCATTCGAAGCCTGGATCCCTGAAATTGGAAGAAGAAGAATGGGCCACACAGTTTTTCTATAACCGTACTAACTGGGGTGCATGGCCATGAGAAAACCTATTGTTTTTTTACAGAGTGGTTTCAAATAGTTTTCACATGATTAGATAATCCATGTGCCTAACTTTGTAGTACACCCCTTTGAAGAAGAACTTGTTGCATGGTTGTAACATGGTTTGTCTAACCATGTGGAAAAACTATAAGACCCCTCATATGTGGTTGAAATACCCATTTTACCCTTAATGAATGTTTTAAACCTCCCTTTTTATTTCCTCTCCTCCTCTAGTGGGTTTCTTCCTCTCCCTTAGTGTGTGTATCTCTCTTAATCAATTCTCATAGGGTTTGAACTATCTCCCTTAACTAAAGTCTAAATCACTCACCATAGGAAGCAGTAGATCCATCTTGGTAAGCTTTATCTTTTTCTATAACCTATTTAATGGTTCTTCTCCCATCCATTGATCTATTTTGGTGTGATTTATTTTTTCCCATTATCTTGGAGTTTGAAAATTCCTTCAATTTATTATGTTATAGGTTGAATCAAGACTCAATAATGGAATAGTGGAGCACTACTACATCAAGGTAGGTGGTCTATATAGTTCTTACTCATTTTGTTTCCTTATAAATTACACACCATTGGTCCTCTTGCTGGAACCTTATAGTGGAGCTTCAATTTTTTTTAATATATTACTTTAGCAGGTTACTCGTGTCGTATATAACCCTCCCTTATAGAGAAACCCATCCATGGATCATTCTACTCATTGTTTGACACCCCTTTAGGTGTGACCACCTTTAATGGCCTCTTGACCATGCTTTGAATAGATATACACCATTTTAATTTTCCATTGGTTAAATGAATTAAATCTATAAGTGAATTATGGTAATTTGGTTGGATTCCTATGCATATTTCCTTATGAAATTTCTTTCCATTTATTTAAAGCTATGTACTTTATACCTTTAACTAAACACTTATGCCATAATTGGGTGGTTTTAATTGAATGATATGCTCAGTAAATCTTGTTAGCTTGGGATATTGAGATGTCATTGATGACATGTAATTCTCAATATGATAGGCCTTTTTGCTTATGCCCCATGACATGGCTTGATCATGTGTAATGTCTTGATCCTTTACGATATAAATTGTGCCATATTTGTTTGGATTTAATTGTATAGTTTGGTTATTTTGTTAAGAATGTGATATAGAGATGTTTTATTTTATGGAATATAAATATATATAGATTCCTTTCCTTATGATGTGACTTGGTTGATATGGATCACTTATTGTGGCCTAGAAGAGAACATGGGTCCTAATATAAGAATTTCATGGATATAATCTCCATGCTCGGATGAATCTAATTAATGCATCGGGAGAAATACTTTGTATTTCCAAGTATGGGCTCCACAAGCAGTTTACTTATACTCATGAGTGAAACCGTTTCCCTATGGGAGAAAATTAGGACAGAATCATGTGAAAATGTATAATCCATGTCCTGGGTGATACCTGGTACCCTATATGAGATACTTGGTATGGACTCAGAGTCACCATGTCATGAGTGATAGAAGGAATGCCTATATAGGTTTCCTTATATGGACTCGGTGGCATTGGTTCTATGAGAGACACCTGTTGAGACCCTTGGGATTCTGTTTAGATCACATTAGATGGGCTCAGAACTCCACTCATATATTTAATGGATTTATTGCTTATGTTATATGTATTTTATCTTTTTTATATTGAAGCATACCTTTATAATGATGTGAAAATGATACCCCAACCCAAAGCACATGTTTGGGGGTGTGTTATCCTCAGTTTCCTTATTCACTCAAACATTAGTTTACATATTATTACTTGCATAGGTACTTATTTTCAGAAATATTTCTTAATACAAATAGGTGGTATAATTTGGGTGTCCATTTAAGAACCCAATATTAGATGTTTATTTATTACATTTTTATTTCTCTACTTTAATTTATTATGGTACATTGTCATTTATTTATTGCATGAAATGGATTGGACTAGAAACTATGGGTGTCATCCTGCTGATATTTTATCATACACCCAACTCAAGAACCTTTGGTACCTAAGTAGATTTCATGATTGAAAGTTTGGATGAAGCAAAGAATGAATATTCTGATGTTTGATTTATTTATAGCTTTAGGATGGAGCATGGGGCAGATGACTGAGCTTATGCTTGAGAGGCATGTAGTAGCTGTTTTTTCCATTTTTTTGTATTTTTTTCAGCATGTAGTATATACTTTTATCCCCAAATCCTTGAACTCAAATTTTTCATAGCAACATGATCATAATTATAATTTTGTTTCTATTATTCCTATTTTATTTTCTCTAGTTGTTTACTTCTCTTATATAGTTTTGATTGTGGTTATTCTGCTTCTACTGCTTTGGATATATTCTTCCACCATTTATTTTTTTTCATTTACATTTATGTATAAACTGATCTATGAGGGTAAAGTATCCCCACAGATAATCTCAATACCCTCTCTGCTATTTGGCAGCCTCTAGCATTTATGGAGGCACACTAGAGGTCTTGTGGCCCACCATCTTAGGGATTTGTTCAGTGGAACTTGGGGCAGTATGCTACAGATCACACCCCAAGTACCTCAAAAAATTTTAAATAATGTATTGGAGAAATTTTAAAGTCTATCCACACCTCATATATATATAAATAAACATTTTAAAACATGATTGTCATTATCCTATAAGTTTTCTTAATTTTACCATTTTATTTTTCACCATGGAAATTAGTTTATTTAACATAGGTAATTTATCCTTTAATACTAAAATAAATTAATCATTATTATATAATTTGTACCAACTAATAAAAAATATTAAATCGAATTTATCATATAAAAATTCTATGTGGGTGTATAATTAATTTTAGCATAAGTGCATATAATGTGAAAAACCTCATTTTGACCATAACAGCGATAAATAAATTTTTCTATATTTAATAATAATTATAACCAATAATTAAGTTTACCATATTATATAATATTAATTATAATGATTCCAAATATTTAATACATTTTACCAAATTAAACTCATAGAATTTACAAATTTTAATTTAAAATAAACCCACAATTTGTGTCAAAAAATGGTTTTTCAATAAATTCATTTTTCAAGCATGAGATGATCTTACATTAAATATATAACTAGTGATCATAATTTTATGGATTTAAATTCATATAGTTAGATAAAAATTATATAAATTTCATTTTAATATTTTCTTATTAGTTTTTATTTTAATTTATTAATATTTAGGAACATCATGCATTTAAAAACAATTTTCATAAAAATGTGTTTTGAAGCCTAAAAATAAACTTATACCAAAATTGGGTATAAATATAATTAAAATGTAATTAATTATTTTAAATATAACTAAAAACATTTTTACTTTAAACTAAAATTCAAATCATAATTTTTATTTAGTTTACTGGATTTTTTAAAAAGAAATGACAGTTTTACAAAAAGCGGTATTTTCACTATTCGCTAAAAAAATCTCCATTATCAGAAAAATATAAACAATTAACCCTAAGATACTTTTGATATGATTATTTAAAAAATTAATTTCATTTTATTAAATAAATTTTCTAGAGGTTGTAAAAATTAATTATATTATTTTCCCACATAAGTAGTATAAATCATTTTTTATGAAAACGTATTTTTAAAGAATAAATTGACTTTGAAAAAATTTGAGTGATTATTATAAATAAATTTATATTGATGATAACCTATATATATGTATATCATAATTTTTTTAATCTTATTCAAACCTTCCAATTAAATGGCTAGGTTGTAATGGTCATATTTAAATAAAAATATTATGTGGTTTGTTTAAGCTCAGTGTTGCATGTTATATATGTTATCCAATGTAACGTTATTATTTTAAAATATCAAGGTTTCATTTACTAAAATATATCGAATATATTAAATTTATTTAAAATAAATATTATTTAAAATATCATAGTGTTACATTCTCCATGCCTTCAATATAATTCCATCTGTGTAATTTAAACATGTTCTCGAAAAATAATGGTTTGATATTTGAAAAAAAAATTGTTGAAAAATACACATATTAAGAGGGTTAATAAAAATTTATCTTAAAAATAGGGAATGGGAAATATGAATTTCAGCTATAATAATACATAGTTAGGTTTCTCAATAGGAAAATATTATTAAGAAGTGAAAATATGGACATGGATGATAAAACTATCACCCATGGACTAATAGAGAGCGATAAAGAACATTTTCAAGAGAAATTTAACAACCAAAAAACATAAATTTGTGATGGGTGAAAAGACCATTTTATCCAAAGGGTATGAAGGTAATAAGATAATATTTTTTAAGATAATTTTCCTAGATTTGAGGAACTTTTTCACCATCTAGACTAAGAATATAAGGAAATATGCTGACTTGATATCTTTCTATTTCATAAGCATAATTTCATCTTTTGGTTGTGATTTGATCAATTCATAATTCATTTCTTACTCTAAGAAATGAATATCTAATATTATTTTTCTATACATGGAGTACTAAATTTATCTTTCAAAATATCATAATATTCATAAAATAATAATAATCTATTCCTCTTATCTTTAAATATTAATAAAAATTGAAATGGTTACCACAAGTTAGGATAATAAAAAAAATGTATAAACCTTTATATAAAGAAATAATAATTTTTAAATTAAAATTTACACCAAAGGTTCACCTTTAATTATTCCAAAAATAAATAACTCAATATTCCAAATATTCTTAATATGCTCAACATTAAGGAATCTTTTAACCATAAAGGTGATTTTACACCTTTTAACTAACATCCCAAAAATTTAATTTCATTATTCCTAAACAATTATTTATGTTAAACCTAATGGTTATATATACCATAAACCAATAAAATGTCTCTTGAAATGTCATTAATTATCTCAAAATAAAAAATATTTGATCCTAAAATATGTTTCATAAAATCAACTTCATATTTATCTATAAAATTATTTATGTAAAAAAATCCATTCTAACTAAGAAATCACATAGTCTAGTGTTAGGTGTAACATACTTGTCTCCCTTAGATTTTGGTTTTAATCCCCATAGACTTTACATATGAGACGGATTATCACTCAGTATATGGATTTTCCTTTTCGGAAAACCATATTAAGATAATTACTATAAAATTCCAAAAAATATGATAAACAAAATCAAAAATAGCCTTAATCATCAAATCATTTTTTATCCACTAAGGTTTTCTATACTACTTTTTTATCAAATAAAATGATCTTAATTGACTATTATTGCCTTAAAATTAATGATGATATTGAAACCAAATTTTATCAATACCTTTAAAATTATGAAGGGTTAATTCTTGATCAAATATTATCTCAGGTTTAACCTTAAGGTTAAATATACCTCAACCTAATGAAACATCTCCAAAAATGTCATTAATCATATAAAAAGTTTTGTTAAAGACTTTAAACTTATCATCAAACTTATAATTTTTAATCCATAATGGTTATTAAAAATATAAAACTATCCTCTTATAAATAAAAAACTTAGTTTCTTTTGGGATGTATTTATTTTCAAATCTTTTATAATGTCTTATAAATAATATGTGAATTATCTTAATCATATACCCCGAGAGTGTCAAACCAGGTGCATATTAAGGAATTTTGTTGTGCACCAGGTAATGATCGAGTCAAAATCCCATTGTTCCCTTTTCAAATTTATTACCCATAGGTAGAACTATTCCATAACCACATCTACTTATAGTATCCAGATAGGGATGTGTTACTAGGAAAAACCACATACACTCTTCATTTCCAAAACTATATGATGTTCCTATATACTAATCCTAAAATTCTAACATAATTTTATATTCTATAATCTATGTTTTCATAAATCTATTTCCCAAGGTTTCTAATAAAATTATACTAATAACAACTATAAATGCCTCAACCCCAGTAGACTAAAGCTGATGGTTACTTACTACTTTGGAATAAGATACAATTGATCACATTCTAAAAGACCGAATTGTTTAGTAGTATTATAAAAAAAGATATATACTTTAATTTCAAATTACATTTGAAAACATGAAATAAAACATAGTAAAATAAAAAATTATACATCCTTAAACTCTTTTAAATATTCCTTCTTTATATCCTGGGGAAAGGAAACAAAATTAGGTGAGATCAAATGCTCGATAAGGGTTAAGTATAATAGAAGATACCATAGATCAATAAGGTATAATCAGTATGGAGATATAAATAATTTAAAACATATTCTATTTAATCAATAAATTGACTATCATTATTAGACAAGGCATAATAAATATGGAAAGGTAAATAATTGAACACGCGTTCCATTTAATAAATTACTTGATCACAAAATTCATCCATGGATATTATCAATGAAATAATATCATTGATAATAATAAGTAAATTATTAATTAAGGAAATACTTAATATTTTATGTCATGATCTGAGAAATCATGATATCTATATCGAAATACCTTTCATAATATGGATTAAAAATTTGGTTTAAACACATTTAATTATAGCTTACTGATTTTCCTCATGGGACTATCAATGCATCAAGGTGATATATAATTCCAAGCCTCACACATCCCTACATGTCCAACACATTTCCCATATAAAAAATAATTTATGTAATTCACAAACACAATGCATTGTCCAAAAATATTCATATTGAGTAAAGAATACAAATTTAATAATATTTCCTCAGTCAATCAAATAATTTTCAAATTAAACACCATGTGTACAAAATGGTATATGTTTTACGAAAAAATAATATCTGTGATATAAATAATATAGATATTTAATGTAAATTTAATGTCTAATAATCACAAGAAATTGAATGTTCCAAAAGAAAGTTATTGAATAAAAATTTAATAAAGATACTTTCCCTGATCAAATTGATCATAAACCATATATAGAAAGGATAAGGATGGTATAATTACATCATATCTTCATTGTAGTATATTTAAAATAAAAGGTTTTTTTTATTCATATAAATACTATAAAATGATAATTAAAAACATTCTTGAGGAAAATATTATTTTAACTCTGAAAATTAATTTTTAAAACTAAAAATTTATGAAATATTAAAATAAATCTTTGAAAATAACCGTGTAAACTTGTAAATTAATATTCAAAAAAATTAGTGATCATAATGGAAGGAAATTTCTTTCATTCCAAGTATATAAAAGAATATATTCCTTTCACATTTTTTAAGAAAATTCAATAAGTTACTTGTTTGGAAAATGACAGGAAAATTCCTTTTAAAAAATAAAATTAAAACATATGTTAAAATATATTTAATAAATCATTAAATAATATTAATAACATTATTTAAAAAAATTAGAAAATGTGTATTTTTATGGAAAGGGATTTTTGACTGAAGAGATAATTGAAGTTGAACTTTCTTAAAAACATTTTCTCAATAATTTTAAGTACTAAAGAGAGGGAAATAGTAATATTATTTTAAAATTTTATGAATAACCAGAAATAAAGTTAATGGGTTTTATTATATAATGATAAAAAAAATTCTTTAATGTAAATTCAAAAATAAATAGTCCTGATTAGAATGAGATTGAAGTATAAACCCTTACCACTTTGGTAGATTTTTAATTATAACCCCTGTGAAAGAATAAAATAAAATGAAACATTAAATACCATGAATAATAATATTTTCATGATATATAATATAAAATGGTTATTAGATACACCCCATAAAATAATATAGGTGTATAACATAACATATGTCCAAAAAAAACAATTTGAGATGAGAAACCCCTACACTGATCATAACATTGAAGTGAGAATTAATCAATTAATCGATTATGTTCATGAAATTTAAATAAATATAAAAAAATAGGAAATAAAAAATAGGATTATAAAATGTCATTAAACATATAATATTATAATATCAAATATAATTAATAATTAATATAACACAATGAAAATAAATTGAGTTATGGAGTTTCTTACCACTTAGTAATCTTTTATTAAATACCATAGGGTTATATAATATGAATTGAAACTTAAAATAAAATTAATTATTAAGGAGTAATGATATTAAATGTAAAGGGTGAATTATATACACAACATAAAATAAATTATGTTTATAACATTAAAATATGTCTCAATGAAGGGAAATTGAGATGAAGTCTCTTTCCTCACATTTCCCTTTAGTTGATCATGATTTATACCAAAATTGGGTATAAATATAATTAAAATGTAATTAATTATTTTAAATATAACTAAAAACATTTTTACTTTAAACTAAAATTCAAATCATAATTTTTATTTAATGTACTGGATTTTTTAAAAAGAAATGATTGTTTTACAAAAAGTGGTATTTTTACTATTCGATAAAAAAAATCTCCATTTTCAGAAAACTATAAACAATTAACCCTAAGATACTTTTGATATGATTATTTAAAAAATTAATTTCATTTTATTAAATAAATTTTCTAAAGGTTGTAAAAATTAATTATATTATTTTCCCACATAAGCAGTATAAATTATTTTTTATGAAAACGTATTTTTAAAGAATAAATTGACTTTGATTAAATTTGAGTGATTATTATAAATAAATTTATATTGATGATAACCTATATATATATGTATATCATAATTTTTTTAATATTATTCAAACCTTCCGATTCAACGGCTAGGTTGTAATGGTCGTATTTAAATACAAATATTATGTGGTTTGTTTAAGCTCAGTGTTGCATGTTATATATGTTATCCAATGTAATGTTCTTATTTTAAAATATCAAGGTTTAATTTACTAAAATATATCTAATATATTAAATTTATTTAAAAGAAATATTATTTAAAATATCATGGTGTTACATTCTCCATGCCTTCAATATAATTCCATCTGTGTAATTTAAACAAGTTCTCGAAAAACAATGGTTTGATATTTGAAAATAAATTTGTTGAAAAATACACATATTAAGAGGGTTAATAAAAATTTATCTTAAAATAGGGAATGGGAAATATGAATTTCAGCTATAATAATACATAGTTAGGTTTATCAATAGGAAAATATTATTAATAAGTGAAAATATGGACACGGATGATAAAACTATCACCCATTGACTAATATAGAGCGATAAAGAACATTTTCAAGAGAAATTTAACAACAAAAAAACATAAATTTGTGATGGGTGAAAAAGACCATTTTATCCAAAGGGTATGAAGGTAATAAGATAATATTTTTTAAGATCATTTTCCTAGATTTGAGGAACTTCTTCACCATCTAGACTAAGAATATAAGGAAATATCCTGACTTGATATCTTTCTATTACATAATCATAATTTCATCTTTTGGTTGTGATTTTATCAATTCATAATTCATTTCTTACTCTAAGAAATGAATATCTAATATTATTTTTCTATACATGGAGTACTAAATTTATCTTTCAAAATATCATAATATTCATAAAATAATAATAATTTATTCCTCTTATCTTTAAATATAAATAAAAATTGAAATGGTTACCACAAGTTAGGATAATAACAAAATTGTATAAACCTTTATATAAAGAAATAATAATTTTTACATAAAAATTTACACCAGAGGTTCACCTTTAATTATTCCAAAAATAAATAACTCAACATTCCAAATATCCTCAATATGCTCAACATTAAGGAATCTTTTAACCATAAAGGTGATTTTACACCTTTTAACTGACATCCCAAAAATTTAATTTCATTATTCCTAAACAATTATTTATGTTAAACCTAATGGTTATATATACCATAAACCAATAAAATGTCTCTTGAAATGTCATTAATCATCTCAAAATCAAAAATATTTGATCCTAAAATATGTTTCCTAAAATCAACTTCATATTTATCTATAAAACTATTTATGTAAAAAAAATCCATTCTAACTAACAAATCCCATAGGATAGTGTTAGGTGTAACATACTTGTCTACCTTAGATTGTGGTTTTAATCCCCATGGACCTTCCATATGAGACGGATTATCACTCAATATGTGGATTTTCCTTTTCGAAAAACCATATTAAGATAATTGCTATAAAATTCCAAAAAATATGATAAAAAAATCAAAAATAGCCTTAATCAACAAGTCATTTTTTATCCACTAAGGTTTTCTATACTACTTTTTTATCAAATAAAATGATCTTAATTGACTATTATTACCTTAAAATTAATGATGATATTGAAACTAAATTTTATCAATACCTTTAAATTTATGAAGGGTTAATTCTTAATCAAATATTATCTCAGGTTCAACCTTAAGGTTAAATATACCTCAACCTAATGAAACATCTCCAAAAATGTCATTAATCATATAAAAAGTTTTGTTAAAGACTTTAAACTTATCATCAACCTTATAATTTTTAATCCATAATGGTTATTAAAAATCTAAAACTATCCTCTTATAAATAAAAAACTTAGTTTCTTTTGGGATGTATTTATTTTCAAATCTTTTATAATGTTTTATAAATAATATGTGAATTATCTTAATCATATACCTCGAGAGTGTCAAACCAGGTGCATATTAAGTAATGTTGTTGTGCACCAGGTAATGATCGAGTCAAAATCCCAATGATGCCTTTTCAAATTTATTACCCATAAGTAGAACTATTCCATAACCACATCTACTTATAGTATCCAGATAAGGATGTGTTACTAGGAAAAACCACATACACTCTTCATTGCCAAAACTATATGATGTTCTTATATACTAATCCTAAAATTCTAACATAATTTTATATTCTATAATCTATGTTTTCATAAATCTATTTCCCAAGGTTTCTAATAAAATTATACTAATAACAACTTTAAATGCCTCAACCCCAGTAGACTAAAGTCGATGGTTACTTACTACTTTGGAATAAGATACAATTGATCACATTCTGAAAGACCGAATTGTTTAGTAGTATTATAAAAATATATATATACTTTAATTTCAAATTACATTTGAAAACATGAAATAAAACATAGTAAAATTAAAAATTATACATCCTTAAACTCTTTTAAATATTCCTTCTTTATATCCTGGGGAAAGGAAACAAAATTAGGTGAGATCAAATTATCGATAAGGGTTAAGTATAATAGAAGGTACCATAGATCAATAAGGTATAATCAGGATGGAGATATAAATAATTGAAAACATATTGTATTTAATCAATAACTTGACTATCATTATTAGATAAGGCATAATAAATATGGAAAGGTAAATAATTGAACACGCGGTCCATTTAATAAATTACTTGATCACAAAATTCATCCATGGATATTATCAATGAAATAATATCATTGATAATAATAAGTAATTTATTAATTAAGTAAATACTTAATATTTTATGTCATGATCTGAGAAATCATGATATCTATATCGAAAGACCTTTCATAATATGGATTAAAAATTTGGTTAAAACACATTTAATTCTAGCTTACTGATTTTCCTCATGGGACTATCAATGCATCAAGGTGATATATAATTCCAAGCGCCACACATCCCTACATGTCCAACACATTCCTCATATAAAAAATAATTGATTTAATTCACAAACACAATGCCTTGACCAAAAATATTCATATTGAGTAAAGAATACAAATTTAATAATATTTTCTCAGTCAATCAAATAAATTTCAAATTAAACACCATGTGTACAAAATGGTATATGTTTTAAAAAAATAATATCTATGATATAAATAATATAGATATTTAATGTAAATTTAATTTCTAATAATCACAAGAAATTGAATATTCCAAAAGAATGTTATTGAATAAAAATTTAATAAAGATACTTTCCCTGATCAAATTGATCATAAACCATATAGAGAAAGGATAAGGATGGTATAATTACATCATATATTCATCGTAGTATAATTAAAATAAAATGTTTTTTTTATTCATATAAATACTATAAAATGATAATTGAAAACATTCTTGAGGAAAATATAACTTTAACTCCAAAAATTTATTTTTAAAACTAAAAATTTATGAAGTATTAAAAGAAATCTTTGAAAATAACCGTGTAAACTTGTAAATTAATATTCAAACAAATTAGTGATCATAATGGAAGGAAATTTCTTTCATGCCAAGTATATAATAGAATATATTCCTTTCACATTTTCTAAAAAAATTCAATAAGTTACTTGTTTGGAAAATGACAGGAAAATTCCTTTTAAAAAAATAAAATTAAAACATATGTTAAAATATATTTAATAAATCATTAAATAATATTAATAAAATTATTTAAAAAAATTAGAAAACGTGTATTTTTATGGAAAGGGATTTTTGACTGAAGAGATAATTGAAGTTGAACTTTCTTAAAAACATTTTCTCAATAATTTTAAGTACTAAAGAGAGGGAAATAGTAATATTATTTTAAAATTTTATGAATAACCAGAAATAAAGTTAATGTGTTTTATTATATAATGATCAAAAAAATTCTTTAATATAAATTCAAACATAAATAGTCCCGATTAGAATGAGATTGAAGTATAAACCCTTACCACTTTGGTAGCTTTTTAATTATAACCCATGTGAAATAATAAAATAAAATGAAACATTAAATACCATGAATAATAATATATTCGTGATATATAATATAAAATAGTTATTAGATACACCCCATAAAAGAATATAGGTGTATAACATAACATATGTCCAAAAAAACAATTTGAGATGAGAAACCCCTACACTGATCATAACATTGAAGTGAGAATTAATCAATTAATCGATTATGTTCATGACATTTAAATAAATATAAAAAAATTGGAAATAAAAAATATTATTATAAAATGTCATTAAACATATAATATTATAATATCAAATATAATTAATAATTAATATAACACAATGAAAAGAAATTGAGTTATGGAGTTTCTTACCACTTAGTAATCTTTCATTAAATACCATAGGGTTATATAATATGAATTGAAACTTAAAATAAAATTAATTATGAAGTAGTAATGATATTAAATGTAAAGGGTGAATTATATAAACAACATAAAATAAATTAGGTTTATAACATTAAAATATGTCTCAATGAAGGGAAATTGAGATGAAGTCTCTTTCCTCACATTTCCCTTTAGTTGATCATGATTTAAAATCATATATAATGGTATTAAACAAGTTATTAATTTATTATAGGACCATATTAATATTTATAATATCACATATAATTCTCATATAACATCTTACCACTCATTTTTTAATAATATTTCATTATTACTATTGTTTCGGGCGTTAACTGCTTTATTTTCTCAAGCATGTTTGGTTGTGGAAGTTCCAGTTCTTATGAATAGGATATGGATACATAATATGAATAATTATATTAATTTTATAAATATTTTATTTACTCATTAGTTACATTTTTATAACCATTATTGTAGTTTTTATATGGAAAATTAATTTCATCACTTCGTGGATATGGTAGTTCGTACGTAAGCACGAGCAAGGATATCATTCCCTTAACTGGTAAAAGGGTAATGAATTAGATGATATATTAATTTTAAAAAAATTATATAATTTCATTTGTATCATATATATTAATTATTTTAATCATTATGATTATCCATGTGATTCGGTAATAGAAAACAAATTACATCATTTTGTAAGAAGGTAGTTCGTCGTACACACGAGCGATAACTTTGTTTCCCATTTAATGAAGAAGTATATGGATAAATATTATGAAATAAACATAATAAAATATAATTATATGGTATATATTATTTTTATTATATTTTAATTGTTAATAAATAATTGAAGGTGGAGATAAAATAATTAAAAAGAAAGAGCTTGGTGAAGACAAATAACTTTTCTTAGAAGAACCTTCTTTTTCTATTTTATTAAGGACCCTAAGGTTGGTATTTTAGGATTAAAAGAAGTTATAGAATGTTATTAATGATGTTGGGGAGATATTTTTTATGGTTTTTTAGATCCAAAGGGAATGATAGGTGTTAATAAGTGAGGGTAGGTAGTTCCCTTTTATAATTGTGGGGCAGTGGCATTTTTCTAAATACCCAAAACTATTCAATAATGGGAAGTAAATATAACACCAAGTCCCTAAAAATTGATAAATAATAGGTTATATGGAATTTAAGGTCGATAAAAACCTCCAATACATAAAAAAGTTGAACATTTTCTTCATTATCCTCTATGTTTTCTTAATTTTAACATTTTATTATTCACCGCGGTAATTAGTTTGTCTTACCTAGGTAATTTATCCTTTAAGACTAAAATAAATTGATACTTATTGTAAAATTTGGACCCATTGATCCTAAATCTTAAAACAAATTTATCAAATAAAAATTTTATGTGTGTGCATATTTAATTTTAACACAAGTGCATGTAATGTGCAAGACCTCGTTTTAAACCTAACCATGGTAAATAATTTATATTGTCTTTACTAATCATTATAAAAAAATTTAATTTTACCATATTATATAATATTAATTATAATGATTCAAAATATGGAATCTATTTTACAAAATTAAAATCATGGAATTAGAAATTTTTAATTTAAAATAAACCCGTAAATGGTGTTGAAAAAACGGTTTTCAAGAAATGCATTTTTAAGTATGAGATGATATTACATTAATTGTATGAATAGTGATAATAATTGTATGGATTTAAATTAATATAATTATAAATTTATTCAATATATTTCATATAAGTCTTTTCTTATTAGTGGTTATTTAAACTAATTAAAATGGAAGTACAATATGCATTTAAAAACAGTTTATAGAAAAATACTTTTTTAAGACTAAAAATAAATTTATGCTAAAATTGAGTATAAAGATAATTAAAATGTAACTAAATATTTTAAATCTAAATAAATAATATTTTTTAATTTTAAATAAAATTTAAATAATAATTTTAATTTTAAATTACTTAATTTATTGAAAAGAAATGGCAGTTTTACTAAAAGCTGTATTTTTTACTATTCACAGAAAAATCATTATTTTCAAAAAAATATCAAAATTTCACCCTAATATAATTTTTATATGATTATTTAAAAAAATAAGTTCATTTTATTAAATACATTATCTAAAGTTAGTAAAAATTAATTATATTATTTTCTCACAAAAGCAACAAAAATTATTTTTTATGAAAACATATTTTTGATGAATAAATTGACTTTAATAAAAATTGAGTGATTATTACCAATAAATTTTTATTGATTATGAACTATATAAACATTTACTAATTTTTTTAATCCTATTAATACCCACCAATTCAACGGTTACATTATGATTATCATATTTAAATAATATATTTCATGGGACGTTTAAGCTCGGTGTTTCATGTCATATATGATATCAAACATAATGATCTTATTTTAAAATATTAGGGTTTCATTTATCAAAATATATATAATAGATTAAATTTATTTAAAATAAATATACTTTATAATATCAATGTGTTATAGCGGTGAAGTTTTTATGAAAGTTTTCATGGGAAACTCCCAAGAAAGGGAAGAGGGAGATGATGATGGAGGAGAAGTGGACGAGTGAGTTAATCTTCTAGTAGAATTAAAAGACTAAATTGAAGAGATAGATGTTTAAATAGAAAAACATAGAAACCCAGTAGATTTTTTCTTCATTAAAAACTTTATATGTAGTATTAAGTAGATGAGAAGTCTGAGATGAATATATAAACTGAGAAGCTCAAATCTACAATCCCAAAAAATTAAAGAAGGTCATTGAGTGAAAGATCAAAGTTGAATAAAAAACCAAGGTTACCGATGGTTTTACTAACACAGTGAAAGATCAGGTCAAACATACCAAAGGGCTTGAGAAGTAATTTTTCATCCTATGATGAAAAGTTAATGATCGGGAGATAATATTAACTTTTAGTATGCTATCAGGAAAGTAGAACACATAGGAGACATAAAAAAGTTAAAATGGGCATGGAGGTCTAGTAAGAAAATTTCTGTGAGGAGAAGAATAATATATATCAGAACAAAAAAGATATTGTGGTTCTGGATCACAAACATAAATTAGTGATGGTTGATGACAGACCTAAAGAACCCACTCTGAAGTTGAAGGTTTATTTGGGTATGACTCATAATCATAAAACTCAAAGAACCTAAGAGAAAATTGGTGTTACAGCAAAGATACATAATAATTCACCTCATATTAGGTTTTATTATTATGGAAATATGGGACATTGATAAAATTTATGTTTTATAGACAAAAGGTACTAATGTTTTAAAGACCCGACAATTCCATATAATTTTTTTTTAAATTATTTGGTATTTTTACAAGTCTACGAAAATTGATGGCGTGTGATTTCGAGGCCCGATGTGCTCGGAATGAATTTATGAACTTTTTTTAAGGTACATTCAGTAAACACATGGGTGACTTTTTCTATATTTTGAACCAGTGCTTGTATTGAAAATATGAGGGTACTGTTGAATTCACAGTGTCGGGATTCGCTTAAGGTAAGCTTTACTTCAACTGTAGTAGGTCGGGAGAAAAAGTTAAATTTTTGGACTTTAAAGAAAAATAATAAAATAAATTAACAAGTTATTTTATTTCTTTTTCTCTAGAAGATGAGCATCGGTGGTAGGGACCAGTGACTTTTCAAGACAATAAATGGATTAACTCTCTTTTTTTTTGAAACCGCACCATTGGGGAATTAAGAGGTTCATTCATTAAATGAACCTCATTAATTCCTCAACGCATTACTCACTTTTCCCCCTCATATTTAAACCGAGCTTGGGGTAGGGTTTTGGTACAGCTTCTTCAAATGAGGAAACTGTGGCGAAGCCCTGCAATGAAATCCACCGATGGAGGATAGAGGCTCAGGTGGAAACGATCTGGGATTGATGAATGCCAACGACTCCATCCAACATGGACTCTCCTCCTGCCGTGACTGTAACACCTCCAACAAATCTCGAAGTAGGGGGTTTACGTGCTTTGATGTTCCCTCTCTTCCCATTCTTGAAAAAATAACAAACGCGGACCAACCGACTAATGGGTTTATCCACGTCTCATCTAATCATGTGGGTGGTTGTTGCGGGGTCTTAAATTTAGGGATTAATCTTACTTTTAATTATTATTAAATTTCCTCGTGTTTAAAATGCTAACACGGAGTGTGTGGGCCGAAACCAACAAGGCTCGAACCCTCTGCTAAACTTTTCATTGGTGAGTTCTTTATGGAGGAATAATGAACGTAGCAGAGAAGTGTATTTTATGTCCACGAAATGATGGCAGCATCCCGAGAGGACCATAGGCGTGTCAAGAAGGAAAAACGGACCACCAGGGCTCACCCAATGGCCCACAGAAGAAGCGTCGGTGGACGAGGGTGGCAGTCAGCAACCACCGTCCACGGTGGAAGAGTGGCGTCGTGGTGGTTATATGGGTGGCCAGCAGCGGTCGGCCACAGAGGCAGAGGCGGCGCGCCAACACGCGCTGCGTTGAAGGGTCATGGCTTGAAGTCGTGGTGGTGGAAAGCTACAGAGGACCCACCTCTAGCGGGTCCCATGGGTGACGAGGTGGTTCCCCTAGAATTGCCAATAAGGGAGTCGAATAGCTTCTTTGAGCCATTCGGTAGGCAGACCGTGCACCCTACGCGGGACACGCCAGCAGGCTGGGCCGCGTCGCCCGGTGGGCCATGCTCAGCCGGTAGGCTGGGCCAGTCCACGGCCCAGGGAACAGGCCTACCACAACCTAGCCTATCTAGGGTGAGCCAGGCTGGTCCACACCTCAACCTCGGCCAGTTTCGTCTGGGTCGGACCTGAACCAGGTTGGTTCGACCGGAATCGGTTCGGGTCAGCCCAGGCCGAGTCTGACCGGACCTGGACCCCTCTTGGGCCCAGATACGCTTAAGTGACCATAACTTGTGAAACGGACATCAGTTTGACGAACCGTCTATGGTGATGGTATCCTTGGTGTGATACGTTCCTTTTGAGATACTCCAAAAGTGTTTTAGAGAAATTTGGAGTATGACCGGGTTGGATCGACTCTGAATCCAACCGGGCCCTCGGCACTAAAATGTCAATAACTAACAGACCGGGCGTCTGATCAATGCATCGTCTGTGGAATAAGGACCCTTGTGAAAAGGTGGTCCTTTGGAGATAATCTATGTGATTTTTTATGTAGTTTGACATTAGACCTAGGTTGGATCATATTTGAATCCAATCGAGCCCTTTTTACAAAAGTGCCCATATCTCACAGACCGGGCGTCCGATCGACACACTGTTTATCATGTTGGGTCCCCTATGATGGGGAGGTCCCTTGGAAATTCTTTTTGTAGAAAATTGTACTGGTTGAAATATGACCAATGTCTTGAGGAGTATAATCTTCTGGATATCGGGCGTGCTGCATTCGGAAATCCAGTTGTTGGTTGTGACATGAAGAAGAAGAGTGACCAATACAGGTTATTATCAAAAACTCTAGAGTGGGATGATCTATTTGTACAACTAATCATCTCTACCTCTGTACCAGCGACCAATACAGGATAGCACCAGTGACCAATACGGGTCACCACTAGCGACCAATACGGGTCAGCACTAGCGACCAATACGGGTCAGCATACAGTGATCTATATGGTTCAGCAGTAGAGTTACTATAGATAGGATGATATGACTTTATGAATATTCATCTCTATCCCAGTAATCTTGAAGTTATAACATTAGAGTGATTTTTCTCTTTTTATGTGTGCTTCATGATTTAGATCATGCTTGAGATATTACCTTTGTGGTATTTCTTGTTATTTTTTCCTTTGTGGGTTAATGAGAGACCTTAGGGGGTCTTGGGGTCCCCTACTGAGTTGTTATACTCACCGCTGCATGGTCTCTGCCTGCATGTGTGTGTATGGTGCAGAGTACTGACACTCTAAGGTAGAATTTGTAGGTTCGGGACTTGGTGGAGCTTGGTGCGATGGGAGCAGTCGATATCCTCTTCTTTGACTTTATACTTACAGCTATTACCCTCCAGGCATACCTCTAGAGCAGATGTGATAGCAGTTTACTTTCTTTACAGTTTTGAGTGCTTGTATTCAGGCCCACTATTTTCAGTTTACAGTTGTACTTGTGGTTGTAATTTAATCTTGTGGTTATACCTTACTTTTGTTGGTTTTTTACTTTAGTTTACATTTTTGAGTGTGTAAAGATATCTAAGGAAATTCCTTCCCTATTCGATAAAATCCTTTAGGTGCTAGTCACCAACCCCTGGCCTATAGAAGGCGGGCTTGGGGTAGTCACATCCGGGCCTCGTGGGATGGGTCGTGACAAAGTGGTATCAAAGGGCGGTCAATTATACTATAATAACTAAGAGTCTAATTTTAATGTTGGAATGGTTCGGTTTTTAGTATAGGGAGTCTAGTGTTGGTGTGGCAGTCGACGTGTCCATACACCAGGACCCTGAATTCGGTTTTCCAACTCGGTACATGAAAACACTGGTTTCTAGTGTTTTGAAAAGTTTTCTTGATCTTTCTTGTGTCATCTCACCATGTATAACTTATTGAATGTGGAGCATCTATTTTTTATAGGATGCCTCCACAAAGACAATCATCCTGGATTCTGGTTAGAGATTGAGATAGTGGCCCATCGAGCGATGAGGCGTCAGTATAGGGACCACTCACAGTGATGGTACCTTCGGGTGGTGTACTAGCAGCACCACCACCCGTTGAGCAGAAAATTATACCAGTGGATCATGCACATCGGCTGTGTGCATTTCATGAGTTCTAGAGATATAGGCCTCTAAAGTTTTGAGGAGAGATGGACCCCCCGGGCAGTAGAGGACTGGCTTGAGGTAGTTTTGTGGGTCCTTATCTTAGTAGAGAAACCCACCGAGCATATGGTGTTGTGGGCCGCTAGCCTTATTCAAGGCTCAGTAGGATGACGGTGGAGATCTAATATTCAGGTGAATGAGGAGATGGCCCTCACCTGGCCAGACTTTGAGAGCCTTTTCAGGGAGGAGTTACTATCTATGACACTACGCTCTGTGTGTTTTCAGGAGCTACTGCATCTGTAGTTGGGAAGTCAGATTGTGGATCAGTACTCAGTGAGATTTACTAACCTCTCCTGATACTTCATCTACATGTTACATGAACCTTACTTTAGGGATCAAACCTTTGAGCAGGGGCTTCGATGAGAGATCAGAGTTGCGACAGTTTCTCTTAGCATCCCGACACAGGCCGGGGTACTAGAGTGAGATTTGCTGATGGAGAGCTTCCTTATCGAGCAGGCACCGACAATGAGAGCCCCTACTGGATGACAGGTAGTAGATTCATTTGTAGATGGAAGTAGACAGATGACGTAGAATCCCAAGTGGGCTAGACCTTTCGGAGGGCAACCCTGGGACACTGGGTCAAAGTTGCGAGGCTTGAGAGGTCGAGGGAGACACCAGAAAGGCATGATCTTTTTTTCCTATGAGAGACAGGGTCACAGATCTCATGACTATCTGACTCCCCGCGTTGATGATCAGAATGTAGTGGAAGGGCCATTGAGGCAGCGGTAGTGATAGGAGCATGAGCATCATCTAGGTGGAAGATGAGGCAGGGGAGCAAGACGTGTAGCGGGAGAAGGTCAGGGTCACCAGGCACTACCACCACCACCCCCAGGCGGTCCACCAGGAGATCAGGGAGTGGGTGGACGGGTACAAGCCCAACTACAGGAAGTAGAGACTCACGATCTTGATTTCCCGGAGATGATACGAGGTACGATCTATATATTCTCTACTTTAGCAGTAGTGCTGATCGACACTGGTGTTAGCCATTATTTCCTTATCGCAGACTTAGTTTGGGACTCTAAGATTCTGACTGAGCTTTTAGCTTGACCATTGCATTTGGATACTCCTATGGGAGGAGATTTAGAAGTCACACAAAAGTGCCGACAGTGTGATCTTACTCTCGGAGGAGATATTTTCAGATGGTATCTTCTATTAGCGGCGTTGAATCCCTACGATGTCATTCTAGGCCTGGACTATCAATCAGCATTTCACGTACAGATTGGATGATTGAGACATACAGTGCGATGTATGTATAGAGATGGAGGCTAGTTTTCCTTTGTTGGTGAAAAGGAAAATAGATCAGCACGAGATGGACTTGTACTCAGGAGGGTGTAGTCGATTACATATCAGCTAGCATGCATGACCTTCGACATAGTGGATGAGGCGAGTCCACAATTTCCAGTGGTGGTGGACGAGTATGAGGACGTCTTTCCAGAAGATGTCCTGGGGATACCTCCTCGTATAGAGCTAGACTTCCACATTTACTTGTACCTAGAAATAGTAATGATATCTACACCAGCATATTGGATGGCCCCTATGGAGCTCTGGGAGCTGAGGGTATAGTTGGAGTACATACGGGGGAAGGGATTCGTAAGGCCTAGTTTTTCTCCATGGGCATCCCCAGTGTTGTTTGACAAGAAGGAAGACAGAAGTTCGATGTAATGCATGGACTTCCGGTTCCTAAACCAAGTGACTGTGAAAGAACAAGTATCCTATACCAAGTATTGATGATCTGTTTGATCAGTTGAAAGAAGCGAAGTGGTTCTTGAACATAGACCTCAGATCAGGTTATCATCAGCTTAGGGTACAAGATGAGGACATGACGAAGACAGCCTTCAGATGTCGGTATGGACATTAAAAGTTCTTGGTTATGCCTTTCAGTGTGACCAATTCTATAGTAGTGTTCATGGGGCTCATAAACAGGATCTTTCATCCATTCCTTGATCGCTTTGTGGTGGTCTTCATCGACGACATCTCAGTGTACTCAGTGTCCGAGGAAGAGCATGTTATACACTTGAGGATAGTTCTGGAAACACTCTGAGAGCACCAGTTATAAGGGAAGCTCTAGAAGTGTGAGTTATGGATACGGAATGTCCACTTCTTGGTATATGTCATCTCAGAGGCTGGATTTGTAGTGGATCTAGTGAAGATTGCGGCAGTACTTTCTTTAGAGCCACCCAAGAGTGTTACTGAGGTGCGGAGATTCCTTGGATTATCAAGCTACTATCGAAGGTTCGTACCTGATTTCTCTAGATTAGCAACACCTATGAATGCCTTGACGAAGAAGGGGAAACCATTACTGTGGTTAGATAAATTAAAGAAGATCTTTCAATAGCTAAGGTAGATCTTGACCAGTGCTCCCATCCTGAGGTTGCCGGAGGAGGGCACTGACTACTTGGTTTATTGTGATGCATTAGGGACCAAACTTGGTTGTGTCCTGATGCAGAGTGGTTCATTGATTGCTTATGGATCACGATAGTTAAGGCCTTATGAGAAGAATTATGTGACTCATGACTTGGATTTGTCAGTAATAGTCTTCACACTGAAGATGTGGCAACACTACTTAATGGGTGAGTGGTTCATTGTTTACTCGGACCATAAGAGTCTCAAATATATCTTCACATATAAAGATTTGAATCTGATATAGATACATTGTCTAGAGTCCCTCCAAGACTATGACTTTGAGATAGCCTATAATCCTGAGAAGGGAAAGGTAGTGGTAGATTCACTTAGCCGGAGATTGAGTTCACAGCTACTGAATGAGGCTTCAGAGCAGTTAGCCTCGCTTCAAGTATCCTACGTGGATAGAGATGAGACATTCTACCTCCAGTCGATGGTATTTTCCGCTCCAATACTTCAGCAAGTCAGGGAGGCATAACTTGGAGATAGCAGTTGCGAGACTACACGTGATCATATATCCTCGTTCCATGAACCTGTGGATATTTTGAAGGTAGGGATCACGCTATCCTTTTCAGAGGATGTATAGTTGTACAAGTGGTTCTATGAGAGGAGGTGTTAAGGGAGTTCCATGCATCCTCCTTGGTAGTACATCCAATCATGATGAAGATGTATCCGGACCTATGGCATCAATACTAATGTCCATGGATGAAGAAATTTGTGGTAGAGTTTGTTTCAAGATTCCTCACTTGCCAGCAAGTGAAGTCCAAGCACCAGGTACCAGCAGGCTTGACCCAACCCCTAGAGATACCAGAGAGGAAGTGGTAAGGGATATCGATGGACTTTGTAATGGGGTTACCATGTACGTCCAGAGGGAACGATACCATATGAGTTATCATTGACTGGCTCACTAAGTCGGACCACTTACTTGATTTTTGAGAGAAGTTTTCAGTATAGAGTTTGAGATGTCTCTATGTTTAGGAGATCATGGGACTTCATGGGGTTCCTTCGACGATAGTCTCAGACTGTGATACCCGCTTCACATCCCAGTTGTGGAAAGTATTGCAGGAGGATTTCAGGACTCAGCTTCTCTTGAGCACATCTTTTCACCTACAGATAGATAGTCATAATGATCAGACCATCCAGACTATGGAGGACATGCTTCATACATATATCCTAGATTTTGGTCGCAGATGGGAGGACCACCTACCCTTGGTGAAGTTCACATACAAAAAAATCTATCACTCTACCATTGGTATGTCCCCTTTTGAGGCTTTGTATAGACGACTGTTCAAATCACCCTTGTTCTGGATGGATCCAGGAGAGCCAGCACTCGTGGTACTAGAGGTGGTACAAGATACCACTGAGAAGGTGTAGGTCATCCAAGAGTGGATAAAGACTGCACAGAGCCAACAGAAGTCTTATGTTGATAGGCAATGTAGACCACTGGAGTTCTAGGAGAGGGACCACATATTCTTGTGAGTCCCCCCTCGAGGGGGGCTATGGATATTTGGCCGAGGAGGCAAACTCTCACTGAGGTTTATCGGGCCATTCCTAATACGTTGGAGGATTAGAAAGGTGGCGTACCGCTTGTCACATCCACCACAGTTGGAGAGGGTTCACAACGTCTTCTATGTATCCCATCTGAGGAGATATGTGGATGACCCATCTCACATAATCGACCATGTAAAGATGGAGATTGATGATGGGGTGACTTTTGCAGAGTACCTAGTGGAGATAGAGGACCAACAGGAGCGGATCCTTCATGGGCAGTCAATTCCTCTAGTGCGCATTTTGTGGTATCATGGTAATCTCTAGAAGAGAACATGAGAGAGAGAGGCTCATATGCATGCCAATTACCCCTCTTTGTTTGTGTATCCTTGTTTGGATTTTTGGAACTTAAATCCATAATGTGGGGACAACGTAAAGACCCAAAAATTCTATGTAATTTTTTTTAAAATTATTTGGGATTTTTACGAGTTTGCAAAAATTGTCGGCGTGTGATTATGAGGCCCAATGTTCCCGGAATGAATTTCTAAACTTTTTTTAAGGTACATTTATTAAATGCCTGAGTGGAATTTTCTATCTTTTGAACCGGTGCTTGAAATAAAAATTTGAGGTCATCGTTGAATCTGTAGTGCCGGGATTCACTTGAGGGAATCTTCACTTCAACCGCAGTATGTCGGTAGAAAATGTTAAATTTTTGGACTATATAGAAAAATAATAAAATAACTTTCCATGTTATTTTATTTATTTTTCTCCAGCATATGAGTGGTGGTGGTGGGGACCAGTGACTTGTCAATCCAATAAATGGATTGACACTACTTTTTTTTTGAAATAACACCATTGGGGAATTAAGACTTTCATTCATTAAATGAACCTCATTAATTCCTCAACACGTTACTCACCTTTCCCCCTCCTATTTAAATGGATCTCGGGGTGGGGTTTTAGAAGAGCTTCTTCAAGTGAGGAAACTCTGGAAAAATTTGGCGACGACATCTATCGACAGAGGACGAAGGCTCGAGCGGCAACGGTCCGGGATCAACGAACATCAACGAATCCATCCAACGTGGATTATCCTCCCTCTGTAACTACGACACCTCCAGTGAATCTCGAGGTAGGGGGTTTATGTGCTCTGATGTTCCCTATCTTCCTGTTCTTAAAAAATATAACGTACATGGACCAACCAACTAACAGGTTGATCCTTGTCTCGTCTAATTGTGCGGGTGGTTGTTGTGGGGTCTTAAATTTGGGGATTACTCTTCCTTTTGATTATTATTAATTTTCCTCATGTTTAAAATGCTAATGCACAGGACGCGGGCCAAAACTAACAAGGCTCAGATCCTCTCCTAAACTTGTACTTGGTGCATTCTTCATGGTGGAACAAAGAACACGGCGAAAAGGTATATTTGAGGGCCATAAAATGACGGTGTCATCCCAAGAGGACTATAGGCACGTCCGGAAGAAATAATGGACCATCGAGGATCACCCGGTGACCAGTGGAAGAAGCACCAGCGCCAGCGACTGGAAACCACCGGCCACGGTGGAAGAGAGGCACTGATCAGCATCGCGGTGGTCGGACAGGCGGTCGGCAGCATCCGGCCACACAGGCAGAGACGGTGCACCGTGTTGAAAGGTCACGAAAATTGAGAGCTGTAGGGGACCCACCTCCTACGGGTCATGCTGGTGATGAGGCAGCACCACCTGGATCGTCCAATCAGGGAGTCGAATCACTCCTTTGAGTCGTTCAGCAGGTGTACCGTGCGCCCTGTGTAGGGTGCGCCAACAGGCTGGGTTGCGTCGCCCGACGGGCCACACCCAGTCGACGGGTCGGGCAGGTCCTGCGGCCTAGCGGACTAGGCCTCCTGTGGACCAAAGAGTCAAGCCCGCCGCGGCCCAGCCCAACCGGACTAGCCCAAGCCAGTTCAGGCTGGGCCGGGTCAGACCCAGACCAGGTCAGGTTGACCCGAACCGGGTCGGGCCGAACCGAGACCCCACTCGGGCTCAAGTACGCTTAAGTGACCGTAACTTGTGAATCGGACATCCATTTGACAAACCATCTATGGCACTGGTATCCTTGAAGAGAGACGGTCCTTTTAAGATACTCCATGAGTTTTTTGGATAAAGTTGGAGTATGTCCGGGTTGGATCGACTCCAAATCCAACCGGGCCCTCGGCACTAAAATGCCAATAACTAATGGACCGGGCGTCTGATCGACGCGCCTTCTATGGAATAAAGACCCTTTATGACAAGGAGGTCCTTTGGAGATACTCTAAGTGAGTTTTGACAGAGTTTGACATGTGGCCTGGGTTGGATCATATTTGAATCCAACCGGGCCCTTTTTACAAAAGTTCCCATATCTCACAGACCGGGCATCTGATGGACGCGCCATCTGTCATGTTGGGACCCCTATGATGGGGCGGTCCCTTAGGTATGATTTTTGTGGTAATTTTTTCTTGTTGAAATACGACTGGTGGATTGAGGAGAAGAATCTTCTGAAGATCAGGCGTGCTACATGCAGGAATCCAATGGCTAGCTGTGACATGAATAAGAAGAAGAGTGACCAATACGGGTCAGCATCAGAAACTCCATAGTGGGATGATCTAGCTATATGACTAATCATCCCTACCTATGTACCAGTGACCAATATGGGTCAGCACTAGCGACCAATACGGGTCATCACTAGTGAACAATATGGGTCAGCACCAGCGACCAATACGGGTCAGCACCAGTGACCAATACAGGTCAGCACCAGCAACCAATATGGGTTAGCACCAGTGACCAATACGGTTCAGAATCTAGAAACCAATATAGGTCAGCATAAAATGACCTATATGGGTTAGTAGTAGAGTTACTACAGATAGGATGATTTGGATTTACGACTAGTCATCCCTATCCCAATAACCTTGAAGTTATACTGTTAGAGTGAGCTGTCCCTTTTAATTTGTGCTTCATGATTTTGATCATGATTGTATATTAACTTTTTGGTATTTCTTGTGATGTTTTCCTTTTGGATTAACGAGAGACATTTGGGGGTATTGGGGTCCCCGACTGAGTTTTTATACTCACCTCTGCACGGGCTCCGCCCGCACGTGTGTATCTGGTGTAGACTACTGATGCTCCGAGGCAGACTTTGGAGGTTCAGGACTTGGTGGAGCTTGGTGCGATGAGAGTAGTCGAGATCATATTCATAGAATAAAAACTTATAGCTACTACCCTCCAAGTATAACTCCCGAGAAGATTCGATAGATGTTTAATTTCTTTTCAGTTTCTAGGTCTTGTTTCCGGCCCACTGTTTTCAGTTTTCAGTTGTACTTGTGGTTGTACTTTACTCTTGTGGTTATACCTTACTTTTGTTGGTTGTTTACTTTAGTTTCCCTTTTTGAGTGTGTACATATATCTAAGTAAATTCCTTCCTAGTTTGATAAAATCCTTCAGGTGTTAGTCACCAAACTCTGGCCTATGGAAGGCGGGCTTGGGGTAGTCACGTTCAGGCCCTGTGGGACGGGTCGTGACAAAAGTGAACAAGATCATCAAAGTAATTCGAGTAGATTTCAATATTTAGAGCATTATTTTGATGGTCACTATTTTTTGTGAGAAGGTTTGGTAAATAAAACTAGGTATTTATCATTAACAATATAGAGGAATGTGTTGATGAAGAACCAAAATGTTTGTATATATCAACTCAAGGAATCGTTAAGTGAACTAAAAAACAAAATCGATTTTCATTGTTGCAAGATAATGTTCATCCATAATACTCTGAATAATATCAAGAAACACAATCAATACTAGGTGAGAAGATAAATACATGGATCGAAGAGGAAAGAGCTGGGAAATAAGTTGTTGGTGATATTTTCCTAAAAGCATCAGATCATGTTGGTGTTTTGATCCATGATAGCTGATATACATCCCATATAAAAGGAAATAAGGATCTTGTAATAGGTATTAAATATGACATGCAAGGTTTCATCAAAATTGGAAATGATAAAGGCTTAAAGATTATTTAGTTAAGAAAATACATGTTTGTGGGGAAATAAATGAGACGTGGATATTTATTGGTTATTGAAGGTCTCAGTCGCAACTTTCTAAGTGTTAGTAAAATTTTCTACTTGAGGAATGCAACAAACTTTACCATGAATATATGTACTATCAAGGGAAAGGATTGGGAAGTTTTTATACATAGGAAGTGTATGAAGGTAAATATCTACCTTATAAGTGGATAAGAATATATGTGATTTCTATTCAAGGAAAAATAAAAAAGGTTTTGGTATAAACATCTTAGTCAATTGAGCCAACCATCCTTAGAATATTTGGAGGAAATTGATAAATATTGAGATCTCCATAAACTATCACATGATCATACAAACATGTACAATATTTGTCAAAAAGGAGATATTACTCAAACATATAGAAGAAAAAAATATAAAAGGCCAACAAGATTTATTGAACTAGTGAATATTGATGTTTGTGAACCTATATCACCATGTGTTATTGATGGGAAGAGATAATATATTCTTTTCATTGATTATTATAGTAGTATTTCATGGATTATAGTCATCAATAAAAATTTTGAGGTGTTTGGTTTCATAACACGATATCAAAGAGTGGTTGAAAATATGTTTGGGTGGAAAGTTATGAAATTTAAAACTAATAAAGGCATAGATATTACCAATATTTAAACAGATTTTTATCTCAAAAAACATGGGATAAGGCACCAAGTATCAATAGTTATAACTCCTCCACAAAATAGTCTGGTTGATAGGAGAAGGTGGATCATAAACAACATAGATAAAATGATTCTTATTAGAAAATACCTACTAGATATGTTTTGTAAATAAGTATCTTGAAAAAGGTCTATATTGCTATCATATCTGTATTATGTGTATGATAATAAAAGACTCTATACAAGTTTTGGTATGGAAAGAATATGACGTTGAAGTAATTTTGAATCTTTGGAAGTAAGTGTTTCATTATCAATAAAGATAAACACAAAAAATTTGAATCCCATGGGGATAAAGGAACTTTCCTTGGCTACTCAAGAAAAATAAAATTATATAAATTATTTAATAAGTAACTAGTAAAGTTTGTCTAAAGCAATGATGTAATTATAGTATAGAATGAATAGAATCTTCAACAACATAGGTATAATTTTCCTGATTAAAGTGATGAATAGGTATACAACTTAGGAGGGAACAAATAGAAAATATTGATTCAGAAAAATACATTGATGTTGAGTAGAAATAAGTTAGACATGTATATATATATAAGGGAAAAAGATATGAAATCGATGAGTATAATATTTTTTAGGATCAAGAAAAACCAATGCGGCTGAGGAGAATAAAGTCTCCGCATTAAACATATTTCTTATATTAGGTAGGGAAAAATGTTTTAAATAATATTTTAAGGATGAGATTTTCTTTCAAGATATAAATGAGGATCTAGACCAATTTGGGAAGAATCAGACATGGGATAATTTTTTGAGGATGATATAAAATTCATTATCAGGGAAAAATTGTTCTTTTGTAACAATCTAAATAAATAGTTCATTGTTATTTAAAACAAATCATGAATTTTTTTAAAGGGTTACTCCAAGAAATTGGGAATCAATGTAGATGAAACATTTTCTCTAGTTGAAAAACTAGATACAATTTGACTATTCTTATCCATAATAGTGAAAAGGAATTTCAATGTATTCCAAATGTATATCAAGTCATAATTTTTAAATAGTTTTTTGTAATATGAGGTTTATATTTAATAGATATATAGTTTTCTTATCCATGAGGATTAGAAAAAAATTGTTTAGTGAATAATATTTTTTATGGGATGAAGCAGGCACCAAGAGCATGGTATTCATGGACTAATCAATACTTGAAGAAGATCAGTTTACAACAAGGTGGTGCTGATTAAAATATCTATGTCAATATTGAGAGTTATTGAAGGATGATAATTATAGTGTATGTGGATGACATTATTTATTGTGGGTTGAGTGAAGAATGGTGTAAACAGTTTACATAATTCATGAAGTGTGTGTTCTAAATTTAAATGATTGTAAGGAAACATTTTTTTCATGGCTTGTAAGTGATACAAGGAATACATGGAACATTTATTTCTAAATATAAATATTCTAAATATTTTCTAAGAAGTTTTGAAATGGATAATTCCATGGTGTTGATAACTCTAGTTTCTATACAAATAAAGTTTTCTAAGGTAGATGATGGTAAAATCGTCAATGTCATAGAATACAAGTATATCATTAGAATCATGTTGTGCTTAATAATGACATGACATGGTATTGTTTTTTCCACATTCCTAGTGACATATTATCAGAGTAATAACAAATAAATCAACATTTTTTAGTGAAAATAATACCATGGTATATCATGGGTGAAATGGATTTTGGTTTACCAAATAGAAAAAATATCTCAGTAAGATTTATTGGGATATACATATGTGTATTTGTCTAGTTCAATGGATAATAGGAATTCAGCATCATGATATGAATTTTATCATAGAAAATTATTTTTTTCTTGTATTAGTAAAAAATATTACTATATTTTTTAAAGAACTATAGAAACTGAATATATTATGCCTACTCAATCTTGAACACAATTATTATGGATAAATAAACAACTTGACGACATGGGAGTTGAAGGGGAGTCTTTAAATGAAATCAGTTATGATAATTAGTGTGTTATAAATCTTATTGAAAACATTATCCATCACTCAAGGATTAAGCACATTAAAATCAAGTATCGTTTCATAAAGTATAAATTTGATCTTGGGTTTGTGAATATAGAGTATGGGAGTAAAGAACATCTGGTAATAGATATTATGAAAAATTCCATGCTCGAGGAAGAATTTTCAAGGCATCATCTGGATCTTAGAGTCCATTCAACCCCCCACACTTAAATAATGTACATGTGAAACCCCCACTCCTCAAGGTATGTTATGGATTTACCTATGTGCTAATTATTATTTTCCCTATTACATACTAAAAAGGAGTGAACTTTGTATTCATTTTCAATGGGGGAGAAATATTCTTTAAAAATGGGGGATAAATTTCTCAAACCTTTTAAAAGGGGAGAGATCTTATATATTGAATTTGGGGGAGAAAGGATGAAGGGAGAATTTTAACCATGAATATATTGAGTTTTTTTAGTTATTTACTATGTATCATGAAATTATGAATTTGGTTTTATGATGGAAGTGTTTTAACAAATATAATTGAGGATGTGTTCTTGAGATATACACTTTTTACAATAATCAGTATTGGTTCAACATTTTGTATCAAGAAATATTCGTCAATAGGTATTAAGAATGAAGTAATTCATTAATGAAATTTTTATATTTCTCTTTTTTTTAATTCCAATATTAACTCATGTGGGATTATAGTATATTTTTAGTAATCCTCTGATCGCTATCTAGAGTTGAAAAAAGGAAAGTGATGTTTTAATAAGTGTGTAAGTTCTGTTAATAGAAAGTTTTAAGTGGTTTTGAAGTGTTATCAACAAACCCAAAGGAGGGATTATTATAAAAATCTCTAATGATTTTATTTTATATATATTAGGTTTTTGGGTTTGTGTAAAAAGTTAGTTAATAAAGTTATAGAGTGTTTGTGAACATAGAGGACTATCAAAGTGGTTCTTTTAGAAATTGGAATGAATATGGCACAGAAATTTGGAAAATAATTGATTTTATATTAGTAAGTATGTAAACCTATTAGTAAGTACACAAACCACTTGTTAAGTATATGAATTTTATTATAGGATTTTATTGTATAATTACCCCATATCAGTTTAATAAAAATGGTGAAAGATTAAATCAAAAGATCATTGATGGAAATTCTAGATGTTGGAAAGGAGTTCATAAATTGGAGGAAGAAAATTGGAGTAAGTATATAGGATTAATAATGGAGTAGTAAGTGTATAAGAAAAAATTTAGAGTATTGATAACTAATAAGTATGCATATAAGAGTAATAATGGAGGGCTAAGTGTAGAGGACTAAGTATAGAGGAGTATTCATAGTAGGATTATCAAAGGAAAGCGTAAAGAACTAATCTCAAGGGAGTAATAACTGAGGTTTATGCTTATATAATTATGTGAAGATGAAGATATGTACACATAGAAGAAGTGTATTAGGTATCTCACAAAGGATAATATGAGTGTGGTGGTCCATATAGGATTAGTTCATAATAAATAGTGTCTATGAAGGAAGGGAATTTCTAGGAGAAGAAAAATTCATGAAAGAATTAAATGTGGAGTAAATATTATATGGTGAAGAGAATTTAATATCATTAATTAAAGATGAACTTAATGTTTCACCCATTTCAGTGTGAAAAAATTCAAATCTGATTTAGATAATCAAAATATTCTTATAAAAGAAAAGAGATCACTTTTAATGGGAGAGATTAGTTTAATCTCAAGTGTGAATGGTTGTAAACCAAGAGTGACAATGATTCTACTTGGAACATTGTAACAATAGTTTACTATAGTGATTCTGGTATATCAACACATTTTCATTACATACTCCCTGTATTAATTCATTTAAGATGAACTAAGTGAAAAAATGTGTATCACTTTCATGATTTAAATTTCTATTTATATATTATTGTGAGAAAAATAGATAAGAGGGTTTTCTTTAACAATGAAACAAGATCAAAAGGGGTGAATGTTTCAATCATTCATTACATGATTCACCCCCCCCCCCCATCAGGGTATTTAACCTAATAGATCTAATAAAATGTGTAGCCTATTATTCTCAAATTTTGATAATAGATTAATTGGGAATATGATGTCTATGTTCTAGTATTGTATAGTGATAGACCCTTAAAGTGGATTTTACCCTGAGAGGGGGGGTGATTTAAGGTATAGTAGTTAAAAAAGGTATCCCTTTTATGAGGACCTAGTTTTTTCATTGTGAGGGACACTTCAATTTATCTCTATATTTCCTCTCAATGTGTGATGAAATAAATAAATAACATGAGGGGTTTCACTTGGTTCATCCACATTGGGATAGTCCAAGGAGCATTCATGGAAATTCTCTTATACACCAAATTCAATAAATCTCATTACTTTTATGTGTAAAATTTTGGATTGGTCTTATTAATCCTCTTAGTTCACTACAAAAAACAATTGTAGAAATCAATGATCTTCTTTAACAAGGAACCCATACTCTGTCTGTTGAATCTTTTATATTCACATGAAGATAATGCATACATACACCAATGATGGAGTTTCTCTTCATTAAAAATAGTGTCAACTTATAAAGATAATTAGTATCCTATAATAACACCTTCTTCAACCTTTAACCTTCTAGATGAGATCTAGAAAATAATTCTAGAGTGCCTCCTTAAACACTTCCCTCTATTTTTATTTCTTATATTCTCCTTCTAAGAGTGCCTCATTTAATCTAGATCTTATGATCTTATTCCTTAATTATCATATCTGATAAAACTTCCATTTTAAGAGACATAAAATACCCTTAAATATCTCCAATTATCTCAATCTCTAACTACATGTATATTTCTAATTGAAATAACTCCCTAAGAATATCTCATTCTGTCAACAGGAACTTCTATAATATATAGAAACCCATATCTTCTTAGCACCATTATTATGGTAAATAAATTTGAATTTTTTATTAACCATGATCATAAAACCTATATAAAATGTATTTACCCCTCCTTTTATGGATACTCGCACACATTTATGCTTCTTTTGGACACAAAGGATCTCACAATATCCTCCTATAAACATGCATGGTCTACATGGACAAATTCTTATAGCCATGTCTCAACATAACCAGATCCACATACCTAAGTATCTATATATCCAATAGTGGATATTTTTTACATATTCATTGTTACTACATATCCAATTCATATAATTATTCTAGCCACGTTCCTGATTTTCTCACAAAGTTGTTTCATGTAGTTTTTCTGGCCACATACATAATTTTATCATGTAGCCATTCTGTCTATGATCCTGATTTTCTCACATACTGAATTAGATCATGTAGTTGATTGGCTCATGTTCCCATTTTATTTTATAAGAAACCCCTTTATTAAATTCTACAAATTACCACAAAAAACTTATTTTTCCAAAAAAAATCCACTTGACAACAAGTCCACTATAACTCCAAACTTCCTTTTTGGGTCTTACAATCTCCCCCTTGGATTTAGTTGACAATTTCCAACATCCAATAGACCAAAACACCTCCACTTTCACTTCTCCCTCTAATTATAAATGAAATACAAGGGGTTACCTGGTGAGAAAAATCCTTACTTAGCACTTGAGATATCAACTAATTCTATAAGCCTACTAAGCTTGATCTAGGTGTAGGAAACAAGAGCCTTAGTGAGTATTGATAGGGTTATCCATGTAATTCACATATCCCCATGTATTTTCATTTTAATACTCTCCCCCTTTAAAACACTTTTCCCCTTACTATATTTATGTGAGAAAACATAGCTTTCTCATGAAATAAATTATGGGGAGTGGGGTTCTATCTCATATACAATTAAGAGAATAGAAATAGTTGGACTCCAAGATCCAATCGATGCTTCTCAAACACCACTTTGGGTAGTTCATTTTTCAATATATTTGTGACACTATATTGGGTGGACACATAACCTATAATCATTGTTCCTTACATAACTTTATCCTTTATGAAGTGATACTTTATCTCAATGTGATTGGTCCATGAATATTTTATTGTATTTTTGCTAAGATTTATGTAACTTGAGTTATCACATATAATTGGAATTGGATAAATCACCTTAACAGCCACATCATCAAGTTTTTGTTTCATCCATAGAAATTGGGTTCAATCTAGAGTTGCAATAATGTATTCAGCTTCCGCGGTTCTCAAAGATATACAATCTTGGTTCTTATTTTTTCATGAAATGTAGAAAATCCAAAGATAAAAAAACACATGAAGTGTATTTTTGGTTATCTATTGAACCAGTCCAATCTGCATCAGTAATCCCCCAAAAAATATTATTGTGATTCATTATGGTAGAAAAACCCATAGTCCATCCTGTGTAGGATATATCAAAGTATTATTTTCATATATTTCATGTGGATTTCCTTGGGATTACTCATAAAATTAATGCCTTGACAAGTATTAAAAATAATATTTGGCTAAGTAGAATTATAATAAATTAAAATACCAATGATTTTATAAAATGTGGTCACATTGACCTTGTTACCTTGATTTTCTTTTGATAATTTCAATCTTGTCTCTAATGGGGTTTTCATGGGCATGAAATCCTCCATATGGGATCTTATTAAAACTTAATTGGAATATTTATTTTTTCATATAAATATCCCATACTTTCTTTAAATAGCCTACAATCTAAGAAAAAACAACATTTTATCAATTAGAGGCATATTTAATTCTCACCTCATAAGTTCTGAAAGTTATTTGCATTGGTTGTTGTCCGAGCCTCCAAACAATATTTCATCAATATAGATAAGCACCATAAATAAATGATCATTATCATTATTTATGTAGAGGTTGTTATAAAATCCACTTATGTAGAAATTGATCTTATTTAGACATTGATCTAACCTAGAATACCATGATTGTGGTGCTTGTTTGAACCTATACAAAGCCTTGTTCGGTCTACATCCTTTTCTTTCATATCCATCAATGAGAAACCCATCTGGATAATTAATGTGAAATTCCTCTTTAATGACACCATTCAAGAATATATATTTAAATACCATTTGATATACCTTTAAAACCTTTTAAATTATCATGTCTAGGAATAAATGGATAGTTTCAAGTCATTATATAGGTGTATATGTCTCATCAACATAAATTCCATCAATTTTGAAATACCCTTTGCACACAAGTCATGCCTTTTTTTGTATTACCTTTCCTTCTCCATTAAATTTATTTCATAACACCCACTTGCTTCCAATGAAATTCTTGTCACTTATCCTTATAACAACTTCCCATGTTTTATTTTTCTCTATTTGGTCGAGCCCTTCATCCATGGTCGTGACCTATCTCTCATCATTTATCTTATTTAAAATATCTTGGTTCCATCAATGATAATAAATATTCCTACTACTAAGCCTTCATTCTTCTGGTTTGGACTAGGGTTATCTGGTCTCTAATAATGTTTTCTTCAGGGATTTTAGCCCTTCTCATTTTTCTTTCTGAGCTTACTAAAATTTATAAACAGTCTGAGTCTTTATTATAATTATCTTCATTTCTTATAACTCCCCCTCAATGTTAGGCTTATTCATAATATTTATTTTCATAAATTGGTTGGTTGTTGTGTGAAATTTTTTTATTTTATATTTTCATTTTCCCACATTCAACCACCCCAAAATCATTTCTATAAATCATATTTTCAAGACTCTTGTTGTAATAACTATAAGCTTTACTCTTTGATGAGTATCCAAAAACTATTCCTTCCTCTCCTTGATCTTCAAATTTTCTGATCTTCTCTTTATTGATGATGAAAAACATAATTTAAATTCTCAAAAGTAATTGAGTGTGGGATTGTTTCCATACCAAATTTCATATGGTGTTATATCTTCATTTGAACATAAAAAATCTCTATTGGATATGTAAACTACTATAAAGAAAACTTATTTCTAGTTTATTTCCATAAGATGCTTTTCAATCAACATTTTTTGAGCTATGTTTTTTATTATAATAATTCTATTTTATAATGAACAATTTTTATAGGGTGTTCAAATAGCCCAAACCTGATGTTGAATTCCAAGCTTCTCCAAATATTTTTTAACTTTTTGATTTGTAAATTCAATTTTATTGTTAGTTTGGAACATTTAAATATTCACACCAAGCATATTTTTAGTTCTCCTCTGATGCAGATTGATATATTTTCACACCTTGGTATTGTGTGTGATAGGAATAATCCATGCTATCTTGCTAAAATCATCAACAAAAAACACATAATACCTTACTCCATCCATATCTTTGGGTGAGATCATCCCACAAACATCCACATCCACAAGCTTAAGAAATATTGATGCCTTTATCTTCTTTGTCTTGTAATACTTCTAGATAATATTAACCTTTTGAAATGAATCACATATGTGTGTGTGATCATACATGAGATGGGGAATATAAAGTGTTACATTACTCTTTACCACCCTCTCCAAAGATTCTTGGCTCAAATGGCCAAGTTACCTATTCCATATCTTGTTCTCATCCTCTTTGGATAACATGAAGAAATTCCCCTCTCAAATAAGATATAAATTTTCCTTGGTGATTTTTCCTTATAGAATAGTATAACAATTTTTGGATTTGAAAGTACAAAAAAATTCATTGAACTCCAACACATATCCATGGTGACATAATTTTATAACACTAAGTAGATTATAACTCAGCCTATAAACCAAAAGAACATTAGTCCACCTAAGATATTTCCCTCCAATTTTGGATTATCCATACTTGAAAATCTTAATACCCTCATCATTTTCGAAATGAACAACACCATAATTATTTTTCTTGATATTTCCAATGAGTTATTTATTTCTAGTCATATGTGTTGTGAATCCATTCTCTATTATCCATGAGATTGACTTACCTTTTTCCCTAGAGGAAATCTCAGCAACATTAGCCTTCTCAGAACTACATTTCATTACCAATGTTGGTGATTAATGTGCCTATTCAATAGTTTTCTCTATGAAATTTTATTATTCTTGAAAATTAAGATTTATTTTTTGAGTCTCTATGCTCTTGGATGAAGATTACAACTTATTTTCTTTCATTTAGAGGAATTCATGATGACATTTGTTGCATTATTGATGTGAAGTTAATTTCATTATGCTTAAAACCTTCACAATAAAAATAGTATCTATTAAAAGAAAAATAATGGTTAGAAGGTTTAATTTCCTATTTGAATTGGATTTTCTCCTATTAGTACCTCCTATAAATAGAGAACACGTAGTAAGTTTGTCCCAACATTCCATAAAAAACCATATAACTATTGAAGAATTATAATTTTTCTTTTCCACATGGTTAATTTAAATTCTATTATTTTAAATATTTACCTTATTTTCTGTATTCTATTATTTGGATTTGAGATAACAATAGACTTGTATTTATTATTAAACCAATAAACTTGACAAACTGGTATGTGTTCTTCCTTGGAAACTCATTTGGATTGTATTGATGATGATGCCTTTATGTTTTCTATTACTATACCAGGTGTTAATAATTCTATTGATCTTCACACCTACAGTGCCAATTCATAACTTCTTCTTCCATGTCCTCAATTATCTTAACTCTATCATTGATAGTTTTATCTAGGTCATCAATGGTCTGAAATTGTTCTTTAATATTGAGTTTTAGTTCCACCTACTTACCTGAGTTTCCTAAATTTCCATATTTGAGTTTTTCAATCACATTCTTCATCTATAACTTTTCTTATTCTTGTTTTTTTATTTATATCTTATAATAATTCACCACTTCATTGGCCTTCTTATCCTTTTCCATCTAAACATCAAGTTCTTCAAGGGCTTCCTCAAATTCTTCCTATTGATCAACCCTTCCAACAATACCTTCATTATATTAATAACTATAATCATTTCTTGGATTATTTGTAATATATATAAACACACTTTAATTTTTATAATTCTCAACTTCTTTAGAATCACTTTATCTAGAACTATATTATTCTTTAGAAAGAAATTTTTTACTTTTGAAATACCGCCACTAAGAATTTATCAATCCTTAATTTTTCTTATTATTGGGTTATTTGTATTCAAATTCACTTTATTGAAATTTAATAGGAAATTTATCCTCAATATGTACCACCTTTCCACATTTGAAGAAATAAATGGGAATATTACCCTTGAATATTCTACTTCTTATCTTAATATTGAAGGAAATAAAATGCATAAACTCATCAACTTAATAAAATTCTATATTATCCTTGATTCAGAGTTTATTCATGGAATTAAATTCCAATTTTTTATAAATTTAATTCATTATAGACTCATTATACTTGTTTCTCATTTCATATTCCATAATAGTACAATAAAAACTATCAAGATAAATATATTTTGGATTTTTCTTCTTCTTCAAGAACTAACAACATTGCATTAAAGTAAGGATGGAGTCTTCTCGTGATCTTATTTACAATATTTTCATCTTTTGGATATTCACCAAGGCCTAACATATATTTGATGGCAACATTTATATGTTTGGAAAAGGATTCAACCATATCATTTGAGTTCATTCTCAAATATTTATATTTTTTTCACAAAACCTTCATCTTTACCTCTAAATCCTTTGAATCTCCTTCATAGATATTCAAAATCTTTTCCCACATAACATGAGAGGTTGTATAGGACATTACCTTTGTAAAAATGGGATTGGTGGGAGAAATTTCCATGGAATTTTGGATTTGGAATTTTTATCAAACTCTAGATAATCTCTCTCTATCAAGGCTCCACATTCAATATTTTCAGTGATTCCATAGATGGTCAATGTGTAAATGCCCATTCCCAATGATTTGAAATAGTGTTACATCTGACTTTTCCACAACTATAAATTACTTCATTTAAAAATAGGGATAACATTATAGTTGAAAACCATTTCCATTATTCCAAGAGTTAATAAGAATAAATTCTCCTTTGATACCACTTGATAAACCCTTAAATGGAATTTCACCCCAGGAGGGGTTGAATTGGAGTATAGTAGTTAAATAAAATCCCCATTTAATAAGGACCTTATTTTATCACCTTGAGTACCACTTTAATTTCTCTCTATATTTAGTCTCATTGAGTGATGAAATCAATAAATAACATAATGGATTTTACTTGGTTCACCCACAATGGGATAGTCAAAGAATCATGAATGAAAATGTTCATATGCACCAAATTTACTAAAGCTCACTACTTTTATGTGTACAATTTTGGAGTAGTCTCACTGACCCTCCTGGTAAACTACCATGAAAAATCGAAGAACTCATTGCTCTCCTTAAACAAGGAATTAACCACTCCCTCTATTGAATCTTTCATTCTTAACAAGAATATAATTTATAAATACACCAATGGAAGTGTTTCTCTTAAACAAAAATAGTGTCAAATTATAGATAAAATTAGGCTCTTGGAATAACACCTTCTCCAACCTTCAACCTTCTAGATGGGATCTAGAAAAACTTTCTAGTGAACCTCCTCAAATGTTTCACTCCATTTTTCTTTATTAATTTATCCTTCTAAGAGTGTATCGTGTAATTTGGATCTTCAGATATTATTTCCTCAATATCACATCAAGTAAAACTACCATTTTAAGTGATATAAAATATTCTTAAATCTCTCCAAGTATCTCAGTCTATAAATTTATGGATATTTCTGGTCAAAATAACTCCATGAGAATATCTCCATCATTCATCAAGAACTTCCATAATATATGGAAAACTTTATATTATTATCACCATGATCATGGTCAATGGGTTTGTATTGTTTTAGGACCCAAAATCATAAAACCTCCATCAAATTAATTTAACCCTAATTTCATTAATAGTATCACACATTTATGTATATGATTATCATAAGGGATCTCACAATCTTCTCAAAAAACATGCATGGTATACATATCCAAATTCATGTATCCATGTTGAAAAATAGCCATATCAACGTAGCTAAGTATCGACATAGCCAATTATGGAGGTTGGTCACATAGTTTTTGTTACTATATAGTTGATTCATGAAACCATTCTGGACACATACTCGATTTTCTCATGTTATTGTTCTGGCTATGTACCTTATTTTATCACATACCAGATTATCTCACATAGTCAATTGGATGACATAGTTGTTTTCCTTCAACAACAAACCTTTATGAAATTCCACAAATTCCAAAAAAACTCATATTTTCAATAAATCCACTTGATAAAAAGTCCTATCTAACTCCAAACATCATCTTGGGGTCCAATATATAGAATTTACAAGTGGTTAAAAGTTCAAACTATAAAAAAAAGTTATTTGGAGAGTCCAATGATGTTTCTTAAAGTTTTTGGTCATTTTTATTGAAACCTAAAGGAAAATCAAGAATGAATAATTTATAATAATAAGGTAATTCTCATAATAATTAAAGGGTTTTTGAAGCTCCATGGAATTATCATATCGGGTATCAATTTTATAGAAAAAAATTGTTTTATTTGGAAGGGTATATGATACCGAGTGTATACTTTACAAATGTTGTAAATATATAGGAGTTAAAAATAAAATGAAGAATTGTTAGCACTTATATTTTTCATTTTAGTGATGAAATAAAGAGTTATTACATAAAATATTTAAATTTAAAAGAGTTTATCAATATCAGATAGATCTTAATAAATGATGTGTATTGTTATCTAATTTCTCTTATATTATAAGAATATTTTTCTGTTAATAATTATTTTTGATTGAAATTTTGAGATAAAAAACTCAATTCAAATATATTATGATTCATTAAATTATATAAAATAGTTTGAAAAGAATATAAGGATAAACAAATTTGTACAATATAAAAATTTTATCTAGATATTAGTTAAAATACTAGGAAAGGTGTTTCTGCCACCCATTTGTGGCATATTTTAATGAATAGTCTTATTTAGACCAAAAAATGCTCCAAAAATATATAATATCACATATGATATAGAAACAATGATTTATTTTTTAAATATTCATATTAAAAATAAATAAGTTATATTTCTTGATAAAAATAATTTTAGTTTCTTAGCATGATATTCTAAAAGGAATATAATTTCTAAGAGACCAGTGGGAGTGTGTTTCAACTTAGATAAGTTAAAAGTTAAAAAATAAAGGATTATAGTGATCTAAAATTAAAGTTATTTCCACTTAATAAACTAAATAATTTAGGATATATGGTATTAAAGAAAAATGGAAAATATGCATTTATTTATCGTAAGAAAGTGAATATCACTATTTCCTAAAGGGTTATTCCAATCAAAATAAAATTTTAATTTGCTTGATATCCTAAAATACTTCTAGGGTATGGAGGTGAAAATAAATGTAAAGTTTTATATTTAGTTATTTTAATAATGTTAATATCACTTTATTATAAAAGAGTTTAAGTTGTGTAGGTATATAATAATGTAAATAATTACATTATTTTTGAAAATATTTCAAACAAATGGTTTTAAGGAAAGCATTCCAAGATTTATGATGTTCTACTGAGAAATGTTTAAAGTGGTCAATAAAGTTGGCATTGTAAAATTTGATGTTTATAGTTAAGAAGTTTGAATATTGTTTAAGGATTTGAACATTAGGAATATAATTCCTAAATCTTATTCAAACTTTTTTTCTTTATGGATGTTACTAAAAATTTTAGTGGTATTGTTTTATCAGATTTTCATATAGTGATCTCAAAAAATAATATATAGATAATAGTTAAAACCCCCCAAAAGGTGAAGAAAACATAAGGCTAATCCGATAGTCTGTAATATATGATATGATATATGAACACTTATATATGTTTTTATTAATTATTTTTAAAATATTTTTAAGAATATAAAATGTATCATACAAAATAAAATATCCACTTTATCATTATTTCATATTGGATACATATTTGAATATATTAATATTAATTTCAGGAAATGTAATGATAATTGGCCTCTCAACATGTTGAGGATGATCCTATGAAAAAAAAATTGTTCTTATGATATGACCACCAAATTCTTGTACATAATTCTACCTAAAGATCTCAATGACGAGACTCATATAGTAGAAAACTGATCTTTAGAAGTTCACTTCCCAACAACTGAGTATACTATAAATAGAAAGTCACTACACCCTACCCACCACACAAATTATTCATCACACACACCTCAACATAAAAAAAATTAACAAAAATATTCAATGGTAAAATCATGTGATAGAAATATATAAAGAAATAAATAACACTAGGTTTAACATTCTTCAAACTATGTCCTACGTTCATGGGGAAACACGCTAATTCTTGAATTTATAATAACTGGAATATTATAGGGGATTAAAAATAGGTTACAAAGAAAAGAAATCCTCACCAACTTATCATCAAATAACTCTAGAAAAACTTACATAAATATTACATCATTTTATATAAATATTCAATACATTTCATAATAAAACACACCTGAGGATCATAAAGGTTTAGTGTCTTTGGAGACTAGATACATAAACTTCTTAATTAAGTACAATATTCATTATCAAAAAAATATTTCTTTACATAAGGTACCCTTATAGATTCGTCACACATAGAACCTTCCATCAAAACCTAGATAAGGAAAACATAAGAAAGGGTGAGCTCGAATGCTTAACAAGGGTAAACATGGAAGATATCAATAATTAGATCATAATATGATAATAAGAGTATGATGACATATACAAGTTCATGTTCTCAATGTAAAATATTCATAACCAAGAAAGATTATTTTATAAACTCTAAAATCAATTCATATATAAAATCATGATCAATAAGGGTGTCGAAGTAGTAATAATCATTCAAGACTCATAACATAGTCATGTGGTATCATAAGCATGGGAAATAATAATATTATGAACATAGATAAAAATAATTATTTCCATGAATAATATTATGATCATAGATATAAATTGATCATAATCACACATAAAAATTTGAACAAATCTATTCTCAATCATTTCCATAATATTCCAGTGAGAATATCTATAAAGTGATTATACACATAAATCAATATGTGAATAAATCTATTTAAAATCATTTACACTATTCTCATCATCATCTCATGAGATATCAATATTAAATTACCCAATTCATTTCAAAGCTATAACAGAACAAACCATCACATAATAATTATATATTCATATGAATGCCACATTATCATTAAATATTCATTATATCATCATAGAATAAACAGTGGAAAATAAAAAAAATTCATTAAAATCGTATCATCATAATTATAAACCATATAAATAAATAATAAGGATGGTATCACTAGATCATATCCCTAATAAAGCATAATTAACATAAAATGATGTTATCATGGATGAAAAATTCCTTTAATAGATCACTCAAAATTTTCTTGAGTAAAAAACCCTTTTCATTATGTAATCACTTATTTAAAATCCAAATATTTCCCAAATATTAAGGAAAAAAATTCTCCAAAAAGAACCATGTAAACTTATAAATGAAGCTCCAAATCCTTGAGCGGACATGACTATAGAAATTGGGAATTTAGTGGAAGCCCCAAAAAGGTGGTATTTTAAAAAAATTCCACCGATGATCGACGTAATCTTGTTGACGTCGGTGAAACAATGCCCAGTCAAATCCAAGGATCTCATGTGAAGGGTTTTAAGAACAAAATAAAACTGTAAAATGCTTGGTTTAGATATGAAGCCATGCACAATGTCTGGTCATCATTGGAGATCACTTCTTGAAGAATTAAAATTTGAATTCCTCTAGATCTTTCATATGTGCTTCAAGAAATCTGTGAGAGCGACGATCGTCATAATTTGGGTGCTAGCGCAGAGATACGATGACTCCTTTGATGCTCTGACGATCACCGCATTACTTTTCTTGTGATTCCTGAGAGAGAGCTCCATCTAATATCCTTGTATCTAGTGCATCTATCTCTAGGATATGGGAAATAGAGGAAGATAGAGAGATTCAGTGAATAGTATATGGAAAACTCCTCTCCTCTATTTATCGAGTGAAATGAAATTACCCGGAAATTTCGGACTGGCCCCCAAACAATTAATCACACTATATAAAAAATATTTCAAATACTATACTAAGTTATAAATATTATTCATTATTATTATCACTTTCTTGTAATATATTAAATATATTAAGTGATAATAATTAATCCATTAACTCAGCTCTTACTCCCACAAATATTAATGAACCTGGAATATTTTAATATTAGTTCAAATAATACTTTTCATGTATTTACTTAAAACTTGTAAATACAATTAATAAATAAATTCAACACCCATTATTCATAACATGAATAATATGAATTTATTAATTTTATTGGTGATATTTTAACCTAGGAAAAATCCCAGACCCTAGTGGTGGGTCCCACCATGTCCAAAACTCTTATTCAACTTAATAGGGAAGATTATCAAATACGCTATTTTTTGTGACACTCTAGGCCCTTATCTTGATAGTAGTGAATAGTATTCATAGAATAAGAGAGGGATCTAGCAACCCATCATGGCCCCTAAAGAGATAAGAATTATCATAGCAGCGGCAACCAACCTACGAACACACACTATGTAATATAATCTCTTTATCTATAATATCTCATAAAGTAGGACACACTCACATGTCATCGCCATTTTCTTTATTTATTGTTTGTTGACCTAACTGGATGGATTTACCCTTGAATTCCATGGACATGGTCTTACAAAGGTACTTCCATCCTTATCAACATGGCATAAGATATATTACTTCCATAACCTGAAAGCGACAAATAATTTCCTGACCATTCAACCAATGTCATTCTACTAATGACACACCCAACACAAACTACCTAACCATGAATTCATTACCATATTTTTTTTCATGAATCAAATTACACAATCAAATGACATGCATTGGTAATGATCTCATGTCAGGAGACTATTACACGTGATCATAGATATGAACATCCAATGACACCTGAAACATGTGGTGTTACTATTGGAGGGCATGTCCTTGTGATCTCACTACTGGAGATCACCAAGTGATAACTTCATGAGAAGAATTATTAATGATTATGATCCCCCATCACCTGAGAGTTGAACATCTATTATGTTTGATTAGTAATATGTATCTAGACCATAGAACATATATTTAAGATTAATGTCATGGAATCTAGAGGTTCTCATTATATCTTGGGATATAATATAACCTTTTGATACAAAAATTAATCATTAGACACTACCATTTCAATAGTGGACGCATAAAAGTCTACACTATAATGGTAAGAAGACATCATGTATAGCTAAATGTATACACAATATGGTAATCAAAAGCATTGAATAGTTGGGTCTAGGGAACCCACTATTTCAACACTCCCACTTATACTAGATCCAACTTTCTAACAAAACTTGTTAGCTACTCACATGATGAACATCATGTTTCTACTGAGTAATGGCTTTAGCTACTAGTTCCACCATGGTTATACCACGTGGCTATTGTACTATTGAGACCTTGTCTCGTTGAGTAAAACTTCTTAAGAAATAGTATCTTGAGCATATCCCTCTTGTTCACTATCATAACTTGACATATTTTCTAGTAATAATATCCTAATTTACATTATGTTAGTAATTTTCTTACTATGTGTGATTCTAAGAACTGGAACAAATTTTTGCGTTTAACTGCTTCTTATCTGCCTCAGATGTTGTAACGTAGTCAGTCTTTATAGGTGTGGTTACCACTAGCTTATATGATCTTGTCTCTCTCATCACCTTAGCCTAAATATGATACTATATCACATTAATCTATGAAAGACTAGTTTTTATCCCCAAAAATTAGTATCCAATATTCTCCACTTAACAAGTACATATCTTTTGTACTTGTTGAAGTACAATTATATAGTTCTGATTGCATCCCTTGAAGTTCTCCTAGATATAACTGATATTTTCCTACTGTAAAATATACCTTGGCAATATTTGTTCTTGTAAATATCATGGAATACGTGATTGATCCATATTTTAAGAGTATGGACTTCATCTCACCACATTTATCTCTTCCCATGTCTCGTACATGTCAACCAGAAGAGATTATGCCCTGTGACATAGGCAACAATTCATCTCTTGAATTTTTACAAATTTTATTTTTTAATACAATTTTTTTATATGTATGATTGACTAGGAACAACCAACCTATAGATCTACCTCAGTAGATGTTATTCCCTAGAAATTAGGTTGCTACTTTAACTCAATCACTAGAGAATAAATTTCATCTTGGTCTTAACTAACTTGAAGACCATCTATTTTCCATATGTTACAGAAAATATTTTACTTGGAAAACATTGTAACTTCCACTAACCTCTGGTAGACACATGGAAAACATTTTTTGCAAATGTATATTCTATGATCTTGTTTCTTACTTTAATACTAAACTATATTTCAGTAACTTTCAACCCTTATTAGCATTATGTAATGTGACCATCCATTTATGGTTTCTTCGTATAGGCATCATCCATGATTGGTGGTCATGACATCCAATGATAAATAATTTGATCATAAAATTATCTGTGATAAGTAAAATTCTAATGGATTTAGGCATAATGACTTGGTCAATCCAATCAAGCCTTATTGGTACCATGCTTGTACCATCCATATATCAACTCACTTGAATACCCACCATAGTATTAAAATTAATAATCCTCTTTGTACTTTGATACATGGAATACATTAATTGAATTTTAGTTAGTCTTATCAATTTTAGCTAATTTCCATACACTACTTACTTGTAGGAAATATTATTCACATTGAATAAAAGATCATCGATCATGGTGAATATAAAAACCATCACCATGGTTTTATCCTTCCTATGCAGTATGTATCTCTTGAACATACTTTTTTCCACATGATCTTGTGGAATTAGTTCCTATACCAACTATTTGTGCATCTTGAGAATTGACTAAACACAAGTCAATATAGCTCCCACTATCTCTAATAGAGATGTGAACCCTTATATAGAATTGTAGTCAATTACTTTACTACCTACTTTTCTATCTTAGGGATTTATGTAATATCCTAAGCAACCATTAGGATTATTACACTAAATGCACAATGTGTTTGTCTTGATGCAAGTTTGTTTATGTCCTAAAAAACTCTTTTCATACAAACACATGTATATATGATATAATGAATTTCCATCATACCATGACTAGTATGATATTAATTTTTCATTTATACTTAGAATATGGTTATGGGATATTGTCGTTATTTTAAAAGAATTTCATGAAATATAATGGATGTTGTTTTAGGTAGTAACATTTATACTACTTACATAAATACTCTGATGTATAACATATACATTTAGGAATTTCTCCACAATACATGTTTTTTATCAATGTTGACATATAAGACTCCATCATCAATCCTCCTCATTAACATTAATGTCATGATGTTAATAAGGTAATGTGAATTTAATAATTTATCCATGCTAAATTATCATGATTGATTAATTATTGGTTAAGATATTCTTTGGTATTCCGAACCGAATCAACTCATATTAAAATACTTAAATTTTCATTCCTTAATTACTTAAAGGAATCTTATGAAGTATAAATACCTCTAGCTTATTCTTGGAATAGTTCACACTTTCTTGTTAAACTATTTCCTGAAGCTTTGTGCCATACCTCTAAAAGAATATTTGTCCAAAATAAATACATCGATAATACCAATGGTATTTAGCTTTACCAAGACTAAATACCATACTATATATATCCTTGACGTCCACTTTTAGTATTTCTTGACAAATAATTATCTTTCCATAATTGAGTATTAGTATTACATTTTATATTCCTCACTCATTGACTATGATTAATGTATTACTAAACTAGTGATTGATTTTTAAATACTAAAAACAACATTTATTACAAAACCTAGAATAATGTCTCCTTGTGTCCAAGGACACATGAGATTAATGTTTGTGGTTAAACTCAATAATATTTCCACATGAATCTTTCAATTGAAAATTAAGAAGTTGTGTACTTATCACCATTGGCCTAGGTATCACCCTTTCTAAGCCACTTGTAGAATACACCTAACTTCTAGTAAGGTTTATATACTTAATTGCTTACTATATTAGAATATATATGTCACCAGAATATTTTATTTTATACCCAATTTGTAAAACTGAAACATTACATTTGATGAATATTTTTAAAGAATAAGTTGTAACTTGCTTCTTTAATTCAATTAATTGAATTTAAACATACATTGTTTTATTTTATAATATTTAATGAAAATAACCTATGTTAATACCTCATTCATTGAAGGACGTTGTGAATGTGTCATTGGAATTACTTTCCTTTTAGACTTTTCATCTTGTCTTTCAATTTATTCACCATAACAATTAAAGATAAAATTGTCTTTGATATTATTATTCAATTGGAGAACCTTACCCGGATAGGTAATGAAGCATTTACTCAATACTTGTTCATTTTATAACTTAAAATGAAACTTGATTATAGTGGTGAAAATGATATGACAAAGGGATCCATTTAAATATTATGATCCATATTTCAGTTTACACATATTTTTGTAACCATCATGTTATTCATATCAATGCTTTAATTTCACCTTAAAAACTTCTCAGAGATGAGACTTCATATTATATCATCCATATCCTGGTTTAGCGACCATAATTTACACTAGATGTTAATGAAATCATGATGATATAACTATCATATGTTTTGTACATTAATCTTCTGTAAGCAATTTCACCCTCGCTTCTTGAGCTAGTTTAATAGTGTTGGGGACACTGGAACCTTGAGTTTCCTATATCATAGTACTATGAAGATGTGCATATACTATTAATGGATACTCCTGTTAGTGAGGACATTGACTTTTTCCTATATAATATCATATTTTTTTTAAACTTTTGGTATAACTTGCCGTTTTTCTACAAAAATAAATTTTAACAGATTAGTACTTTTATCATGATTACCAGTTAAGACATTTTGATTAATTACTTAAATGTATCCCACTATTTTATCGGATTCTAGGAACCCTCTATTCTTGAATCAGAATACTCTATTGCTTGATTATTCAAGTGGAAAGGATCCCAGAACCACCACTTATAGTCTACAAACTATGGCTACGCCACTACTTGGAGGGTTCAAGGTGGGATTTTGGCTGGACGACCGCTTTAACTTGTGGTTCCTTGATCTGTTGAGTAAAGTCCTAGCTTCTAAAATCAGAACTTGATTTACTCAACACTTGCCTCTAAAATGATAGCAAGTTAGCTATGGATAATCCTTGCTATTAATTTAGTTAAGTTGACCCATCATTCTTATAAGGACTCCCCGGTAGTAAGAGGCACCCTCAGCTGTGGCATGACCGGAACCTCAAACAGCCGGTTTTGTCCAAATTTAATTGATGGAAGGTGGTAAAGAATTAAGATATCTTGGAGGTTTTTGTTATTTTTAATGTGATGAGAGAAATCATTTTATATTTTCATAAGCACGTACTATGTGATCGCACTCACAACTGACCATGAAAGAAATAAAAAACTTTATCGCGTCACATGTTCATTTTATCTTACATGCTTGTTTATTATTTATTCTATATGATTGTTCATTAACTACGCATTCACAAAAATAATAAACCATGAAAAAAATGAAGACTTGATCATGATCCAGTACTAATGGTTAATCCGATGACTGAATAATGGACCAACCTAGACCCTAGGGGTAATACCTTGTGTTGCATCGCCTACGACTCAAAGTGCAGGGTATGCCCCTCCAATGAATCATATCTCTTATCTGGTGCGTCGCTATGACTCATCACGAACTGCGTCACACCTCATCTTATCATTATACAATTTTACTCTCATAAAGGTGAGGGGGTCTCGGGGTATATAAATACAACTCTAAGAATGAGCGTTCAGTCCCATATACATATAATGACTCCGAGCTGACACACAGATCACCTTTTAAAATAATTTTTACAAAAACATTGCAATAAATAAAAAATTAAGCACCAGAAAATCATTGGTCGGTCTCCAACCCATGATCAGTATATTCTTTAACTCACATATATAAACTAAATATAGAATAAAACTTAAATTTTAATTTAAATAAATTCGAGGTCATTTAATTGAATTACAAATTTCACTCTAATTTTTAATCAAGTATTTACATCATTAGATCCCAATTAATTAATTTAATTTTAAAAATTAAATTAAATTAATTTACATCTCAATCATTATTAAACCAAAAATTAATATTTAATTAATTTAATTATCAATTGTAAGGAAATTAATTATCTTAATTAATTTTTGATTAATTAAAATTATATTTGGGCCCTAAAAACCGGGCAGGGAATGTACGGGTCGGGGCGAACCTGCACAAGCCTAGTTTGTACCTTTGCAGACCCCGTGTAGGGGTGTTCTAGGCCTAATAGGTCCGTCCAAGCCTGTTCCTGGTAGGGCAGACCTGTCTATGCCCATTTTAGGGAGGATCGGGTCTGGGCATAAACAAACTGGCAGTAACTCACCGGTTCAGTTCGACCCACGGCTGGACAGATAAGAGATGGCTCGGGCAGGTCTTGGTTGCACCGTTCCACGGAGGAAACGAGGACCCAAAAGACAGTGTGTGGAGGAGCAGAGGACCGGATGGGTTTTCTGTTGGACTAAAGTGTCACCGAAACTGTGGTGGTTAGTGGCACACAAAGGATCCGACAAGGGAGGACAGGCTGGAGTAGTAGGGATCCGTCGTGGCGGGTAGAATGCCCAGAGGCTGCACTCGTGCGGCTGAGTCAGATGCGGTCGGGACAGAGAACCAGCGGGTCGCTGCTAGTGGGGACGTCAGCGGGACGCCAAGGCGAGGTGGTAGCGGCCGGGATTGGGGAACTGAGGTCACTGGACTGGGCAGCGGCGGCGGCAACTCCTGGTGTAGGAGGCGATATAGTGAGAGGGGCAGCCCGGAGCAGCGGCGGCGCCTGCTAAGTGTGTTGCGCCTAGAGCAGAGCTGGCCGGCACCTGCGCCTGGTGCATGGTGAAGGTCAAGAAGTAGGGGTACCTAGAACATGGTAGTGATGAGGGAGGAGGGGGGGCTCACCAGGAGGCACCACCGACTGCGGGTGCGGGAGGAGGTGGTCGGTCGGTGCGGCATCATCAGCCTGGTGTAGGGAGGCGGCCGTAGGGGGCTACCGCTTACCATAGGAGGAAGATGGGGGGTGGCCTTCTAAAAAAATTGACTTATTTTTTTCTTTTTTTATTGTCTCTTCATCGAGAGGCAACACACCCAAGACAAGCATATTCCCCCTTTTTTATAAACTTGACCCACAAAAGTGGGACATATCCTTTTTTTAAATTAAACTTGACCCTATAAAGTGGTTCATCTCCCCTTTTTAAAAATTTTCCTAAAACCTATATAGGTTTAGGAAAATAATATTATTATTATAATATTAAAATAATATTATAATTAAAATATTATTATAATAAAACTATTTTTATTATAATAAAATTATTCTAACAATAATAATTAATAATCCTCAATAAATAATACTATTCTGGTGTAAACGGATTTAGATGATAAAACAATAGTTCATCGAACAAATAAACCGTAAAAAAATCTGAATTATTAAATTCAGATGTCCGTAGACTAGACAACTGATATCCTATTCAGATTCCATTTGCAGCGTTAGGACCGTATCACCTCCCTCTATAAGGTTTAATTAAAATTTAATTTATTTTGGATTAAAATCAACATTCGTCCCTCTAATACCACTTATAGAAACTGAGCACGCAGCAGAATCCCCAAAGAGGTGTGTTTTAAAAAAAATTCCATTGACAATCACTGTAATCTTTTCGACGTCAGCGAAATGATGCCCAGTTAAATTCGAGGATCTCGTGTAAAGGGTTTTAAGTACAAAATAAAACTGTAAAATACCTGGTTTAGATCTGAATCTATGCACAACATCTTCTCATCATTGGTGATCACTACTCGAATAATCTGAAGCAAAATTCTTCTAGATCATCCACACGTGCTTCACGAGATCTGCGGGAGTTCCAATCATCATAATTCAGGTGCTAGCATGGAGATATAATGACTCCTTTGATACTCTGATGATCACTGCATCGCTCTACTTTCGATGCTTGAGAGAGAGCTTCATCTGAGCTCCTTGGATCCAAAACCTCTCTCTCTAGGATATGGGAGAGAAAGGAGGAGAGAGAGAGGAAATGAATAGTATATGGAAAACTCCTCTCCTCCTTTATTTATAGAGTGAAATGAAATTACCTGGAAATATCGGACCGACCCTCAAACAATTAATCACACTATATAAATAATATTTCGACTACTATACTAAGTCATAAATATTATTCATTATTATTATCACATTATTGTAATATATTAAATATCTTACGTGATAATAATTAATCCATTAACTTGGCTCTTACTCCCAAAAAAATTAATGGACCTTTAATATTTTAATATTTTTTCAAATAATATTTTTCATGTATCTACTTAAAACTTGTAAATACAATTAATAAATAAATTCAACACCCATTATTCATAACTTGAATAATATGAATTTATTTATTATATTTGTGGTCATTTAACCTTGGAAAAATCCAGAACCCTAGTGGTGGTGCCCACCATGTCCAAAACTTCTATTCAACTGAATTGGGAAGATTCTTGAATACGCTATTATGTGTGACCCTCTAGATGCTTATCTCAATAGTAGTGAATAGTATTCATAGACCAAGAGTGGGATCTAGTAACCCATAATGTCCCCTAAAGAGATAAGTATTTTCACAGTAGCGATTACCAACCTACGAATAAACACTATGTAATATAATCTATTTATCTGTAATATCTCATAAAGTAGGACTCACTCACATGTCATCCCCCTTTTCTTGCTTTATTGTTTTTTGATCTAACTGGACAAATTTACCCTAGACTGCCATGGCCATGGTCTTATAAATTTACTATAATCTTTATCAACATGTCCTGAGATATATTACTTCCATAACCTAGAAGCGATAAATCCTTTCTTGACCATTCAACCAATTCCATGCCACCATGGATGCACCCAACATAAAATACCTCACCATGACTTCATTTCCATGGTTTTCGTATTGCATCAAAGTACAAAATCAATTGATATACATTGGTAATGATATAAATTCAGGATACCATTACACATGATCATAGATAGGAACATCCAATGACACCTGAAACATGTGGTGTTCCTATTGGCGGTTCCATCCTCATGATCTCACTACTATAGATCACCAAGTGTGAACTTCATGAGAAAAATTCTCAATGATTATAAGCCCCCAACACCTAATAGTCAAATATCTATTATGTTCAATCAGTAAGATGTATCTAGACCATAGAAAATATATTTAAGATTAATGTCACAGTATCTAGAGGTTCTCATTATATCATGGGATCTGCTATAACCTTTCAATACAACAATTAATATTTGGACATTACCATTTCAATAGTGGGCTTAGAGAAGTATAAACTATAATGGTAAGATGACATCATGTATAGCTAACTATATACATGATATGGTAATCAAAATCAGTGAATATTTGGGTCAAGGGAACCCACTATTTCAACAATGACAGTGGGAAATTTTTTTCATGTCATAATCATTAAAACAAAATTCGGTTCGCACCTTTAGTAAAAAAATACATTGTTCAGAAAACAATAAGAATATCATTTTTAATAATTTTTTAAAAAATTTAAACATAAGTAAAAATTAATTTTAAAAAATAATTAAATAATAGTAAAAAATCTTGAAAACATCTTAGAAAACATAGATATGGAAGAAAAAAAATTTGACTAATAGAGGATAAATATGGTTGGGTTTTATTAAAAAACTTTTCTAAATCATTTTGAGTACCAATGAGGGAAAATGGTACTAAAACATTAAAAATATTGAAATAAATATATTATAATAAAAAAGAAATTGGTTTATCAGATATGGATCATATATTTTCCTCAACTTAAATTCAAGCATAAACAATCCTAATTAAAATATGATTGAAACATAAATCCATTAACGCAAGTCTTTTATTTCTTTGTATGCATTAAAATATCCTATATAATAAATATATAATTATTAAATATATATTATAGAACAATATTCATACATATCATACCATTTATGATTTACTTATAATATCTTATTACCTATTTATTAACAATTGTTTATTAAAATCAATGTTACAGGAGATAACTTCTTTGTTTTTCATGTATATTCCATTTAGATGGTTATGATACTTTCACCATGATCATGGTTTCATCATATAAAGAATATTAATCATGATATAATTATAATATTTATACATTATATACATTTTAATAATTATTCATATAAAGTGGTGATGGAAAATTAATTACATCACTTCACGAAGACGGTAGTTTGTATATACGTACGAGTGATGTTTCCACTTTCTAATGATTGAAATGAAAGAAAAGTAAACAATAAACCAACTCTAAAAAATAATTATTATATTATTTATATCATTTATATTAATTAAATATATCTTTATTACCATCCATATAAATAAAAAAATGAAAAAATGAATCACATCACCTCATGGAGGTGGCATTCCACACGTACGCATGAGCGACATTATCGTTTTTCAAAGGATGGAGATATAAGAAGGAATATAATATATTATAGTTACAAAATTATTATTATGTAATAAATATAATATATAAAAATTATATCAATCATAATAACCAGTATTTAATTATGGTGATGGAGAATGAATAATATCGATGTGTGGAGGTGGTAGTCCACACGTACGTATGAACGATACTTTTCATTTACCATTTGATGGAAAGAATGGTGGATATTGGTGGTTTCTTAATCCAAATAAAATTTAAGTATATTTATAATACTTAATTTATCATTTTATTATGAATATAATAGATTTAAAGGAGGTAGAAGAAAAAATTAAACTAAAAAAATAAGTTAAACGTTATACCTCTTCTTCAAAAAAACTCTTTTACTTTATAACTTAAGCCATCTAAGGTTGGTATTATTCCAAAAATAATACCTCTAGGACATCAAGATGGATTTTAATAATTTATTTATCTATTTATTAGATAATATAAGAGTCTATTTAAGTTTTTATATGTGAGTATAGGTTGTGTCCTTTTATAATTGGGGAAGAGGACACACTTGATATTTTTTAAATGGCTAAGATATATTAATGTCTTACTCAATCCAAATAGATCCAAAATAGACTATTTAGAAAAATGAGAATATATAAGGTCAAAATATGGCCATAAAATAGGATTTATACAAGCTTTTAGGTTATTTTAACCCTTATCACTTTAGTTTAAACCCCCGGTAAACCTGTTTAAACTTTAACCATCGTAACATATATCTATTATTTTTACTATTTATTATGGAAAAAAAATAAGTTAACCTTATTATATAATATTAATAATAATTATTCCAAATTTGGGATCCATTTTATTAAATTCAACTCATAAAATTGTAATAATTATATTTAAAATTAAACCTACAAAATGCAATGAAAAGCGGTTTTCCAAAAAAAATTATTCTTAAATATAAAAGGATTTTATACCAAAATAAAGCATAAAATTGATTTAAATGACCTTAATTGGATTAATAATAATATTAATTAACTAATTTTATTTTAAAATAGTTTTAAAAAATTTAACTTTGTAAATGGTTGAAACAAAAATACAGTTTTCAATAAAAAGAAGTATTATTCATTATTCATCAAAAAATCAAACATTTCAGAAAATTATCAAAAAAATACTCTAAGATAATTTTGACATGGTGATTTCAAAAACAAAATTTCATTTTTTGAAATATATATATTAAAATTTGTATAAATTAATTATATTATTTTCTCACAAAAATTAATAAAACGCATTTTTTAGGAAAAAATAAATTTTAAAGAATGTAATGACTTTACTAAAATTTAAGTACTTATTTATCAATATATTTTCTTTATCAAAAAACTTTATGCATATTTTTTCAAAATTTAGTAATTATTATTCATACTTCCAATTTTATAGCTAGGTTATGATGGTATACTATATTATGATTCATTTATACTTAGGGTTTCATGTTTCACAGGTTACTGAAGAAATTAAATTTATTTGAAGATAATTATATCATAAAATATTATGGTATTACATTCTACCCCACTTATAATAATTTATACCTAAAAATTATATCACTCTAATATAAACAATAGATGATAATTTGTCCTCATCACATCTTTTAGTTCCCACATAGCTTCATAAAATTTATGGTTTTTCCTAAAAAATTGACCAGGTGATTGGTATTGTTTCAAAGCATTTTCTCTATTTGATCCATAATCTCTAATAGTTGTTTCACATAAGTGAGATCATGCTCCAGTGGTACAACCACTAATTTTTTTACATGTTAAGGGTCATGTAAGTATTTTATCAAGAGAGATACCTGAAACACATCATGAACTTGAGAGAAATTTGGTACAGGTTCTAAGCAATAAGAAACCATCCTGATACATTTAATAATTTCAAAGGGTCTGATTTATCTAGGGCTAAGATTTACCTTATTTCCAAATCCATAACCTTCATCAGGGGAGATATTCATAGGAATACCTTGTCACTAACATCAAACTCTATATCTTTCTAAAAATTTCCAGCATAACTTTTATATCGACTCTAAGCTTCTATGATGTGTTTTTGAATAGATTAAACCTTATATGTTATTTCCTCAACTAGTTCAGGTCCCATTATATTTATTTCTCTAAATTCATCCCAACATGTTAGAGTTCATAACTTTTTTCCATAGATGAATTCCTAAGGAGCCATCTGTATGCTCAAGTGAAAGTAATTGTTGTAAGAAAATTATACCAAAGGAATGTGTTGATCCCAACCACCTATAAAATTCATAGATAAATATCTCAATATTTCTTCTAGAGTTTTAATGTTCCTCTTAGATTGACCATATTTATGAGGATGATATACAATACTGAAACTCAACTTTATATCCAGATCCTAGTGGATATGTCTCTATAACTTCGAGGTAAACCTCAGACCCTGATTAGATATAATAGAATGTGGTTATCCATAAAATTGTACCACTTACTTAATGTATTTCCCGGAAAGGTGATCAAGAGATGAAGCTTATATTATTTTAATGAAATGTGTTGACTTCATAAGGTGATCAAATATAACCCAAATAGAATTATTCCCTTTAAATTTTTTTGGGATTCTAATGATGAAATCCATGGTAATAGTTTTCCTATTTCATTTCTGGTATGGGTAATGATTGTAACACACCCTTAGATTTTTGTCTCTAAGAATTAATTTTTTACATACCAATAATTGAGATACATACCCTGTAATATCCCTTTTCATGTTGTACCACTATATATACTATTTAAAATCACTATAAATCTTCATACATCTAGGATGAATATAGAATGATGAACTATAAGATTCATCCAATAGATCCTTCTTCATATTTGGTATTGATCAGACACATAATTTTTTATTAAAACTTATCATTCAATCATAATCATGGTTAAACCCAGGAACATTTCTCACCTTTTTCTCCTCTATATCCTCCTTGTATTCCTCTTTAATCATTACATGAATAGATTGTTGAACATTCATCTGAGAAAGATATGATCTATCACATTTCCTCATGATTTAAAGATCCATATTCTGTAAATATATAAATATTATATCTCTTTTAATCCTCATCATATAATAAACTTTTATAGTCTTTCTGAATCAGAGCATCAACCACCTTTTTCGCCTTCTCAGGGTGGTAATGTATTGAGAATTCATAATATTTAATCAACTTCAAACATATTCTTTGGAATATATTTATCTTTTTATACATGAATATATACATCAGTATTTTATTATGAGTATATATATCATATCATTCTCCATAAAGATAATGCCTCTATATTTTTAGTGTAAAAAATACTCTTGCTAGCTCTAAGTCATTAGTTGAGAATTTTTTCTCAAAAAATTTCAATTGGTTTGAGTCATAATCTATCACCATATAATTATGTATAAGTAAAAATCCATATCCCTTCTTTTATTAATCACTATAGATTACAAACCCTTCTCCACTGTAGGGTAATGTAAGAATAGGTGTGCTAACCAACCTTCTTTTTATCTCCTTGAAATTTTCCTCAAATTCATCTGTCCAAAAAAACTTATATACCTTCCAATTTATCTTTTTTATTAGATTATATATCCATGAGAAATACCTCATTAAGTTTTGATATTATCCATTCAACCAGAGATAACTATTAATATCTATTAATATGGTTTTTATGGGTCACTGGTCAATAACTTCCATCTTCGAAGGATCAACTGATATACCCTGAATTCAAATTATATGACCTAAAAAATGAGACTTTTTGTATCCAAAATTCACACTTTATAAATTTTTAATATAGATTATCCTTCCATAGGGTCTTTATAATAATCCTTTAATTTATTAATTTTCTTCATTTCTATTTGAATATATAATAATACCTTCTATAAAGACTAACAAAAACTAATCAAGGTAATCTTTGAAGACTTTATTCATTAAATCCATAAAGACTACAGGAGAATTGTTAAGTCCAAATGGAATTACTATAAATTCATAATGACTATACCTCATATGGAAGGTTGACTTGGATATATCCTTCTTTCCCTTAATTGATGATATCCATATCAAAGATCAATCATGTAAAAGTATTTAGCACCTCATATTTTATCAAATAAATTTTCAATATGGGGTAGAATATGTTTTTTATTAATAGTGATCTTGTTAAGTTCTTGATGATAATTGTAAAGACACATTGACCCATATTTCTTCTTAACAAAAAGAACAGGTGCACCCCATGGTGAATTACTAGTACAAATTAATCCCTTATCTATATTCTCTTGGAGTTTCTTATTCAATTCATGCAACTCAATCAAGTTCATTCTATATGGATTCTTTGAAATGTGTTTATCACCAAGTATGAGTTATATTTAAAATTAAACTTCATGATTTTGGGGGAAAATAGTTAGGACTTCAAGAAATAAATTATCTTATTCTATAAAAATAGTCATATCTCTAATGTTAAGTTTCTCCCCATCCATTTGTGATAAATATCCCACATGAATAAGAAATAATGCCCATATAACAAATGTAACTTCCATTGGAATTTCATGCTTATCCTCATATTGAAATACAATAATAGGATGATTTAGAATATAAAACATGACTTCAATTCATCATAAATTGACATTTTATATATATAGATATATTTAATCCATTCCCAAAATTACATAAAATTCAACTAGAGGGAGAATCATAAGATTTATAGGAATCATATTCCCAAAAACTTCTATCATAGAGGATCTATAGACTTGAGATGCGGCCATCATGCCACTATGATTTTTTACTACTAACTCAACATATAATAATTGAGGTGGTTACATGATTACCTTATCAAATTCTTTATATATAAAATATTGGGTAGATGAAGAAACAAATAAAACATTTTCAGTTCTAGAGTGGATGGTAAGTTTACCTTTCACCACATTGTTTTTTTGGCCCACTTCAATCATGATAAAAAATGAATTTCCTTTATTATTTTTCTTATGGGGGGTTTTAAGGGTCTCCATACTCATTAGATATTGTATTAGGTAATTGATTAACATAGTTCCTAATCTCCATGTATCTAAATAATTTAACTTCATTAGTTGAAGATTTCTTCTCCTCTATCTCATTTTCTGAGATTTTCATCCCTCATAGATAATCACTAGCTCAATAAATAGTCTTTCAAAAAAATTAATTTTTTTATAGTTCCTTTCAAAAAAATTCCAAACTAATTTCCCCCACATTTTTGGAATGTAACTGGTTATAATTTCTTTCCTCCATTGGTTTTACCATTCTATTTTCTATAAATCCAAATTTTTCTCTTCATTTCACTAAAACCCAAATAATAATTGGAATTACCACTCTAAATTATACCTTTATAAAAAATTGAATGATTTCTTCATAGTTACCAAAGTATCTTATGGATAAAAAATTTAAAACAATTAGTTTCATTCTGCTAAAGAATCAATCAATTTTTCTAATAGGGTTGATTATAAATCCATAAGAATACCTTGAAAGTATTGTAAGATTTATTTTTAGGTACCAATGGATTAAACATCCTTTAGTTTCAACTCCAAAAATTCCTTTTCCATCTTATTATTAAGATTTTGATGAAAAGTTTTATTGATAAATACCCACATAAACTTATCCTATTCCATGGATTTTATTTCTTCTTATTCCCTTTTGTTCTTGATAAGAGTCTACATTCATAAGATTATCCTTCCAATAGATATACTCCTGAGACAAATTTATCATGTTTTGAGGACTAAATAACATAAAATATCTTTTCCATATCATTGATCCATTTATTAAAAACTATGGGATCAGAAGACTCATATAATGATGGTAGATGTTGTTTTATAAAAGTATTAATAGCATTTTTCTCCATCCTTGGTTAATTTGTAAGATTAACATGATATATATTACCATTAATAGCTTGAGAGAGTTGCGTGAGAATTATTATAAGATATTTTATCCTAGCTCCCAAATCATTTGTATTCTCTTAAGTAAGGTCATTTCTTTATCTGTCAGATTCATTGTTCACATGATTCCTTTTGGCTTTATCCATTGACTAAAATAAAAAACATAGTGTAAGCATAAAATTATTATAATTAGAGTGAAAATTTGTATATTCATGGAAATAAAATCCTAATATATCATAAATTATGATATATTTTTATCAACCTATCACAACTTAGGTTTAAACTAGGTCATACAAGGTGATCATCTATTCAAATCCTTATTAATGTTTTATAAAGAGAATATAAATTACCCCAAGAATATCCCCCAGAAGTTTTTATCCAGGTTTGCAGTCATCATCCCACTCATCATGCACTGGCGATGATCAAGTTAATACCCAATATACCATATTCAAATTTTTTACCCCTAGGTGCATCTATTCCATTGTTGCATCCACTTTCCACTATCCATACATGGATTTATTTTCTATGAAAACCACACAAGATCTACTTTATCAAAGCTTCAAGATTTTTTCCTCTACTTATACTTATCCCTAGGGTTTTCAAAAAAAATTCTAACCTTAATCTCCAAATATTAGATAAACCCTATTATGATACTAACTCAAATTACCTGATCAAAACTTACATAAATATTACATTATTTTACATGAATATTAAATATATTTCACAATAATACACACCTAAGGACAGCGAAGGTTTAGTATATTTGGAGGATTCATACATAAACATCTTATTTAAGTGAAACATTAATTATCTCAAATATATTTATTTAGATTAGGTACCCTTATAGAATCATCACACTTAGAACCTTCCTTCATAACCTAGGGAAGGAAAACATAAGAAAGGCTGAGATGATATGATCAAAAAGGGTAAACATGGGAGATATTAATCATTAGATCATAATATGATCATAAGGGTATAATAACTTATACAATTGCGTGATATAAATGTAAAATATTCATAACCAAAAAATATTATATCATAAACTCCAAAATCAATTCATATCTAGAAGAATGATCAATAAGGGTGTCGAAGTAGTAATCATCATTCAAGATTCATAACATAGTCATGTGGAATCATAAACATTGGAATTACTAATATTGTGAACAAAGATAAATGAAATCATTTCCATAAATAATATTGTGAGAATAGCTAGAAATTGATCATACTCACACATCAAAATTTGATCAAATCTATTCACAATAATAACCATGTATATTCCAATATCATAGATAGAAAGAGATCATACTCATGCATAAATATATAATAAAATATATTACAAATAATTTACAATATTATCATCATCATCTCATGAGATATCAATATAACATTAACCAAATAATTTGAGGGATATAAAAAACCCAACCATCACATAACTATAATACATTCATATTAATTCCCTAATATCATAAAATATTCATCATATAATCATAGTATAACCCCTGAAAATAAATAAGTTTCATAAATATTGCATAATCATAATAATAATACATATAGATAAATAATAAGGATGATATGACTGGATTATATCCCCATTAAATCATAATTAACATCAAAATATGTTAGCATTGATCATAAATTCTTTTAATAGATCACTAAAAAAATTCTTGAGGAAAATACCCTTTACATTTTTAAATCACTTATTTAAAATCAAAATATTTCAGAGATATTAAGGAAAATATTTTCTCTAAAAAAACAATGGAAAATTTTAAATTAATCTTCAAAGAATTTAGCGATCATGATGTAATGAAATTTTTTTCATTTCATAATCATTAAAACAGATATTATGTTCACTCCATTGGTAGAAAAAAAATATCTTCTTCAGAAAAAGACAAGAATATTATTTTAAAAAAAATTATAAAAAATAAGACATGGTTAAAAATAACTATAAACAATCATTAATTAATATTAAAATAAATTCTTGAAAACTTTTTAGAAAACATGGATATATAAGAAAAAGGTTTTTTCGATCGAAATAGGAGAAATAAGGTCGTTTTTTCTTAAAAACATTTTCTAAACCATTTTTAGTACCAAAGAGAGAAAAATAGTACTAAAACTTAAAAAATCATGAAATAACTAGATGATAATAAAAATTAAATGGTTTTATCATATAAGGATCATATAGTTTTTTCAAATGAAATTCAAGCATAAATGATCCCAATTAAGATGGGATTGAGACATAAATCCCTTACCACAAGTCTCATATTTCTTTATACATGTAAAAATATCCTATATAATAAATATATACTTATTAAAAATATATTATAAAACCATATTCATACATATAATATCATATATTATTTACTTATAACATATTATTACTCATTTATTAACAAATATTTATTAAAATCACTATTCTGGGTGATAACTACTTCGTTTTTCATGTATGTTTCAGCTAGATGGTTCTTGAAATTTCACATAGGTAATTATTTAATCATATAAAAAAATATTAATCATTACATAGGTATAATATTTTTTCATTATATAAACATTTATGATTATTCATATAAATCGGTGATGAAAAATTAATTACATCACTTCATGGAGACGGTAATTTATATGTATGCATGAGTGATGTTTTCACTTTTTGATGGTTGTAATGAAAGAAATATGAATGATAATTCACCTTTAAAATTAATTATTATATCATATATATAATTTATATTCATTAAATCTATCCTTATTACCATCCATTTATATTAAAAATGAAAAAACAAATCACATCACTTTGTGGAGGTAGTAGTCCACACGTATGCATGAGCGGTGATATCATTTTTCAATAGATGGAAAGATAAGAAGGTATATATGATATTATAATTATAGAAGTATAATTATTTCACAAATATCATATATAAATATTAAATCTATTATAATAAATAATCATGAATTATTGTGATGGAGAATGAATCATATCACTATGTGGAGGTGGTAGTCCACACGTACGCACAAGCGATACTGTTCATTTCCTATTTGATAGAAAGAAGGGAGGATATTGGTGGCTCTATAATCATAATAAAAATTAATTATATTTATGATACTGAATTTTTTATTTTATTATGAGTACTATAGATTTATTGGAGATAGATTAATAAATAAAACTAAATCATTTGATTAAAAGTTATACCTCTTATTAGGACAAACTCTTTTGTTTTACACCTTAATACCTATAATGTTGTTATTATACCAAAAATAAGACCCCTATTATATGGGTAGTGATGTTAGAAAGGTATTTTTGTAGGTATTGGATGATTTTATAGGATCTTAAAGTGTATATGAGAAGATAGGAGGTATTCTTTTATAAGTGTAAGAGAGGAAAAAGTTGTTATTTTTGAAAAGACTAAAATATATTACAGTGTTACTCAATCCAAATGGATCCAAAATGGAAAATTTATAAATATTAGATGATATAGGGTTAAAATAGGGCTTAAAATAGGATTTATATAAGTTTTTAGATCATTTTAACTCTTATAAATTTAGTTTAAACCCCGGTAAACTTGTTTTAACATTAATCGTGATAATAGATTTTTACTGTTTTTACTATTCAATATGACCAAAAATTAAGTTTAAATTATTAAAAATATTAATTAATATGATTATAAATTTTGAATAAATTTTATCAAATTATATTCCGATAATTTTAAAACTTAATTTTAATGAAAACCCACAAAATGCGATGAAAAGTGTATTTCTATAAAAAAATGTATTCCTAAATATATAAAGATTTTCTACCAAAAATAAATCATAAAATTGATTCTGATGACCATAATGGGATTATTTATAATATAAATGAACTAATTTTATTTTTAATCCATTTTAAAACAAAATTTAACTTTGTAAGTGGTTGAAATGAAAAAGATATCTTTGAATAAAAATTGGTATTTTTCATTATTCATCAAAAAATCAAACATTTCATAAAATTATCAAAAAATCACTCGATAATATTTTTGAGATGATGATTTAAAAATTGTTTTTTATTTTAAAAAATATATATTTTAAAATTTTTAGAAATTAATTATATTATTTCCTCAAAAAATTAATGAAAGCCATTTTGAGAAAAAAATGTATTTTTGAAGCATATAATGACTATGCTAAAATTTGAGTACTTATTTATCGATATATCTTATTTATATAAAACAATTATACATATTTTTTAAAAAAAATAGGTTATTCCTATTCATATAAAAAAACTATAGCTAGTCTATAATGGTATACTATATTAAATTTTATTTAGACTTGGGGTTGTATGTATCATAGGCTATTAAAGAAATTAAATTTATTTGAGGAGAATTATATCATAAAATATCTTGGTGTTACATTACACCCCATTATAATAATTTAACAATTTAAATTTCATCACTCCAATAAAAATAATATAGGATACTCCTACCTCCTCACATCTTCTAGTTCCCATATAGAATATTCAAATTTATGGTTTTTCCACAAATTTTAACCAGGTGAGTGGTTTTGTTTTGAAGCACTTTCTCTCTTCGATCCAAAATTTCTACTAGTTGTTCTTCATAATATAGTTCATGCTATAATGGTATGGCCTTTTATTTTAGTAAATGTTATTAATTAGGTATTTAATTCCTTAAGAGTATACATGAAACTTGTCGTGAACTCAAGAGAGGTTTGGTGGAAGCTCCAAGTGATAAGAAACCATCCTGATACAATTAATAAATTTGAATGGACTGATATATCTAAGTCTATGTTTTCCCTTATTTGAAAATATTATAACCATTTACCAAGTAAATGTTCAAAAAAATACCTTGTCACTAACTTCAAACTCTATATCTCATAGAAAAATTACCATCATAACATTTATATCGACTCTAAGATTCCTTGATGTGTTGTTAAATAACTCTAACCTTATCTGTAATTTCCTCAACTATCTCATGTCCCAATGGATTTATTTCTCCAACTTCATCCCAACAAGTTGTATTTCAAAACTTCCTACTATAGAGGGATTCATGAGGATCCATATGTATTCTTGGGTGAAATCTATTTTTGTAAGAATATTCTACCAAAGGAAGGTTTTCATCCAAACCACCTTTAAAATTCATAGAGCATACTCTCAAAAATTTCTTATAGAGTTTTAATGGTCCTATAAAACTGACCATCTTTCTAAGGATGATATTCATTATTGAAACTCAACACTATATCTAGATTCTACAGTATACTTCTATAGAACTTTGAGGTAAACATCAGATCCTGATCAGATAGAATAGAATGTCGTACTCTATGAAACCTTATCACTTCCTTAATGTATATCCAAGAAAGATGATCAAGAGATAAATATTCTCTTATTTCAATGAAATGTGTGGAATTCATAAGGTGACTAGAAATATCCTAAATAGTATTATGGCCTTTAGATGTTTTGGTGAGTCTGATGATGAAAAAAAAGGTAATATTTTCCTATTTCCATTCTGATATGAGTTATGGTTGTAACATGCCCGTATATTTTTATCTCTAAACCTTAACTTTCTAACATACTAAAAATTGATATACATACTCTAAAATATCCCTTGTCATGTTTTCCTAGAAAAAATACTCTTTTAGAACTCTATACATATTTTTACTTCTAGTATGAATGGAAAATGATGAGATATGAGATTCATATAATAGCTTCTTCTTTATATTTGGAATTAATGAGACATGTGATTTTTTTTTCATGAGACTTATCATGAAATCATAATCTTGGTTGAACTCAGGAATATTTCTCACCTTCTTCTACAGCTCTATATCCTACTTTTACACCTATTTAATATTTACATGAATATATGGTTAAAAATTCATTTGATAAAGATATGATTTATCACTGTTCCTAAAGATTTCAAGATTTATATTCTTAAAATTCAAAAATATTTGATCTATTTCAATCCTCATCATGGTCAAACTAGTATGGTATTTCTAACTTAGAGCATCATCAATAATTTTTTCCTTCCTAAGCTGGTAATGTATTAAGTTGTCATAATATTTAATCAACTCCAACCATCTTCTATGATGTATATTTAACTCTTTCTTTGTGAATATATGTTTCAAGATTTTATGATTATTATATATATCATGACATTCACTATAAAGGTAATTCCTCCATATTTTTAGTGCAAAAAATACTGCTTCCACCTCCAAATCATGATTCTGGTAATTTTTATCCTGAATTTTCAATTCATGTGAAGAAAATATATCACCATATCATTCTACATGTGGACATATCCTAGTAACTTATTTGATGAATCATTATAGATTTCAAACCCTTGTCCACTATAGGGTAATGTATGTATAGATGTGATAACCAAACTTCTTTTCAGATCCTTTAAATTTTACTCAAATTAATATATATAAAGAAACTTAACTCCCTTACAATATGGATTATAAAATCATGAGGAATCCCTCACAAAGAGAAGACAGTATCCATCTAACCCAAGAAAACTATGGATCTTTGTTACCATGGTTTTTCTAGTCCATTGGTCAATAACTTCCATCTTTAAAGGATCTATTAATATACACTAGAATAAAATTATATGACCCAATAATGAGACTTTCTATATCCAAAATTCACACCTTATAAATTTTTCATATAGCTTCCTTATCTTTAGTGTCTTTATCACAATCCAAAAATATTCTTAATTATCTTCCATGCTCTTTTAATATATAATAACATCATCTATAAATACTATCAAAAACTAATCAATCTAATCTTTGAATACTCTATTCATTAAATCCATAAATATAGTTGGATCATTGGTAAGTCCAAATGGAATTACTATAAATTCATAATGAACATACCTTGTATGGAAGGTTTTCTTAGACATATCATCATTATTTACCTTAATTTATAATATCCAAATTGAATACCAATATTGTAAAAATATTGTGCTCAGCATAGTTGATCAAACAAATCATCAATACAGGGTAAAAGATATTGTTTCTTAATATTGATCTTGTCAAGTTATTGATAATAAAATCAAAGACACATTGACCCGTCTTTTTTCATAACAAAAAGAAAAGGTGTTCCATAACGTTAAGTACCTAGGAAAACTTAATCCCTTATATATATTCTCCTAGAGTTTCTTTTTTAATTCTTATAACTCAATCGGGGTCATTTGATATGGAGTCTTTGAAATAGGTGTAGCACCAGGTATGAGTTCTATTAAAAATTACAATTCATGATTTGGGGGAATACTATAAACTTTTTTAGAAAATACATCATTGTATTTTATAAAAATGGGAATATCTTTTATGTTGAGTTTATCCCCAACCATTATATATCCCACATGAATGGGCAATAAGACCCATATAACATAATTAACTTCCATTATAAGTTCATGTTCATACTCACATCGATAGACAATCATATACTGATTTATAATATAAAACATGACTTCCCTTCCACATAAATTAAAATAGGATATATATATATATATATATATATATATCCAATCCATGCCCAAAATCACATCAAATTAAACTATTAGGTGAATCAAAATGTTTTTAGGAAGCACATTCCCACAAACATTTATTGTGAAGGCACTATAGACTTGAGATGTTATTATCATGACACTATTAGTTTTTACTACTAACTCAACATATAATAATTGAGGCGGTCACGTGATACCCATAAAAAATTATTCAGATATAAAATATTGATAATATCCAAAAAAATATAAAACATTTACGATTCTGGAGTGGATGGTAAGTGTTTCTTCCACCACATTTTTCTCCTGACCCACTTCAGTTGTGATAGTAATATCCTTTCCTTTATACTTTTCTTAGGGGGTTATTTATGGAAACTATTTTCATTAACTCTTCAATTAGGGAATTTATTCACATAATTCTCAATATCCCTACATATTCATTGGTTGGATCCATATTCCCCACTATTTCATTTGATGTAATTTTCATTCATCATTGACAATCACTAGATCAATGACCATCCTTTTAAAAATTTAAGAATTTCCTAGTTCCTTTCAAAAAATTTCCTAAGTTATTTACCCCACCATTTTTTCATGTAGGTGGTTGTAATTTATTTCCTTTTTGGGATTTACCATTCAATTTTCAATAAATATCCATGTTTCTATTATTTTCTCTAAAAACAAAAGAACAATTGAAGTTCCCACTCTCTATTTCTACCTTCAAGTCATATTGAATGATTTCTTCATAGTTTCCAAAGTCTCTTATGTCTAATACATTTCAAATAATTGGTTTTAAGATGCTAAAGAATCAATTAATTTTTTATATAGGATCTATTATAAAGATAAAATCATACCTTGAAAGTCTTGTAAGTTTGCTTCATAGGTACCAATAGATTCATCATCCTTTAGTTTCTACACCAAAAATTCACTTTCTATCTTAATGAAAAGAGATTTTGGAAATTATTTATTAATAAATACACACTTAAAATCCTCTAATTCTATGGTGTTTATTTTTTCCTCTTACCTTTTGTTCTTGATAAGAGTCCAACATTCATCTGTTTCACCTTCCATGTGATAAATTTCTAAGAAAAATTTCTCATTGTTCGATCACTAAATAACAGAAAATATATCTTCTATCTCATTGATCCCTTTCTCAAAAACTAATGGATTAGAAGACCTATAGAAAGAGAGTGTATTTTTTAACATAAAATAATTAATGTAATTTCCCTCCCTCCTTGGTTCATTCAGAATATTAATATGTTTCAGGTTACCATCCATATATTGAGAGAGTTCATTGATCATAGTCACAAGATATTTCATCCCAACACCCAAGCTATTTGTTTTATATTGAGGATGGTCATTTCATTGTCCATAAAATTCATTGTTCATATGATTCCTTATGGTTCCATCCATTAATTAAACCTAAAACATATTATAAGAATCAACCTACAATAATTAGAGTGAACAATCATATATTCACGGAAATAAATTCTTGATATGTCCTAAATTATGACACTTTATTCTCAACATATTAAAACTTTGGTTTAACCAAGTTTATCCATAGTAATAGTCTATTCAAATTCTTCTTAATGGTTCATAAATAGAATATAAATTATCCCAAGAATATCTCCAAAGGGTTTCTATCAATGTTTATATTTTTGATTCCACTCATCATGGACCAGTTATAATCAAGTTAATACCCAATCTACCTTATTTAGAGTTTTTACCCCTTATTGAATTTGTGTCATAGCCGCATCCACTTTCCAGTATCAAGATAGGGATGTATTTTCTAGAAAAACCATATAATCTCTACTGTATAAAAGCTTTAAGATGTTATCCTATTCTTATAATTATCCCTAAGGTTTTCCTTATTGTTTTCTAAACCTAATATTTAAATATTTACTAAACCCTGTTTAGATACCAATAGAAATAATTTGATTATAAAATACATAAATATTACATCATTTTAGATGAATATTCAATACATTCCACAATAATACATGTTTTAGGGCTATAAAGGTTTATTGTATTTAGATAATAGATACATAAAAATATTATTTAAGTACAATCTTCATCATCTCAATCATATTTCTTTACATAACGTACCCTTCTAGACTGATCAAACTGTGAATATTCTATCAAAACATGGGGAAGTAAAACATAATAAAGGGTGGTATCATATGATCATTAAGGGTAAACATGAGATATATTAATAATTAGAGAATAATATGATCATAAGGGTATAATAACATATATAAGTGCATGTTCTCAATGTAAAATATTAATAACCAAAAAATATTATATCATAAAATCCAAAATAAATTTATATCTTGAATCATGATTAATAAGGGTGTAAAATCAATAATCATTATTTAGGATTCATAACATAGGAATGTGTAATAATAATCATAGTAATTCAGAATCTTATGATCATAGCTAAATAAAATCATGTACATGAATAATATTATGAGCATAGCTAAAAATTGATCATACTCACACATTAAAATGTAATAAAATCTATTTTAAATAATTTTCATGCATATTCATATGATAATAGATATAAAGAAATCATAATCATGCATCAATATGTGAACAAATCTATTCACAACATGTACACTCTTATCATCATCAAATCATGAGATTTCAATATCACACTACCCAATGTATTGGAGGTCTATAATGGACTTAATCATCTCATAATCATAATCCATTCATATGAATGTCATGAGATCATAAAATATTCATCATATCATCATATAATACCCCATGGAAAATAAAAAAGTTTTGTAAACATCACATCATTATAATCATAAACTATTCAAAGAAAGAAAAAATATGGTATCATTGGATTATATACCTTATAAATCATAAATAACATAAAAGGATGTTATCATGTATAAAAAATTATTTTAATATATCACTGGAAATTTTCTTTAGGAAAATACCCTTTACATTTTGAAATCACTTATTCAAAATACAAATATTTCTGAAATATTAAAGAAAACATTTTATCTTAAAATAACTATAGAAACTTGTAAAATATTATTTAAATAATTGATTGGTCATGATGGTGGGAAATTATGTTCATGTCCTAATCTTTAAAACAATTATTATGTCCACACCTTTGTTAAAAAAGATATCTTGTTCAGAAAATAATGAGGAGATTATTTTTTAAAAAAATTGTAAAAAATCAAACATGGGTAAAAATGACTTTAAAAATCATTAAATAATAGTCAAATACATTATTGAAAACATTTTAGTAAATATGGATATGGAATAAAAATTATTTTCGATCGAAAGAGGATAAATAAGGTTAGATTTTATTAAAAACATTATTTGAACCATTTTGAGTACCAAATAGAGAAAAATGGAACTACACCTTAAAAAATACAAAAATAAACCAAGTAGAATAAAAATGAAATTATTTTATCAAATATAGATCATATAATTTTCTCAATGAAAATTCAAGGATTAACAATCCCTATTAAAATGGGATTGAAACATAAATCTCTTACCTCAAGTCTCATCTTGCATTATACACATTCAAATATCCTGTATAATAAATACAAATTTATTATAAATATATTATAGAACCATATTCATATATATCATACAATTTATGATTTACTTATAACATCTTATTACCCATTTGTTAACAATTATTTATTAAAATCACTTTTCTAGATTATCGCTACTTTATTTTTCATGTATGTTTTGGTAAGATGGTACTGGTGATTTTAACTTGGTTATGGATTCATCATCTATAGAAAAATAATCATAAAATAAGTATCATATTTATTCATCATATATACATTAATAATTATTCATATAAAGTAGTTATGAAAAATTAATTACATCACTTCATGGAGATGGTAGTTCGTACATATACACGAGTGATATTCAACTTTTTGATGGTTAGAATGAAATAAAGATAAATAATAATTTGCACTTTCCAATTTCCGTGTGATAAAGTTTTTGTATTACTTTAGACTTAAAAAATTTCATGTTATTTTCATTAATGTGATCAAGCCTACAGTTCCATACTTTTGGATCATCAAAAGCTAAACTTCTGACCATTTTAATTCTATTTAAATTTTTTGTCATGTAAAGAGTTCCATACGTTACTACTTTTGAAACCACCATGGATCCATGGGTAACATTACATACCCAATTTGAAAATCCAAGTTCTATAGATAGAATCATCCAATTATCCAATGGAAATAATATTTTTCCGTAAGCTTGGAATACGGTGAACTTCTGATAATTTCAAGAATCCTATATCCTTTATCCATATATTGACCTCTCCTTTTCCAAAAACCTATAAGGCTTCACTTTCCACTAGATATACATTACTAAACTTCCCTTATAAATACTTTATTATGAATCATTGATCACCAATTGAATGGAAAGATGATAAAGATTCAATTACCCAATATTATACCAAAGTTTTCACACTCAGAAAGTAATTGAAATTTTTGGTAAAACAGTGGAATTTGAAATACTGCGATTTTATTTATTTTGGTGTTATAATTGTGAATTTTTAAATCCTTATTAATGTGTACTTTCTTCCTATAATTACAACAGGTTTCACTAGAACCAGTTTATTTTCCTCAACTCTTCTTCCATTTTTTTCTTCTAATGGATTCTTTCCTATGGTGTGACCATCCTCATTAATCATATTTAAGAGCATTCTCATATGGTTATTAAATTCCCCTTTATCTTATTTATTCAATGAGTATAAAAATTTTAATATCCTTAAATACAAAGTCTATTTTTCTATTGGAGTTATTAATTGTAGTAACTATTGCATCCTAGCTCTTTAAAATTGATGATAGAAGTAACAAGACCCATACATCATCAGAAAAAGTAAACATTTATAATTTTAGATGACCATGGATCATGTTAAAGTCATTCAAATGATCTAACATTATTCTTCCTTCCAAAAATATTAATATGAACAACCATCACAACATGAAAAACATTTTAAGGGACATCATTTTTTCATAAATATTAGTTGATGCCTTCATATAATCCATTGTATTATTCTTCTTATGAATATTGAAAGAATTAATCCATACAAGAGGCATTCTTACTGGTGAAAATAATTTTCTATGTAATAATTCCCATGCATCTTTCTCCATCAAAACTGGTGTAACTATGAACAATAAAACTTATAAGTCCTTTTAAATCATATAATATTTAATCTACATTCTCCAAAATCAAAAATCTGATCCATCACATTTATTCATCTTGATCTTCCCTTCATCTGATTCTATACCTGAGATGTTACTGATATGTTAAACCTTTGAATGTTCAACTATGATGTGACACAAATTTGTAGGTACAATCCTTTGGAAAATTAATGTGTGATTTTAATAAGACCGTCAGATTCTTGCATATCAGTCCACCTAAATATCACACACAGGAGAATATTCATAGTAAAAAGTCGATCTCCAAAATATCCCTTCCCCATGAATGAGTGTATCGAAATTAGTAAGTATCTATACCATGACCATCAAAAAACTTCATCTTTTCACACACCTCATCACGAATAAACAAAGTACTGAAAAACATTCAAGGATAAAAACATGTAATATAAATATACAAATAAATAAAAAACACTGAGTTTAACATATTTCTGACTATATATTACTTTCACAGGGGAAACACACTACTTATTTCTTTTATTATAACTGGTATATTATTGATGATTAAAAACATATTATAAAGACAAGTAATAATGATATTGATGTCTTTCGTAATATATGATTCTATGTTCCAAAGGGTTACTTCTACATAGTAGCTTATCATATGTCAAAATGGCTAAGAACTAAGTTACTCTTACATGGGACTTAAATGTTGATTTAATATCATGTATCTTATCATGTAATACATTTATATTACATATATTCCATATCATAAACCATGATTTCTTATGCCTTCATTTAATTCTATATAGGCCTTCCCAATTATCACAGACCACATTATCTGTAGTCATTTACAATAGATAGTTCTTATATAGTTTAAGTGTTGTAGCTTCTATATCACTGCTTACAGTATATCTAATACTGTTAAAAATGATATAGAATTAAAATGTGTTTTTCTAAATTTCAAATTTTAATTGAACATGATAATTTATAAACTTTTAATAAATTATAAAAAAGGGATATTTGGGGATATTTATTTAATTTATAAAAGTGTTCATAAATTAATGAATTATAGATTGTTTATAATTAATTAATTAAATTTTTATTAAACATATATTAAATAAATATTATAAAATAATAATTTCTAATATAAAATACCTTTTATGGATTATATTTCATGACATCTAATTTAAATATAAATTTTTTATATGGAAATTATAATTGTAATTTATAAAAAATGTTGTAAATTATAAAATAAGGAATAAATATAAGAGTTTATATTAAAATTATGAATTTTTTATAATTATATATTTAAATTGTTTAAATTAAAAGGTCTTGTTTGAGAAAATATTTAAACCATATAAAAAGGGGTTTTGATAATTGATTTGATCAATGTTTAAGTAATATTAAACATGTGATATTTATATTATGTAAACTATTTATATAATGGAATTGAAATATAAATAGTTCATATTTCATTTAATATCATATATTTACATAAAATTTCATATAATAAATTATATGAAATAGTTCATATTAGAAATAAAGATAAATCATTTATATTTATTTTAATTATCGATTGTCCATAATGTATAGCTAAATTATAATATTTTTATAATTTCTTTATTTATGAATTTTTTATAAAATGTTTGTCTCGTGTTTAAATATATGAATTATTCATTTATTTAATTTATTCTATACTTTATTCATTAATATAATTATTATATTATGAATGAATGTTTTTAATAGTTTATATTGTTAAATTGATTCTATAAGTTGTCATACATGTATTTAAGGAGTTTCATGTTAAGTATGATAATTGATTTAGTTTTCCTTTACCTAGACTTTGTCTTATACAAGGTTATGAGCTTGAATTAATAAATTAATTATATTTTATACATATTAGGTGTTAAAGTTATAATGGAATTAAAATATCTCTAGAGTAATGTATCCTTAGATAGAGGGTCATTGGGTAGGATTTCTCACTATCCTAAAGGCTTATATCTTGTACAGAAAAGTGGGGGTCTAATATCTGTCACTCTAAACTTACTCTTATATGGATTATTGGTTTCATATGATTCTAAGTCTTTACATGAATTTTATGAATGTGACCCAACTTGAACAATAATTTTCAATTACCATATAATTTATACAATGAGTTGTACATGATGTGTTCAAACCATAATAGTGTTGATACTTTTGCATTATCTCTTTACATGGTAATATCCATAGTTTATATATTGTATCAATGGGTTATAAAAGTTATAAACTATAATGGAAACCTCAAGAAACTATTATAGTAATCTTAAACATGTTTTATGTGGTCTATATACATTATACTGATGCGACAAAGATTATTTCTAAGTATAAAGTGTCGGGGATTCAAAAGTATTGAGAATTCTTCCCATGAAGTTCACACTTGGTGATCTCAAGTAAAGAAGATCAAGTAGACTGAACCACCAATAATAACACAACATGTTTCATGTACTATTGGTTTTTCATATTTATAATCATGTTTATTGGTCTCACGAATTGAGATCATTATCTATATATACCATTTGATTGTGTACTCTGATGCAAGAAGAAAACCATGTTATTTATATCATGGTGAATTAGCTTGCATTGGGTGCATCATTGGTGGTATGGAATTGGTCAAATGGTCTAGATAGAATATGTTGCTTCCAAAATGGTAGTATATTTACTAAATTCATGGTCATGGTAGAAGAAGGTATGTCTATCCAGTAAGTTCATAAAATAATAAAAAAAGAAAGGATGATGACACAAAGTGTGTGTCATGATTTATGAGATATTGTGACATGACATGTGTTCATAGGAGGTTTTTGTTCCTTTGAATAAACCACATCTCCTTAGGTTCCATGATGTGTGTTTAGATATTTCTCTTGTTTTATAAGTATCACTCACTCCTATCATGCTAAGGGTTTATATAGTCATGCACAAAGCGTATTCAGATGCATGGTAAGTCCTATTAAATTGGGGTTTATGACATGGTGGTCCCCACATCATGGGAAAGGATATGTTTGAGTTTAAAGGATCATAATAAATAAATAAATAAATTATTCTTCAAGTTTAGATTAATAATAAACGAATTTATTTTCCCAATGTATTCGTGATTTTTAAGTGAATATGAGGAAAAATATTATATGAATGGATAATATTTTTATTCAGGGTTCATATAATATTTTTAGGGGTATGATTTGATCTAATGACTTGTGCTTTATCATATAATGTATTTTATGTAACAAGTGAGTTTTAAAATAATCACCACATTTACAGTAATACTTTAAGTGTCATTAGTGATTTTTTTAGGCTTATTTAGTATGTTGTACTTTTCAGAGGGCTAAAGTGAAATTTTCACAAATTATTGACTAGATTATTTAAGTTAGAGGAAGGTCTAATTATTAAGACTATTCATATCATAAATTTGAAGGCCTCTCACTCATCCCTCCCACATCCTAGAGAGATAAGTGATCAATTGAAGAATCCTGATCCAAGTTTCCATCCCAGATCGAACTGAAGGTGCTCAAGAAATCATCGTAATGTTGATAGAATCATCAATTATCTACACTAAAACCTGAAAATCATTGGTTAATACATCCACAAGATTCTATATCACATTATTATAGTCTAGAAGAATCTAAAATTGGTTCCTTTGAGTAGTGATTGTTGGTGATGAGAAAAGCACATATGTATCTTCAAATATAATGAGGTCTCAGTTTGATTTATTATTGTTCTTATTCTTAATAATATGTTATCCTCAGGTTCTACTGGGTTTTATTTATGTTGGATACAATGTTCCAACATTTATCACTATGTAAAATTTTAAATCCCAAATATTTTGTGCTTCTATTGAATGATTGATACTGACAAGTGGTATCAAAGTGATCATGTGACTCATTAAGCCTATGATTAAATAAAATTTTAATATATTATCTAGAGAGAATATAAATGGTTCTAACACCACTTATGGAACTTCGATCTGAGGTCGGACGGCCAATTTATGATCATCCAAAGATTGAAGATGCGATTTTCAGGCTAAAAATTTAAATTGAAATGATATATATATATATATATATATATATATATATATCACATCTTCCAGACACCAGCATCCGCAAGGGTCACCGATTAGAAAGGGATCACATATGCATATGTGGAAAATAAAATTGAAAATTTTATATAGAAAAAAAAACTTATGGGTTCCACATACCACATCCCCCCCTTGACCTTATGTAAATGCAAGTGATCCATCTGCAATTGTGGGCAGTGGTTCATTTTTTTAATATTTTTGTTTTTTAAGATAGATGGTAGAAACCACCACCCATCAGCATCCCACCCTATGCTCTGAATTTCTAACCTAGCGACCAAGACCAGTCAGCCTAACCCACCTAATACTTTATGGACCAATTATGGTCTAAAACTCCTTTGAGCATAAATTAAATACTTGAGAAACCCAAAAAATGTAAAAAATTATAGAAAATATTTTAAATATTTAGAATTTTATAAATTGATTTTTGGAACTGTGCAACATAGTAGTTATGAATTAAAATTAGTTAAAGTTATTTTAATTCATAATTAATTCCCTTAAGTTGAATTATTATCAAATTTAATTTAATATTGTGCATCAACTAATCATGAGCGAGACTAGACAATGTATGCCCGGTATTTTAATTTATTTATTTATTATAATGTGTATGATGTTTTTAATAATTAATATTAAATTATGGTTTATACATTGTCTATCTCCCTCATTATATATATTAGGGTTGGTGTGTTCTGAAGTGCTCACATTTATGTGTATTCTTCATTCCCAAGACCCCCTCCCCCCACCTGTATGTGAGTATTTATGTATAATAAAAAGGATGAATGAAGACATGGTTTGTGAAAAGTTTTAGAAAAATATCATATGGGATTTGAACACATTAGATGAGGTGTATATTGAAACTCGAGTCAGATATGAATCAAGGAGTTTCCCCTAAGGTCTCAATTGATCCATTATCTACTCAATGGATCAACCAATGGTAAATTTTCATGATCAAACACTTTATTTATTTATGAATGGTTTATTATTATTATGTATGTGTATTTTTACACAAATTAATAGAATAATAAATGATAATACATAGAAAAAATGAATAAATATGCGGTGAATGTTTACTATTTAAGTATGGTTTAGCTGTGAGTGTGATCACATTGAATAAGAATTTTAAATAGAAAAGGATTACATTCACTGTGAAAGATAAAAATATATCAAATAAAATATTAATTAAAATACCTTCCATTACTTTAATTTGAATAAAAATATATGGTTTAGGTACTCTTTAGCCTTAGTTGAGGGTTCCTCTTACTATCAGGGAGTTATTATAAAAGTGGTATGTTAAATTAACTAAATTTGGTAGAAAATTAGTAGTTATATCTTTATTTTTATAACTTTCAAGGAAAAGTGTTGTGTAATGCAAGGTTACACTTAGAAAGAGATAGGAATCCACTAAAAAAATCATAGATCCACATATTAATGTGGTTTCTTATCCAAAATCCTACCTTGAGACTCTCCAAGTTATATCATAGTCATATATTAGACTATGAGGACAGGTTTTCAGGATCCCTGACACTAGAATATTCAAGTGACTTATTATTATGAATCAAGTGGTTGAGGGATACCAATATTTGAAAAAATTGTGGAACTCATTTACAATTAATAAATCTATAATGTCTAATTATTGGTAATTAAGATAAAAATTTTAATCTTCTAAAGTTTTTTTATATAAAAATATAAAGTAGTATCACAAGTTTACTTCGATCAATATTAAACAACAAACACAACCTAATCGGCACTAATTTCCAAGAGTGGTATAGGTGTTTTTGCATAGTACTATGATATGAAAGGAAATTGTATGTTTTAGAGTCCTCTCTTCTTAATGATCCACCTCAGGAAGAAAGTTAGGGAAAAAATTAAGCTTGTAAGAGACTCATAGATGATGCATTTGATATTTACATCTTAATGTTTTCATCAATGTCTGGTGATTTTTGTAAGAAAAAAGAGGGAGTGGATGGTTATACCATGTTTTCTCATATATAAGAATTTTACTGGGGTATTTTTAGTGAGAAATTGATGAGATTATGATTGCACTAATAATATATAAATTGACAGATAGAATTTAGGCTAGTCCTCATGTACTTAGTATGATAAATTAAATTGATCAATAAGAATAATTGGAATTCAATTCAAATCATAAAATTTCATTACATCACATTCTCTCATCCTTATCACCCAATTACTCTTTTTTTATAATTATAAAACAAAAGTATGGATATTTTACTGAAATATATTTTTGGTAAGGTTCTCCAAGAATATAATAACTAAAAGAAAGATAAATCTTTAGTTCTTATGGTGAACAAGATGAAAGAAAAGGCGAAAATATGAATAGAAAGTACACTACTAAAGGCACCAAATATAAAGAGGGAGATCAATGAACAATAGGCTATTTTCTTCTAATGTGACAAGATAGGTCACCAGAAGAGAAGTTTCATTGAATTAAAGAATAAAAAAGTATATGATTATACTTTAGGTATATTCATCATTATATGTGATATTTCTTTTATACTTCTTGGGAATTAGATGAAATATGTTACATGAATACCTATTTCCAAATACAATAACCAATGATGTTTAGAAAAATTACATGAAGTTTATTGATTTCTCTAAGTGGCTGATAAAGGGTGATTCCTACATCAATGTATTAGTTATAGTTGGACTGCTTTTGTGTATTACCAAAACATTTATCTTGTGTGTCCATTAGACATAATGAGGAATTATTTAATTTTAGAATGAATGTTGTTTATGGTGTTTCATACTAAACTAATAGTTCAGTAACAATTTAATCATTAGTAATAAATTATGAATACAAAATATAAGACTTATTATTACCCAGTTCTGGAAAGATGATTCATTTTCAAGTAAAGCTAAAATTATTTGTTAAGTATATACTAAATATGATGTTTAAACTATTTATACATTAAAACCCTTAATTATTATCAATAAACTTACTAATAAAGTTTTATATAAAGAAACATTTAGAGATAAAGGTAATAAATCCACAAATATTCAATAACTAGTTCGATAAGATACGTGTGAACTATTTGGTGTAGAATATAGAGATAAATTCATCTGCTGAATGAGATTCATTTAGTTTTTTAAGGAACATAAAAGTGAAGTAAGGAATATGCTTGGATAGAACATATGAGATGCTATGATCTTTCTAAATGAAGAATATTTTAAGTAATCATTCATTGATCATGAAAATTTAGAGAACAATTATTCCTAAACTCACATTTTCTTATACACATCAAATCAATGATGTTTTTAAAAGGATAATCAATAATGAGTCTTATAAGTATTGAAAGTCTTTCATTATCTATTTAATACATGACATGCTTCCCAAATAGTGGTGTTAACCTTTAACCATATTCCAAATAGAATGAAAAATGGAAAAAATATGAGTTATGGTATGAAATGAATCCATTATTTCAAAATTCATGTGTTTAGATGAAAAGTGTTTGTTAAGGCTAAGTAAATAAAAAAAATTCATAAATAAAAACCTAAATTTCATCTCAAATAATCATCTTTAAATTTTATAAGGATATTAAATAAATACCTAAGATATAAAAATGTAGTCCGGTGAAGGAAAATATTTCTATAAGAGGGTATGAATCTCTATTTGAGATAGTGGGGGAGAAATTGAATTTGATAATGTTAAGACATGAGATACAAAAATAGTTGTCATAGGAACAATTTTGAAAAGAGTTCATATAAAAGGAATTTTTTAGATACACACACTACATAGGAAAGATAAAACCTAAGTTATATGGTTTTATTATCACCAAGTAAGGTGATATATAATTCATTAAGAATAATGAATCTTCATCCTATAAGGAGGTAGTAAATGGATTTTCTTCAATTGATGTAAATTCATTGGAGGGTATTCAAGAGAAACTATACATGGGTGGTACAATCTTGGAGACAATAAGTCTTGATTGGTTGTACCAAGTTATCATTCTTAAATTCTTGATAATTCTAGTTATCATTTCTAAGATCATCATATTATGAATTGGATGTCAAGACCACCTTCATCGAAGGAAACCTTATGGAATATATATATATGGTATGACTATAAATGGTTGGTGGTTCTATGAAATTATAATAATAAATGAAAGTTATAGAGATCAATTTATTGATTAATTCAAGAATCATGATCATGGAATATTCATTTGGAATGATATTATGTCTTGTGTATATAAGAGGTTAATAGGAGCGCTATGGTTTTCTAAGTAAAATATGTTGAGAATATACGAAAATTATTTATTAGTATTATAGTTAATTAAGAATATATTGAAATTAATCTCTATAAATAGTGAATTAATGTGGTAACTTGAGTTCTAGTGAACCATAACTATTGATAAATATCTAATAGGTGACTTCAATTAATTCAAAGAACATTTACAGACAATGTATTGAAAATAAAAGTTGAATAAATTATAGAGAGAATTGTTTCAAATGAAAAATGGCTAAATATCTCCAAGAATTCATATATAAGACATAGGAGGAGATTATAATGGTGATTTGAACTCTATATACTTTTTTGATGGATCTATCATATGTGTTATGTCATGTGCTCGATATGATATTATCCAAACATACATTATGGTAGGAAAATATCATATAAATCCAATATAACTAAACAAGAATAAATTAAAGTTATCCAATAGTACATGAGATAGTGTAAGGAATATGTACCTTATACATAGAGATTAAAGAACACTAGTTGCAAAGGGGACATAAAATAGTCTTTGTATTGATCATTTGATCTAAATTTGTAGTTAGGCTAAGGTAATTATAATGAAACAATATGGGATGTCTATCCTACAGACACCCGAATCAGCTCTCCATCAATCCAAAGGGAGTTCCCGATCCCCAAAGGCTAGAAACTGGTGCATGGGCATCATAGGAACACACTTGTGAATAGTTTATCCCAATAATAAAAGTAAATTAAAGAGTAGAAAGTTCACAAAAAATATGAAATGACCTGTCCATACATAAAACATTTACACTAGTGAAAAATAAATAGAAATAATAAAATAATATAAAACTAGGAAAGTGTTAAATAGAAACAATTACTAAAACCTCCCTCACCACCCAGGTCTCCCTATCCTATAGGGAAAAGATACCCACTAAATGGCTTTTTTCAACCACCAGTAACTATAGTTATCCTCTATCTGTATAAAGTAATAAAATCCTAATTTGACCAGATAAATCAAATAAAAGGCCACACATCGGGCATTATATGAAAAGTAAATACGTTTCCTACTAAACCACGAAATGGGAACCATAGTCCAAATGTGAAAAAATAAAAAATAACCTAAAATAAATAAATTTTCACCGAGTGGCCTAAAGAAGAACCGAGAACCTATAATTGATATAATAATATAGGTGTTATCACATAAGAACAAATTAGGCCACCACTCCCCACTTAATCAATGGAAATCCATTAGTAAGATATTTTATAAAATACTAGTTTGAACATAATTCATAAAGTAGGTTTTCACATGATTTATAAAAAGCACAATAATACTTTCAAAAAAATATCCATTTTACAATAAAAAAACAAGGATATATATACATTTTTAATTAAATATTTAAACTAAGGAAAAAAACTAAATCATTTTTCCCATTTTTCTAACATCTCATGAAAATATATTTTTCATAACAATTTCAAGGAAAAAACAATTTCTTTAAACTCATAATGAAATAAAAACCATTTTACCATTTCAAATCTTACTTTCAAAACATTTTTAAGAAAACCCATTTGAAATTAATCCAAAACACACATAAAGGGATTTTATACAAGTTATAAGGATAAACAATGCCATAACAAGGAAAAACACAAAAATTCAAAGATAAATCATAAAATAACCAACATATTAAAGCATGATAACATAAACAGTAAGAAACTCACATTCTCGATATAAAATAAAGAAGGCGTAACATATCATGCATATCATAAGGTAACACCGCATGGACTAATGGGATAAGTACAAGACATGAAAAGGTAGACCAAATTATAGTAGGTTAATTGTCACACATCTCATCAGCCAAATCACTATCACCTAATCTCATAAATGACACCCCACTATCCAGGTATTACATGCAACAAGGGGAAACTAGCTGGTGCATAATATCAACTATCCTAGACACATCCCCTAAATTACCACTAAGTAACCTTGTATCCCTCATGGAATAACTAAATGATATGGTACACTTTTAAAATAAATGTTATCCCATGATAATAACAAATCCCCAAGGGATAACATCACAGTCACATCCTTCCCACGTCACATACTTCCTTTAAAAATAGCCCCAAAATCATAAGAACATTATGAATAATAATAAATAATCCATCATATAGATATATATAAACATCATCATAGATACAAAGGGGGTCAAAAAGGTCACAATAAACAAATAAATTATACATCATTTCATAAGTGTCAACTGGGCCTTTCACTTATTACTTAGAGTATATACATTTGGAAATCCATTTATAAAACTATTTTGGATCCAAACATAAATCCAAGGGAAATCACAAACAACACCAAGTATAACCAAATCAACTAAAATAAATCCCCATTCCATTTCAAAAAGTTTCACCCCCCCCCCCCCACTACCACCACCATTTTTTTATAAAACAAGACTTTAAAATTATTTTAAACCTTTTAAAAAGGAAAAGTAGCTTTTAATACATTGTTAAAAATATTCATATCGCTTTAGCAAAGCCAAAAGAGTATTTAAAGAGAACTTGGAATGAAACTTAATTCCATGCCAAGTCCTTAATTTATTTCAAGGAAAATGAGAAATCAACTTGGATATTTTTATCACACAAAATTCAAAACAAAACATCTCAAAACTTTTTAATAAATTTCAAAGTGTCATTAAGGAAATATTACAAACACTTGGCATGCGGCCTAATCTCATTCTAAGAAAAAAGGCCAATTATAACACTAAAAAAAGAATAATACATCATATAACATGATTCTAAATTTATAATAAATCCTTAAACATGTAAATTCAATTTATAACATTAATTACAAAGGGGTTTCATAGATACATATACCACAAAATGGTGGCAAGCGAGCCGAAAGGTCTGAAATGCATCACCTTTGGCGGTGGATGCTGAAACATGCAAGAGAGAAACCTGAGATACCCATCACATTCATTAATAATATAAGAATCATAAAAATTAGTTCAACCCCTTTATCCAAGGGTTAGGTCATGTAAGAGGGTGATTATAAGTATGAAACTCAATGGAATAAGGGAGGATGATAAAAGTGAAGACATCTCCTTGAGAGATAGACCACAAATATCAAATAAATATAGAGGAATCGCAACTATAGGGGGGGATACAATGGGTAGAGTCGTGCATATAAGGAGAGGAGTGGGTTGGGAGTCAATTGATATAAGAGGGATAGGTGAGATAGATTAAAAACCCTTAAACATTTGAGGATAAAATGAGAAAAATAAAATGAAAAAAATAAAATTATAACATTTTGGATGAGGGGCATGGTGTAGGAACATGGTTTACCAAACCATACCACATCCATATTATCCCTATTAGAAAAGCATGAGGAACCCACACAATTTCACCAAGTTCAATCACACAGTTGATCTACCATGCTAAAATCACTACCAAGGGAAGACCCATCATGCATAGTAGGGGAACAGTTACTCATAACTGTGTGCAAACCTTGTATAGTAGAAAAACTCTTATAAATTTAAAATTTCAACCTAAAATTATCAATAACTCACAAAAAATAAAAATTAATTTAATTAATTAACTAATTAATACCACCATGACATGATCCATGTCACAAACTCTACACCATGGCACTTTCTTCCCCCAAAAAGTCTCAGTTCAAAGTAGAGGTCCAGAGGGAAGGAATTTCTGAGACAACTCTCTAATAAAAATAGAAGTTCTCAACCAACCAAGAAAAACCTCAAAAAAATCAGCCATCAACTGATCAAGAAAATTATTTAAGTAAATGGATATTTGAAATCATTCTCCCCACCATTTATAATTAATCTAAAATGATAGAAAAAATAGAAAAATATTCACATAAAAAATAGAAGACATTAAAAAATAAAATTCCCAAAATCTCTAGATGGAATTCAAAAAACTCCATCATAAAGAGCCAGACAATCCAAAACCACAAGAAGATCACAATAATTAAACATCTCAAAGTACCACAAAACTATATCATCAAAACTCAAGGTGTCCAAACAAGGATCTCAAAATAGAAAAAATGCCTTGATATGATATATCTGTGATATAACATAAAGGTCACAATCATCATATGAGGGGTTCATAAATATGGAACCATTAAATACCATCATATGTTAATTTAAATGGAAAACACAACCTGATGTAATTCACATCCCAACTGTAAACAACTATATATACCTAGCATATAAACATCCACCTCGGGTTCTTCTTATGTCCAAAGAAATGATCCCAAACATCCCATGGTATACACTAAGGAAGGGAAACAACTACAAAACATTGTGGTGGGAAAAATTTACCAAGGGAGAGACCATATACATCAGGAAATAAAGTAATAACCCATGAAATGTTGGGATAGGGATTTCTCATGCTAAGACTTCTCTAAACTCACTAAGCTTAAATCCTAAAATGATTACCAGTTTCCCATCAAACCTCAAAAATATCCAAGACCAAATGAAAATACTTCTCAAAAAATATCTCATATGAGATATTACAAAAGAAAAATTATCCTCATTTATTCATCCATCAACCAAAATTTTTGGGTCTAAACCAATGGACCCAAAAAACTCTAAAGGAACCATTAAAAGAACATTACCTTAGATAAAACCAAAGCACAATGCTCTAAGAAGAAAAATACACCTTCCACTCCACTTGAAGTCTAGACAGTTTTAAATGGGACAAATAACCTCTAAGAAGAACAATCCTTATTCATACTAGACCTTCCTATAGGGAGTGGGACCACATCAAACAATCGGATACATATACACTTATAAGATCATGTCACTGAAATCACATCAAGCTATACCAAAACACAATTGGGACAAAACAAAACATGTTCATTACTAAAAAAGGAAGGATTTTCCAAAATAAAATTTTGAAACCCAAGGAACCATTAAAATTGGGCCTTATATTAATCAAAACCAAATAGAAACCATTTTAAAAATTCAAACTCAAATTCCTAACCCAACTTGGTAAATTTTAAAATGTTTCCAAAAATTATTTCAAAACAAAACACTATTCAATTTTTCAAACTAAATCAAACACTTTCCTTTTTTGAAATATTTTTCAAATCAATTATCCATTTAAAATACACTTACCATAGTTAAAATCCCAAACATGTAACAAAAATCATTTGTAAATAATCAATTTCCCTTAAAATAGGAAACCTATATTTTAAAACATCATTCTCATTTGGTTAGAAACCCAATAACATGAAAATAATTTTCTAAATTTCAAAATGAAATAAACTATTTCATAATATTTTATAAAATTAACATCACTTTATAAACAATCTGTAGGTAATTGATTTAAAACCAACAAAAATTTTGGAAATTCTATTTTTCACACACAAAATGAATTTCTACGTCACATGCACCATAGAATAAACAAGGAATAACATAGGACCCAATCAAAACAAAATCCAAATATTCCAACATATTAAAAAATAAATCATGACCCCTATCTTATTTCCCTAACACACACTAGAAAATACAAGGGTCAAGGAGTCTAAATAATAAAACAACTGAAATGTGGAATAATTCCTGGATTTACTACATGGTTGATGGCTATATTCCAATTATTTTTTGGTTCCTAAAGAGTTCCCAAAATAAAGTGTTTAGTTGTCACATGGTTTTTCACTCCCTATGAAACAATCTCGTGTCTTGGTTTCCTTCATCGTCATTATCCCAAAACATCACATATGACCCCCAAAGCAACTCAAGACATACCAATGAGGGTCAAAACATAACTTACATGGGAATAAAACCATAATCCAACAACTCTATCAAATAGAAAACTAAAACCAAATAAAAAATCCCAATTTCTGATGGAAACTTGTGGCTTAGAGTGAGAAAAATATCATGAAATGCTCCCTACTCTGACCTCCTGAGTCTCATTAACCTAATCTCAAAGCTACCAATACCCCAAATAACATAAGTCATTCTAAAGGTTTAGGATCCGAAGAAAATAATGAAAACATATGATACCATTTATAATGAACAGGTATGGTCCATCTATCTAACGGACTCCCGAACCATCCCACCACTAGCCCAAAGGGTGTTCTCAATCCCCACAATTTGGAAACTAGTTCTTGGGAATCATAAGAACACACTTGGGAATGGTTTCTCACAATAATAAAAGTAAATACAATAGTATAAATATAATAAAATGATTCATGACTTATCCATATATTGGACATCCACACCAGTGAAAAATAAATAGAAACAACAACCTAATATCAAACTAAGAAAGTGGTAAATAGAAATGATCTCCAAAAACCTCCCTCACTACCTCGGTCTACCTCTCCTACAAAGAAAATACACCCAAAAAATATCTTTAATTATCCTGCATGCAACTATAGTTATCCTCCATCTGTAGAAAGAAATAAAAACCTAATTCTACTAGATAAATCAAAAAAAGGCCATACACTATGCATTCTGTGAAAATTAAAACAGGTCCTAATAAATCATGGAATGGGTACCACAGGCCGAATGTAATAAAATAAAAATTGAAATCAAATAAATCATAGCTCATCAAGTGGCCCAAAGAATAACTAGGAACCTAAATCCAATATAACAATATTTGAGTGATACCATAATCACTTAATAGGCCACACTACCCACTGAATCTATGAAAATTCCTTAGTAAGACAGCTGATAAAATTTTAGTTTGAGAATAAAGTATAATTTTGGTTTTCAATTGATTTATAAAACCATATCGCAATCATATTTTCAAACTACTATCCCTTTTTTAAAATAAAAAAATCAAGGATGGTTATACATTTTTAATTAAACCTTTAAATTGATGAAAACAAACCAAAATACTTTTCCCCTTTTCCAACATCTTGGTGAAATATATTTTTAATAAAAAAAATTAAGGAAAATATAATTTATTTAAACTCTTAAAGAAATCCAAACCATTTTACCTTTTAAAATATTAATTTCAAACCATTTTTAAAACAACCCATTTGAAAGTAAACCAAAACACACACAAGGGGATTCCATATAAGTAATAAGGAGAAACAATACCATCACAAGGAAAAACACATAATTCTAAAGCTTAATTATAAAAAAACTAGCATGTAAACCCATGCATAACATAAATTTTAATCAAATAAAATTCTAAATATAGAATACATAAGGCATAACTTACCATAAATATCATTATGTAACAACACATGAACTAATGGGACAAGTACAAGATGAAAAAAGGTGGACCAATTGTTGTAAGGTTAACAGTTACACATCTCTTCCACAAAATCACTCCCACCTAGTCTCATTAATGACACCTAACTAGCCAGGTATTACATGATACTAGGGGTGAATAGCTAGTTGATAATCTTAACTATCCTAGAAACATACCCTAACTTCCCACTTAGTGGCCTAGGGTCCATCAAGGAATAACTAAAGGAGGTGGTCTACTTTCAAAATAAATGTTATCTCATGATAATAAAAAATATATAAGGGATAACATTAGAATCACATCATTCCCACCTCACATACTTACCTTAGAAAGAACCACAACATCATAAGAACATCAAGAATCATAATAAAGAATCCATCTCATGGATATACATAAACATAATCATAGATATAGAGGGGATCAATAAAGTAACAATCAATAAATCAATGACACATCACTTCACCAGTGCCAACTGGTCCTTTAACGTATTACTTAGAGTATATATATTTGGAAATACCCTTGAAAACCCATTTGGAATCTAAACACAAATCCATGGGAAGTTACAAAAAACACCAAACACAACCAAATAAACCCAAAAAAATCCATATTCTTTTTTAAAAAGGGTCCCCCCCACATACACACACGTTTTATAAAATGAGCCTTTAAAATTAAATTTACCCTATTCAAAAAGAAAAAAAAATGATTCAAATAAATTTTTAAAAACATTAAAATCTCTTTAGGAAATCCAAATGGGAATTTAAATAGCACTTGGAATGAAACTTAAATTCATGCCAAGCCCTTAATTTATTTCAAGGCCAATGAAAACCCAAATAGGGTATTCCAATCACATATAATTCAAAAAAAATTCAAAAATCTTTGATAAATTTAAAATTTCCTTTCAAAAAATTTTAAAAACACTTGGCATGTAGCCTAAGACCATTACAATCACAAAGACTAGTTGCAACACAAAAACAAGACTACTAATGCATATGAAAAGCTTCTAAATTTATAATAAATCCTTAAAATTTTACAATAAATTTATAACATGAATTAAAAGGGTTTCTATAGAGACACATACCTCAAAATGAAAATGGGAAATCGAAAATAGTATAAAATGCATCGCATGTATCATTAGATGATGAAACATGTATGAGGGAGGCCCGAGAGACCCATTGCATGACCTAACAATGCTATAATCATAAAAATAGATTCAAACACTTTGACCTAGGATTCAACTGAGTAAGAGGGGTGATGGGAAGGAAAATCATCAAAATAAGGGAGTAAGATAAAAGTGGAGACCTTACCTTGGGATATCGACCAAAAATCCAAAAAAATACCATAGGAATCATGACTATTATAGGAGGCCGGAAAGGGGAGAAGCACATGGTCAAGGAGAGGAGGGAACTGTTCGTCATATGACATAAGGGTAGAACCACTAAATCAACCCAATGGTAGTGAAATATGGATCTTATAATACTAATAGATTTAGTAGTTTTCAAAGGGGTTATCATTATAGTGGGAGAATATATAATAAAATTCCTTATTAAATAAATATAAAATATGATACTCATCTGATAAAATATTATTTTATAGATATAAACAGCATCATCATTATCAAAATTAAATTTGAAATTAATACTTTAAAAAGTATAATCCAAATGAAACATGATTCTTAGATGATTATGAAACTTAATAATTTTTCTTAAAGAAGAAAATTTATATATATTTGAGTAAATCCTTCTTGAGTAACCAACTATTGAAATAGTTTAACAAGTGGATATAAAAGATAATTTGAGGTATAGAATAAATTCACTAAATGTTTCATCAAGGTTTGTTATATTTAAGTAATCATTCTATTTTAATTGTTAGAAATGTTCTAAAAATTTAAATGAGTTTGAAAAAATTTGACCTTATTTTCTCAAAATGTTGAGGAAATATAAACTAGAGAATATGATGTCCAGGTTTCAGTACTATATTAATAGTAAATGTGTGTAAAAGGTCAAAATAAAGGAAGAAAATTTAGTTTTAAATACTAATAATGTTTCTTAAAATAATTATCCATGGTTATTGAAACCTAAAAGTAGTGTCAAAAAATAAGGTCATTGTTTTGAAATGATGGAATTATCCAAAATACCTAAAAGGTGATTTAGAAACTTTATTGGATTTATATGTTAGGTATCAATGTTTTAGAAATAAATAATTATATTTGAAATAAATATTATACTAAAGGTATAATTTACAAATTTTGTAAATATATAGGAGTTATAAATCAAGGAAATAATAGATAAAGATTCTAGTTTTCATTCATATGATTAAATTAAGGATTGTTGAATCATATATTTGAATCTAAATAAAAATATTAAAATCATATGGATATATATAAATATTTGTTATATTTATATCATTTATCTTATATGATAATAGAAGTTTATTAAAAAAGAGTCATTATGAGAAATATAAGATGATGTTTCAATACACATGGTTTATGATTCATCATATTCTATAAAAAAATTGAAAATAAAATAAGGATAAAAGTGTTTTATTTAGTATCAAAGTTTTTATCTTGATGTTAAAATATGATAGATATGATATCACCACCATCAATGAAATATTTTAAAGAATAAAAAATTATTTTCAAAACAATCTCTCTAAACACATAGAATTTTCTAAATATTCTCACTAACGAAAATAAGTGTAATTTCCTAACATAAAGGAGTTTTTGTATCTTATCATGATATTCTAAAGAGAATAGAGTATAAGAGACTAGTGGGGTCATTTTTGAACTTTTATAATTTTAGAGTCAATAAATAAATGATTATGAAAGTCAAAATACAAAGTAAATGTCACTTAATATCCTAAAAGGTTTAGTGAATGTTGGTAAAATATTAATGTTACTGCTAATATTAGTTACAAGAATATTTCAACGGAAAATAATGGATAGAATAAGTTCCAAGGATAATTATAATTTTAAACATAGAAAATTTCTAAGTAGATGACAGAAATTATTAACATCATAACATTGGATGATGTGAAGTTAAGGTGTTTGAATACTTATTTAAATAGTTTAACATTGGGAATATCATTAATAATTCACTCCATTATTTAAATGGGATTACTTCATAGATGTTACTTACTCAAGAGTTTGGTGGTAGAATTGTATCATATGGTCACATAGATATATATAGAAATTACATAGGGAGGTAATAAGTTTAACAAAACCCTAAAAGTGTAGCAAACATAAGGTTGATCTGGTAGTCTATCATATGTGATATGATAAGTTAGGAATTTATATAAGGTTTTTTAATATTCATAAAATGTTTTAAAAATATATAATCTATCATGATATATAAAAGGGAATTACCACTTTTCTATTCTTTCACATTGGTTGCATCTTTGTGTGTATGTGTGGGTCATAAATTGAAATGATAATCGATCTCTCAAAGTATGACATTAAGTTATACCTAATTGGTGTTACTAGTGAATTATTATAGTTGTAATGAAACATTAAGGTTAGAATGAGTATGATTCTTATATAAATATAAAAAATATTATCATGAGGTATAAAACAGAGTTTGGGTGTTGGATGGCCCATAAAGTATACCACATGGAGTGACATACATTATGTATTTAGTATACAAGGACTTTATGGTTAATATTTGGATTTCCCTGTATTTGAGGATGTTGAGATATCTAGAAAGACAACATTCATACTTTAATACATTTATTATGAAAGTATTTATGTTCATATAATCAAGGATTTTTTGGGTATGTTTCTAATTATATCATAGGTTGGAGCTTAACCAATATAGTATTTTTACTTTTATATAATGAGTATGACATCTAGATTTTTTATTTAGATAGACTGGGGAAGTGTATAGTTGTACCTGGATAATACATGTGATGTGCTTATCTATTGAGTGAGGGGAATGTGATATGATCATCCATAAAGGTGAATGTAATGTGATATATTCATCAACCTGGTTAGTTTATACTTAGATAATTGAGAATGTATGAGTTGTCTATATGGGATTGAAATATTAGGAGCCACATGGTCACTTGATGACTTGGAGAAAGGGATAATATAAAAATTCATGCTTTAATATCACACCCAAAATGAAATTTTAAAGTATGGATTAGCTATTTATTGGTTTTTATTCTTGTTCTGTCTTTCTCGGGTTGTTTTCTGTTTAAATATTGAAAATTTAGAATAATTATAATGTTTCATGATTAATTAAATGTTAGGAGTAACCATGTGGAAACTATGAAACAAGTTTGAAAATTTTTGATAGTGTGGGTTTTCACAATTAACATGTGATTTACCTAACCATGTGGTCTAACTATTAAAGTTACTAGGTGAATAAATGGTGATCCCCATGATTAGATCAAAGTTTTGAAAATCTTTAAATCAAACTGTGTGGTCTACCCAAAATTTTAAAAACATAAATTTCCAACTTCTCCCATAGACGATTTAACCCTATTTCCCCTCATTTATTTATCCTCTCAATTTTTTCATCCATAACACATTATATCCCCTTACCCTCCTATCCTTGGGTGGATTTTAAGTGATTTTATCTTCAAGTTATTTAAGAAATCATCAGGTAAGGTCTTCCTCTCCTTTCTTTTATCCCTCTTCCGCCTTACTTGATGGTTTTTATTATTCCCTATGGCCATGATGGCCTAGGATTTATTCAAACTAAATTGAATAATATGGTATTTGGTTATTAGGGTATCCACTTTCTTTCATAAGGCCTTCCTTCTCCTTCTATATTGGATTCCACTCATTTTTAAATGGTTTCATTGATTAAAGGTCAGTGGTTTCATGATATATCATTTCATGATAAAATAAATGTGATTACCTAAATTTTTAAAGTATGTTTTAATTATTTTTATAAAAAATGGTATTAGAAGGATTTTTTATGGGAACTTTGTTTATTAAAAAATATTTCCTTTTTTATTGAGGTGAAAAGAGTTTGAAGTTTTTATGTTTTATTTATAAAATTAATTGGAAGTGGGATATTAATTGAATAGAGATGGAATAGAACATGGGAACACCAGGTACCTAGGTGGGAAGACTAATACCATTACCTGTAGAAAATGTATTCCCTATCTATCCTTTAGATTATGACACAACACTAACTAAACAAATTATGATATCGGTATTGTAATTTTCAGGACTTTGATATGGTCATCCTTAGCATCTTGTGCATGGGAACGATTTTTAACGGTTAAATCACTAAGAGTAAGAAGATCCTAAGATTATGAATTGACCTTTGTTACCTAGATCTATCCCATAGTGCATTATTTATATATTTTTATGCTTTACCTACTTACTTAAAATTCTAAAAACAGGTTTTTTTAATTATTCTTTTTTCAAAATAGCAAGTTTATTTTTTTCAAATAAAGTTTATTCATGAAATACTTGGTGGGATACTACTGGGATAGATGTGTTCACACCATACATACACCTAATGGGTGTTTGTAGACTTTTTTATTAGACATAGTTAAAAGAAATGCATCTCTTAGAGGTGTCGATTACTCATGTTAGTGGTTCTTGGGTGATGGTAGTGACATTGTAGGAGGTTGATCTTCATGTTATAAAAATATGGGTAGATTCACTTTGATTTAATTTTTGTCTCAATCATGGAACATTAATCCTCTTATATCCCATTTTTTTATTCTTATCCCACATTTTTGTATAATTTTTATTGATTCTATTTTGTTCCATTCTTGGATGTTTATTTTGTAATTGGATTTTCATGATTTATTTAAAGGTTTCATTTATATTGTGGTTGATGGATTTATTGGGAAAGTTATTACCAAGGTATGTTCTTTATGTCAAGGCACTAATTTTGAACCCATGAGTATCAAGAACACTCTTCAGGCCTTTCCATATACTGGATCAAGTGCCTGGGTTGAGGGTGGGTCAGGTTGCTTCATGAAAAAATGGTATTAAAGCCCAGTTTAGATTTTATGTTGTTTGGGAAGGTGATATTGAGACAATATAGGACCGTTGGGAACTACAAGGTATATTACGAGGGAGTTTCTAAAAAGCACTCATTGTGATGAGCCTTGACTCTCCAGGTGATGTTGAAATTTTTCAATTTAAAATTTTTGGATTAGGTTTGACTTTTCCATTAGGCAAGGTGCATAGTACAAAAATAGTGTATTCAATTCAAGTGTCTTGTAAAAGTAAAATTTTTATTCCCTCTCTCTTTTTATATAAATTCAATTATAAATGTTTTTTATTTTATTTTTCTTGGTTAATTTTTTTGGATAGATATGTAACACCCCACACCAACCCATTGGCTTAGGAAGAACCAAAGTGTCACTGACCATAGGTGATGTATCATGGACACCAAAGGTTGGAAATAAATTATTAGAGATTTGGAAAACTATGGGGGATGGTTTTTCATTCCATAAATAACAACCTAAAATAGAAAATCTCAATAGAATAAATTGAACATGATTGATGAAAAAACCCAATAATAATCCAATTATATAATAAACCATAACATCATCAGAGTCTTAAACATAAAACAGACACTGATAAGTCTATAACAATGAAATACCCAAAGATACCTAGAGAAACCAATCACTTATGTGGCACCATAACAGACTCCATTACAAGACATCTCCAAGCTCCAACTCCAACATGAAAAGACTATAACATCATGGTGATCCACTAGTAAAGTATGAAACCTATCCCTTACCTATATCATGATAAAAAATGTTTGTATTTTCACAGGTATTCATATATATGGGTGAGTACATCGACTCAGTAAGAAATCCACAAGACTTCCCATACCTGGAAATAATATAAGAATAAGTTAACTAACATTTAAAATAACACAATAGTGATAAATATAAAAGAGTTGTGAAAAATATACATATTCGTAACAATCAATAACACTCACACCATTAAGGTCTCCCTTATCATGAATGGATATCCATGAAACTAACACACCCAATACACCTCCTATAAAAGAAGGACCACTAAATAGTCCATACTCATGATCAGTACCCATCCCTCCAAACCCAAGTTGTCTCTTAGAAGTAATACCCTTAAGTCCAAATTGACCCCTCAATCAAGTCTAACTATATGAGGCCATTTCTATGTGCATCATAAACTCACGCATCCATATCCATGCCAAGTTTTCATATCCAAAATTTTTTTTGAAATAACTTTCTCATTTTATAAATTTATCAAACCTATTATGGGTGAATCCAACAACCCATAGTTTCAAAATCCATAAAATAGGGAAAACCATCATAGTTCTTCCATAAAAAATAAAAATAAGTTATATTTTAAAACCAAACCTTCAAATTATAAGAAAAGTGTAGAGGTAGAGAATCCACTTACCTAATATTAATTCAACATGAAGAATCATTCCATGATTCGTATATCTAATATACCCTTTCTATTACTTAAAAAACCCAATATTATTCTATGAAAATGATCCCTAGACCATAGATCCTGGAATGAAAGACCCAATCTCGGGTTTTCATCAAAAGAAAACAAGGTGATTAAAAAGGAGAATAAAATTAGAATCATTACCTTTGATTTCCTATGCTCTATGATCAAAGAGTTTATGAATATGATCTCAAGAGGGATTAGGATCACTAAAATTTCCTAGTTAGAGCCTAGAATTTGACGGAAAAATAGGAATACCTAATCAAAAATAAAGGCCACTAGAAACAAAAGGGTTTGATGAAACTTCATGAGTTCATAGAGTGAAAGAAGAGTTTATTTTATAAGTCTTTGGGGTATCCACATATGTCAAAATTCACATCGCCTCAACTTAAAATCCCTGAAACTCATTCAAGTAGTGAACAGTGTTCATGTCGTGAATAGTAATTTTACGCTTTGAATGTCCTTAAACAAACTTCCATAAAAGTCTAACCAAGAACTATTCACCGTGTGAATTGCCTCCTGAAACCATATTTCAACTCCATTTTTGTTTCCTCTTCTGAAAACTTCCTGGAATCTAACCCACCATTTGGATTTTTATCCTCACAAACCTTGATGTTATTAGTGATTTGGAACAGTTTCATCCATTGATCTATTATACAATTCTCTGGTTCTCAATTATCTTCCTACATCAAACCATGTTTCCATAAGACTCATGACAACAATATGTATTAGTCACATAAGGCCTTATCTTTTCTATCCAAAATGATAATCAGGGTGTGAATAAATGTTTCATTAGGCTCAAGAGTTACATGATCCAAACTAATCACATTGTCAGGACTCGATTGGAACTACTTTAAATTTGAGACATGAAAAATATTATAAACTGAACTAAATATCAGCAGTAGAGATAAATAATAATAAACTTCACCAATTCATTCTATAATTTCAAAGGTTCAAACATAGTGAGGATCCAACATCCCTTCCTTACCCAAATGATGATGCCCAAACCTTGGCGACACTCATAAGAATACAAGATTAGCTACTTTGAAATACAAGGTCAAATGATGATGATCCAACTGTCATAAATGATATGAGTAGTTTGATGATTAATCTAAATAGTTAAGTGGTGGGAGAACCACTAAAGCAACCCAAAGCTAGTGAAATATGAATATTATCCTACCAATAGATTTAGTAGTTTTTAAAGGGTTTATCATTATAGTGGGAGTATATTTAATAAAATTAATCATTAAATGAATATAAAACAAGATACTCATCTAATTAAATATTATTTTATATATATAAACAACATCATAATTATCAAACATAACTTTGAAATTAGTCATTTATAAAGTATAATCCAAATTCAACCTACTTCTTAGATTAGTATGAAACTTAAGAATTCTTCTTAAAGAATAAAATTTATATGTATTTGAGTAAATCCTTCTTAAGTAACCAACTGTTGAACAAGTGGATCTAAATGATAATGTGAGTTGTAAAATAAATTCACTAAAGGTTTCAATAAGGCTTTTTATGCTTAAGGAATACATTCTATTTTTATTATTGGAAATTTTCTGACAATGTGAATTAGTTTGAAAAAAAAATTACCTTATTTTATCAAAATTTTGAGGAAATATAAACTAGGGAATTTTATTTCCAAGTTTTGGTATTGTATTGATGTTAAAAGTGGTTAAAATTTCAAAACAGAGGATGAATAATTAGTTGTAAATTCCAACAATTTTTATTAAAATAAGTATCCATGGTTTTTGAAACCTAAAAGTAATGTCAGAAAGGAATGGAAATGTTTTCAAATGTTGGAATTGCCCAAATACCAGAAATTTTCTTTAAAAACATTATTTAATTTCCATGTCAGGAATTGGTGTTAAATAAATCAATTATTATATTTGAAATATATATTATACAAAAGGTATACTTTACAAATGTTGTAAATATATAGGAGTTCTAAATCAAGGAAATAATTGATAAAGCTTGTAGTTTTCATTCATATGATTAAATTAAGTACTGTTGAATCATAGATTTGAATCTAAAGAAAAATGTTAAAATCATATGGATATATATAAATATTGTGTATATTTATCTCATTTCTCTTATATGATAAGATAAGTTTATTAACAAATAGTTGTTATGAACAATACAAGATGATGTTTCAATGCACATGGTTTATGATTCATCAGATTCTATAAAAAGTTTTTAAAATAAAAGATGGATAAAATTGTTTTATTTAGGATCAAAGTGTTTATATAGATGTTAAAATATGATAAATATGATCTCACCACCATCAGTGAGATATTTTAAAGAATAAAAACTTCTTTTCAAAATAGTCTCTCTAAACACATAGAATTTGCTAAATATTCTCACTAAAGTAAATAAGCATTATTTTCTAATGAAAAGGAGTTTTTGTATCTTATTATGATATTATGAAGATAATGGTGTATAAGAGACTAGTGGGATCATTTTTGGACTTTTAGGAGTTCAAAGTCAATAAATAAATGATTATGCAAGTAAAAATAGTAAGTGATTGTCACTTAATATACTAAAAGGGTTAGGGTATAATGGGAAAAGATTAATGAAACTACTAATATTAGTTACTAGAAGATTTAAAAGGAAACAAATTGATAGAATAAGTTCCATGGATGATGATAATGATGAACCTATAAAATCTCTAAGTAGATGATAGAAATTATAAACATCATAACATTGAATGATGTGAAGTTAAGAATTTTGAATACTTATTTGGATTGTCAAACATTGGGAATATGATTACTAACCCACACCATTATTTAAATGATCATAATTCATATATGTTACTCAATAAAGAGTTTAGTGGGATAATTTTATCAGATGGTCACATAGATATATATAGCAATTACATAGATAAGTAATAAGTTTAAAAAAACCCTAAAAGTGTAGAAAACATAATGTTGATCTGATATTCTATCATATGGGATATTATATGACATTCATTTATATAAGGTTTTGTTAATATTCATAAAATATTTTAAGAATATAAAATATATCATGTTATATAAAAGGAAATATCCACTTTTTCATTCTTTCACATTCGTTGCATCATTGTGTGTGTTTTTGTCATAAAGTGAAATGATAATTGATCTCTTAAAGTTTGATATTAAGTTATACCTAACTGGTTTTATTCATGGATTATTATATTTGTAATTAAATTTTATGGTTGGAATGAGTATGATTCTTATATCGATATAAAAAATGTGTTAATAAGGAATAAAAAAAACTTTGGGTGTTAGATGGACCGTGAAGTATACCACATGGAGTTCCATACATTATTTAGTTGGTATACTAGGATTTCATTGTTCATATTTTTATTTCCCCATACTTGAGGATGTTGATATGTTTGGAAAGAAAAATTTTAAGTCAAAATTCTCTTTTTGACTTTTCCATTCCTTTTTATTTTAGAAATCACAAACTCATTCTTAAATACACAATATATAATAATTTTATGTCCAAAGTATTTTTACAATGTTTTTATAGAAAACATATGCTTTTCTACCATACTTAGAATTATTTTCAAAGTAATTATGAATTTACATTACAATTATCATAATGAGAATGAATCTAATTATGATCAAATTCATCTTATCAAATAATATTTAAGACTTATTATCTTGTATTCTTACTAACAAGATTTTTAATTAGATTTTACATCAGAACCAATACCATCACATTCATACTTATTGAGAAAATCATAATGATACTCTATACGTAAATACATCAGATTGACTTCTATTTTAATCTTGAATATGGAAAACTATTTTATCCTACTAGAACATTTTAATCTTAACACTATAATGATAAAAATATTTCATTCATTATATTATAAAATATGTGAAATAAAAAAAGATTTTTTCCTTTCAGTTATAATATGAACATTGAAGTGTCAGGTGTCTTGGTCCTCCTAAAATTTTCTAAGAAAATATGATTGTTAGAGATCAAGATAACCTTTGGGAGGCATGCTTATAAATTTCGGGTCATTTGATCATTTCAAAGAATGAAAAAGAAAAATGATATGATAATGAAACATGTAGATAAACTCTAGTGATTTTTCTGTTGTGTGAAATCTTTGAAGTCTACAAGAAGTGAACTGCTTGTTTCTTATGCTTGTATCTTTTTAGAGTTATTTTTTCTTTGGGAGATTCTGATTGTTGTGATTACAATCAAGGGATTCCAAGGCTAGGAATATATAATCTGATCATTGTATTGATCGAGGGATTGTAGAGATGGAAATACATAATCTGATCTATGTATTGAGGGATTCCAGGGATATCTAGATAGAGCAGATCCGATCATCATATCAAGGGATTCTAGGGATAGGCAGTCAGAGAAAATAGGATCATCATATTGAGGGATTGTGGGGATAATAAGATAAACCGATCTTTGTATTGAGGGATTAACCTGGTGTGGGAAAGACATAATTTCTTGAAAGTATAAATCAAGATACCATTATCCCAGGTTATTGGATACCCTTCTCTTTGGGTTAAAAGAATTCAATATTCATTTACTTGTTTTATTACAAGTATTTTATTTCTGTTGTAGCTGTAATAGAAATTTAATTCTTGTTATATTCAGTTTTATATTTTTATTTCATTTATTATAATAGTTTTAATTATGATACAATTGTTTTACACTATATTACTTTGCAAATACATTATCAATGTGAATACGATTATATATGCTTTATGATAAAATCATTATTTTTTATTACTCTAATTTATCATAACCAATGTCATTAAAATTCTTACTATGCTTACTCTGATTAAATCATTTTCTTCTATTAATACGATTAATTTCTAATTACGATCTATGGAATACATATCAGAATATATTTGATAATGATATCTTTTATTATCGGACTCGAGGGCCAAGTCTGATTACATTTTAAATACTAAAGAGGTTTTGCGAATTATATTTGTTTGATATGGTTAAAAAAGTTTCTTTTAAGGTTAAAAATGAAAGTTTTTAAACATAAAATTCACCCCCCCTGTATTTAACCATATACATATATATTTTAATACAAAAATTGGTATCAGATCCAAGTATCTACTATATTGATACTAACATTTGGTATCAAATGAGGCTTCCACTGATCAAATACTTTCTGATTATTTTATTTTCTTTTGAAATTTAGACTTAATTTTCTTATAAATTTTTTTATAATACTTGTTACACTAACTTGTATTGTGGAAAATATTTTTTTTAAGATGGAAGGACTAAATATTATATCAATAGACAGTATCAATCCAACCAGACCCCTAATATTTTATGGTAATGATTATGAATATTAGAGGGATATAATGAAGTATTTTTTGGTCAACATATAAGTTTATAATTTTTTTATGTTGATCAATGATTACAAAATTCCTAAAAAAGAAATCATAAATTTTATTAATCAAGAAAAGTAGGGATATAAATTGAATTACAAGGTAAGTAATACCTTATTATGTTCTATGATAAGAAATATATATATCCATATTTCGTCTTGTGAAGAATCTAATAGTATTTGGAAGAAGTTCGAAATTACTTATTTTTAAACTTAAAAAGTTTTTGAAACCAAAAGAGAAATACTTAGAGCTGATTATTAAGAATTTGAATTTATTCATAGTGAACCTATTTTAAAGTTACAAAAAAAGTTTATAACAATTTTTAATATTTTATAATCTATGGTTGAAAAATGATTAGAGGATGAAATTCTTGTTGAAAATATTATTGATATCATGTCCAATGAGTGGGAATCAAATATAATAGTAGTTGATGAATCTAGAAAGATTACAAATCTTACACTTGATGATTTATTTGGAACTCTTTTATAGTATGAGGGTAGGATAAAAAATATATGTTGAAATATAAAATAAAAATAATTGTGGAGTTTATTTTACATCTTCTTCAAATCCTATAAAAGATCAAACTCTTGAAAAAATTGTTAAATATAAAAAATAAAAAGATTATTGTTCAATCCAATTCAAGTGATTCAGAACATTCTGATAATGATTTATCTAATATTTCTCTAAGGATGAACAAGATTTTTGGTAAAAAGTATTTTCAGTATCATTACAAGAAAATTAACAAGGACATAAATGACAAGAAAGATTCTGAAGTTACCTATTATGAATGTAAGAGAACTAGACACATAAGACCTGATTGTCCAAATCTCAAAAGGAAAGATATAAAGTAAATTAATTCTAATAGAAAACTAAAAAAGAATTACAAGTAAAAAAGTGAATAAAGTTTTGAAAGATAGTGATTACTAGAGTGCAAGTAGAGGAGACTGTTAGGGTGATTTTTTAAATAATGAAAATTATGGAAAGAGGAATATCATTCTCTATACCAGAATAACTTTTGAAAATAAATGCTTTATAGATAAGGTACATAAATTTTATTCTTTAACTAATATGTATCTAAATTAAAATTATCCATATGATAAGAATTATATATCATCGGATGAATAATTATCTTCATCCAGTGATGCTAATACTTTACCTTATTATGAAGAAGTTTCTTGTTTTGCAAAACTTTTAGAAAATGAAAATTGTAGAGTATGTAAAAAACTTGATAAGGATAATGAAAAACTTAAAATTTTTGATTCAAGACTTGATGTTTTAACAAATTAAATATTGTATCTATCAAAATATCTTGATAAATACAATTCTGAAAAAGATATTATTTCTAAATATTTAGGAAAATTAATTTTTAAAAATAATAGTTTACAAACTAGTTTTGAGAAACTCAATTAAAAAACTAATACAAATGTGGATATTAATTTAGTTATAAAACTAAAGTCTAAAATTATATCACAAAAGAAACTTTTATCAAAATTTACTACTAGTAAAGAAGATTTTGATAAAATTTACAAACAACTTTGTTCATATCGTACTAGTTCAATAGTGGGATACACTCATAGAAAACCAGTTTTAAGTAAAAATTTATTTGTCCCTAAAAATTACTCCCTTTTTTAAAAATATAAAAGTGGAGGAAACTGGAAAAAATAAATGTTCCCTTAATAAAATTCGATCTTTAGGTTTTCACAAAGCCTATTTTTTTAAAATAAATATGGATTCCAAAAAATTTACTTGTTGATAATTCTAGACTTAGGAAAGTTTGGGTTCCAAAAGTCTAATTGTTTTTTCAAGAAAATAAAGAGAGTACCAACAACAAGAACACAAGGTACATGGATAGTGGGTGTTCTAGAAATTTTTCCAGACATAAATACTTATTTGAAAATATTATCAAAATAAAAGTTGGAAAGGTTACCTTTGGAGATAATGATCAAGGAGAAATTATTGATATAGGTAATATTGTTCTTCTTGGAAAAGCATTAATTTAAAATGTTTTATTTTTTAAAGGTATTAAGAACAAAATTATAAGAATAAGTTAATTATGTTATTAAGGTTACCTTATTAATTTTAGGAATAATACATTTATAATACATAATTCAAAGGATGAATTCATTCTTTCTACCCATAGATATTACAATGTTTACGCACTAAATTTAGAATACCTTAGAAGACAAGAATTACCTTACCTTAGTGATATAGAAGATCAATCTTGGTTATGGAATAGAAGTTTAAGACATTGTAACCCTAGGAGCTTATGTAAATTAACTAATAAAGGATTTTTTATGATCTACCAAAACTTAGATTTGATTATAAAACATTTTTTGACCCTTTTCATTATGGAAATAATCATAAATCAATATTTAAATCTATTAGTGAAGTCTCAAATACTAATTGTTTATAGTTATTTCACATGGATTTATTTGTTCCCACATAAACTAGAAGTATTGGAGTCAAGTACTATGTATTTGTTTTAGTTGATTATTACACTAGATATACTTGGGTATATTTTCTAGCAAAGAAATCTGAAATCCATTGTCTTTTTAAAACTATTGTAGCCAAAGTTAAAAATGAGAAAAATCTTCTCTTGATAACTATTTATAGTGATCATGGTGGAGAATTTATAAGTTTATATTTTAAAACTTTTTTAATTAAGAAAAACATTACTCAAAACTTTTTATCACCTAGAACTTTTCAACAAAATGGTGACGTTGAAAGGAAAAATTGTATTCTTCAAGAAATAATAAGAACAATGTTGATTGAATACTCAATTGCTAAAAAATTTTGGACTAAAGCTATTAATACTTCCTGATATATTATAAATCAATTTTTAATTTGACCTTTTATTAATAAAACTCATAATGAGTTATGGATAGGCTGAAAACCAAAAGTTTCATACTTTGGAGTATTTGGTTTCAAAGTATTCATTCTGAATATGAAAGGCAACTTATAAAAATTCACACCCAATGCCACGACCCGTCACCCTGGGGCCCGTGTCGTGACTACCCCAAGCCCATCTTCCATAGGTCAGGGGCTGGTGACTAGAACCAAGGCGTAAAACCCTAAATCTGTGAAGGAATTTTCTTTATAAAGTGTAAAAACACACAATAGCGTATGAGATGGAAGTAAAAAACTAAGAAAAACTATATAAAAAAGAGTGTTGAAAAGTAAAAAAGGTCCAGAAATACAAGCCCAACAGGAAAGTACAAGTACAACTGAAAAACAAGTACAACTGAAGAAAAGTAAAGTAGATATTGGGTCGTCCTCCAGGGATTCCTACCTAAAGGGTAGGTACAGATAACCTCCTCAGCACTCCACGTCTGTCAGTCTCCTCCATGTACCGACTCTTCGTAAGGTCCACCTCCGAGTACCATCAAGTCTTGCTACTCTGATCCTCAATCAGTGTTGTCCTTCCTCTAGAACTAACACAATTAGTTGCGGGCATAGCCCGTGTAGGGGTGAGTATAACGATACTCAGTAGGGACCCCAAGACCCTCAAGGTCTCACAAAATCCAACAAGGATAAACCACAAGTATGAATTCAATAGATAACCTCACTTAGGTATATGCCCATACATATACCTAAGTTATCAAGCAATCCATCTCAATCATAAGGAAAACACAAAGTTACTGACTCAGCTCAACCAGGATTTTTATCCACATTGTTGAAACTACGGCTGCTGGAGAACTCCTCCTCTGTCAAGTACAGTGGACCTTCCGTGACACCAAGCGTGCTTCCCACTAACCTTGGACTGCTGAGGTACTCCACCTTTCGAGTACCGTTAATCTGATGTGTCACACAAAAGCGCTCCCCACCATAGGTCTGCCGCCACAACCAGGCGCTCCTCCGTTGTGGGTCTGCCACCACAACCAGGCACTCCCCACTGGTCCATCCGAATCACTCCGAGTTGATTGGTTAGCAGTCTTCAAGTCTCAGCCAACTACTAGGTCTCCGCACTCTATCCGCTCACCTCTCGAAGGATCCGCTCCATGAGATACTGTTCGATACTCCAAATATCACGAATTCCAAAGTATAAGTATCTCAAATGTCTACCTCATCATAAGGGTCTCAATGCAACAGACGGCGCGTCAATCGGATTCTTGGTCTATGAGTTATTATCTTTTTAGTCCCGGGGGGCCGGTTGGATTCGTGGACGATCCAACCTGACCGTAACTCAACTAAACCCCGAACTCCAGTGGGGTATACTCAAAGGGACTATCGTGCTCCAAGAAAGCCAGCACTGCTGGAGGTTCGTCAAATGGTCATCCGGTGCCAAAGATATATCCAAAGAAAGTAAAGGGTCGGTAGTGGGCCCGGGTCTGGTCTGACCCAGTCTGTGTCCACCCGGTCAGACATGTTGGGTTTGGCCCGACCCATTGGGTGGGACATCCTGTTAGGTTCGGCCCGGTCCGTTGGGCCCGGCCCAGCAGACTGCGAGGGTGGTTCGACTCGAAGGTCGTCGCGTAGGCGACTCGGTCCGGAGGATAGGGCCGGTTCGTCTAGTGATACCGCGTTTAATGTCGCGGACCGGCTCGGAAGGATGGCGCGGCTCAGCCAGTTTGGGCGGGAACAGGGGCACATCCGGGCAGGCTGGGTGGCAGCCGGGCAAGGCACCGGGTAGGCCGTCAGGTCGGCCGGGAGGGCGTTGGGCAAGCCGTCAGGCGACTGGGAATGCTGGGTGGCGACCTGGGCAGGCCGGAGGGGCGCCGAGCAGGCCGCAGGCAGGGTGTGCGGGGCGTAGGGAGGTCGGTAGGTCACCGGGCAGGGCGCTCGGGGCGCGGGCAGGCCGACAGGGCAGCGGGCAGGGCACTCAAGGAGCAGGTAGGCCACGGGTTGGCCACGCGGGGCATCGGGCAGGGCGCGCGGGGCGTGGGTAGGTGGTGTTCGGCTAGGAGCATCGGTGCACCGCGGGGGCGGCACGGTTCGAGAAGGCCGCGGGTAGTGCGGCCTTTGTCGTTGTCGCCTTCGTCGTTCTGTCGCCTCATAACTATGCTGAGGATCATCTCAAACAAGAATGGTGGAGGGGTCGGTCCATGTTGGTTTGGCCCACACCCTCCATGTTTAGGGTGATATCAAGAGGCTCGCAAGTATGAAGCACAACAACCCTCGTTATTCGTTTTGAGATAAAGGAAGAACATGGGAAATATCATACTTACATAAAATTAAACCCCTACCTTTGATTGTCAGTCGTTGACATTTGAAGGATGCGCGGAAAGAATATGGAGTTGTCGTTCGTCGCGTCTGCCGCACTCTTCCACTCATGAAATTGAACAACGGTTGTGAAAGTGGTTCCATGTCGGTAGGTGTCTGGGGAAGAAGATCGATGGGGACTGTTGGCATTCTTCATCCTTCATTGGTGAGAGTTCTTCATTGGGGCCTTCTCCCAATAATCCTCTCCTAAAAACACCCAAAGTTTCCACCATAATGAACAATGTCAACACAAAAATAATAATAGATCTATTATTTTTGATCTTGGCACAAAATTTTAAAAATGGAGAATTAATTACATGGCTCCCCTTAATTAATTCACGGGTGTTGGCACAGTTAATAAAAAGGGAGTTGGCTCCATTTAATTAAAGTAAAGGTGGAGAGACTCTCCCTCATTAATGAGGGAGAGTTGGGAGGTTTTATTCTCTTCTATCAATAGGCGGGTTTAGCCCCGTGTGGTCCCCATGTCATAACCTCTCACGGGAGGTTATGTTCAGGTGGGCCCCACCACCATAACCTCTCATGGGAGGTTAAGGTGTTGTGGTCCCACCTACAACTCCCATGAGGAGGTTTTAACCACCAATACTCACATGGAGGCTCAAAATAAAATAAATTTTGACTCACTTTATTTTATTTTAATTTATTTTTGAAAACCCAAAAGCTAACTTTTAATTTCGACCAACTGACGTTGAGGTGAAAGTCTCCTTAAACGAATACTGGCGTTGCGAGTTCAACAGTGCCCTCGGATTTCAATTTCGAGCACCGGTTCAAAATTTATAAAAACCTGCTCATACATTTACTGAACGTACCCAAAAAAAACTTCAGAAATTGATTCTGGGCACACTGGGCCTCAGAATCATGCGCTGTCAGTTTTCGCGGACTCGTAAAATTCCCATGTATTTAAGAAAAAAAATCCATGGAATTTATGGATCTTTAAATTCTCCCCACCTTAGGTCTTTACGTCCCCGTAAGCTACAACTCAAACTAAGGGAACAAATGGGGTACTAAGCACACATCTGAGCCTCCCGCTCCCATGTGCTCTCCTGGAGGTTCACATGCTGCCAGTGAATGCGCACTAGAGGTATCGACCATCTACATAGGACCCACTCCTGTCGATCCTCAATATCCACTGGAACCTCCATAAAAGTCGTCTCATCTTTGACGTCCAGCTCTCCATGGTCAATAATGTGAGAAGGGTTGTGCATGTATCTCCTCAGCTGGGATACGTGGAAGACTTCATGCACCTAGTGCAACTGAGGTGGAAGATCCAGGTGGTAATCCACCTCACCTACTCTACTGAGGACCTGGAAAGGTCTGATGAATCTCAGAGATAACTTTATACCTTGGCTAAATCTCTGTAGACCTCATCGGGATGAGACCCGTAGAAAGATGTGGTCTCCATCCTCGAACTCTAGAGGTCTCTGTCTCCTGTCAGCCTATGAATTTTTCCTACTCTATGCAGTCTTCATCTGCTCTTGGCTGATCTTCACCTTCTCTGTGGTAGCTCGTACCATCTCTGGTCCCACTAGTGCTGACTCCCCGGGGTCAGTCCAGCACAAGGTTGATCTGCAAGGTCGACCATACAATGCCTCAAAAGGTGTCATCCTGATGGTAGAGTGATAGATTTTGTTGTATGAAAACTCCACCAAAGGTAAGTGGTCCTCCCAACTGCGAGCGAAGTTGAGGACACAAGCATGTAGCATGTCCTCAAGGGTCTGAATGGTCTGCTCGGTCTGACCATTTGTCTGGGGATGGAAGGCGGTGCTCAGACAAAGTTGTGTCACGAAGGCCTCCTACAACCCCTTCCATAGCTGGGAAGTAAACTGTGCATCACGGTTAGAGACAATTGTTGAAGGTATACCATGTAAACGAATAATCTCATACATGTAGAGGCATCCCAAGCCTTATACTGAACCCTACTCTCTGATCGGTAGGAAGTGGGCCGACTTGGTGTGTCGTTCGACAATCACCCAAATCGAGTCGTGACCCCTGGATGTATGTGGAAGACCTGTCATGAAGTCCTTGGATTTCCCATCCCACTTCCACTCTAGAACCTCTAAAGGCTAGACCAAGCTTGTGGGTGCCTGGTGCTCTGCATTCACTTGCTAACAAGTGAGGCATTGAGAGACAAACTCCGCTACTTCCTTCTTTATACCTGGCCATCAGTGCTGTCATCAAAGGTCTTGGTACATCTTCGCTACTCCTGGATGTACTGCTATAGGTGATGTGTGAAACTCCCTAAACACTTCCTCTTGAAGTGACACTGGTACCATAGTACGTCCTCTAAAGAGGATGACATGCTCCTCACCTTCAAAAAATCCATCAGGTGCATGTCTTGTGGATATCTGATCATGTCGTATCTCGCAGTCAACATCCCCATGTTGTGCCTCCCTGACTTACTGAAGAAGAGTGGGAGTTAATTTAAGAGACTAAAGAAAGGTTGATCCATCTCTATCCACAAAGGATATCTATAAAGTATCCAGCTGATCTATCATGTCGCCTAGCAGCTGTAGACCAGACCTTCTGCTGAGTGCATCTGCAACAATGTTCCCCTTTCTAGGAGTATAGACTATCTCGAAGTCATAGTTATGGATGAACTCAAGACAACGTTGTTGTCTCAGGTTCAGGTCCTTATGAGATAAGATATACCTGAGACTATTTTGATCAGATTACATGGTAAAATGTTCACCCATCAGATAGTGTCGCCACATCTTCAAGGCGAAGACCACTGCTGAAAACTCCAGGTCATGGGTAGACTAGTTCTGCTCATGTTTTCTCGGCTGTCGAGAACCATACGCGATCATTGCTCGCTCTTGCATCAGGAAACACCCAAGTCCAGTCCCTGATGTGTCGCAGTAGACTACGTACCCCACGCCTTCCTCTAGAAGCCTTAAGATGGGGGCACTAGTTAGCCTCTACCTCAGCTCCTGAAAGCACTGTTGTAATCTCTCCGACCACACGAAGGGTTTCCCCTTCTTCATCAAGGCTGATAGTGGTGTTTCAAATCTAGAGAAGTCTGGAACGAACCTCTGGTAGTAACCAACCTAACCCAGGAAACTTCGTAACTTCGTCACACTCCTAGGTGGCTCCCAAGCAAGTACTGCCTTGATCTTCACTAGATCCACTACAACTCTAGCCTCTGAGATGACATGTCCCAAGAAGTGAACCTCTCATATCAAAAACTGGAACTTCGAGAGCTTACCATAAAGATGGTTCTCTTGAAGTGTGTCCAGAACTACCTGAAAATGGTAGGTATGCTCCTTCTCAGTAGTCAAGTAGATCAGAATGTCGTCGATGAAGACTACGACAAAGTGATTGAGGTATGGCTGGAATATCCTGTTCATGAGTCCCATAAACACTGCTAGAGCATTGGTTACACCGAAAGGCATAACCAAGAAGTCATAGTGGTCGTACCGACATATGAAGGTCGTCTTCTACACATCCTCGTCTCAAACTTTAAGCTGGTGATAGCCTGATATGAGGTCTATCTTTGAGAACCACCTTGCTCCCTTCAGCTGATCAAAGAGGTCGTCAATCCTCGGGAGTGGGTACTTGTTCTTCACAGTCACCTGGTTTAGGCGACAGTAGTTGACACAAAGCCTCAAGCTCTCATCCACATTCTTGGCGAATAGGATTGGGGCTGACCAGGGAGAAACATTGGGCCGGATGAATCCATTCTTCTGCAAGTCCTCTAGCTATACCCGCAGCTCACGAAGCTCAGCGGGAGCCATCTGATATGCTGGTGTAGATATCGGTGTCGTCCTGGGGTTCAAGTCAATGTAAAATTCCACCTCTCTGCTAGGAGTTAAACCTAGGACATCATCAGGGAAAGCATCCATGTACTGGTCCACCACTACAGGATAGATCAGACTCTCCACATCAACTATTCTGAGAGTAAGGCAGGCCAAATAATGAGTGATCGGCTACACCCTCCTCCGAGTAAGTCCGTCCTGTGCTGCAAAGGATCCCTTCTCACCGGTGAAGGTAAACCTAGTCCCATATGTGTGGACACACCACACTTTGCACCTAACACAGTTGATCTAAGCATGGACTGTAGATAACTAGTCCATACCCAAGATGACGTCGTAAGGCCTCGATGCCCCTACTAGGAGATCCCAGCTGAAGCTCTCACCTCCTAGAGTAAGCTCACACTACTGGCACCAGTGCGCAATCCTCGAGTATGCTCCCGTAGGAGTCTCTAGCCATAAGGATCGATCTAACTACTCCATTAGAATCTTCAAGCTCCAAAAGAGGGTAGTGGAAATGAAAGAGTGATTGTCACCTATGTCTATAAGAACTATAGCTATGGTGGAGTGGAAATAGATCGTACCTCGAATCATTTTCGGAGTGTCGTGATCGTAAGCCTCAACTTCCCAGATCTGAGCTCTCACATGTCCATCTGCTCCCTACGGTCGGGGTGGACCTCCTGGTGGTGGTAGTGGTAACACCTCATAATGTCGTCCATCACCAATTGCACGACCAGCTCCTCTACCACACCCACCTACTCCCTGCAGACCGCCTCGATCGAATCTATGTCTCTACCTGGGTGGTCCTTTGACCATCTGTTGATCATCCGAATGGTAGGTCGGGCAGTTATGAGCCATGTGACCATGCCCTCCACATGAGTAACACTTCCCGCTTCTGGCATGCGTGTCTCTTCCCTAGGTTCCCCGTACAACCGATCCTGAGTCTTGCAGTCATCCACCCGTGGGTCTGGTCCTCTTGGACCTCTATGACATCTGTCTACTGCCAGCTGTAGAAGACTCCGTTACATGTCGGATAGTGGTGGGTCTCACTAATGGAGACTTCTCAGTAAGAAAACTCTCCACCAGGAGGGATCGCTCTAACACCCCCGCCTGCATCGGGATGTTGAGGGAGATCATCGAAGCCCTGATCTATTACCTGAGCCCCTACTCGAAGGTTCGGGCCCTGAAGAAAGGGTCTCGTACCATATCTATAGAGTAGAGTGATAGGTCGGTGAACCTCACTGAGTACTATGCCACTATCATGCTACCCTGCTGTAGATGTAGTAGCTCATGTATCAGCACCGCACATAGGGTGGCTGGGACAAACTCCGCCCGAAACAGGCTCTTGAAGTCTGCCCAGAGTAGTGTCACCTTGTCATGAACCTAGAGCATCAGGCTCCACTATCTGCCAGCTGCTTCCTAAAAGAGACTCATGGCAAGGATCACCATGAAGTCTGCTGGTGTCTCTACCAGTATGAAGACTCTCACCACAGCCTCCAGCCAATCCTTAGCTTCCTGCGGGTCCATATCTACCCAGAACATGGGTGACCACTGGCGCTGGAACTCATGAAACGCGCTCAAGCGGTGTGCATCGTCTGCTGCTGGGGCTAGTGGCATCGGTGGCCCAATGGGTAGTGGTACTACTGGTGCCTCCATAGGAAGAGGGTCGGCACCGAGACCTCATCGTTCAGTGGGATATCTGTGCGTATGAATCTCAGGGCTCTAACTGGTCATTTGCGGGGAGGCATCCTGAAAGAAACATTTGCGACACGGTCAAAAGATTATACCTGGTGAGATGACCTGGTTGATCTGACTTAAAGAAAACTTTTGAAAACACACACGCAATCAGTGTTTTCATGCACTGATTCGGAAATAAAAAGCCAGGGTCCTAGTGTATGGATATGTCTGCCATCTCACCAACACTGGACTCCCTGAACTGAAAAACACCCTTAGTACCCTTAACACTATTTCTTCACAGAAAATATCAGAGTCCTAAGTTCTGTGGTAGAAACGACTCCTTTGATACCAATTTTTCATGACCCGCCCCCCAGGGGCCCGTGTCGTGACTACCCCAATACCACATTCCATAGGCCAGGGGCTGGAGACTAGCACCAAGGCGTAAAACCCTAAATCTAGGAAGGCATTTCCTTTATAAAGTGTAAACACACACAATGGAGTATGAGCTGGAAGTAAAACACTAAGAAAAATTGTATACAAAGGAGTGTTGAAAAGTAAAAAGGGGCTGGAAATACAAGCCCAATAGGAAAGTACAAGTACAACTGAAAAACAAGTACAACTGAAGAAAAGTAAAGCAGCTATTGGGTCGTCCTTCGGGGATTCATACCTGAAGGGTAGGTACAGATAACCTCTTCAACACTCTACGTCTGTCAGTCTCCTCCATGTATCGACTCATCATAAGGTCCACCTCTGGGTACCATCCAGTCCTGCTACTCTGATCCTCAGTCAGCGTTGTCCGTCATCTGCAACCAACACAATGAGGTGCGGGCATAGCCCGTGCAGAGTGAGTATAACGATACTCAATAGGTACCCTGAGACCCTCAAGGTCTCACAAAATCCAACAAGGATAAAACACAAGTATGAAGTCAACAGATAACCTCACTTAGGTATATGCCCATAAATATACCTAAGTTATCAAGTAATCCATCTCAATCATGAAGAAAACACAAAGTTACTGACTCAGATCAACTAGGATTTTTATTCACATTGTCGAAACCACGGCTGCTGGAGAACTCCTCCTTTGTTGAGTACAGTGGGCCTTCCGCAACACCAAGTGCACTTCCCACTAACCTTGGAATGCTGAGGTACTCCTCCTGTTTCGTACCATGGGTCGGCTGCGTCCCACAGAAGAGCTCCCCACCATAGGTCTTCTGCCACAACCAGGCGCTCCCCCTCATAGCCTGCAGAGGTACTCCTCCTGTCAAGTACCGCGATTCTATCACCACAACCAGACGCTCATCCACCGTGGGTCTGCCGCCACACCCAGGTGCTCCCCACTGGGCCATCCGAATCACTCAAGTCTATCGGTCAGCAGTCTCCAAGTCTCGGCCATCTACTAGGTCTCCTCACTCTGTTTTCTCGACTCTGGAAGGATCAGCTCCATGAGCTACTATTCAATACTCCAACTGTCAAAAAGTACCATGTATAAGTATCTCAAAGTTCCACATTGTCATAAGAGTCTCAATGCAACAGACGGTGCGTCAATCAGACGCTCCGTCTGTGAGTCATTATCTTTTTAGTCCTAGGGGCCCAGTTAGATTCATGTACGATCCAACCTGACTGTAACTCAACTAAACCTCGAACTCCAGTGGGGTATACTCAAAGGGACTGTCGTGCTCCAAGAAAGTCAGCCCCGCTGATAGTTTGTCAAATGGTCATCTGGTGCCAAAGATATGGCTAAAGAAAGTAAAGGGTCGGTAGTGGGCTCGGGTCTGGTCTGACCGGGTCAGACCGACTCAGCCCAACCCAGTATGGGTTAACCCGGTCAGACCTGTTGGGTCTGTCTCGACCCATTGGGAGGGACAGCCTGTTAGGTTTGGCCCGGTCTGCTAGGCCCGGCCCAGCGGACTGCGAGGGCGGTTCGACCCGTAGGTCGTCGCGTAGGCGTCTTGGTCCAGAGGCTGGGTCCGGTTCGGCCAGCAACGTTGCATGGGACGTTGCGGGCCAGCTCGGAAGGCCGGTGTGGCTCGTAAGGTTTGGCTAGGAACCGGGGTACGGCCAGGCAGGCCAGGTGGCGGCTGGGAAGGGTGCCGAGTAGGCCATAAGGTCAGCCGGGAGAGATCCGGGCAGGCTGGCAGGTGGCCTCACAGGCCGGGTGGTGGCCTGGGCAGGCCGGCGGGGCGCCGAGCAGGGCGTTCAGGGCATGGGCAGGCCAGCAGGGCGTCGGGCAGGTCGTGGGTAGGGCGCGCGGGGCGCGGGTAGGCCGTGTGGGGCACTGGGCAGGGCGTGCGAGGCGCGGTAAGGCCGTGGGCAGGCAGGCCGGTGGCTGGTGGGTGGTCGAGTAGGCTGGTTCGGCGTGGCTCGGGCCGGCGTCAGCCGACGGTGTTTGGCCTGGAGCACCGATGCGCCGCGGGGGCAGCGCGGTTCACAGAGGCCACGGGTAGCGCGGCCACTGTCATTGTCGCCTTCATCGTTTCATCGCCTCATCACTATGTCGAGGATCATCTCAAACAAGAATGGCGGAGGGGTCGAGCTATGTTGGTTTGGCCCACACCCTCCGCGTTTAGGGTGATATCAAGAGGATCGCAAGTAAGAAGCACAACAACCCTCGTTCTTCATTTTGAGGGAAAGGAAGAACATGGTAAAAGATCATACTTAAATAAAATTAAACCCCTACCTATGATTGTCGGTCATCGACATTTGAAGGAGTCGCAGAAAGAAGACGGATTTTTTATTTGTCACATCTGCCGCACTCTTCCACTCAAAAAATCACACGACGGTTGTGGAAGTGGTTCCACATCGGTAGGTGTCTGGGGAAGAAGATCGATGGGGACCGTTGGCGTTCTTGGTTCGTCATTGGTGAGAGTTCTTTGTTGGGGACTTCTCCCAATAATCCTCTCTTCAAAACACTCAAAGTTTCTACTGTAATGAACAATTCCAATCCATAAATAATAATAGATCTATTATTTTAGGTGTTGGCACAAAATTTTAAAAATGGAGAATTAATTACATGGATCTCCTTAATTAATTCACGGGTGTTGGCACAATTAATAAAAAGGGAGTTGGCTCCATTTAATTAAAGGAAAGGTGGAGAGGCTCTCCATCATTAATGAGGGAGAGTTGGGAGGTTTTATTCTCCTCCATCAATAGGGGATTTAGCCCCGTGTGGACCCCACGTTGTAACCTCTCACGGGAGGTTATGTTCGGGTGGGCCCCACCACCATAACCTCTCATGGGAGGTTAAGGTGTGGTGGTCCCACATCCAACTCCCATGAGGAGGTTTTAACTACCAATACTCACATGTATTCTCAAAATAAAATAAAGTGTGGCTCACATTATTTTATTATTTTTTTATTAAAACCCAAAATCTAACTTTTAATCTCGACCAACTGTCGTTGAGGTGAAAGTCTCCGTAAGTGAATACTGGCGTTGTGAGTTCAACGGTGACCTCAGATTTCAATTCCGAGCACCGGTTCAAAAGTTATAAAAACCTGCTTGTACGTTTACTGAACGTACCCAAAAAAACTTCAGAAATTGATTCCGGGCACACCGGGCCTCGGAATCACCTGCCGTCAGTTTTCGCGGACTCATAAAATTCCCATGTATTTAAGAAAAAAAATTCATAGAATTTCCCGGTCTTTACACCCAAATCCAATGAATGTATATTCTTAGGTTAATCCACTGCTTCACAGGAATATATAGTCATTAATAAAAAAATGTATTGTTGAATAAATAGTACATGATAAATTTGATGAATTGGATCCTTTTGTTTTTAAACAAACCCAACCAACATCCTCAGATTTTTTTTCCAAACTAATCCTCAACCTTTGATATAAGACTCTTATAATAAGGAAAATACTCAAGAAATTATTTTTGAATTACTCCAGAATAATTTCTACCTTATGTTGATGAACAGACCTTACCAAACCTAGGTCTTTTGTTTCTTAGGATTTATCCTAGTGAGATTATCATTGGTGATGTTAATCAACCGGTTGGGACTAGAAATTCTTTGAGAGATGAAATAGAACATCTTGGTTTTATTTCCCAATTTTAACCTAAAAATCCTAATGAGGCTTTAGGTGATGAGGATTGGATAAAACCAACATAAGATGAGATAAATGAATATAAAAGGAATAAAGTCTAGACCTTGGTTGAAAGACCAAAATAAACTTCATTAATTTGAGTAAAATGGGTTTTCAGAAACAAATGAAATGAAAATGAAATTATCATTAGAAATAAATAATGACTTTTTACTAAATTTTATAATAAACAATACGGAATAGATTATGAAGAAACCTAGCACCGGTAGCTAAACATGAATCTATTCAAATTCTATTATCCTTTTCATCATTCTTCAAATTTAAAATTTTTCAAATGGATGTGAAGTGTGCTTTCCTTAATGGATATATACAGAAAAAAGTTTTTTTTTTAACAATCCTCTAGTTTTGAAGATAAAAAACATCCTGAATATTTTTATAGATTTACCAAATCATTATATGGACTTAAACAATCTTCTAGAGCCTGGTATGATAGATTAGCAGGATTTTTATTACAAAATAATTATGTTAAGGGAACTAATAACCTAAAACTTGTTATAAAAAATGTAAACAAAAACATTATTATTATTAAAATATATTTGTACGACATTATATTCGGATCAAATCAAAAATATTTAACATATTCCTTTTAGAATCTTATGAAATATGAGTTTTGAAATGAGTGTGATGGGTGAGTTAACATTTTTTCTTGGTTTTCAAATCTCTTAAAAACCAGAAGGCACTTATATATCTCAACATAAGTATATAAAATATCTTCTTAAAATGTATGTATATGAAAATACTAAAAGTATTAGTACTCTAATAGGTGCCTCAAATACACTTGATATTGATGAATCTGGGAAACTAGTTGATCAAACAACTTTTATAGGTATGATAAGAATTTTGTTAAACTTAACATCTAGTTTCCTAGAATTAATTTTTTTGGTATTCTTATGTGAAAGGTATAAAAAAACCAAAATAATGTCATTTAAAATAATTTAATCAAATTTTTAATTATCTAAAGTGATCTATGGATTTAGAACTTTTCTATTCTTCTAGAAATGATTTTGAATTAAAAAGATTTTCAGATGATGACTTTGGTGGATATTGAATGGATAGAAAAAATACATCTAGAACATATCATTTATTAGGAGATTAATTAGTTTCTTAGTCCTATAAGAAACAACACTCAGTAGCACTTTCCACTATTAAAACTAAATATGTGGTAGTTGGAAGTTTTTGTGCTCATTTGTTATTGATGCAACACACACTCACTAACTATGGCATGATTTTTACAAGAACTCAAATACTTTGTGATAACACAAGTTCAATTTCTCTTATTAAAAACCCTACACATCACTCTCATGAAAAACACATAGATATTAGGCATTACTTTCTTCGGGATCACACACAAAAAGGATATATCATTTTACAATTCATCATAACATAAGAAAAACTTGATGATATCATTACAAAACCATTATCTTCTAATAGATTTGAATACATTAAACAAAATCTAAGAATGATCACTATAAATTAATAATTCAAATCTACTTCTTGTTTAAACCATCTCCTTACATTAAGTTGCTTATTTTTATAGGGTATTACATATAATTATTTCTTTTTACAAAAAATTTAGTCTTTCAAAGTTTTAATTTTTCAAAAAAAATCATAATAAGTCTTTCGGACTTGAATATGTTTTAAAATTGAATTTAAAATTTTAGGAATTAATTTTTTTTAAATTTTCAATATGGCTTGGAAAAATAATCAGATTTGAATTTTTAATAATATTTGAAAGATAATCAGATTCCAATTTCTAATCAAATTTGAAAAAAAATATCAAATCTTAGTTTTTCAATCGGATCTTGAAAGTTTTCATATTAATTTTTTAAAATGATTTTCAAAATTCGTAATTTTTCATATTTTAATTTTAAAAATTATAATAATAAAGTATTAACTATTTTGTATTATTTTTCAATTATCATAATCTATTTTGTTACAAAATAAAGAAAAATATATTACCATGTCAATATTTCCACTCCAAAAGTTATTTTTCTTTCTTTTATACTTTAACACTATTTCATTTTTAATTATTTTTATTCTTGTTCATTGTTATTAATTTTTTAATGTTTCACTTTTCCCAATATAATTCATATAATATGATAAAAAATGTTTTTCAAACTCAATTATATTCACCCAATATGATAAATGTTTTATAAATCCTCAAGAGTTTTATTTATTTTAAAAAAAATATTTGAATATAATCTCAACCGTCAGGTCAAAGAGTTTGATTTCTATCCATTAGATATGTTTATAATCTAAACTATCACTCAGTTTTTTCTATTAAAATGGGACCACCCCTTATCCTGCATCACATGTCTCGGTCTTTCACATTGAATCTCTATCGCGTTTAAATCTCTGACTTTGATTTTTTTCATGTCTTATTCTTCCATATCCATCCTGAATACGATGGCTCCAATAAAGGATTACAAAAAGTGGTTTGTTTTCCAAGAAAGGTTAGTCTCCAAATAATTTTATAAAAATTATGATTCATCATCGAAAATAATGATATAGTTTTAAGTATTTGAATCATTATATGTAGAATAGTCAAATCCAAACTATGGTTTATTCTATTTGGATATAGATCATGATTTCTATGATTCCATCAAGTTTTATAAGAATGATGGAAAATATATGTTTTATTTTCATATTTATGACAAAACTTATGAGATGTATCCTAAATCTATTGTAATTTTTCTTGGTGTTTCGGATAAAGGAGATTTGTTTTTTCCATCTCAAAAGTTTTCAGATTCTATAGGAATGTTTATAAAAAGAAATATCTAAAAAGTATCTATTCAAAACAGATGAAGATCCAAGAAAAGACACTCATTTGATCCTATATCGTAGAGTGCTAAATACTTGGATAAAAGGATTTCTCATTCTGAGAAGAGGAGAAAGAGATACTCTCAAAGTATCTGGTGTTTTTATTTTATATTACCTTGTCAACATGAGGAAGATAAATATTTATGGATTTATTCTTTTGAATATAAAAAATATCAATTCGAAGTCTATCAAGTCTCAGATTATCATGTTTCCAGGATTGATTAGTAAGATGATTGAAAATAACCTAATACATTTTAATATAGCAATCAAATATTAACCTGACTGGGAAAATATAATGTTTATTAGTGAAGATGCAATTAGAAGAATGAAATTCATTTTTGATCTGAAATTATATTTATTTGTGAAGAATAATTAGGTTTCTGCATTATAGGTAGAACCTTCTACAATAAAAAAATATAATAAAGTGGGTAAGAAAAGAAAAGTTGACTCCCTTCAAACAAAATAAATACCCAAAATAATTTTTTAATGAATAGAGGAAAATGAAGAAAGAAAAGAAGGAGAACCACAATTTGGTCTTGACCCAACTAAAGCTTATACAGTAAGACTTCATGGAGAATAAGTCTTAGAGAAACAATTCAAAGAAAATAAGTAGAAGAAAATTTTTTCAAAATCATGGTTATATGAAAAGTTGTTGAAGGGTGTCTAATTAGATTCAATGAAAATTGTTTTACCAATTCCAGATGCTAGTATAGTTTTAAAAAAATAGTTGAAGCTCATGCGGATTACCCCTCTTATAAAAACAAAGGTAAAGAAGTTATTGTTTCTCAATAATAAATTCCTATTGGAAAATATAATTTGAGATCAAATTCTAAAATTCATAAAGTATTAGAGAAATGTGATGAATGAATTGAAAAAGAAATTATCTTCAGAATGATAGAATAAAATGAAGCAAAACAAGGAGAAGGAGGAGGAGGTAATGAGGAAGAATAAATAGGAGGAGGAGAAGGTGGAGGTGAATAATTAGTTAAAAAATCCAATAGAAAGAAAAATCATAAGAAAATGAAGAGGATAATCATTCTGAAAAGCTTTCTTTAAGTAATTCTCAGGATTCATTGAAAAAATTATCTTCCCTAGAAAATAATAATGTGAATTTAGTTATCTAGGATAAAAAAAGGCTCCTTTGATTCAGAAAATTGTATCTTCATCTAAGAGGGATGACTAAAATCAGAATAGAATGTATGAAGGAAGTAATAAGGTTTTTGTTGAGGTAATTAAAATGTATAATGAGAATAATGGTAAAAAAAATTAAGAAACCATATTAAAGGAAAAAATAAAATAAATTCAATGAAAGAAGATATTGGAACCAGCAAAAGAATTATTCAACAAGAATCTGAATCCCAGAATACAATCACTGCTCAAGGTATTGATTACATTTTTCATACCTTAACCAGATTGGAGAAGACTATTCTATAATTTCCAAGATTGGAAAAAAAGTTTATTTGGTTGTGTAAAAACAATAAAAAGATTTTGATTCATTAAAAGATTTAATAAATGGACTGATACGATTGGATGTATATTTTAAACTGTTTAAACAATGTTTTGAAGCTCACAAGAAGAGTTGCAATAAAATTATTAAATGGTTTGAGGTGTTGATGAAGACTTTAAAATTCATGATGAAAATTTTGGAAAATTAAAGAAATAATTGGATGAGATAGATATTTCTTTCAATAGTCTCACAAGGGATATTTCCAATAGTTTAACATATCTCGATGCTCTCAAAAGTATTTCTGAGAAGTAGAATAAATATATCTCAAATTTATTAGAAAACTTCAACTTTATGATCAAAGAGATTTCTAGACTCAAAATATATAAAGATGAAATTAATTCCTTAATGAATCATAGTAATGTTTTCTCATAAATAATCAAATCCTAGGAAGATCTAAATAAACATTTGGAATAAAATTTCTAGGCTTAAAAAGAAAAGGAGAAAGAACATGGTGAAAGTATTTAAATTCAGGAAGAAATGATTCAGGAGCTAGAAAAGAAAAGCAAATCTCAATAGGAGATCTTGGAAAAAGTTGAAGAGGACAGAAAGGAATTCAAGAATCTAAAAACAATTATCAGATCCTTTATTCTATTAAAGTAGGATTTAATTCCTTAAAAACTCTTGTTTTATTTTTATTATTTTGGAAATTTCAATGAAAAGTCTTATTCATCAATATTCAATTTTATTGAATATCTTCCAATTATTTTAGTTGAATGTTATTTCATTTATTTTTATATGATCAAGTATTTTTTGATTTGTATAGATTTTTTTATAACCCTTTTCAGGTACCTCAAATACTATTCTCATTCCTTTTTAAAAATCACAAAGGGGGAGAATTCTATATATAGGGGGAGATATTTTTTAAGGGGATAATTATTTCTAAAAGAAGAGAATATGAACCTTAGAAGGATTCTTATCCTAAGGGAGAGTTACTCATATTCACTATCGTATTCAGAAGAGTTTATAAACTTAGGTAGGGATAATTATAAATGTTTATTTCTGAATATGATAGTTCTTAAAAATAATTTTGGAATTAAGTTTTTTTTAAACTATTTTTTATTTAATCTTTTTAGTTTGTGCTTTCTAAAAAGGTGGATATTGTTAAGTCAAAAGTATCCTTTTTACTTTTCCATTACTTTTTATTTTGGAAATCACAAACTCATTATTAAATATACAATATCAAATAATTTTATGTAAAAAGTATTTTTACAATTTTTTTATAGAAAACATATACTTTTATACCATACTTATAATTCATTTCAAAGTGCTCATGAATTTACATTACAATTATAGTAATGAGCATGAATCCAATTATGATTGTATTCTTATTATAAAATAATATTTAGGACTTTATATCTTATACTCATACTAATAAAATTTTTAATCATATTTTACATCAGAACTGGTACCATCAGATTCATACATATTGAGAAAATTATAATGACACTCTATAAGTAAATCCATCAGATTGAATTTTGTTTTAATCCTGAATACGAAAATTTGTTTTATCATATTGGAACATTTTAATCTTAACATTGTAATGATAAAATTATGTCATGCATTCTTTTATAAAATATGTGAAACAAAATTATGTCACTCTTTCAGTTATAATATGACCGTTGAAGTGCCAGGTGTCCAGGTCCTCTTGAATTTTTTGGAAAAATATGATGGTTGGAGATCAAGATAACCATTGGGAGGCATGCCTATAAATACTAGTTTCCATAATCATTTAAAAGAACAAAAAATAACAATGAGATGAAAACAACACATGTAGAGACACTCTGGTGATTTTTCTACTGTGTGAGAGCTCTAAAGTCTACAAGAAGTGAATTGCTTGTTCCTTGTGCTTGTAAATTTTTAGTGTTTGTTTTGCTTTGTGATATTCCAATTAATGTGATTACGATCAAGGGATTTCAAGGCTAGGAAGATAGAATATGATCACTGTATTGATTGAGTGATTTCAGGGATATAAAGACATAATTTGATCATCGTATCGAGGGTTGTTAGGCATAAGCAGACAGAGAAAATCCAATCATCGTATCGAGGGATACCAGGGATAGGCAGACAAGTAAAATCCAATCATCATATCGAGGGATTGTGGGTATAGTAAGACAAACTAATCTTTGTATCAAGGCCTTAACCTGGTGTGGGTAAGAAATACTTTTTTGATCGTATAAATCAATATAACTTTATCCTTGGTTATTGGATACCCTTCTATTTGGGTTAAAAGAATTCAATAATCATTTACTTATTTTATTACAAGTATTTTATCTCCATTATAACTATAATATAAAGTCAATTATTTTTATATTCATATTTGAATTTGTATTTTTTATCATAATAGTTTTAATTATGATACAATTGTTTTACACTATATTACTTTTCAAGTAGATTATCACTCTGAATTATATTCTATATACTTTATGATAGAATCATTATTTTTTATTACTCTGATTTATTATAAACATTGTGATTATGATTCTTAATATGATTACTCTAATTAAATCACTTTCTTATATGAATATTATTAATTTCTAATTATGAAGAGTGTAATACATATCAAAATCTATTTGATTATGATATCTTCTATCATCAGACCTGAGGGCCAAGTCCACATATAGTTTAAATACTAAAGAGGTTTTTTGAATTCTATTTGTTTAATATTGTTAAAAAAAGTTTTTTTTAACATTAAAAATGAAAGTTTTTTAACTTATAATTCACCCCCCCTCCATATTTATCCATCTACGTATACATTTCGATCCAACAAGTGGAATCAGAGCCAATTCTCTATTATACTAATATTAACAAGAACCTTCATACTTTGATACCTTTATTATAAAATTTCTGAGGCTTAGCAGATCAAGGATTGGTAGGGTATATTGCTAATTATATCATCATTTGGATCTTAACCAAGATAGGATTTTTCCTTTTTTATGACGACTATGACATCTAAATTTTTTATTTAGATAGACTATGGAAGTGTATAGTTGTACCTAGATAATACATGTGATGTGCTTATCTATCGGGTAAGGGGCATGTGATGTGCTAATACATGAAGGTGAATGGCATGTGATATATTCATTGAACTAGTCAGTCCATACTTGTAGAATCAAGAATGTATGAGTTGTCTACATGGTATTGAAATATTAGGTATCATATGGTCACATGATGTCTTGTAAAAAGGGATAATATAAAAATCTATGTCTTCCTATCGCACCCATAATTTCATTTTCAATTAAAACCCTCTATTTATTGTTTTTTATTTTTTTATATCATTCCCAGGTTTTTTTTCTTTAAAATCTCAAAAATTTAGAAGAATTGGATTGTTTTATGATTAACACAAGGTTAAGAGTAACCGCGTGGAAATTGTGAAACAAGTTTTAAAATTTTTTATTGTTTTGGTTTGCACAATTAGCACATGATTTACCTAACCATGTGGTCTAACTATGCTGGTGTCTAGGTGAAGTAGTGGTGATCCCCATGGTTAGATCATGGTTTGGAAAACCATTAAATCAAACTGTTCAATCTACCCAAAATTTTAAAAACATAAATTTCCAACTTTTTACCTTATTGATTTAACCCTATTTCCCCCTATTTCTTCCCCCTCTCAATTTTTTAATCCCTCATGAAGGATATCCCCTTTCCCTACTCTTCTTGGGTGGATTTTAAGTGGTATCGTCTTCAATTTATTTAACGAATCATCAAGTGATGTCATCCTCTCCTTCATCTTGGCCCTATTCGCCCTTCCTTTATGGTTTTTATTTTTCCCTACGGACATGAAGGCCTAGGGTTTATTCAAACTAAAATTAATAATGTGGGATTTGGTGATTAGGGTATCCATTTGCTTCCTTAAGTCCTTACTCCTCCTTTTCTATTTTATTTCATCCATTTTTAAATGGATTCATTGATTAAAGGTTGATGGTTTCATGATATTTCATTTCTTGATGAACTAAATGTGATTACCTAAATTTCTAAAGAATGTTTTATTTATTTTAATGAAAAAAATGGTACTATAAGGATTTTTTGTGGGCCTTTTTATTAAAAAATTATTTCCTTTTGTATTGAGGTGGAAAGAGTTTAAAGTTTGCATGTTTTGTTTTTTAAATGAATTGGAAGTGGGATATGAATTGAATGGAAAGAGAATGGCACATGGGAACCCCAGGTACCTGGGTTGGAAGAATAAGACCAATAACTCTAGGAAATTTCTACCCTCTCTATACTTTGGAATATGACACAACACTAACTAAACAAATGATGATATTGGTATGGTAATTGTTAGGACTTTAACACGGTCCTCCCTAGTATCTTTTGCATGGGAATGATTGTGAATGGTTCAATCACTGAGAGTAATAAAATCCTAATATTTTTACTTGACCTTTGTTACCTAGATCTATCCCATATTATATTCTTTATATATTTTTTATTCTTTACCTACTTACTTAAAATTATAAAAACTTGTTTTTTTAATTAAACTATTTTCAAGCTAGCAAGTTTATTTTTGTTCAAAAATGGTTATTCATGAAATACTTGGTGATATCCTACTATGATATATGTGGTCACACCATGCATACACCTAATGGGTGTATGTATACTTTTTTATGTCAGACATAGGTTAAATAAATGCATTGCTTGGATGTGGTAGTTACTCGTGATAGTGGATCTTGGGTGATGGAAATGACATTGTGGGAGGTTGATCCTCGTGTTATGAAAATATGGGTAGCTACATTTTGTTTTATTTTGAGTCTCATTTGTGGAACCTTAATACTATTATATCCCCCTTTTGGATTCTTATCCTACCTTTTTGTATTTTTATTATTGATTCTCTTTTGTACCATGTTTGGATATTTATTTTTTATTATGATTTTCATGATTTCTTTAAAGGTTTTATTTATATTTTGGTTGATGGATTTATTGGGAAAATATTCCCAAGGTACCTTATTTATGTCAAGGAACTATTTGTTAACCCATGAGGATCAAAAACACTCTTCATGCCTTTCCATGGACTAGCTCAAGCACCCAGATCAAGGGTGGCTTAGGTTGGTTCGTGAAAAAATGGTATCAAAGCCCGGTTTAAATTTATGTTATTTGGAAAGGTGAGATAAATAGAAGATAGGAATGTCATGACTTAAAGGGTAGAGTGTCAGGGAGTTTCTATAAAACACTTGGTGTGATGAGCCTTGACTCTCCAAGTAATGTTGAAATTTTTCAATTTTAAATTTTTGGATTGGGTTTTACTTTTCAATTAAGAGAGGTGCATAGGATGCAGACAGTGCATTAAAGTCGAGTGTCTTGTAAAAGTGAAATTATTGTGCTCCATCTTTTTTATGTAAATTTGTTTATAAAGGTTATTGATTTATTTTCCTTGGTTAATTTTTTTTGTGGGATTTGTAATGTCCCGACCCAACCCATTGGCTTGGTAAAAACCGAAGTGTCACTAACCATAGGTGATGTATCCTGGACATGAAAGGTTGGAAATAAATGCCAAGGGATTGACCAAACTATGGGGGATAATTTTTATTTCCATAAATAACAACCTACAATATAAAAACTCAAAATAATAAAATGAACATGGTGGATGAAATAAAAAACCCAATAATAATCCAATGATATAAGAAACCAGAACATAATCATAGTCTTAAACGTAAAAAGGACACCAACTAGTCTACAACTATGAAATACCCAAAGATACCCAGACAAACCAAGAGCTTATATGGCACGATGACAGACTCCATTGAAAGATATCTCCAAGATCCAACTCCAACATGAAAAGACTATAGCATCATGTTGATCCACTAGTAAAGTATGAAACCTATCCATTACATGTATCATGATAAACAATGTTTGTATATGCATTGGGATGCATATGTAGGGGTGATTATATTGACTCAGTAAGCAATCCAATAGACTTCCCACACCTGGAACTAAGATAAGAACAAGTTAGTTAACATTTAAAATAACATAGTATTGATAAATATAAAATATTTTTTCAAATCATACATATGAATAAGAATCAATAACACTCACATCATGAAGGTATCCCTTGTCATGAATGTATACCCCTACAACTCACACACCCAATGCACATATTATCAAATTTGGCCAACTAAATAGTTCATACTCATGAGAAGTACCCATCCCTTAGGACCCAAGATATCACTTAGCGGTAATCCCCTTAAGTCCAAATACACCCTTCAACCAATTCTCCCTCGATGAGAACATTTCTATGGAAATCACAAACTCACACACCCATGTCCATGGAAATTTTTCATAGCCAAAATATTTTTTGAAATAAATTTATCATTTTAGAAATTTATGAAACCTATTTTGGTTGAAGTCAACAACCCATAGTTTCAAAATCAATAAAATAAAGATAATAATCATAGTTATTCCATAAAAAAATACAAATAAGTTATCTTTGAAAACAAAACCTTCAAGTTATAAGAAAATTGGAGAGGGAGAGAAGCCAATAACCTCATAAGCATTTTTCATGAAGAATCATTCCATGATTCATAGATATAGTCTCCTCTTTCTATTACTTTAACAAATCCCAAAGTGGTTCTATGAAAATGATCCTTGGAACATAGATCCAAGCATGAAAGACCCATTCTAGGGTTTCTCACAAAAGAAAACAAGGATATTAAAAAGGAGAAGAAAAACTTTTATCATTACATTTGACTCCCTATGTCTGATGCTCTAAGATTTTATAAAGATGATCTATGGAGGGAGTGGGATCACTAAAATTTCCTAGTGAGAGCCTAGGCTTTGAAGGAAAAAATAGGAATGCCTAATCAAGATTGAAGGCCACTATAAATAAAATTATTATATGAAACAAAATTATTTCAAAAAGTAAAAGAATAGTTTTTTCATAAGTCTTCAGGGTAGCCACATATGCTGAAATTTATGTCGCCTCAACTTAAAATCCCTAAAAACTAGTTCAATTATTGAAAAATGTTTAGGTCGTGAATATGAAATTCAGGCTATGAATTTTCTTAAACTGGCTTCCATCAAAACCTAACTTAGAACTATTCTCACTATGAATCACCTACAACAGCCATATTTCAACTTCATTTTTGTTTCCTATTTTAAAAACTTCCAGTAATCTATCCCAACCATTAAAAGGATTAAAATTAATAGTGAAAACAAGGGATATACCACAAACTAGGGGTTTCACATTATCCCCACCATTGGGCTTTCTATCCTCATAAAGCTTGATGTTATCAGTGCTTTGGAATATTTCCAACCATTTCTCTATTATATGATTCTCTTGTTCTCAAGTCTCTTCCTGCATCTAACAATGTTTCCATAAGACTCATGCCAACAATATTCATATGTAACACAAGACCTTATCTTTTTTATCCAAAATGAAAATTAGGGTGTTAATAAATTTTACATTGGGCTCAAGAGTCACATGATCCCAACTAATCACATTGTCAAGACGCAGTTAGAACTCCTTTAACTATGAGATATGGAAAACATTATAAACCAAACTAAATCTTAGTGGTAGAGATAAATAATAAGAAACTTCACCAATCCATTCTATAATTTCAAAGGGTTGAACATATCAAGGAGCCAACTTCCCTTTCTTACCAAAACAATAATTCCCCAACCTTGGTGAAACTCATAAGAATACATGATTAGCTGATTCAAAATACAAATACAATGACGATGATCCACATAGGATTTAGGAAAGCTCTAGAATGATATGTACAGTCTTTAAATGATTCATATAGGGCCATATGTATCATTTTATGGTAACTATTTGTGTATAGAAACTCTAGTAAATGCATATGGTCTTCCCATAAACCATTAAAGTCTATCACACAATCTATGAACATATCCTTCAAGGTTTTAATTGTACACTCTGACTATCCATTAGTTTGGGGTTGATATTTCATTATTATGGTCAAATCAGTTCCAAAGGAATATTACAAGGACTGGAAAAACCATGAGGTAAATTTAGGGTCTCGGTAAAAGATAATAGAAATAGTTACCCCATACAATTTGACAAACTCTCAGATATAGAGAATTTATAACACATCTATCATGTTAATATCTTGAATCATAATGAAATGTGTCGAATTTATGAGTTGGTCCACAATCATCCAAATGGCATCATGCTTTTGAAGTGTCCATGATAGACTTTTGAAAACTTCCATAACAATCTACACCCATTTCCATAAAGGTATGCGTAATGAATGTATCATGTCTGCTATTCATTGCTAATTGGACTTCACCTGATGAAAAGTGAGACATCTCACAACATAATATTCCACTTTCCTTTTCATACTTGACCACTAGAAATGTTCCTCTATTTCCTTGTATACTTTCTAGGTACCTAGGTGGATTTCCCATTTTGAATCATAATAAGAATGAAGGAGTTTATCTTGAAAGATTTATGAACTATAATACAATCTCTAAAGTGAAACCCCAAACTTGCATGTTTTTCCTAACCATAAATGGTCTCTCTACTATTGAGGTTTGACCTCACTTTAAAACAATCAGGGTTTATCTGATAAGCCTCCTTCACTAATTCAACCAAGTTAAGAAAATGGTAACTGGAAAGAATATTGTGAACTCATCCTATTTAACACATTCTAAGTGAATATCAGAAATCACCACCATTAACCTCTAGTGATCCCTAGCCTCTCACCACTTGATTATATGATTTGGGACTTAATGCATCATCCATTGAATTTCTTTTTCCATGTGTATACACTAAGTTAAAGTCAAACATCTATAGATATTTCATCTAAAAAATCTCGAGTTCAAGTCTCTTTGTGAGAATATGTGATTCAGGCCTTTTTTATTTGTGAACATAATGAACTTTCCACCAAAGAGATAGTGGAACCATGTTTTTAAGGCATGGACCACTACATCTAGTTTCAGCTTATGGGTCTGATAGTTCTTATCATTTATCCTCAGTTTTCATGAGCCATTAGCTATAATGTGATCTCCATGTATGAGAACACATTCCAATTGTAATGTCATGTGGCTTCCCATACTATTTCTTTTCTTATTTGAGTATTCGGAGGTGTTCATAGGAGTTTCACAGGAGTTAGAGCTGCAGAATAACTACAACATTCTTTTTAAACCATAAAAGATAAATTTATAGTGTAAAATGATGGTTTATGGCTTGGGTGGCCAACTATTTTACGATTTTTTTTCAATGGGGGAGTACCTCATGAAATCCACTTACACTATAAAACAAATTTTTATGGTGTAAGTTTAATAAATATTAAATCACCGTGAATTTTGGTGGGTCTTTAGGTTTCAAAGTTATTTCTATGTAAAACATGGTTTTTTGCCCTATGTTTTTTAGAAATGTGAAAATTATGGTGTAAATTTGTAATTTATATCAAATATGGGTGAGTTTAACCTAGTATATAACCCTCTCTTGGATTATTTTCCTTTCAGTCAGCTATTTCCTCTCCCAAATTTTGGATAAATGTTAGAAGCTCTGGGAGATCTTCAAACCCCCTTCCTCCTGATTCAATATGGGGGTTCTGGTGGTGGTTTTTTGAATTCTTTGGTTTATTTTTTGTTTCCCTTAAATTTTTTTTAGTTATGGGTTTTTTCCTCTTCTCTTTATGGTGTGCAATAAGACCAGAAAACTTCTTTGAAGTAGGGGATCCTTGTTCTCTCCTTTTGTGTGCTATGTGTGATATTTGCATGGTTTTTCTTTCCATTGGGTGGATATTAAGGGTTTGAATAATCAAGATAGTAATTTAAATAATTGAAATTTATGGGTATGTGGTATAAATTGCATGTTTTACAACTTTGATATATGTTTTTGGTGATATTTTTCATACTTGTTTCCAATACTGAAAATGATAGCTCTTGGGAGCATTATTTTCACTGTATATAATTTGTTTTAAGACCCTTGTTGTGTTATTGTATGATCATGCCCTAAATAAAAGGCTAAAGAATGTATATTTGGATAATAAATTGGTTTCCCATGTAGATATTTTTTGTGTGATAATGCATGTTCTAATTAAATAAGTAATATGATAAAATCCCTTGAATAAATTTTGGATGTCAGTTTGCATTGTTGTTGCATGTGATTGCTTTGTTGTGTTTCCTTGTGTGTTATGGACCATTATGAGGTGGTGGTGATGAAAAGCTAAGATTTATATCATGTGGGGTGGTGATGTGGTGGTTAGTTGGAAAGGATGCGATGTGGGTAGTTGTGTGATGTGGTGCACGGTGGTTATAGTGAAATGCATTTTTTTTCACCGAGTGTCCGTTTTGGGAAAGTAAATAGTCTAACTTGAGTGTTTTCCCATGAGGATCACAATAGCGTTATCTGTTTGTCTATCCATGGCTATTTGTAGTAAAATATCAGTGGATTTATATTTTATCCCATCATATCGATAATGAGCCTCTTATGCTCATTGGTCTTTTTCTAGACTTGGATTTGGGCTTGCAAGCAGTCTATCCTAAGTAGTTTTCTATGTAGAACACAATGGTGGAATTTTTTCAGTAGTAGAGATATGGAATGAGGTTATTCTAGTGAGATTTTTCTATCAACTATGATTAGCAGTTGGTAGTGATTTTTTGTGATCATCAGAGTGTTATTGGGATCGATACTCCTATTTCATGTCAAGGCCTGGGTCCCCCATACTCTTTACATAGTTAGAATCAGTACTCCCTCATAATATAGTAGGTAATGAGTTCTCTATATATATATTTTTAATCTCCCATATTCAAGCTCCGATGGGGAGAGGGTCCTCCACTAGAGTCATGGATCCCTCGGTTATAGAGCGTAGTAGCAAGGTGTGAACCCCTCTGCAGAGATTTTGGTGAGGTTTCCTAGGACTATTGACTAGAGTTATGGCTCCCTCAACTGTGGAGAGAAATGGAAAGGTACGATCCCCTCCACAAAAATTCTTATATGGTTGCACATGATGATGGGAATCAGAGATGGACCTTTGAAGATACATGTAGAGTCATCCTAATAAGCTGGGTAGTGGATATGGAGATCCCCTTTCTCACTTCAGTTAGGTTTATTGTATGATCACATTTGGGTGTTTATATTTTTTGTCTCATCTTTTGATTAAAATGTCTTCATGATGATGAGTTTAATACTCTCTGTCTTATTTCTTGGTGTTTAGTGATTTTAGGGTGTCCTATTGGGTATTCTTATACTCACCCCTGCATAGAATTTTCTCACACATGTTATGTCTTATGCATCGACAGATATATTAGTATTGACTATGGTGTATCTGGTTTAGTGGATCTTAGCAGTACATGGTTTCATTGACCATGTTCAGTGGTCAGACTCTGGGATATAGATTCGGGATCTACCCCACTATACTCTTCACAATGGTCATCAGTTTGAGTTTCTCCCTTGTATTTTTGGTTGGACATATATTTTTTCCCTTTTTTTCATTTTTATTACACTATTTTTCTCTGATATGTATTTCCTATAGGTTATTTCATGCATTTCTTGCACTCTAGATGTTTATTACTTTATTATTCCTCTACACTTTTCATGGAGTTTTTTGTGTGTGTTCATATAGGTACATTATGCTAAGTCCTCCCATTTTATTTTATGCCTTCTCGAAACTTTTCACCAGTACCTCACCTATTATAGGTGGGATTGGTGTTTTCACCCTCATCTCACTGCTAGCTAGGCATCCCTTCATGGGTCAGGTTGGGACAGAGTGGTATTAGACGGGTTCATCTTAGGACTAGAGTTTTGAGATTTTTTAGATGTGAGGATTGGTTAGGGACTTAGGGAAATAGTGTCAAAGTATCTCAAGTGTGTATTTCGGGCTAGGGAAACCAGTGTTGGTGTGGTGGATGATGTATCCATTCACCAAGACTCTGACTACCTGCTTTTCAACTTGGAATCTCGAGACATTAATTATAGGGAAAAATGGTATATGAATCATATAAGATTAGATATTTTGAATTCCACATCCTTATTGAGTCATCTCCCTAGATATTCTATTTGACTTTGGTATGTATTGATAATTTTCAAGATGTCTTTGTGATGACAGACTGCTAAGATTCTGAGACATTTCCATAATGACGACTAGTTGAGTGATGAGGCCTTAGTTTAGGGACCCATTCATGAGGTGTTACCTCTAAAAGACCACAAATAAGTTCTTCCACCTATTGAGTATAGAATAGACCCTCCTCCAGTGTTCTAGGTGAATGATCATCCACATATTGAGAAATAGATGGCTCTAGTAGGATATGAAGATGGTGCACATAGGCTTAACACATTTTGAAAGTATCATCAATAGAGAACTCATATATTTTTTTAAGGATTTATAGCCTCGGGTAGAGGAGGATTGGATTGAGGTAGTGTTCCAGGTTTTCCAGCTTGTGCGGACCCCAATCGACTGGATAGTTTCACTCATGAATAGTCTTCTTTGTTGAGAAACAGTTGGTTCTGATGGTACTAGAAGATGATGAACCTATGTTGATTTCATATTGTGGGTTTTAGAGAGAGAGGATGCCCAAGTTTTGTGGTGAGCTAGACCCCCTTCTCAGGTAGTAGAGGACTGAAATCAGTCTGTAGTGCAGAAGTCCTTCTTGGATAGGACCTCTCCTGGTGAAGGCCTTGGTGGAGAGACTTCTCCAAGGTGACATGGGGAATTCATAGATCCTTATGTTAGTTATTATTGACATGGAATAAAACATGAAAGGAATAGTTACACTTTCCCCACTGAGATTCAGTCTTGTGACATGAACCAAAATCGTGTGGGTGAGTCAGTACCACCCAAAGTAGATAGTGTCAAGGTGTGGTGGAAGAGTTCCTTTGTATTGTGTATATGGGGTTTTTGGTTGTGTTAAGGTATTAGAGTGTGCCCTAAATGAGGTAGATATGTGGTGAAGGGAAAGGATAGATTTGAGTAATTGGATCTTGTGATCTATAGGCTTTGTGTGTGGTTCGAGGTATTATGTGTGTTTCTCTACCCCATATATAGTTTTAGTACACAGTCACGAGCAATGTTTCCTTAAACACGTCCCCTATTCAAAACCTAGTGATACCAGTGGAACCTTTTTGCTTTACCCTTGTGTTTGGAGGATTATACATAGAGGATCAGTGATCACACACATTTACTAACAGTGTGAACTAACTCATGTAGGAGAGATATCCTCATATGGAATATTTTTATAGTCGGTGGTGAGGTTCTGTGATTTTTTCCTTGGTATGGACTAGTTTCTTATTGTCCATGCGTAGTTGACTACTACCAATGAAGGTTGTCATGTATCTGATTCATAGTGAGGATTTTTTCTCCTCTGGTAAGGATTGATCCCAGACATAGTAGGATCATATTGTGTTTATGAGGATACATCTGATTTATTATCAGTTGTATAGTATGACCCTTGGAGTAGAGGATGCTATGAGATTTTAGTTTCATATGATTTTGGATAAGTAAGAGGATGTTTTACCTAAGGATGTGTCAGTTTTACCACCCCATCAGGAGTTTATTTTTGGCATAGACTTTCAAAAAGGATGTCCTGATATTTTTTTGTAGCATATCAGATAACCATGAGTGGTTGTGAAAGATGAAGGTGTGGTTGGGTAGTTTTTAGAGTAGGGGCTTGTTAGACCCAGTGTGTTCTCCCAATAATCCATGTGTTATTCACCTAATAGGTGTATTAGAGCCTGAGGTTAGGTGTGGATTGGCGTCACCTAAATCAAGTGACTTTCAAGAAGGAGTATCCACCCTCAAGAACCGATGACTTCTTTGATCAGTAGTTAGGATTGAAGTGGTTATTGAAGTTCTACCTGAGGATATGTTATCACTAGCTCCTAGTTCAAGAGGAGGATGTACCGAGGGTAGATTTATAAAGTCTCTATGGTTTATTTGAGTTCATGGTTATACCTTTAAACATGATGGATCCCCCATTAGTGCTTGTGAGGCTTATGAAATAGGTCTTTCAAACACTTCTAGGATTAGTCCATGGTAGTATTATTTGATGGAACCCTCGTCTACTCGGTGTTAGGGTTGGAGCAGGTGATATTCCTGAGGATAGTTATTGAAATTCTTTGAGAGTACCATCCCTATGGGAATATCTCATAGAGTTAGTTTTGGATTCTATAAGTCCACTTCCATGGGATGTGTCTTCTCAAACATAGGTGTGATTGTGGATCCAGCAATGGATGAGGATGTTCAATCTTGAGATCCACCCTAGGGTGTGTCCATGGTAGAATATTCTCACAATAAAGTTTTTTGTTCACTATTTTTAAATGAGGTGGGGGAGTGGTTGACCTCTTTGCAGTTAACCCTTGAGGATGAGGATGATGCAGCATACCTCTAATCAATGGTTTTTACCCCTCCACTTTTTAGCATGTCAGGGAGGTACAACTTGAGGATAACGATTGTGAGATCATGTATGACCAGATATACATTAGATATGTTCCTGATGGAATTTCTGAAGGTGGGGAGCATATCATCCTTGTACAAGGATAGACGATGTCACCAGACATGTTGTAAGAAGAGGTGTTGAGGTGGTATCTTACCCTTAGTATTACATACAAGAGAGGTAAGGATGTACTAAGATCCTTTGTCATTAGTATTGGTGGCCAAGAATATTGTATCTTATTACTGAGTTAAATTCTTGATGTCTCACCTACCTATATTTGGAGGTTGAGATTCCCAGATGGAAGTGGAAATGGGATGAACCTAACCATCCAAGAGCATATCTTAGTGGATATTTTAGGATGAATGTGAATACAGTGGGTATTCCAGCTTTATAAAATTCCCTTGAAGATCATCATACTATGATTCTCACTTCATGTCATGATTATAGAGAGGATGTAGGAGTCTTTTGAGATTCAATTGTATCTGGTCACGGTGTTTCTACCCCAAACAGATGACCGGGTAAATAAGACCATTTAGGTGATGGAGAATATGCTTTGGGATTTCATGTTATCTATGGGACATAGCTGGGAGGATCATCTACCATCAGTGGAGTATGTTTATTGCACTCATTTCTACTACACCATCAGTGTAGCACCATTTTAGGCCATGTATGAGATACCCTATAGGTCACCAATGCACTGGTCATAGATAGTGGGAGGCAATGCATATAGGCCAATATTTGGTACTAGTTATGATTGAAAAAAGTGTAGTTTATCCATGGGAAGATGAGGACTTCCCATATCCATTAGGATTCCTTTTTAGACCAACAACGGTGGCCTTTGGAGTTTGACTAGAAGATCACGTGTTTCAAGAGATCTCACCTCATCGTGGCTTATAGATATTTGGATGGTATGGCCGGCTATCTCTAGAGTTTATAGCCCCTTTTTCTATTTACTAGGTTGGGTTAGAGAGGTGGTGTATCACTTTACCCAGAAACCATAGTTAGACTAGTTGCTTGGTGTTTTTCACATGTCACATCTAAGGAGACATATACATGACTTGTTTCATGATGTCGAACGAGGTGATATGGACATTGGGGGTGGAGTTACCTTTTTTAGGTGCTCAATGGTGTTTTAGAACTAATAGTATAAGACCCTACATGGTAAATTGTTTCCCTTGGGTTCATGTTTTTTTAAATCATGGGAAACTTCTAGAGGGCTCATGGGAGTGGGAAACCCCAATGAGATCTCAACATCCTCACTTGCAAGTAGGTTTTCTCTTTTCGAGATGAAAATAATTGAATGTGGGGAGAATGTAGAGACTCCGTTTTTTCATATAATACTTTGGAATATTTTAAGGAATATTTTTAGAGCTATGAATTGAGATATCATGAGATTCCAAGGCTCGGTGATCCTCGGTATAGAAATAATTAAAATATTAAATATATTATATCATGTGTGCATAGTTTCTATAAAATAATGTAATAACTCCTAAATAGATTATCATATCATAAATCTAAGACCATGGAAGGTTCTATAATGTGTGTCATACCCTAGGTATGATATAAGGTTGGTCGGTGTCATACATTCCATGGAAGGCGGTCGTTGATGGGTGAGTTGAATAATTTAATTAATTAATTTTATTTATTTATTTAATAACCCTAACCTAGATGATCCTCTATAAATACATCATTATGATGTATTTATAGGGTAGGCTTCATAATATTTAGATAATTAGAGGATATCCTCATCATCATTGGTAGATCGGGACCAAAGATCGACAATGAATGAATCGAGGTGAACCAAAAAATGGATGACGAACGCAGCAGAAGTGCTTCTCCATCACTAGGGGATGAATTATTCACCAATGATAGATACATAATCATGCCAAGGAATTTTATTTTTGTGGTTTCATCCCCATTTAAATTTTGACATGACATGAATTAATCCTATTCAAAATTAATTTGTGGATCGGTCTTTGTTGGTTGTCCAACGTCTAATATCTTCATAGATCTAAGAATTTGAGTTTTTGATTCTTGATCATTCTTGCTGATTTTTTAATCCTAATTCATTGGATCTTTTCGGTGATGTAAAAATAAAAATTTTCATCAATCAAAGATCACTTTGTGTTATATGTATTTCTCCCACCATTTTTTCATTCATCGTCAGTATTTTTATTGGCTGGTAATTCGACGATAACTGAGAAAAACCGATCATTATGTGTTCATCCTTTGTCATAACGGATCATGGTTACGGGTTTGGTTTCAAGTTTTAGAGACACAAAAGAGGCATGGAAATGACATTGGGATCCCAATGATGGATTGGGTAATGGTGGATTTTCAATATGGATTGAGAAAATCTTGTGACTGCTTGGGATCATTGGCACACAGTGAATGTGATAGACTAGGCAAGGTGGCTGGTGGAGTAAGGAACAGTGGACAATAATGCTGGTCATGATGGAGGTGGCGACAAAAATAAATGATGGAAACCTAGGGTTTGGTGGCATGAACCCCTCATCCTCTATGAATATCGGTAGCAACAAAGGTAATCCCAACCCCTACAGACTACAGTGGCGGCAATCAGTGGTGCACGGTGATGGTGAGGCGGCGGACTATGGCGGCGGCATACCTTTATGTTGAGGGTGTGAACCCCCCCCCCCCCCCTCCTTGTGCACAATAGAAAAGGGAAAGGGGATAAAATAATAATAATAATAATAATAATAATAATAATAAAAACAATAACAATAATATTATTGTCATTATTATTATCATCGGATCTAGTTTCTAATGTATCTCCTACATGCATCATCGGATTGACGAGCCTTATACCGCATAATGACCCTGATATTAAGGCAAATGTTTCAATACTAATATCTGGTGTTTAATTCTAACTCATGGATCAATCCCATGAATTTCCCTTCATATGTGATGTAGTGAAATGTGTTTTTTTATCGGGTTTCCATTTTGGGAAAGTAAATAGCATATCTAAAGTGTTTTAACATGAGGATCGCAGCGGTATGGTCTGTTTTTTCATTCATTGTTGTTTTAAATGACATATCAATATATTTAAATTTTAACCCAATGGACCGATGATGAGCCTCATGCGTTTTTTAGGCTTTTTCCATACTTATAATTTGGCCTGTGAGTAGCCAATCTTGAGTAGTTTTCTATATAGAATGTGGTGGGGGCCTTTTCTTCAGTAGTAGAGATACAACATGAGGTGATACTAGAGGGATGCTTATCTTAGTGACTCTTAGTAGTTGGTAGTGATTGGGTGTGATCATTAGAGTGTTACTAGTGTCGGTACTCCCTTGTTCTGTCAGTAAATGGGTCCCCCATACTCTTTACATAGGTATAGTCAGTACTCCCCTTTGGGGAAAAAATCACTCAAGGTGTCCTCTCAGTATGTTTTGGGTGTGATTGTTTTTGTTGAAAAATTCATATGACCATAAATGAGTATGGTTGGTGTTTACCGAAGACAGTTTTTTAAGGTGGCACAGTTTCCCAGTATTTTCTAATTTTTCGGGCCTCAAAATCGAAAGTTTGATGTTGGAAAAGGAAGGATTTATTCATAAGAGTGAATGGTATAAAGAACGTTGAAGAAAATTGTAAAAGCATGAGAACCATGTATCACAATTCATGGATTGTGTACCATGTTCTGGGAATGGTACACAGAGCGGTAGGAATGGTATGTCGGAGCGGTTCATGAAACCGAAAACGGTTCACGGCAGAAGGCGGTGCAGTACATGGATGTCTTGATGTCGGCGGAGGAGATCGACCATGTAGGAACAAAGACAATACGCAGGCCATATAAAAAATGGTCTGTGGGTGGATTGTGGTTCACAGCTTTAGAACCATCGGTATGTGCTGAAGGATGGATTGAAGATTTGGTAAATCTTATATTAGTAGATTTTGTGGGTATCTTTTCCTATATAAGAATCTCTAATACCACCGATTACTAAGAAGATTGAATATAATTAGAGAACATCTTTTTAATCTGGGAATTTGGCAAAGACTAAAGGAAGTTCGTGAGGGATAATTCCACGGAATCTGAAGTGGTTCATGCGGAAGAAATTCCACTTAAGGTTTTTGTAGAGAGCTGTAACCCGCATAAGACACAGTACACGGAGGAAGAAGGCATGGTACACGGCCAGTTAGTGAAGGCAGTCTGTAAATAAAGAACAGTTATCGGATAGGATGGGTTTCTTAGAGGAGGTTTGTAGGATCGGTACACATAGCCGGTATGAGATAAAGAAGGCAAAGTCAGTCTACGGACAAAGGGTGGTTCACAGCAGTGGCAGGAATACATGGAGGACGTGTTCCACGTACCAAACCTGGTACATAGTATACAGGAAGATCATGTGGTTCGGGATTTGCACAAGGAAGCTTGTGAAAGCTTCAAATCAGTTTGTGAAAGTATTTTCCAGTACCTAGTAGTACTCGAGAAGGTGGACTTCATCTATGGGTGAAAAAGGAAATTCAACAGAGCATCTACCTAAAGTTAAGGATACAAGAATTCATGCAAATGAAGGGAACTAAATGTCCATAAACTGTGTTTGATCTACACATCCATAAACTGTGAGTGGATTTCTCTCCAAGATTAGTGAGCGGAGGAAGAGGAAGACGGAGACCCTTTCCATCGATAGAGATCCATATAAAGAGGCATAGGGAGTGATCCTTGGTAATGTAGTGAGAATACCCTAAAAATTATAAAGGTAGTGATCCTAGGCATAGAAGATATAGCCTGAATGTTGTACTCATTATTGGAAATGAGCCTTAGTGAATTTGGTACATCAGCATATCGTCATTATATACTCCTTTGATATAGCCCATTGAGGGTGAACCAAGTAAAAATCACTTTTTTCTGTGCATGATTTCATATCTGTTCATATATTTCTACAGGAGGAAGAGAAAATTGATTTTTTTAACAACAAAACAAAATCCAAAGGGGAAAAGATTCAATCTATCATACCCTAATTCACCTCCCCCCCCCCCCTCTTAGGGTATTTTACCTAGTGGACCTAACATCCCCATACTATATAAGGGCGCAGGTCCTCTTTATATGGAGTGGTACTCCCCCATATTTGAGATCTGATAAGGAGAAGGTCCTCCACTAGAATTGTGCCACCTTTGGCTATGGAGTACAGTGGTGAGGTGAAAGCCCCTCAACATAGATTCTAGTGAGGTTGCAAAAGACTCTTGACTGGAGTTGTGTCTCCCTTGACTGTTGAGCATAGTGGGAGGTGAAGGCCCCTCTACATGGATTCTTGTATGATTTTTCATGATTTTGGGCATCAAAGATGGACCTTTAGAGCTTCAAATAGAATCGTAATTCTTATATGGGATGTGAAGATAGAGATCCTCTTTCTCTATTCATTTGGATTTCTTATATGAGAATATCTAGGTATTATGGTTATTATCTCAGCTTATGATTAACATGACTTCATGATGATGATTTGACTACTCTCTCTCTATCTATTTCTTCTTGGCATTTAGTGATTTTTGGGTTTTCTACTGGGTATGGTTTTACTCACCCATGCATGGGATTTACCCACACATGTTGTGTATTATTAAATCGACAGACATATTAGAATTGACTATAGGGGACCGAGTTCAGTGGATCTTAGTAGTATTTGGTGGCACTGACCATGTTCATTAGTTGAACTCCAGGATATGGAGTTGGGATCTCCCCCACTCTACTCTTCACAGTGATTGTCAGTTTGGGTTTCCCCTATGTATTTCTGGTTGGGCGTTTATTTTTTCCTTTTTTATCATATGTATTAAAAAAATTTACCCTGATATATATTTCCTAGATATTATTTCAATCATTGATTACACTCTAGATATCCAGTAATTTATTATACCTTTAAAATTTTCATGGAGATGGTTGTGTGTGTGCATGCAGGTACATTAGGCTAAGGCCACCCATTTCATTTTATACCTTCTCGGTGCTTTTTTTCATCCCCTGGCCTATTAGAGGTGTTATTGGGGTTGTCACACATGGATTACCATTGTCTAGGTAGGCCCTAGTGGGCCGGTTCATGATAGAGGTAATGTTGTCAATTCCCTATTCATATGTTCCAACAAACCACATTGAAAACAACCGGGTTGGTTACTAGGATGTAAAGGGAAAGAAAGTGAACTGGTAAACCGGTTCTCTGATGTTTTGTTAACCTGGTAATAGTTTTCCCTTCTACAATTGTTCCCTATATTTTATTTACCACCTATTTTTTGGGGGATAAAGGTGTCCCCCCACACATATATTCCTAGTGATTTATTTCTCTTCCACAAGAGATTTTTTCACTATGTCTATATAATACTCAATGCAAAAAATAACACTTGAGAATGAATGTTTGAATATGGACCTACTTTTAAAATCCATGGATTGATTGATTCACTAGCTACCACTTTTGGTTAAAAATGAGCAAGGTGTGTAAATTTAGTTACATACTCAGTAACTGATAGGTTTCCTTTCTTCGACTGGAATAAGTTTGTTGTTCGTGACACTCATAAGGAATATGGGAAGAACCATTATTAAAAAAATTAAATCCATCCCAAATGAGGCCTTGGTTGACTTTAGATTGAATGACTAGGCCCCACCATTATTGTGCCAGTCCCTCAAGCATTTACATAGATAGATTCACTTTTATTTTAGTTGAGGTCTCCCAAGATATCAAATATTCTATTTATCCTCCCAATACATTCTTTTTCTTTCTCAGGTTCAAATTCGTCCAAAAATATTGGTGGGTTCTGCCTTTAGAATTTGAGTGAGTGATCCACGTGATGTAGTTCCTTAGGATGATTTCCATATTCCATAGCTTGGAAAGCTTTGGTACAATTTCTATTTCACCTATGGTTTCTCAAGTGGAACCAAACTCTCACCAACATCCTCTCAGTGGTTTCTAAGTCTCTTGGATAGTGTCATTTTCTTATAGGCATAGAAAAATTACCACTCGGTAAAAACTGGACACTTTGATCCATAACATTTATCTTATACCAAAACACAACAATATAGATAATAAAATATCATATGAATGATGCAATTATAGTGGGGAGTCTAACACTAATGTATGATACTAGACTCTCATCAGCTCAACCTATGATGATGAGGTGACTACATGACTCAAAGTTCTTAACAAAAAATTTTGTACCTGAGCCACCATGGTAACTTGAATTTTGGTATAAAGATGCTAGCTACATCATTTTATACTTACATTTCAATTTCTAACACATTTTATCTCTAGAAATACCATTCTTGAATGACGAACTGACCAAATCAATAACAATTGTAACACCCTGACCCAACCCATTGTCTTAAAAAGGGACAAAGTTCCACTAACCTTAGGACATGTCCCTTGTACACCAAAGGATGGAAATAAATGCTAATATCTTGACCAAACTATGGGGGATGATTTTCCCTTCCATAAATAACAACTTGAAATAGAAAAACTCTACAAAATAAAATGAACATGATGCATGAAATAAAAACAAAATAATATTCCAATGACATAAGAAACCAAAACATTATCAGAGTTGTAACCATAAAATAGACACTAACAATTATACAATAATAAAAGACCCAAAGATGCTAAGAGAAAGATAGTAATAAATTGGAACCATGATAGACTCCGTTGTAAGGCATCTCTAGCTCCAACTCTAACATGACAAGACTACAGCTCAAGGTGATCTTCTAGTTACCTATATCATGGTAAACAACATTTGTATATGCATCGAGATGAATATGAAATGGGTGAGTATATCAACTCGATAGAAAATCACCAAGACTTCCCACAAACACCACTAGGACACGTATAAGTTAGCTAACATTTAAAATAAAATAATTTTGAGACATATAAAATAGTTGTGAAAAACATACATATACATAAGCAATAATAAAACTCACACTATGAAGGTCACTCATATCATGAATGCATACCCATGAAACTCACACACCCAATGCATGTCCTTTAAAAGTAGGCTCACTAAATAGTCCATGCTCCTAAGCGGTATCTATCCCTCCAAACTCAATCCATCTCTTGGTGATAAATCTCCTTAAGTCCAAAATGACCCCTTGAACAAGTCTACCCCAACAAGTCCCTTTCCATGTACATCATGAACTCACACACCCATGTCCATGTTAATTTTTCACAACAAAAATATTTTTTAAAATCATTTTCTCATTTTAGAATTTTATCAAACCCATTGTGGGAGAAGCCCTCAACTCATAGTTTCAAAAACTAGAAAACAAAGAAAATTTTCATGGTTTTTTCATCAAGAAATAAAAAAAGTTATCTTTGAAAACCAAAACTTTAAGTTCTAGGAATAGTGGAGAGGAAGAGAATCCACCTACCTCAAAAGCATTAAACATGAATAATTTTTCCATTATTCCCATATTTGATCTCTCCTTTTAATTCCTTTAAAAAAAACCCAAAGAGGTTCTATCAAAAAAGCCCTAAAATCATAGATCTAAGCATGACAGGCTCATACTAAGGTTTTATCTAAAAGAAAACAAGGAGATTACAAAGCATAAGAATAACCGAAATTATTACCTTTGATTACCTAGGTTTTATGCTCAAAGACTTGATGAAGTCAGTCTCTATAGTGAGTAGGATTTCCAAAATCACCTAAGGAGATTATGGGGTTCAAGGTAAAAATAGGAACACCTAATCAAAATCAAAGGCTATTGGAATTAAAAGGGATAGATAAAACTGAATGATTTCATGACATGAAAAAAATATTTCATGTCGTGAGTCTTTGAGGTTTCCACATACCTCAAAATTCCCATAACCTCAAATTACATGCCCTAAAACCCATTCAGGTCATGAATGATGTTCATGACATAAACAGTATTTGAAATCCATGAACATCCTTAAAATAGTTTTCATCAAAATATTCCAAGGAAATATTCACATTGTGAATAGTAATTCATACTATGAATCACCTCCAACAACCAAATTCCAGCTCCAACTCTACTTCCTCCTCTGAACACTTCTCATGATCCAACCTAACCATTCCAAGACTTGAAAGAAATAGAAAAAACTAGGAATGTACCACAAAATTGGGGTGTAATAAGTTTCCTCTTTTATATTACTTATATAGTGTCATGCCTCCTATAAAACCCCTAGTGAACCCACCAGAGGAGGATGTGAATAAATTTCTATGAACAAATCCATTTTTTGATCAAAACCATATTGAGGCGGTGGTCTAGGATATTTTAGTTATGGGATAAGGGACTAGTTTCGGTCCCTCCCTGGCTAAGGTAGTTGAATTAGCTCTTGAGAAGGATCGATCTTAATAATTCCTCAAGCATAAGCCTCCCTCCTTTTGGGGAAGCAACAATCCACAGGAGGATGATTATTTTTTAAACAAGAACTAGTGGGTCTTAAAATTTCATAGGAATCCTAATTATTTTATAGTTAAGTGTGTCACATTTATGCTCAAATTCCATAGTCGGAAGTGGTGGGAGTTAGTTTTTCAGGAAAAGAAGCATGAGAATCTAGAGTGTAAGGATTTCAAGGTAATATCCACTCAGCAGTTTTACTACTAAAAACTTTTAATTGGAAAAATTATGAGAATTTGTGTACCTTTAGCAAGGGAATTGGTTGGTCATGGAGTATGTAAACCAATTTATCAAGTTGGTTCACTTTTCCCCTAAAATTTTTTATAATGATGAGATGAAATCTCGATGCTTTAAGATGGGCCTGCAGTATGATATTCAGTCCCAGGTCTTCCTATTAAAACTCAATACCTATGTTGAGGTTGTTGATTGAGCCCTAATGGTAGAGATCGACCAAGCAGGAATTTATAAACTGATTGGGTTTCCTTTTATTTTGAGGGAAGGTAGGGATAGTTCCTCAAAAAATAATAGGAATAAGAGAGAATAGGGGAAATGGGGTGGCAATAGAACCAAGTATCAGTCTTGATCTTCATCAAAAGTAGCTATAGGTGGTGGGCCCGTTATCTGCCACAAGTGTGGAATATCTAGTCATATGTAGTCTTCATTCCCAATGGTACCTAGAGCATGTCATTATTGTGTGAATTTGGTCCATCTATAGAGATTTTATCGATCCATCATTCCTCTCAAAAATGGTGTAGGCACTACTGTACCTAGGGGATCCACAGTGCAGTTTGATGGATCTTAGGAAATGGGACACCATCCTTATGTGCATGGGGGTAGGACTAGTTCTTTATATGGATAAAGACATATTAGGACCAAGACTTAGTCCATAATAAAACCCCAAACTCATTTGGAGGTAAAATAGTTGTATGTAGTGGATTAGGCATCAGTGGAATCTAAGGCGGGGCCTTCTATAGTGTTAGGTAATATTATTATTGCTTTATCAATGGAGATTACTTTATTTGATATAGGTGACTATCACTATCCTATATCTACTTGTATTGTGTAATTGTTGAAAATCCTTACCAATATCATTCCCTGTATTATGAAGATGGTTACACCTCTTAGAAAAAATAAAGAACAAGGCTTCTAATTCCCTTCATGTGTCATTTCTATATTAGAATTCAAGATGATATAATCTTTGTCATCCTTGAAATATATTTTTTCAAAGTAATCCTTTGGATGGAATGGTGGAAAGCATATAAATCTCATATGAAATGTTACCATCAAAAAGTGACTTCCATCATCCCCAATGGGAGCACTCAGTTATTCTAGGGAGATTGGTAGATATATCTATTTGGGTGATACCTCATTTTCTAGAATTGGGAAAACTCATTTTTCAGGATTCTTCTCTTCTATTGTAAGCTAACAAGGGAAGTCTCGTGAGTAAGTTATCGCTTATGGTCAAGGAATTTCCTCATTCATTCTAAGAAAATTTCCCAGGCTTACCTATAGAGAGGGAAGTAGATTTTTCTATTGATCTAGTGATAGAGAATCATCTTATATCTATACTTTTATATCATATGTCTCCCACATAGTTAAAAGAGTTAAATATTAAGTTGTATTACATAGAATCTAAAGGATTCATTCACCCTAGCATGTCCTTGTGGGCCACCTCTGTGTTTTTTTCCTAAAAAGGTGGATGGGGCCCTCTACTTGTATATTGACTACCAAAAGCTGAACCAAGTCATAATCAAGAATAAATACCCATTGCCTCATATTAATGACTTATTTGATCAACTAAAGGGAGAGAGGTGGTTTTACAATATTAATCTTCATTAAGTTTATCACTAGCTCAAGGTGAGAGAGGTCAGTGTTCTTAAGATTTATTTTTGAAGTTGGTTTGGCTATTTTGAGTTCCTGATGATTTAATTCAAGTTGACCAATGCTCATGTATTATTCATGGTGCTCATGAACCAAATATTACATCATTTACTTGATGCTTTCATCGTGGTATTTGTGGATGACATTCTGGTTTTACTCTAAGATAAAGGAGGAGCACACAATTAATTTAATAGTTTTTATGGAAACCTTGCATGATCATCGTCTCTTTATTAAATCATCAAAGTATAGTTTATGGATCCAATAGATCAAATTACATTGGCATATGGTATCAAACATGGTATCTTGGTAGATCCTGAGAAGGTTAGGGTTGTTATATCTTAGTAGGATCCCAATAATGTTTTTGAAATTAGGTGCTTCTTGGGGTTGGCAGGGTACAATAGATGGTTTTTGAAAGACTTCTCTCAGCTTTCATCACCTCTTACAACTCTCACCTGGAAAGGGGTGAATTTATTATGGATTTTGGAGTGTTAGGAATATTTTGATGTGTTAAAGAAATGGTTTTAATCAACTTTTATTCTGATTTTAATTGAGGTGATTCAAGGTTATGTTGTTTATTGTGACACATCAGGTATGGATATAGGGTCTATTATTATGCAAGGATATCTTGTGGTGGTGTATGGATCTTTCCAACTTCAATAACATGAAAATATCTACTTGACTCGTGACCTTAAACTCATAGTTGTGATGCATTCCATTAATTATTGGTTCCATTATCAATTTGGGGATATATTCAAGATCTATTTAGAACAAAAAAAATTAAGTTATATCTTCTCCCAAAAGGACCAGAGTCTATAGTAGAAACAATGGGTGGAATATAGAACCCCTGATTTCAAGAAAGTAACCCTTATTTTATTCTTTTTATGCACATAAAGCATTTGGGTGAATTTTTGGAGAGTTTGGATGAAGTTTGGAATGGTTTGGGGGAATTTATATAGGTTCATGGTTTCAACATAGTTTTTGTAAATTGGGAAAAAACTATAGGAAATCGTGTACAAAGGGATAGGGGATAAGGGAAAGGTGCACTGGTAGGAACACAGTTTGTCCAAACCATGCAGCTGCCTAGGAGAAACTATGAAAAGTGAGATAGAGAGATTTATCATGGTCTGGGGGGCCTCGGAGGGCGGCTACCCTCCTCGCGCGCGAGTCTAGGGTTTCTGTTCGTAGAATCGCCTCCTCCCATCCTCCGGTGCCATTCTATATGGCTCGGTGCCTCTTATCTGGGTTGGAGTGGTGGTGGCGTGGATCGACATCGACTTCGGTGCTCCGGCTTCGACTCTAGAGAGACTCATCGTTGTCTCTTCAAGGACTGGTGTCGGCACGGATCGGCAAAGGATTCAGTTTGCTTCCTGCTTCTTCCTCCGGTGTGGCCCAGCATCGTATATGGTTCAGCTCAGAGGGGGGAATCTATTTGGATTTTTCAGTTTTGGAAGGTTTTTTTGGCATCTTCGCCGCTGGAGGTTCCCTGCTGCTCCTCGCTTTCTCTGCTTCCCGTGTGCGGCTGTTGCTTCTGCGGATGGTTGGGGATTTCTCATGGATGAAGATAGGGTTGTTTTTTCGGTGGCAGATCCGACATATGGTGCAGGTATTTTGGCATACGATATTTTCTTCTTGAGCTTCTCCTGGTGATTTAGGTTCTCTTTCGGATGTATTGTTGAAGCTGGATGGACGATTTCTGGTAATCGATGTTGTTGGATTTGTTCGATGCTGATGATTTGGTAAAGGTTTTACTGTCTCAAGGAATCCCTATATGATTGGTGGAAGTTTTTTGTGAGTTTGTTTTGATCCTAAAGGTGGAAAGTTTGTCTACTCGTTGTGATTATTGTTTGTCAGTGACATGCTATTCAAAGTTCTTGATTCCATATTTTCTTTAGATATTGCTTCAGATGAGGTCTAGAGCTTTAAGTTTTCACCAAACTTATGTGTTTCGGTTTTGGATGATTGAGAGGGTATAGCCTTGGCCATCGGTACCAGCCCATCTTTGTACGGGATTGCTTAACATGCAATTTGGAATGGTGGAGACTGTATTTAACGTTTTTTATGATGGGGTGGGGCCTTTTTTGTTGTTTGATATTGTTTTTTGAATTTTGGACCATTGGAGCACGGTTTGATGTCTTAAGTCGATGAAGTCATGTATCTTGGCTTCTCACTTTTTCCTTAAAAGTGTTTTCTTAATAAAAAAAGTTAATTTTCAGTCAGTCATATTTATCATGGTTAGAGAATAGTTTGACTAATAGTGCAGGAAAATTGTATGATGCCTCCCTTGAGAAGGAATATGGTGCACAGTTAGTGCACGGTTTTTCTAACCATGCAACTAACTGTACACGGGTTAAAATTTAGATCCTAAAGCGTTTGGGTGAATTTTGGGAGAGTTTGGAAGATGTTTGGTGGGATTTTATATAGGTTCATGGTTTGAGAACAATTTGTGTAATCCATGAAATACCTATAGGAAACTGTGAAATTGGATAGGGGCTAAGGGGAAGGTGCACGGGTAGCCGCACGGTTTGTCCAAACCGTGTAGCTGCCTATGAGAAACTGTATAGAGTGGGAAAGAGAACTTTGGAGTGGTTGGAACATGGTTTGTCTAACTGTGTGGGCCAACTATGAGAGACCTCACTTTAGACAAAATTTGGCACATGGTTAGCACACGAAATGTCTAATCGTGTGACTAATCGTGCATGGGTTAAAAGTGATATCCTAAAATTAGGGATCTCACTCATTTTCATCTCTAACTCCATATGTTTTGCCCAAAAATGACCCTAACTCAATTTTTCTTCCTCCTAGAGGTAGTATATGCTTCTCCCATCGATCTAGAGGCGATATGAAGGCTTCTCTTGGTGCGTTAAAGATGGATTCTCACGGTAAGTCATTGTTCTTGGTGGTTTTGCTTGGTTTTCCTTAGATCTACTTCTCCCTCTCTCTTGGTTTCCTAGATCTATATCCGATGTGGATAGATATAAGGTATTTTATTCCAAATATGTTTATATTTGGATTTTTTTGGATATGATAATATATCTAAGGTGGTTTTTTAGAGTTTTGACCTATTTTCGTAGACATTTTTCATGTAATTTTTCATTTTCATCAAGTTTATCAAGGTAGGTGGCTTCTTTATCGACTCCTCTATTTAAAACTTGAATTATTAGTTTCAAATTGATTAAATTGATTAAATTTATTGAAATTTATTTTTAAATTGATGTGCAAATCATGGTAAAACCCTTCTTTAGTGATGGTGTGTGGATTTCTGTGAAATTGTAGAATTATTGTGCAAAGTACTTTGATAAATGATTTTAAAACATTGATTTTAAAATAGTTTCTTGGTTAAACTTATTGAAAAAGGTTTTCAATAAAAATGTTTTTTTATTGAATTGTTTTTATAATTTGAATGGTTTTGTCATTGAAATGGTTTTAGTATGATTGTATTGGCATGGTTTTGAGGCATACTTGGTTGTGTGTGTTCATATTTCATTTGTATGAGGCCTAGTTAAAATATGACTTGGTGCTCGGTGCCACAGGAGTAATGGAACATGGGATTTAATTACCTTGTGATGAGTTGGTATATCGATGAGAAACCTCTCATGAGTATGGAACCGTCATAACAAAGAATGCATGGGTGTATTCATGGGTTTGTGGATTGAAATGGGTTATACCAAAATAGAATTTATGAAATGGTTTTAGAACATTATTTGGTTTCTTTCCTTGAAACTTTTTATTGTTTTGAGAAAACTATTTTACTATAGAACTTGTTTATATTTTGATATAAACTATTTTTATAAAAAAAATTATATAAACTATTTTGTATAAATGTGCTAACATGTCTTATCCTAGTGACATGAGTAGGGAAGTCATTTGGGGAAAACCTACTCCATCAATCAAATGGCCTGAAGGCCTTCATTTTTTATTGATTTTTGATAATCCACCTTTCAATGGGTGAGGTGGAACCCTTACAAGGCCCGTAGGTGTAAGTATTACATGGATTGTAGGCCTTAGAGGAATTCATTTCCCATAGGCTTCAAACATTACATACAACCCAGACTAACTACTTGGAACTCCTCCTCCCTAGAATCTTCATTATGAAATCAGCTCTCCACCTCCGCATGGTTGTTTGTCTAGTATATCTCGTGCATGCACAGGCTTGTCCCAATGGAAGGTTTCATACCCTCTCATTCTTGCAATCCATGTAGCTTCTGCTGTGGTGAAAGCACCTTGCTCATCCTCCTTATAGATCTTGTTCCTTGTAGGTTTTCTGGTTTGCATCTGCACTTTAAAGTGGCCTGAAGGCCTTGAGGTGGCCTGAAGGCCTTACTGGCTCGAAGGCTTGGGTGGCCTAAAGGCCTTAAAGGACTCGAGGACCAAATCGGTGGTCCGAAGGCCCAAACGGGGGAAAATTCCCAACTACTATAGTGCCAAACAGTGCCTGCTACAGTACCCGCTACAATACCTGCTATCATACTGAATAGTCCCACTACAGTACCTGCTACAGTGGTGCTACAGTACCCCCGGAAATTGTTCCTCTACCTGGATTTGATCCCAGGTCTCTTGGATGCACTTAAGAGTCCTCACCAACCGGGCTGAGGATCATGTGCTGGCGAAAACCTACTAAGTTTCATTACTCACCCCCTGCTTTGGAACTTTGGTACTTTTGTAGATATCGTTTATTGAGACATGGGAAAAGGTAAATTATCACACTTATCTAGTGATTTTGGAATTGAAATGGTTTTTATCATGATTTTTGGGCATACTTGGTGGTGTGTATTCATATTGCATTTGTATGAGGGCCAGTTGAAATGTAACTTGGTGCTTGATGCCAAAAGTGTAATGGAACATGGGATTTAATTACCTTGTGATGATTTGGTATATCGAAGAGAAACTGCTCATGACTATGGAACTACCATAAAAAAGCATGCATAGGTGGATGCATGGGTTTGTGGATTAGAATGGGTTATACCAAAATAGAATTTATGAAATATTTTTAGAACAATGTTTGGTTTCTTTCCTTGGAACTTGTTATTATTCTGAGAAAAACATTTCACTATGGAACTTGTTTATATTCTGATATAAATTGTTTTGTATAAACTATTTTATATAAATGTGATAACATGTTCTATCCTTGTGGTGTGAGTAGGGAATTCATTTGGGGAAAACCTACTGAATTTCATTACTCACCCCTACTTTGGCACTTTGGTGCTTTTGTAGATGTCGTTTATCAGGACATGGGAAAAGGTAAAGTATCACACTTCTCTAGTGGTTCTTATTGATACTTGGTTTGTTTGTGGAGTTGGAGCATGGAGCTTTTATTTGTTGGTGCACATTCCAGTGTGGGTTGTGGATAGGAAAGAGAAAGTATTATGTAGAAAAAAGCATCAGTCTAGTATGGGTTTTGTGGTCCGATCTAGGAGGAGACTTGGAAACAAGAGAAGGAAATGGTCAAGAAATGGCCCAAACTCTTTCAAGGAAATGGTGGTTTTTTGATTTCTAGTGATAGAAAGGCCAATGGTGGTGAGAATGTATCACCCCCAATTTCAAATAAGTAACCATTATTTTATGCTTTTAAAGTATGTAAAGTGTTTGGGTGAATTTTGGCATATTTTGGAAGAATTTTGGATTGTTTTGTGGATTTTATATAGGTTCACAGTTTGAGAATGATTTTTGGAAACCATGCAACATCTACAGGAAACTGTACACAATGGGACAGGGGATAAGGGAAAGGTGCATAAGCAGGCGCACAGTTTTTCCAAACCATGCGGACGCCTAGGAGAAACCGTGAAAAGTGAGAAATAGATATTTGTCACAGTTGGTGCATGGTTTATCTAACCATACGATCCAACCATTTGAGGCCTCCCTTGAGATAGAAGCTAGTTCATGGTTAGCGCACAGTTTTTTGAACTATGTGACTAACCGAGCATGGGTTAAAAGTGAGATCCTAAAATCGTGGATCTCGTACTTTTTCATCTCACTCCCTCGTTTTTTCCCCAAAACGTCCCTAAATTGATTTTTATTCTTCCCAAAGGCATTAGAGGCTTCTCCCATCAATCCAGAGGTGATCTAAAGGCTTCTCTTGGTGCGTTGAATCCAGATTCTCTTGATAAGTCGTCGTTCTTGGTGGTTTTTCTTGGTTTTCCTTGGATCTAATTTTACCTATGTCTCGGTTTCTTAGATTTATGTTTTTTGTGGATAGATATAAGGTATTTGTTTCCAAATATTATTATATTTGTCTTTTTTGTTGACAATAGAAGAGATCTAAGGTGGGTTTTTGGAGTTTTGACCCGTTTTCATGGATGTTTTCATACCATTTTCCATTTTCGCCAATTTTTTCGAGGTAGGTGGATTTACTCTCAACTCCACTATTTATAACTTCAAGGATTAGTTACAAATTGTTTAAATTGATTTAAATTGATTGTGAAATTGCTGTGAAAACCATGGTGGAAACCTTCTTTAGTGATGGTTTGTGGATTTGTGTGAAATTGTGGAATTATTGTGCAAAGTACTTTGATAAATGATTTTAAAACATTAATTTTAAAATATTTGATTGGTTTGACTTATGGAAAAAGGTTTTCAATAAAAAAAATTATTTAATTAGTTTTGGAATTGAAATTGTTTTGTCATTATAATGGTTTTGTCATGATTTTATTAGCATGGGTTTTTGGCATACTTGGTGGTGTCTGTTCATATTGCATTTTCACAAGGCCTAGTTGAAATATGAATTGGTGCTTAGTTCCAAAGGTGTAATGGAACGTGGGATTTAATTACCTTGTGACAACTTGGTATATCTATGAGAAACTGCTCATGATTATGAAACTTTCATAATGAAGCATGCATGGGTGGATGCATGCATTTGTGGATTGGTATGGGTTATGACAAAATGGAATTTATCAAATGGTTTTAGAACATTGTTTGGTTTATTTCCTTGTAACTTATTTTTGTTTTGAAAAAACTATTTTACTATGGCACTTTTTTATATTCTAGTATAAACTGTTTTTAGAAATTTTTTTATATAAATTGCTTTATATAAATGTGCTAACATGTTCTATCCTAGTGGTGTGAGTATGGAAGTCATTTGGGGAAAACCTACTGAGTTTCATTACTCACCCCTTCTTTGGAAATTTTTTGTTTTTGTATATTTCATTTATCAAGACATGGGAAAAGGTAAATTATCACACTTCTCTAGTGTTTTTGGCATTAAAATGGTTTTGTCATGATTGTATTGGAATAGTTTTGGGCATACATAGTGGTGTGTGTTTATATTTAATTTTTATGAGGCTCGGTTGAAATATGACTTGGTGATCGGTGCCAAAGGTGTAATGGAAAATGGGATTTAATTACCATGTGATGACTTGGTAGATTGATGAGAAACCTCTCATGAGTATGGAACTTTCATAAAGAATCATGCATGGGTGGATGCTTGGGTTTTTGGATTGGAATGGGTTATGCCAAAATGGAATTTATAAAATAGTTTTAGAACAATGTTTGGTTTATTTACTTGGAACTTGTTATTATTTTAAAATAACCATTTTACAATGTAAATTGTTAATATTATGATATAAAATATTTTAAGAAATTTTTTTATATAAACCGTTTTATATAAATGTGCTAACATGTTTTATCCTAGTGGTGTGATTAGAAAAGGTAAATAATTACACTTTGGAACATGTGCTAACACATGATAACATGTTAATATTATGTAACTTGTTAATTTTTTTTCATGTGCTAACATGTTCTTTACCTTTTCCTACTGATTTTCATTACTCACCCCTTCTTTGGAACTTTGGTGCTTTTGTAGATGTCATTTATCGATACATGGTAAAAGGTAAAGAATCACACTTTTCTGGTGGTTCTTAGTGATACTTTGTTTATTTGTGGAGTTGGAGCATGGATCTTGTCTTCATTGATGCACATGAAAATGCGGATTTTGGATAGGAAATAGAAATTCTTATCTGGAAACAGCATCGGTCTAGTGCGAGTTTTGTGGCAACAAGGTTAGATCTAGAAGGACACTTGGGAACGAGAGAAGGAAATGGTCGAGCAATGGCTCAAACTATTTTAGGGTTTCGATGGTTTTCTATTTTCTGAGGATGGAAATTACAATGGTGGGGAGAATGTAGAACCCCTAATTTCAAGTAAGTAAAACTCTTTTTATGATTATTAAGTACATAAAGAATTTGGGTGAATTTTGGGAGATTTTGGAAGAAGTTTAGAATGCGTTTGGGGATTTTCCATAGGTTCACAGTTTGATCATAGTTTGTGGAAACCATGAAACACATATAGGAAACTGTGCACAATGGGACAAGGGATAAGGGGAAGGCGCATGTGCAGGTGCATGGTTTCTCTAAACCATGTGGTCACCTAGGAGAAATCATTCGGAGTGGGACATAGAGATTTGGCATGGTTGTAACATGGTTTATCTAACCATTTGGATCTATCTTATGAGGAATCCATTGAGACAGAAGCTAGTGCACAGTTTTTCTTACCATGCGACTAACTGAGTATGGGTTAAAAGTGAGATCCTAAAATTGTGGATCTTGTACTTTTTCATCTCTCACTCCCTTTTTTGCCCCAAAATGTCCCTAACACAATTTTTTTCTCCCAAAGGTATTAAAGTATTCTCCCATCGATCTGGAGGCAATCCGAAGGCTTATCTTGGTGCGTTGAAGTTGGATTCTCATGGTAAGTCATCATTCTTGGTGGTTTCGCTTGGTTTTCCTTAGATCTACTTATCACTCTCTCTCATTTTCTTAGATCTATGTCTGTTGTGGAAATATTTAAGGTATTTTATGCCAAATATTATTATATTTGGATTTTTTTTTTTTTGATAGGATAAGAGATCTAAGGTAGGTTTTGTCATGACCCGTCCTCGGGGCCCGTGCCGTGACTACCCCAAGCCCGCCTTCCATAGGCCAGGGGCTGGAGACTAGCACCAAGGCGTAAATCCCAGTAAAAAGGGAAGGCATTGCCTTTGTAAAGTAAACAATCACACAGAGTACAAGCGGAAGAAGTAAACACTAAGTAAAAACTGAGAACAACAGTAAGTATGGAAAGTAAAAAGGGGCCGGAAATACAAGCCCAACTGTAAAGTACAACTCGAAGGGAAAACAGAAACTGAAAAGTAAAGTTGCTACGCCGAGCTGTCCACTGGAAATACCACCTGAAGGGTGGGTACAGATAGCTCCTCTGCTCCTCGGGTCCCGCCGTCCGCTCCGAGTATGTCCGCCCAGTGGTCCACCTTCGGGTACCGCATCGTCGTCACGTCCACCTCTGGGTACCGTCTCGTCGTGAGGTCCTCCTCCAGGTACCATCTCGTCGTATAGTCCACCTCCAGGTACCGTCCAGTCCTCGAACACTCGGCCTCTGTCAGCACTGCCCGTCGTCTGCAACCAACACAACGAGGTGCGGGTATAGCTCGTGTAGGGGTGAGTATAACGATACTCAGTAGGGACCCCGAGACCTTCAAGGTCTCACTAAACCAACAAGGATAACCACAAAGAAGATCTCAACAGATAACCTCTACTTAGGTATATGCCCATACATATACCTAAGTTATCAAGTAACCCATCTCAATCATGAGGAAACACAAGGATTGTGAAATCAATGGATAACCACTACCCGGGTATATGCCCATACATATACCTAAGTTAGCAAGTGACCCATCTCAATCATGAGGTAAACACAAGGTCAAAAGTCTCAGCTCAACCAGGATTTTCATTATCGAAACCGTAACTGCTGAAGAGCTCCGTCTCTGGAGTGTACAGTGGTCCTGTCACGACTTCGAGGTACTTCTCACTAACCTAAGACTGCTGAAGAACTCCACCCATCGAGTACTGCGGGCCAGCTGCTACAACCAAGTGCTCCCATGTGCCGCTACAACCAAGCGCACCTCTGTCGTGGGTCTGCCGCTACAACCAAGCACTCCCATGTGCCGCTACAACCAAACGCACCTCTGTCATGGGTCTGCCGCTACAACCAAGCGCTCTCATGTGCCGCTACAACCAAGCGCACCTCTGTCGTGGGTCTGCCGCTACAACCAAGCGCTCCCATGTGCCGCTACAACCAAGCGCACCTCTGTCGTGGGTCTGCCGCTACAACCAAGCGCTCCCATGTGCCTCTACAACCAAGCGCACCTTTTTCGTGGGTCTGTCGCTACAACCAAGCGCTCCCATGTGCCGCTACAACCAAGCGCACCTCTTTCGTGGGTCTGCCGCTACAACCAAGCGCTCCCATGTGCCGCTACAACCAAGCGCACCTCTGTAACACACCGAGTCATTCGATCAGCAGTCGTCGGGTCTCAGCCAGCTACACGGTCTCCGTACTCCGCACGCTCGTCACTGGGAGGGTCCGCTCCACGAGCTACAGGTCGATACTCCAAGTATCTCAAAGTCCCACGAAGAAGTATCTCAAAGGACCGCCACGTCATAGGGGTCTCAACGCAACAAACGGCGCGTCAATCGGACGCCCGGTCTGTGAGTTATTAGCTTTTTCGTCCCAGGGGCCCGGTTGGTTTCGTGAGCGAACCAAACCCGGCCGTATCTCAAATGTACCCCGAACTCTCATAGGGTAAACTCATAGGGACCGTTTCTCAACGCGATCACCAACGCCGCTGACGGTTCGTCAAACGGACGTTCTGTCAGAATGATATCAGCTTTTCCGTTCCAGGGGCCCGGTTGGATTTCGGTGCGATCCAACCCGGCCACTATCCATCTGCATCCAAAACTCGGGCGGAGGATGCCAAAAGTTGCGTATCGTCAATAGGAACGCAACGCAACAGACGGCGCGTCAATCGGACGCCTGGTCTGGAAGTTATTGGCTTTTCCGTCTCACACCCACCCTGGGAAACTTCCCAGGAGGTCACCCATCCTGATCACTACTCTAGGCCAAGCACGCTTAACTATGGAGTTTTAACCACGTAGCCTCCCGAAAAGGAAGATGTACCTTGAGTATAGTATACCGAAACGACCGTCTCGATCCAAGGATCGCGTTGCCGCTGACGGCGAGTCGTTTGGAGGCCCGTAGCCCAAGATACGGGCATTTGACCAAAAGTGGTCTGAAACTGGGGGTCTGGGTCCGGGCCGACCTGGCCCGACCCCCCTGGCCCGACCCGGTCCGGCTGGACCCGGCCCGGCCGGCGGTGCGGCCAGCGCGTCGTTCGGGTGCCGCGCGCGGGGGGAAAGCCCCCCCCCCCCCCCTTGTGAAACTGCGGCCCCTTAATTGGGGCCGCTTGAAGACCCGACCGTGGGAATTAATTCCCCCGGTCTCCACTGCCCGGCCGGCCCGCACTGGCCGGCCGGTTTCGCCACCAAGGACCGGCGACGACCGGTCCTTCCTTCGCCGACACCGGTGGCCCGGTGCCGGCCGCTGGTCATCTTGCTCCGCCGCGGCCCGGAACCGGCCGCGGCCTATGCCGTTCGGCGCGATGCGACGGCATCGCTTCCCTCCGCCGCGGCCCCGCTCCGTCCGCGGCGCCTTTGAATTTCTTCGACGCGACGCGACGGCATCGCGTTCTTGGATTTCTTTCCACGGCGCGGCGTGACGGCGCCGCGCGTATCTTCCGCAGTAAATCTTGTGGTGCGACGGCACCACGTTTTCTCGTATCATCCTCAAGATACCATCACGAAAAACAAAGGAGGAGGGTCGGTCGTGTTTGTGCGGTCCGACCCCCCTCGCGTTATTCAATAACAAAAAAGGTTTTAATCCACGATTATCACCAAGTTTGTATTCACGAACAATTAAATAAATAAACCCCTACCTCGATTCAGATACGATGCACGTCAACAACCCGCGGAAGACGAGCGTCGCGGAGGTCGGGCGTCGCGGGGAAAGAACGTCGACTCCGTTGTCGTCGAGGTGCGTTCGAAGGGGAAACGTCATTGGAAGAAGACGTCGCATTCTTCGGTGGAGATGTTCTTCGTTGGAGGTGTTCTTCGCGTTCTTCATCGATGTTGAAGAAGAAGAAGACTTAGCCTTTTCTCTCCCAAGTCTCCACCACAAGAACAACTAACACCAAAATAAAATAATCCTCCCACTTATTTTATTAACCCAATATAGGTTTTGAATTTCAAGAGTTTGAAAATTCAAAACCCATATTTAACTCACTTAAGTTATTAATATAAGATGTTATAAAATTAAGGAGGTGTTAAGTTATCAAAACTTAAATGGGGGGTTTAGAGGGGTTAGGAAAGTTGAGGAATTTGAAGAAGTGGGGAGGGGTTTGTGTGGGGCCCACCCTTTCAAATATCCACACATGGGAAGTTGGATGGATGTGGGCCCACCACTAACTTCCCATGGGAGAAGTTAACAACTTAACATGAAATAAAATTGATTTAACAATTTTATTCACTTTTTTAATAAAACCCCAAAAAATTAACTTCTTCTCCCGCACAAACGCAACTACGGTAAAGGTTCCCTTAAGCGATTATCGGCATTGCGAGTTCATCGGTGCAATCGGATTTCAATTCCGAGCACCAGTTCAAAAGATAGAAATTCCTGCTCGCTCGTTCACTGAACGTACCCGAGCCAAACTTCGGAAATTAATTCCGGGCACACCGGGCCTCAGAATCAGGCGCCGTCAGAAACTGCGTTCTTGTAAAATTCCAAAGAAAATTAAGAAAAAAATTTCCTTGAAATTTCCAGGTCTTTACATTACTCCCACCTCAGGGCTTTACGTCCCCGTAAAGCTTCAATACAAACTAGGGTCACAAAAGCGGTACAGAGCACGCATCTGAGCCTTCCGCTCCCATGTGCTTACCTGGAGGTTCCGTACTTCCAAAGAAAGTGCACCCGAGGAATCGATCATCCTCGTAGGATCTGCTCCTGTCGATCCTCGATCCCCACTGGAACCTCTGTGAAAGACACCCCATCGCCATCGTCCAGCTCCTCATGGTCGATGATATGCGCAGGGTCGAGCACGTATCTCCTCAGTTGAGATACGTGGAAGTCATCATGCACCTTGTACAACTGCGGTGAATGGGTCAAGCGGTAAACCACCCCGCCTACCCAGATGGGGACCTAAGAAGGTCCGCTGAACCCTGGAGATAACTTGCCGCCTTGGCTACATCTCTGTAAACCTTGTCGAGGTGAGACCCGTATAAGAACGTGGTCTCCATCCTCAAACTCCAGATGTTTCCAATTCCTGTTAGAACTGGAACTCAAAAGACTGCTGCCACGAGGGTAAGGTTGGCCGATTCAAGAGTGATCGGTCGCACCCTCCCGTGAAGGAGTTTATCCCGTGCTGCCTGGGGTTTCCTTTTCACCGACCAAGGAAAACCCATCCCGACATTTGCCTAAAACCGTCAATTTGAGTATGAAAAGTTATATCCCATTCCATACTCAAAATAACGTCGTAAGGCCTCGACGCTGTCGCCAAGAGATTCCAACCGAAACTCTCTCCTCGAGGGTCTGACCACACCGTCGGCGTAAGTGTGATTATCAAGTCTCCTCCCAAGGTATCTCCAGACGTGAGGGTCAAGTCCACGGCTTACCAGAAACTCTAGGTCTGGAACAAGATTTTTGAAAGCAAGAAATGATTCACATCGACGTCCGTTACTACAACATCTAGTAGTGGACACAGACTGTCCCTTGAATCATTTCTAGAGCCATTGGGTCACACTCCTTGACCGCATGCAGGCGCACTCTTCCTCCGCCCTCCATCTCCCTGAGCCTGGCAGGAATAACTAAGGCGGGTGGTTGTACCATGTTAGGATGTACACCACCTCATGCTGCTCTCCTAGCTCTGCCTCCATGTCTACTGCTTCGTAGACTCATCTCTCCTTTAAGCTTCCTCTTCTTAACACGACCGAGTCTCTATGACTGGCACCGGTTTCCTGTTTCTTACTGCACTGAGCAGTCTTCATCCTCTCTTGGATGTCCTGGACCTCCTTTAGTCTCACAAGAGCTGCTATGATTTCTTCTTTGACGATAAGAGAAACCCGGTCTCATCCCCTGGATGAACCACATTCGTTGCCTAATACAGTCAATCCTGACATGAATGATGCATTCATGCCATGGATGACGTCGTAAGGTCTCGACGTATCTAATAAGAGATCCAACTGTCACTCTCTCCTCCAAGGGTCGAGTCACACTTTCGGCATCAGTGTGAGGTCACTGGGTCCCCTCCAGTAGAAATCTCGAAAGTGAGGGTCAAGTCAACAGTTTAACCGGGACCACTCAGTATCAACCAAACAAAAGGACAGGAAAGCAACAAAGATAAGTGTCTTTTTTATTATTACAGCTCATAGTACAAAGACACGAATACAAAGCAACATGGAACTAGAAGTACAAAGGACGTATCCACTAGTTCCTCTCCTGCCCACCTGCTCTCAGAGCTCTACTGCCTTGTCCACTGCTCGGCTGTTACTCAAGCACTCACCGCTGCTTCTGTCTCGGTGGCTCCTCCAACACCCGCTGATCAATCGTACGAGGAGTCGGACAGTCACGTTCCAGGTGACACTTTCCGCCGCAGGAGTAACATTGTCTGTTTCTGGCACGCCTGGCTCTGACCCCACCTCGGGTGCCCCGCACCACCGGTCCTAAAACCCGAGATCGTCCAACTGCTAGTCCGGTCCTCCTGGACCTCTGCATCATCTGTCTACTGCCCACAGATGACTCGGATACTGATCGAAAAGCACGCGGCAAAGGCAGAATCTCCTGTACACGCTCGGGGTGTAGTGATATTGGCACAAACTCCACCCTGAAGAAGGTCTCGAAGTCTTCCCATGCGAAGTTCATCTCATCGCAAAACTGAAACAAGTGGCTCCACCACCTGCCTGCTGCTTCCTGAAGGAGGCTGGTAGCAAAGATCACCATGAAGTCTGCCGGCGTCCCCACTAGCCTGAAGACTCTCACCACAGCCTCCAGCAAAACCTCAGCCGCCTGCGGGTCCGTCTCTCCCCGGAACCTGGGTGGCCTCTGGTGCTGGAACTCGTGCAGCGCGCTCAAGTGTCGTGCATCGCCTACTGCTGGGGCTGGTGGCATCGGTGGCCCAATGGGTAGTAGTACCGCTGGTGCCTCCGCTGGTGCCTCAACTGGGATAGGGCCTTGTACTGAGGCCTCATCGCTCGGCGGGCTGTCAGTACGTACCACTCTCGGGGCTCTAGCTGGTCGTCCGTGAAAAGGCATTCTGAAAGAAACATTGTGACACGGTCAAACGTTTATACCTGGTGAGCTGACCTGGTTTGATCTGTTTTAAGGGAAAACCTTTGAAAACACACATGCAATTAGTGTTTTCGTGCACAAAGTCAGAAATCAGTTGTCAGGGTCCTGGTGTATGGATACGTCGGCCGCCCGCACCAACACTGGACTCCCTGAACTGAAAACCACACTCGGTACTCTCAACACTATTCCTTCACAGAAAGAAACATCAGAGTTATAAGTTCTACGGTAGAACCGAACTCCTCTGATACCAATTTGTCACGACCCGTCCTCGGGGCCCGTGCCGTGACTACCCCAAGCCCGCCTTCCATAGGCCAGGGGCTGGCGACTAGCACCAAGGCGTAAATCCCGGTAAAAAGGGAAGGCATTGCCTTTGTAAAGTAAACAATCACACAGAGTACAAGCGGAAGAAGTAAACACTAAGTAAAAACTGAGAACAACAGTAAGTGCGGAAAGTAAAAAGGGGTCGGAAATACAAGCCCAACTGTAAAGTACAACTCGAAGGGAAAACAGAAACTGAAAAGTAAAGCTGCTACGCCGAGCTGTCCACTGGAAATCCCACCTGAAGGGTGGGTACAGATAGCTCCTCTACTCCTCGGGTCCCGCCGTCCGCTCCGAGTATGTCCGCCCAGTGGTCCACCTTCGGGTACCGCCTCGTCGTCACGTCCACCTCTGGGTACCGTCTCGTCGTGAGGTCCTCCTCCAGGTACCATCTCGTCGTATAGTCCACCTCCAGGTATCGTCCAGTCCTCGAACACTCGGCCTCTGTCAGCACTGCCCGTCGTCTGCAACCAACACAACGAGGTGCGGGCATAGCCCGTGTAGGGGTGAGTATAACGATACTCAGTAGGGACCCCGAGACCTTCAAGGTCTCACTAAACCAACAAGGATAACCACAAAGAAGATCTCAACAGATAACCTCTACTTAGGTATATGCCCATACATATACCTAAGTTATCAAGTAACCCATCTCAATCATGAGGAAACACAAGGATTGTGAAATCAATGGATAACCACTACCCGGGTATATGCCCATACATATACCTAAGTTAGCAAGTGACCCATCTCAATCATGAGGTAAACACAAGGTCAAAAGTCTCAGCTCAACCAGGATTTTCATTATCGAAACCATAACTGCTGAAGAGCTCCGTCTCTGGAGTGTACAGTGGTCCTGTCACGACTCTGAGGTACTTCTCACTAACCTAAGACTGCTGAAGAACTCCACCCATCGAGTACTGCGGGCCAGCTGCTACAACCAAGCGCTCCCATGTGCCGCTACAACCAAGCGCACCTCTGTCGTGGGTCTGCCGCTACAACCAAGCACTCCCATGTGCCGCTACAACCAAGCGCACCTCTGTCATGGGTCTGCCGCTACAACCAAGCGCTCTCATGTGCCGCTACAACCAAGCGCACCTCTATCGTGGGTCTGCCGCTACAACCAAGTGCTCCCATGTGCCGCTACAACCAAGCGCACCTCTGTCGTGGGTCTGCCGCTACAACCAAGCGCTCCCATGTGCCGCTACAACCAAGCGCACCTCTTTTGTGGGTCTGCCGCTACAACCAAGCACTCCCATGTGCCGCTACAACCAAGCACACCTCTTTCGTGGGTCTGCCGCTACAACCAAGCGCTCCCATGTGCCGCTACAACCAAGCGCACCTCTGTAACACACCGAGTCATTCGATCAGCAGTCGTTGGGTCTCAGCCAGCTACACGGTCTCCGTACTCCGCACGCTCGTCACTAGGAGGGTCCGCTCCACGAGCTACAGGTCGATACTCCAAGTATCTCAAAGTCCCAAGAAGAAGTATCTCAAAGGACCGCCACGTCATAGGGTTCTCAACGCAATAGACGGTGCGTCAATCGGACGCCCGGTCTGTGAGTTATTAGCCTTTTCGTCCCAGGGGCCCGGTTGGTTTCGTGAGCGAACCAAACCCGGCCGTATATCAACTGTACCCCGAACTCTCATAGGGTAAACTCATAGGGACCGTTTCTCAACGCGATCACCAATGCCGCTGACGGTTCGTCAAACGGACATTCTGTCAGAATGATATCAGCTTTTTCGTTCCAGGGGCCCGGTTGGATTTCGGTGCGATCCAACCCGGCCACTATCCATATGCATCCAAAACTTGGGCGGAGGATGCCAAAAGTTGCCTATCGTCAATAGGAACGCAACGCAATAGACGGCGCGTCAATCGGACGCCTGGTCTGGAAGTTATTGGCTTTTCCGTCTCACACCCACCCTGGGAAACTTCCCAGGAGGTCACCCATCCTGATCACTACTCTAGGTCATGCACGCTTAACTATGGAGTTTTAACCACGTAGCCTCCCGAAAAGGAAGATGTACCTTGAGTATAGTATACCGAAACGACCGTCTCGATCCAAGGATCGCGTTGCCGCTGACGGCGAGTCGTTTGAAGGCCCGTAGCCCAAGATACGGGCATTTGACCAAAAGTGGTCCGAAACTGGGGGTCTGGGCCCGGGCCGACCCAGCCCGACCCCCCTGGCCCGACCCGAACCGGGTCGACCCGACCCGGTCCGGCTGGACCCGGCCCGGCCGGCGGTGCGGCCAACGCGTCGTTCGGGTGCCGCGCGCGGGGGGCAAAGCCCCCCCCCCCTTTGTGAAACCGCGACCCCTTAATTGGGGCCGCTTGAAGACCCGACCGTGGGAATTAATTCCCCCGGTCTCCACTGCCCGGCCGGCCCGCACTGGCCGGCCGGTTTCGCCACCAAGGACCGGCGACGACCGGTCCTTCCTTCTCCGACACCGGTGGCCCGGTGCCGGCCGCCGGTCATCTTGCTCCGCCGCGGCCCGGAACCGGCCGCGGCCTATGCCGTTCGGCGCGATGCGACGGCATCGCTTCCCCTCCACCGCGGCCCCGCTCCGGCCGCGGCGCCTTTGACTTTCTTCGACGCGACGCGACGGCATCGCGTTCTTGGATTTCTTTCCACGGCGCGGCGCGACGGCGCCGCGCGTATCTTCCGCAATAAATCTTGTGGTGCGACGGCACCACGTTTTCTCGTATCATCCTCAAGATACCATCACGAAAAACAAAGGAGGAGGGTCGGCCGTGTTTGTGCGGTCCGACCCCCCTCGCGTTATTCAATAACAAAAAGGGTTTTAATCCACGATTATCACCAAGTTTGTATTCACGAACAATTAAATAAATAAACCCCTACCTCGATTCAGATACGATGCACGTCAACAACCCGTGGAAGACGAGCATCGCGGAGGTCGGGCGTCGCGGGGAAAGAACGTCGACTCCGTTGTCGTCGAGGTGCGTTCGAAGGGGAAACGTCATTGGAAGAAGACGTCGCGTTCTTCGGTGGAGTTGTTCTTCGTTGGAGGTGTTCTTCGCGTTCTTCGTCGATGTTGAAGAAGAAGAAGACTTAGCCTTTTCTCTCCCAAGTCTCCACCACAAGAACAACTAACACCAATATAAAATAATCCTCCCACTTATTTTATTAACCCAATATAGGTTTTGAATTTCAAGAGTTTGAAAATTCAAAACCCATATTTAACTCACTTAAGTTATTAACATAAGATGTTATAAAATTAAGGAGGTGTTAAGTTATCAAAACTTAAATGGGGGGTTTAGAGGGGTTAGGAAAGTTAAGGAATTTGAAGAGGTGGGGAGGGGTTTGTGTGGGCCCCACCCTTTCAAATATCCACACATGGGAAGTTGGATGGATGTGGGCCAACCACTAACTTCCCATGGGAGAAGTTAACAACTTAACATGAAATAAAATTGATTTAACAATTTTATTCACTTTTTTAATAAAACCCCAAAAAATTAACTTCTTCTCCCGCACAAACGCAACTATGGTAAAGGTTCCCTTAAGCGATTACCGGCGTTGCGAGTTCATCGGTGCAATCGGATTTCAATTCCGAGCACTGGTTCAAAAGATAGAAATTCATGCTCGCTCGTTCACTGAACGTACCCGAGCCAAACTTCGGAAATTAATTCCGGGCACACCGGGCCTCGGAATCAGGCGCCGTCAGAAACTGCGTTCTTGTAAAATTCCAAAGAAAATTAAGAAAAAAGTTTCCTTGAAATTTCCAGGTCTTTACAGGTTTTTGGAGTTTCGACCTGTTTTCATGGACGTTTTTGTGTTGTTTTCCATTTTCGCCAATTTTTTCGAGGTAGGTGGATTCACTCTCGACTCCTCTATTTAGAACATAAAGGATTAGTTTCAAATTGATTGAATTTTATTGTAAAATTGATGTGTAAAGCATGGTAGAAACCTTCTTTAGTGATGTTTTGTGGATTTTTGTGAAATTGTGGAATTGTTGTGCAAAGTACTTTGATAAATTATTTTAAAACATTGATTTTAAAATAGTTTCTTAGTTATATTTATGGAAAAAGGTTTTCAATTAAAAGGTTGTTTTATTAAATTGGTTTTTTCATTGAAATGGTTTTGCCATTGAAATGATTTTGGCATGATTGTATTGGCATGGTTTTTGGGCATACTTGGTGGTGTGTGTTCATATTTCATTTTTATAAGTCCTAGTTGAAATATGACTTGGTTCCCGATGCCAAAGGTGTAGTGTAACATGGGATTTAACTATCTTGTGATGACTTGGTAGATCGATGAGAAACCGCTCATGAGTATATAACTATCATAACAAATCATGAATGGGTGTATGTGTGGGTTTGTGGATTGGAATGGGTTATGCCAAAATAGAATTTATGAAATGGTTTTAAAACATTGTTTTCTTACTTTCCTCGAAACTTGTTATTGTTTTGAGAAAACTATTTTACTATGGAACTTGTCTATATTCTGATATAAATTGTTTTTAGAAAAAAATATATATAATGTTTTATATAAATGTGCTAACAAGTCCTATCCTAGTGGTGTGAGTAGGGAATTCATTTGGGGAAAACCTACTAAGTTTCATTACTCGCCCCTTCTTTGGCACTTTGGTGATTTTTCATATGTATTTTATCGAGACATGGGAAAAGGTAAAGTATCACACTTCTCTAGTGGTGCTTATTGATACTTGGGTTTTTTGTGCAGTTTGAGCATGGATCTTGTCGGAGCCTTAGAGTTATGTTGTTGTCATTGAGTCTTGTTGGTTTTGTCTTCCATTTTATACTTTTATATTGTAGTCTTCCATTATGGTACTTGGTTCTAGTTTGATTTTAATATCAAAGGTTTCTTTGAGTTGTCTTTCATTGATATCATGCATCATGTAGTGGTTTATTTGGTTATGACATGTTTTGTTGATTGTTTTATTTTTAAAGGGAAAATCATCCCCCAACTATCCATTAATCCCTTGGAATTTATTATCAAATGTTGGCATCTTTGGGGTGTCTCTTAAGGCCAAGTAACGTACTCCCTCCTTCTCAATCTAATGAGGAGGGTCAAGATGTTACATGGAATATCTTCAGGGATTTAATTTCGACATCACCTATATGTCAAGAAAGGGAAATGTGGTTATCGAAGTCCTCATTAGGAAGTTTCCCTCACAATCCCTCAAGCATTCTATTAATGAATAGGATTTTATGGGCCTCTTTTTTTAGATGGGCCTGGATGAAAAAGAGTAATAAGGTAGTGTGTTCTTAACTAGTACTCAGTTAACACCTTCTCTTCTTGAGATCATTCTCCAGGAGTAGTAGGGGTAATACAAGTGACAATGTATCTGGGAAACCATATATGATGGGGAGAACACCAGAAAGTGGTCTTTATCTCCAAAAGGCATGCTTTTTTAAAAAACTGTTGCATGGTTATTGTGTATATGAGAAGATCCATAGTGGAGTATTTTCATAGATCTCAATGGGTTTCTCATCATGTAACCTCTACGATGTACTATGATATGAAATGTCGGTATTGGTGACCAGACATGAGGTGTGGCATTATGAATTTTGTGTCTTGGTGCTATAATTGTCAACAGTTAAAGATCAAACACTAGGATCCATTGGATTTTCTCCATTAACTCCCCATACCTACATGGAAGTGGGACAAGGTTCCCATGGATTTCATTATTGGGTTGCCTCATACCCATCTAGGAAGGAATCCTATATGGTTCATAATTGATCATCCAACCAAGTATACTCATTTCATTCCTATCAAGGACACTACTAAGGTGGAATAGATTAGTAGTTGTATGTGCAGGATATTGTGAGGTTATATAGAGTACTTTCCACTATTATTTTTAATAGAGACCCCTAGTTCACCTCCTAATTATAGAAAGGCCTTTAGGAGATGATGGGACCCAAGGTAAGGATGAGTACAGCCCATCATCCATAGATAGAAAGGAAGACAAAAATGGAGATCTAGATCTTTGAGGATATGATTCGTATGTATATCTTAGACTTTAGTGGTTCATGGGATACCCATCCTTCTATGGTTAAATTTACCAGTAATAATAACTACTAGTCATCAATCAAGATATATCCTTTCAAGGATCTATATGGTTAACATTTTCGGTCCCCTCTCTACTGCACCAAGGTAGGTGGGACCTATCTTGTAGGGTTGAGTGTCATACAGGAGATGAACGGCTTGATTTAGACTGTCTAGAAATGATTAGTAACAACTCAAAGTATTCATAACTATTATGTTGATCATTCACACTTTCCATTGGAATTCTTGATGGGTGATTGAGTGTTTCTAAAGGTTTCACCTTAGTTGGGTCATCATCAGTTGGGTAAGCAGAGGAAGCTTACTCTGATGTATGTCGAGCCCTTTGAAATTATTGAGAAAATTGGGAAAGTGGAATATCAATTGTTGTTTCCTCCTCAACTAATTTTAATTCATGATGTCTTCTGTGTTTCCTATTTGAAAAGTATAACCAATACCCCTTGCATGTTTTTAATTGGGAAGAGATTGAATGGGAACCCGATGCATTAGTGATTGATCAACCAATTTGAATTGTTGAATCCTAGGTGAAAGTGTTACATGGGAAATTCATCCCATCATTCTGAGTTTTTTGAAAACGCATGAGTGATTATCATTGTATTTGGGATCATGAATCACTTATGAGAGGGTAATGGCCTCATTTGTTCCCTGATCATGCTTCGGGGTGATTTTCTATGGGTAGAAAGTTATATAGTGGAGAAAATTATCACACCCATTGTAACTTCCCCAACCCAAAAGCCACTAAACCGGTGCTTCGATCCGGGTGGTTACATAACCTTAAGCACGCCTCCCCGTATGCCAAAGGTTGCCGACTAGCAGCGGGGGTCTATGGGGTCAAGTGGGGAGACTATACCCCCTTTTTATCAGAGTAAGCCACAATAGAAACAAACCAATAACGGAAACAATAATCAATAAACAAGGAACATGTATAACAACCATTTCCAATAATAAAATATGCCATGTCATACTACAAGTGAAAAAGTGAACAAAATCCCAAAATAAGGAAAACGGCCAAAATCCTCGAAATGGTCCCGACTCCAAGTCTGAATCCTCCACCAAGTGATACCCATGTCCACTCAACTATCTAGCAAGGACCCTGGCCCTTCTCCTGACCTGCAAACATGAAGTCTTCTCGGGTACCCAACGGCAGCCCGAGCAGGTTGTGAGTACAACTCAGTAGGCCACCAACAACGGTGTATACAAAATATCCAGTATAAACAGGTAGTCCATGAAAAAGGAAAATTAATGATAATTTACAAGTAATCATTTATGGTTGCATTAACTAGTTCAGATCCAATGTCATTGCCACTTCCATTACCATTCATTTCACACCAATTATCATCACTTACCATTTCATCACATTTCCATGGGTTAATCACATACATTATGTTATATGGGTCTAAGGCCAACAATCACATGCAGGAGGGTGAACACATCGTTATCCTATCTCACTAGGACTAACCCCCTCATAGCAACCATATCCTCACCTCGAAGCCTCAGTCCGGGTGGATGCAACCGTTAGGAGAATAGACCCTCAGTCCCCTTTCTTAACCCGTGCATTTAGGGTGGAGTTCAGAGCATCAGTCTTCACTCGACCTATGGGCATAGATCCTCAAGTCATACCCCACTATACCAATCCATGTTCACATGCTTATATATAAGTAACCATAAACCATCCATACCATTGCCCCTTGGGAAAACCATTCACAACAAACCACACGGGAATTCACATTATGCCTTAACCCATTAACACATTACTATTTCACATCATTTAACCATTCACCCAATTCCCATGTGTTATGCCTAACTCACTAAGCATTCAACACTAGACCCATAATATAACCTATTATGGTCTTTAATCAGTTTACACATTAACTCATATAACCCGTTCATCATTCCCATGTATCAACCATTCAACCCATTCCAAATAACCCTTCGGTTATTGCCAAGTCTAGGTGTATCACCTAACTTATATTCCAAGTTCAACCAATCATGCCAACATATTCATCAAGGGAACTACCATTTATTACAACAAGGTCACTTGTTTAATAACAATTCCCTAAGTCCGGGGAAACCGGCACATCCCATGGATGGCCCCAAATTAGGTCAAGTCCATCCCAACACATCCCACGGGGATCGTGAGGGTTCCCATTAGCCATTTTAAACATAATTATTACCAAACATACCAAGGCTATTCAAAACATAACCAAGAGGAAAACAAGAACACAACTAAACATGCACAAATACCCAAATAACCATGGGATATAAATTTTAGACCACCTACCTCGAAACCACGGTTGAACGCACTATCAATCGAGCCCTTAGACCTTGATCCGACCAACCTTTAAAGCTTCAACCTAGAACTCATCCAAAAGATAGGGTTTTAGAGCTTCGGAACAAGAGGGAGATAAGATACAAACCCTCAACCAAAAAGAGAAGCAAGGATGGTATTATCCTTAACCGGAGCTTCGATCCACAACCAACGGCGCTCTAAAAGGCCAAGAATCGAAGGAGAACCACCCTTGGGAAGCTTGGGTTGGCCAAGTTCGTCACTAGGGTTGAGAGGGGATGAATGGAGGAAAATCCCGAGTTGGGGTTTAAAATCCTGGAGTGGAAATTTTTTAATTTTTTTCAACTTTAAGAGGTTTCATGGTTTGTCCGCACGGTTTGTCAAACCATGTGAAAACCGTGCGCATGATACTGTCTGGAGGAGGAGGGTTTCACGGTTTACCTGGGCAAGCCGCACGGTTTGTCCTGGCTGTGCGCAGGCCGTGCGCCCAGGTTTGTCTTGCCTAGTTTTCCTTTCTTTTGTGCCTCGAGCCCTCGAAACACCCCCAAGGCCTCTCATACTTTCAGAAGACATCCCTTGAATCCCGAAACAAGGGATTCAACCAAAACATAATGAAAACATAGCTTTCCAAAAATTGGGATCTTACAACCTCCCCACCTTATAACGGCTTGTCCTCGAGCCGAGTTCCCAAGCCTTATTGATCCACCGAAGAGAAGAGTTCGGGCCATTGAGCCCGCATATCTGATTCCCGCTCCCAAGTTTCTTCCTGAACTTTTCCATGCTACCATAGTACTCACACTAATGGCACAACCTTTCCTCGCAAGACCTTTTCACTACAATCCACCACACGAACCGGATGCTCCTCAAAGGACGCATCAGCCTCAAGCTCCACATCCTCAACATCCACCATGTGAGATGGGTCAGGGTGATACCATCGAAACTGCAGCACATGAAACACATCATGCATCCCACCATACCGCTGTGGAAGAGCCAATCGGTAATCCACTGGTCCGATCCTCTCCACAATCTCAAAAGGTCCCACATACCTAGGTGCCAACTTACCCTGCTTTTGAATCCGACGTTGACCCAACCTTGGCGACACCTGAAGGAAAACTTTATCACCCATCGCAAACTCAAGAGTTCTACGCCTCCGATCTGCATATGACTTCTGCCTACTCTGAGCCGTAGTCATTCGCTTCCTGATCAACTTAACTCTCTCTGAAGTCTCCTGCATGAGACTTGGCCCTAATAACTTAGATTCACCGGCCTCTAGCCAGCACAACGAAGATCTACATGGCCTCCCGTAGAGTGCCTCAAATGGTTCCATCTGAATACTAGCCTGAAAACTTTTGTTATAGGAAAACTCAACTAACGATAGGTGCCTCTCCCAAGAACCACCAAAGTCTAAGACACAATATCTTAACATGTCTTCTAACACTTGGATCGTACGCTCCGACTGCCCATCCATCTGCAGGTGGAAAGTCGTACTTAAAAACACCTGCGTACCAAGCACCTTCTACAACCCTTGCCAGAAACGCGACATGAAATGCGGATCTCGGTCCGAAACTATGGTCCACGGGACACCATGCAACCGCACTATTTCCCGAACATAAATCTCACCCAACTGGTCGACTGTAAAGGTCTCCTAAATCGGTAAGAAATGAGCCACTTCCGTTAACCGATCCACAACCACCCAGATTGAATCATTCTTTCACGGCGTCCTTGGAAGACCCATGACAAAATCCATTGTTACATCATCCCACTTCCATTCCGGAATGGGAAATGGATGCAACAAATCACCTAGGTGTTGATGCTCGGCCTTCACCTGCTGACAGGTAAGGCACCGTTCCACAAAGCCCGAAACTTCCTTCTTTATTCCAGGCCACCAAAACCACCTTCGGAGATCACGGTACATCTTGGTCAAACCAGGATGCACTGCCCACTTTGATGCATGTAACTCACGCATCAACTCTTCCTGCATACACTTTGGCACAACCACACGATCACGAACACGAACAACACCATCCACGTCGACGGCCCAACCAGATGGTAGCTCCCCACCTTTAAGTTTTTCCTTCATGATCAAACACTCGGGATCATCAAGCTGACCTTCCTTAACTCGACTCAAAAGTGTCAACTCCATCGTTAAGGAAGCAAGAGTGACCCGACCACTCTCCTCCTACACCTCCAAGTACATCTTTGCAAATAAATCCATCAACTTCCACTCGGTGTTGGACTCCTGAACCACCTGATTCTGAACCTTCCTGCTCAGATCATCAGCAACATTGTTTCCCTTTACTGGCATGTACACTAACTCAAAGTCAAAAGACTGAAGATATTCAACCCATCTTCACTGACGAAGGTTCACATCCTGTTGTGAGAAGATGTATTTTAAACTCTTATGGTCAGTAAACACAGTAAACCGTTCTCCCAACAGATAATGCCTACAGTACTTCAAGGTGTACACTACTGCAGCCAAATCAAGATCATCAGTGGGATAGTTCCGCTCATGGGGTATCAACTGCCTTGACCCATGATCCACAACCCACTCATCCAGCATCAATACAACCCCAAGTCCAACTACGGATGCATGACAAAACACGATGTACCTCTTACCCGGCTCAGGTAAGATCAAGATTGGTGCGGTCGTCAACCGCTTCTTGAACTCTTGGAAGGCGCTCTCGCAAGCCTCAGACCACTTGAACCTGATTCCTTTCTTGGTCAATCCCGAGAGTGGTGCTACCAAGCGAGAGAAATCCTAAATGAACCTCTGGTAATATTTGGCCAAACCCAGAAAACTCTGAACATCAGAAACACTCTTGGGTTACTCCCAAGATACAACTGCCTGCACTTTCTCTGGATCCACAGTCACACCTACCTCCAAGATGATGTGACCCAGTAAATGAACCTCACCTATCCAGAATTGACACTTTGATAGCTTGGCGTATAGTCAATGCTCTCTTAGCATACCCAAGACAATATCAAGATGTTGGGCATGATCGTCATGAGTTTTCGAGTACACTAAGATGTCGTCAACAAAGATGATCACAAACCGATCTAGATAGGGATGAAAGATATGGTTCATCAAAGCCATAAACACCACCAGTGTATTGGTCAAGCCGAAAGGCATTACCACAAACTCAAATAACCCGTACCGACTCCAGAAAGCTATCTGCGGTACGTCAGAAGGCCTCACCCTCATCTGGTGATACCCTGACCTCAGATCAATCTTATAAAACACTGATGCACTGCTCAACTGATCAAACAGGTCATCAATTCTAGGAAGAGGGTACCGATTTTTCACCATCATCTGATACAACTTTTGATAGTCAACACACAGCCTCAACGACCCATCGGTCTTCTTTGAAAAAAGAACGGGAGATCCCTAAGGAGATGTACTAGGATGGATAAACCCCTTACGCTCAAACTCCTCAAGCTGAACCTTTAGTTCCTAGAGTTCTTCTGGTGCCATTCGATATGGAAGAATAGCAACTGGCTTCACTCCCGGCAGCAACTCGATCGTGAACTCGACATCCCTCTCGGGTGGTAACCCCGAGAAATCCTCAGGAAACACATCCTGAAACTGATCCACCATAGGAGGAAAATTATATTGTTCCCATCCCTGATCATCATCAATAATGAGACATGCTACTTGAGCCATAATTCCACTCATCCATTGACAAAACGGACCCGCACGCCCTGCTCGAACATCCCATTCACCACGGTGGACATAAGCATCACCCTCAAGTGACCTGAACGATAATCTGTGACGATAACAATCTATGTGTGCCCAATACAACACCAACCAATCCATTCCCAAGATTAGTTCAAACCCTAACATCTCGAGAATGAACAATTCCCACAGAAAATGATACCCACCAACTTCCAAGGCACATCCCTTTCACTACTTGATATCCTCAACCCGCACTCTTAATGGGGTGTCAATTGACATAACTCCACATACCCTCTCCATAGGTAAACCCAGCGCTACCACAAGTTGAGCAGAGATAAAAGAGTGTGTGTCACCTGTGTCAAACAACGTACTAGAAAAAGTAGAATCTATAAGGATCGTACCTCAAACAGTTGACGATCTGGCCTCACCATCACTAGGTGCAAACTGAACTGCCTGAAGCTGACCTGCCTCTCTACTCTGGGCTCCTGCCTGAGTACTTTTTGCTACACTGCCCTGCTAGTGTGAGCAATTTTTCCCTAGAGTCCCACATCTGCCACCCCTGCCAGTATGGCCCCTGGAGCTCCAACTGCCAGCCTGATACGGGGCAACTGATCCCCTTCTCGTATCTGGTACCTGCCTCCCACCATCATACTTGCCCACCTGCTGAGGTTTCCTGCAGAACCTCTTCACATGTCCCATACTACCGAATGAATGGAACTCAACTGGGGGTCGAGGACACTGACCACGCATATTCCCCGGCCTACCGCACTGATAGAAAAACACCTGATTTCCACTCTGAGAGGCTAACCCTCTCTTCTAGCCACTTTGCACACTTCCTCCATGCGGTGAGCTCTCAGGGCATCGCTTCCAACCCTCGGTAGCTGCACTACTCGTCTTCCCCACTGGCACCACAAGCCCACTACCCGAAGCTCCCTTCAGGTTTCCTTCCGAGATCAATGCCCGATCTACTACCTCTGTGAACCTCTTCAAGCAGAAGATGTTTACTTGAGACCTGATCTCACGTCTCAGCCCATCCTGGAAACACTTCGCTACCACTACCTCATCCCCTGCTAACACTGGGAAAAAGCGTCTCAGATCAGTGAAGCGACTAGAATAGTCCATCACCGATAGTGATCCCTGATTCAGGCTCATAAACTCTGCAGCCCGCTCCTACCTCAAAGTCTCTGGGTAGAAATGCTCTAGAAACTTCTCCTAGAAAACCTCCCATGACATCCCCTCAACCTGCTCGGTCTGAGCCTGAATGTCCCACCCACGCCTTGTCTGGCCCCGCAACATATAAATGGCCACCTTTACTCACTTTTCAATAGGGGTCTTCAGATGATCCAGTATCATCTGGACAGACTCTAACTATAACTCCACTGCCTCTAGCCCACCCTCTCTGGTGAAAGTCGGAGGGTGTTGCAGCTGGAACTCCCTGATCAGCTCAAACATACTTGGTGCAACCCGCCCTGGGTCTTGATCCATCATCTACATAAGGTGATCCAAGTTCTCTCAGAACTATTCTTCTCTGCCTTCATTGATCACCACATTTTCATGCTCCTCTACCAGAGGAGTGTTCGCAACAACATATTCTCATTGCCCAACTGGTAACTGACGTCGTGGTGGCATCTCTCTACATTTCCAAGCACGAGATTTAGCACGCATACCATAAAACTTTCATGACCTTATCAAAAGGCTCTTTACTAGACACAACAACCCATTTCATATACTAACTCAACAACATTAACACCTCAACTCACCTCCCTGACCATCCCTACCGCGGGCCATGGTCCACATGGGGTAAACAACCATGCACTAACACCAAACTCATGAAACATGTTACAAAAACATTTCCCACTTCATTTCAACCCTTAAATTCATTGAACATCATTTAACCACTTGTTTTATTTCATTATTCTCATTATTTCTTGGTTTCATGAAATGCATGATGCACCCTACTTTCCTGCCTCACACACCCACCCCGTGCGTGTGCCCAACATAATGCATGTCACCTATCTCCCTAGGTGCCTACAATGATGCATGAATGAAAATCCTCATGTCGTTAAGGCCACAAGACAAATATCATAAAATAGTCACATCAAACCACATGTGCATCACCCAACGGTGAAATATCATCAACTATAATAACGCACAACCAAGAACAACATTTCCCACCCAGGGTGACTTGGGTTTTCCCTCGTACATGGGTTAGCTACTCCCAAGCACGAGCTCATTACCAAGGCCCGACACATCTTAACCCTTGGTTACCAATCCCAAATAACAAGACCTCAGATAAGGAGAAGAAAGACCTCCTCTAATACCACTTTGTAACATCCCCGACCCGGAAGCCACTAAACTGGTGCTTCGAGCCGAGTGGTTACATAACCTTAAGTGCGCCTCCCCGTACGCCAAAGGTTGCCGACTAGCAGCGGGGGTCTATGGGGTCAAGTGGGGAGACTATACCCCCTTTTTATCAGAGTAAGCCACAACAGAAACAAACCAATAGCGGAAAAAATAATCAATAAACAAGGAACATGTATAACAACCATTTCCAACAATAAAATATTTCATGTCATACTACAAGTGAAAAAGTGAAAAAAAAAATCCCAAAATAAGGACAACGGCCAAAATCCCCAAAATGGTCTCGACTCCAAGTCTGGATCCTCCACCAAGTGCTACCCATGTCCACTAAACTATCTAGAAAGGACCCTTTCCCTTCTCCTGACCTACAAACATGAAGTCTGCTCGGGTACCCAACGGTGTCCCAAGCAGGGTGTGAGTATAACTCAGTAGGCCACCACCAACGGTGTCTACAAAATATCCAGTATAAATAGGTAGTGCATGAAAAAGGAAAATGAATGATAATTTCCAAGTAATCATTTAAGGTTCCATTAACTAGTTCAGATCCAATGCCATTTCCACTTCCATTACCATTTCATCACATTTCCATAGGTTAATCACATACATTATGTTACATGGTTCTAAGTCCAACAATCACATGCAAGAGGGTGAACACATCGTTATCCTATCTCACTAGGACTAACCCCCTCATAGCAACCATATCCTCACCTCGAATCCTTAGTACGGGTGGATGAAACCGTTAGGAGAATAGACCCTCAGTCCCCTTTCCTAACCCGTTCATTTAGGGTGGAGTTTATAGCATCAGTCTTCACTCGACCCGTGGTCATAGATCCTAAATTCATACCCCACTCTACCAAGCCATGTGAACATGCTTATATATAAGTAACCATAAACCATCCATACCATTGCCCCTTGGGCAAACCATTCACAAAAAACCACACAGGAATTCATATCATGCCTTAACCCATTAACGCATTACCATTTCACATCATTTAACAATTCACTCAATTCCCATGTGTTATGCCTAACTCACTAAGCATTCAACACTAGACCCAAAATCTATCCCATTATGGTCTTTAATCAGTTTACACATTAACCCATTTAACCCATTCATCATTCCCATGTATCAACCATTCAACCCATTCCAAATAACCCTTCAGTTATTGCCAAGTCTAATTGCATCACCTAAATTATATTCCAAGTTCAACCAATCATGCCAACATATTCATCAAGGGCACTACCATTTATTACAACAAGTTCACTTGTTTAATAAAAATTCCCTAAGTCCAGGGAAACCGGCACATCCCATGGATGGCCCAAAATTAGGTCAAGTCCATCCCAACACATCCCACAGGGATCGTGAGGGTTCCCATTAGCCATTTTAAATATCATTATTACCAAACATACCAAGGATATTCAAAACATAACCAATAGGAAAACAAGAACACAACTAAACATGCACAAATACCCAAATAACCTTGGGATATAACTTGTAGACCACCTACCTCAAAACCGCGGTTGAACGCACTCTCAATCGAGTCCTTATAACTCTATCAAACCAACCTTTGGAGCTTCAACCTAGAACTCACCCAAAAGATAGGGTTTTAGAGCTTTGGAACAAGAGGGAGAGAAGATACAAACCCTAAACCAAAAAGAGAAGAAAGGATTGGATTAGCCTTACCCGGAGCATCGATCCGCAACCAACAGTGCTCTAAACAGCCAAGAATCGAAGGAGAACAACCCTTGGGAAACTTGGGTCAGATAAGTTCGTCACTAGGGTTGAGAGGGGATGAATGGAGGAAAATATAGAGTTGGGGTTTAAAATCCCATAGTGTAAATTTCGTAATTTTTTCCAACTTTAAGAGGCTGCACAGTTTTTCCACACAGTTTGTCAAACCATGCACAAATCGTGTGCATGCTACTGTCTGGAGGAGGAGGGTTGCACGGTTTAGGTGGGCAGGCCGCACGGTTTGGCATGGCCATGCGCAGGTCGTGCGCCTAGGCCTGTCTTGCCCAGTTTTCCTTTCTTTCATGCCCTGAGCCCTCGAAACACCCCCAATGCCTCTCATACTTTCATAAGACATCCCTTGAAGCCCAAAATAAGGGATTCAACCAAAAAATAACGAAAACATACCATTATAAAAACCGGGATCTTACACCCATGATTTTATTTATAGGTATGTATCATCAATTTATTGGGTTTTATTCTTGATCTATCTTTCCCTAGTTATTTTCCTTTTAAATCTAAAAAATTTGGATGAATTAGGCTGATGCATGGTTATCACATGATTAGGAGTAACCGTGCGGAAACTGTGCATCAAGTATATAGTTTTTTACAGTATGGATTTTTACATTTAGTGCATGGTTTATGTGATACCCCAATATTTTATGCTATGACACTTTTAAAAATAAATTTAATCACTTTGATAGCTTACTTCTCACAAAACACCTAACTTAAACAAACTCCAAAATATTATTATTTTAACACAACCGTTGAAACCTAGAAATTAATGTGGTGGGAATGAATGAGATTAATTAAATTGTGAAAATTTAGTTTACACATTTTTATAAAATTAATTTGTTGGTTACCAATTAATTAAAAATTAAAATAAGAAAACAATTGAATATAAAGGATGTGTTTTTATAAAAAACTATTTTTATGCCCAAAATGACATTTTATCTTAATAAATTAAATTATTCACTATTATTGAAAGATATTAATGAAATTTATATGTTATATATTCAATAAAATGTTTTTAAATTCATCAAATATGTTTAATAGGCTTAAGATAAGAATAAATCCAATTTTAAGTATAAAAAGCTATATTTTCTTTAAAGGCAGTTTTGTCGTCTTTTGATGCTTCACTTGTTTTAAAACTAAATTTTGACACTTTTATAAATTTTAATTGAAAAATAATCTTTATTTTTTAAATTATAATGTTAAAATTATCTTAGGGTGAATTTTTTATATTTTTCTGATAAGTTTCATTTTTGATGAATAGTGAAAGATATTGCATTTTAATTGAAAACTGACTTTTTATCTAAATAATTTATAATGTTAATTATATTTTAAGTTTTTTTTAAAGTAAAATTAGATCAATTTTATATCTATTAATACAATATAGGTTATTATAATCAATTTCATGTTGAATTTTGATATAAAAACATTTCAATCTTTTGAACTTTTTCTCTTTAAAAACCCAATTTGTCGTCTCGTCTGTGGAATTAATTTTAAATATCATTTTATGAATTTTTTGAATTTAATTTAGTAAAATGGATTATATATTTGTAATTAGAAGGTAAAAATTAGGTTTTACGTATATTTTCATTTATATTCATAAAAAATTATCATGGTAAAAAAAGATTTACTGTTGTATAGGTAAAATAATGTAACGGATTGTTGCTAAAAGGTACATGATTAAAATACCTAAAAAATTAAATGGTTGGTTGGAGTGTTTATAAAACCTAAAAATACTTTAAAAGATTAATTATGACCCAAATTTGTGGTAATTAATGCCACTTAACTGTGGTTGGCATTAAACATAAAATAATCATTATTTAATCACTTCAAACCACCCCTCCTCAAGTATAAATATCACCCCTCACCACCCCATTTATCCTCATAAGCCTTGAATATACTAAAATATATATTAAACCCTATCCTAATCACTATCCCCGCGTCTAATTGATGACGGTCTCACCAAAAGACCAAATCCAAGGTCTTTAAGGGATCCTCTAATGAGGTGATATTCAAGAGGTAATTTTCTCAAACAAACTCTCTTATTTTCTGTTATTTTTCTACCTTCTCTTCACCTAATTCATCCATAAAATAAAAATAAATACAGTATCATGTATATAATAGAATTTTATGTTTCTAATAGAATATTTTATATCTATACCTTTTATTACCTTCTCTTATTCAAATAAATGAAACTATTGTCCGAATTATAGCGATTAATCATCTCTGTGAATAATGATTTTGTTTGATTTCCATTACTGCCATCATGGCTAGTCATAAAAGTATAATTCTGATTAAATGATATTTTAATAATCATATTATAACCTATTTCATTTTATGGAACTAATATGTAGACATAATAATAAATAAAATGATACTAGTCTATGATGGTCAGAAAAAACTGCCAAAATAAACTAAACATTTTTCATTGGAATTTTATCAAATGAATCATCATCATACCAAAAAGAAAAAAATGATATATGAGACCATTTAAAATTATTAAAGTTCATTAATACCATTTCATTTCACTTATGTTATTTTATTTCCATATCATAAGAAAATCCATAATTATACACAAATGATCTAATCATGAAACTATGAAACAAATGCACCCAAAACAATGAAAATAATGAAATATTATTAATTAATGGGTGGAAAGATGTTATAAAAAGGTCATAAAAGATATTATAAATATGATTATACTTTTGTAAAAAATTAATAACATTCTTTAAACCATTATACATTAGGTTTAATTACACAAAACTAAAGGGGAGTGTGAGGTAAGGCTTTCTTGTCTCACTTTTTCTTCTATGAGATATATGCATTATTCACCACTTCTTTATTATGTGTGGTGTATATAATGACCTTTGATATATAATATCATGAATATAATTATCTTAATGTTATTAAATATTTCATTTGATAATTATTACTTTTATGGTGCATATGATTCGACTGATTACAAAGTGGTAAGGGAATTCTTAACCCAATTTCCATTCTTTGGGTTAACCTTCTACTTCATTAATTATGTTGTGATATTATTATATGTGGTGTGAATTTTGATTATCTTATGTTTCATTTCTAATTTTTTTTGGATTTATAGTGAATACAAATAATTTATTAATTTTCTGATATTATATTTATAAGGGAGTTTCTTTTAAAAAATTATCCTTTTAAAGTTTCCTTTAAAACCATATTTTTCTTCCATGCCCATTTTTTTCTAAAATTGTTTCCAAAAATGTTTTTAACATTAAATTTTATTTTTAAAATTTGTTTTTACTCATTTTTTACTACTTAAAAAACAATTTGAAAGGATTTTTTTATCATTTTTCTATGTGTGGTTCTTTATGAATTTTCCCACAAAAATAAGGAAGGAATGTTTTTTTAACTTATACAGCATGAGAATATTTTCCCACCATCATGAAACTTTAGTAACTTGAAGCTTCCTTTATAAGATTACAAGGTTATTTTCAAATAAAAAATTTTCTTTTATAATTGTGCGGTATTTTAAAAAAAATCAAAATAGAAAGAATATTTTCCTCAAAAATTATTTCAAGTGATATTTAAAAATTACTTTCCATATAATATAACATTATTTGATGTTACGTATGTTTTACTGGGGATATGATTCAAGGATAATATCCTCATTCTTTTTATGGTTGGTTTATGTTTATGATTTCATCATAATTATGAATCTCGTTTTTTTCCATGGGTTATGTTATGATAAAATGTTAAAGAAACTCATTTCTTTACATAGGTTCTGATGTGATAGATGATTTATGTTCTTTATTATGTGACGGGTGGGGCCTATATATCCCTCAAATGCATTGGGTGATGATGGATATCTCATGAGGTAAATATTTTATGTGTGAACTAGATTTGCACATGAGCCTCAGCCCGGTTGGAGAGGACTCCTTAAGTGAATCCAAGCTACCCTGGATCAAATCCAGGCGGAGGCATATTTCTAGGGGGGTACTGTAGCGGGAACTATAGCAGTACTGTAGCTGGTACTATAACGATTGTAGCAGGTACTGTAGTAGGTATTGTAGCGAGACCTGTAGCAGGTACTGTTTGGCACTATAGCAGCTGAGACTATTCCCCCATTTGGACCTTCGGGCCACTGATTCGGTCCCTGAGTCTTTTAAGGCCTTCGGGCCACCCAGTTCTTTAGGTCAGTAAGGCCTTCGGGCCACCTCAAGGCCTTCGGGCCACCTTAAGTGCAGATGAAAACCAGAAAACCTATAAGGAATAAGCTCCAGAAAGAGGATGAGCAAGGAGATTTCACCATAGCAGAAGCTAAATGGATTGTAAGAATGATAGGGTATGGAACCTGCCATCGGGACAAGCCTATGCATGCACGGTAAATCCTAGTTGAACATCCATGAAAAGGTGGAGAGCTGATTTCACGATGAATATGCTGAGGAGGAGCAGTTCCAAGTAGTTAGTCTGGGTTGTATGTAATTTTTGAAGCCTATGGGAAATGAATTCTTATAAGGCCTATGGGCCATGTAATACTTATGCCTATGGGCCTTGTAAGGGTTCCACCTCACCCCTTGAAAGGTGGATTATCAAAAATCAATAAAAAAATGAAGGCCTTCGGGCCATTGGAGGGTGTGAACCTGATTTCACGTTCATAATTTTATGTGCGGACCTGGTTTTCATGTCCATAAGTTTATGCGTGGACCTAGTTTTCATATCCATAATTTTATGTGTGGACCTGGTTTCATATCCATAAGTTTATGTGTGGACCTAGATTTCATGTCCATAAGTTTATATATGGACCAGGTTATCATTTCCATAAGTTTATGTATGGATCTGGTTTTCATGCCCATAATTTTATGCATGTACTTGGCATTCATTTCCAAAAGATTATGTGTAGACCTGGTTTCATGTCCATAAGTTTATGAAAGGGTCTGGTTTCATGTCCTTAACTAAATGAGTGAACCAGTTTCTATTTATACATGTTCATAATGTTATAAGTTTATGTGCATGCCACAATTTCATGTTTTATGTCAATGTTATTCTCTTATATATTTTTTTCATTGATTATTTTATGATTCATGTCTTATGAACTTCTATGATTTATTCCATGACTCAAGATTATGATCTTTGATATACAGGGTATAATTTTTAAATGTTATGTTCATGTTCTTATGCCCTTATGTTTATGCTATGATTAATACATGCCTTGTTATACTTACTAAGCATATGAGCTCACCCTTTTCTTATGTTTCTTCTCCCTGGGATATGAAGAATGGTATTAAGAATGATATTTTAAAAAGGTTTTTAGTTATGAAGGAATAAGTGGGAGATGATGAAGATGTTTTATGAACCAATTGTTTTTGTCTCTAAGTTTCCAAAGACACTAAACTCATACGGTCCTAGCATGGTTTTGTTATATTATGTAATGAATATTCATCTATTTAGATTTAATATCTATGTATTAAAATAGAGGGTCATTATAGTTGGTATCAGAGTAAGTTTTAGTTAACCTTTGGAAACTGGGATGAGAAAACCTTAGTAAGAACCCTAAGGGTATATCTGTGATACAATCATAGAGTTTTGGTAATGATCATGAATAACCTAAGTTAAAAATAAGGTGTCATGGATTGAAATTTTATAAGTAATTCCCCTTGAATATGTGGTTTTCCCATTATGATTAGTGTTACTCATGCTATGATTTTTGGTTTTAGTCAATGGAAAGAACCAGAAAGAACTAAATTAACATTGAATGTGATGGATAATTTTCTAATGAGAATTCAAATGGGATAATGAATGGATTGAAAGACGTTTTGATTATTCCTAACTAGTTTTCATGGAACATGATTAACAATGTATGCCATAATAAACTCTCAGACTCACCAAATAAGAGAAGGAAAGAGTTAGCTGAGAGTTTGTGTAGTGGAGACCATGGAGGAAATAAGATTTGGTTTCTTATATGTTGAGAATGTGGGAAGAAGCACCCAAGTGGATGCCTTAGAGTAACAGGTGGATGCCTTGAATGTGGAAAATAAGGACACAAATCAAGTAACTACAAAGTAAAAATGAAGAGTTCGGTTAATGAAATGGATGGGAATATTGGTCTCCCTAAGGTATTATCAATAGATGAATTCTTTAAATGTGAAAAGTATGGAAATTAGGAAAATTGATGTTTGTGGGAGAAATTTTGTGAAGAAAATTAGAAATGTGGTACAAGTAATGGTTATATTGTGACTAAAAATGACATGTGAAAGCAAAGATGTGTTAAGGAATAAGAAGAAGAGTCTTAGTTAATTGTTTGAGAAGTAAGTGGAATGAATAAAGTATTTATGTACTGGAATTCAAAGATTGTGTTATACGAATCATGAAATATATAAATATTGTTCATCATAAGTTTTTCATTAAGGATATGTTGAATGATTCTGTTGGACTAGAAAAGTGATTTAATGGTAAGGTGATATTTTTTTAGAAGACATGATTAATGGAAAGATAACCCTTAATGTGTGCATGATGTCGGGATAATAATGATACAAAGAGATGTTTTATTGTGATAAAATAAATGGGATATTATTAATGACCTTGGAACTGATTAGTAATATGATGACAAGGTGGTTCACATATTGACTTTATAGAATTTTTTAATTTATGGAATGAGGAAAGAGTTAATTTTTGAAAGCATGCATGTTTTCACTAAAATTTTATGGTAATTCAGTTTATTACCATTTTTTAATAGAATACATGATAATTATATTCACATGTTTGGTGTTTGAAAATTAATAGCTACATCAAGTTATTTGGGGGATTAACGATATGTTGACTTTTAAAATTTGGTAACCTTCTTTCAAAAGTTTTGGATCTTAATTCTTTTATGGCAAGTTCATAAGGGTAATCATTTATGAAATTGTTTACATTGATATTTGGATGAGGTTTCAGAGATTAATGTATTAATTAACCATATGAATATTTATGTGTATTAGATAACTCATGCTGACCATTTTTCTATAATGATAACTAGAGATAGAAGGAATGACTGAAATTATTATCATTATTCCACAATTGTTAAACCTATTCACTTGAAAAACATTCTCTTGTTTGACACACACTCATTAGTCTCATGAGACAATTCTCTACACAACTTCAACCTTTTACAATCCATCCATACCTAAGAATATTTCGGAGACGTTAAACACAACTCATTCTTCTGGCCCAGTGTTGAGAAGGTATGGTCCGAAGAAAGGGTTGCTCTGACCTTATGCATTTCATTTATAACTCTCTTCTTGGGCTCAGCATTGTGGAGATATGGTCTAGGGGGAGGGTTTTTGGTATTTCATCATATGAATTTCTTTATCTAAATCTTCTATCAGGCTTGATGTTGTGGAGTTCGATCAGGGGGAAAGGTATGTTGTATGCATCCTTTATGTATTGCTTGATTTTTGAATTCTTATTTGCTTATTTTAATTTTTCTCTAGTTTACTACAACATATGTTGTTATCTATATTGCTATGAAAGTTGACTTATAAGCGGTATGAATGGATAAAAATATGATTATGTTGGTTGTGATGTGGAAACATCGAGAGCAACAACAAAAACATGGATCACAAAAGAGTAAAAGGGAAAAAAAAGAAAAGAGAACATAAGGATTTACGTGGTTTGGGAATAATCTCTATGTCCATGGAGAAACAAAAAATCACTATAATTCAAGAGAACAAGGGATTTTTTCAGAGTTCTCACACACGTACAACCCTAGATCGAAATGGGATAATATAGAGGATGAATCATTATTTCACCAACTATCGGAAATTATGCTATGTTTTAGTGAAAGGCGGCTGGAAGTCCATGTCACTATGGTGAAAGGAGGCCACCCAAGTCAAAAGTGCTACAGTGGCTGCCAGCTCAAAGTCCAAAGAGCTACAGTATTATTAACTCTGATGTCTGCACTGCTACAGTGTCTTGCCAGTGTTAGTCAGTCAGCTTTACTACAGTGGTCAGAGTTTCTACAGTTCCCTCAAATTTGGGAAGGGGCCCTTGAGCCCCCAGACCCCCAGAGAAGGGGGCGCGTTGCACCCTACAACCCCCAATGAGCTCACTGTGGAGCTCGACCCGCAAAAGTTGCGGGCTGGTGCGTAGTACAGGTCACAAGCATTCGTCCCAAATGGATAGGGCTACACCAATCCAACAAGTTGTCCTGCTGTATTTCCATAAGATATACATGTTTAATTCCATTATTAAATGATGTCGCATTGGCATTGATAATCTAGGCTGAATTATATGTGAAATATTGAAAAGGGGATGAGAATATAAATCTAGAACTTAATTAATGAAATTGGAAGTACTATAGAATGGAATTATGAATAGGGGAAACTTAGAATGATTGATAATATAATTAAAGAGAGCCTTGGAATCGAATTTATGAATAAAATGTAACAATATTTTTAATAGTAAATGATGTTAAGTATCCATTACTTTTGATATCAAGGTACTATCAGAATTGATGGGTACTTGTCTCCTTTTAGGTTCTAGACTTGTGGTGAGGTTCTGGGATGGTTTGAGATTAAAGGCTTATCCTGAAACCTCTATTCCTATAGGTTTATTAGGGTTGGTCATAATATGAAATTAAGATGGTGAGTGATGCTTCTAGTCTCGTTGTTACCACTTCAAGAGTCTCTTTATTCTTATTGAATGTCATCTTGAACCTTAGGTTGTAAAGTGGGGATCTATAAGACCTTTAGGAAGAGTAGTTTGGTTCTTCCTTCCAGGTTTGTGTTGCTGGTTTAAGATGTCGGTGAGTAGTTAGTAACATGTTAGATGGTTGAGCTTCTAGTTTATAAGTATAATGATTTGGGGTTGTCCTAGTAATTATTTTGGTAAGTTATAATTGTGTGATTTGTTGTTATGAAGAATTAGGTGTTGGAATGGGATCATTAAGGGTATTACTTGTAAAGGACTGCTTTGAAATGTTAGTTTGAGCAGTTGTGAGGCTACAGGTTTAGTTTCATGAGTGAGTTGGTTAGTTGGGGGTATATTTCTTGGTTCTCAGGATATGGTTTATAATTGGGATAACTGGTTTTTTATAACTTAGTATAAATAAATCAATAGGTACCCAAAATATAGTTTGGAATAATGGTAGATATTTATGTTGGGTTATGTAAAGATGGTTAAATGGTTGAATTGAATCCTTTACTTTGTGGTAAGTTAGACTAATAAAATGATGTGGATAATTATGGGTGCATCTTCTAGAAATTAAGTAATTGAGATGAAATTGTTGGTTGGAAATTAAATGAATGCTAATGAGACAATAAATGATAATTTGGATGAATTATGAATTGATGGTGATGAGAGTAAATGAAGTAATAAATTGAAGCTTCCCTGTTGTTAATGGTATTGCCTTTCTATAATGATTATTGATATCACTATGTTTCTGTTTTCTTTTCCACAATACTACATGGATATTGAATATTTATTATGCGTGTTTATAATGATTGTATTGAATGATATTTATATGATGTTCTGTTGGGATCATGTGACTTAGTGCTACCTGGTAATGGGAAGTGATGGGACAGAGACCACTTTTTCATGGCCAGAGGATGTAGTGATGGTGGTGGGGTCATGTAGTGGCTACATGGGGTGCATGATATGAGGTTGTGGTGATGGAAAGGTGGATTATGCATGTGTTTTTCATTCCTTATATCATGATAATTGAGTGAGGGATTTTGTTCTCACTACTGGTTTGAGCTGGAAGGAAATTAACTTGACAGGTAAGAGCAATAGAATTATATTCCTGGGGGTGATTTCTTAATATATATTATGATGTTATTTCTCTTGATTTTTGATGGTCATGTTATGATGGAAATGAGATGGTTTTAGGGAAGGTGGAATAAATTATGGTAATTCGATATGTTGGAGGTGGGTTTTGAGGGTTATCTTTGTCTTCACTACTAGATCAAGAGGGGTACTAGTGAAGGGGGTTGTGATAGAATGATATCACAACTAGTATTTGAGAGATATGATGGAGTTTAAAGTTAGTCACGGATGAGATTTGCATAGGCCTGGTAGGGAAACGGTGTTATCTAAACCTAGAATGTGATGTATGAAAGGGAAATTGTCTAGGACATGGGTATTTAAGATCTCAATGTTACGATGCAAGGATCTTGATGGTCTACTAAACATGTTAAGGTAGAAATGAACTGATTGCAGGGTAGGGATTTAATAAGGGATCATGCATCATTCTCATAGCTTTCATTCTTAGACTAGGATGTTGATTTATGATTTTTTTTTTAAGTGTGTTAGCTTATATTGATGTGTTTCAGCCCTTTAAATCATGTTTTGTGCCTTTTTCTCATGCTAGTTTTAAACATTCCTTCTTATAAGTTTGTAACAATACTTGATACTTTATTTCTCTAGCATGTCGTGTTTAATTTTAACTTAAGATTTTATGCATGATGAACCAATGGGTGCATGTTATAAATTAAAGATATTATTTTATAATATAAGTAACATGTTAATATGTTTCCACTAATGATGAAGGTTGGCCATGCGTATTATTTTCTAGAACATTCTCATTTAAGAATGTCATGTTTAGTTGTAGCTTAAAGTATGATGCATGTTAATGAACTTATAAAGGTGTGTTAGGAATTAAATGCAAACTATATATAGTTCATTTAAATTAAAGAGTCTTGCTAGGAATTAAAAATGTTGCCTTCTTTAAATTGTTTAAAGGAATGTTTCACTGTGAGTTAAGCATAACCCAGTTTATTGTCAAATAGTTTAAATGAGCTTTAAATAAAAAGTTGCAGCAACATGTTTTGAATTATAACACTCTTAAAGAAATGTTTTTTCATTATGTTTTAGATTTAATATTCTTAATAAGAAATTTCATTTCATGTGATAAAACAGACTCATGATTTGTGAAATTATTGTAATTGAATGCAAGTTGTATACATGAGTTTATTTAATTACAAAGCGTGCTAGAGTTGTGAAATTCTTACTGCATGATTCAATTAAATTTTGAATGCATGCCTACTGGATTATGTTCTTAGCAGGAATTAATAATGCATGGTTAACCTGAGTAGTGATTTAAGCATGAGTTGGTTTACGGACAACATTTCTAAGTTTGGTAAAACCTGTAAGTAAAATGATTATGCAAGTATATTGTGATTTATGATATGAAGTGTTCGAGTTATTATTTAAACTCAATTGTGAAAATTAATACGCCCTTCTGAGTTTAATTTAGAAGTGGGACATAATATCAATGCATGTTATAATTCTGCAGTTGGCTAATTAAGCATGTAAATATGTTATTAGTAATCATATGTGTTGGTCGGAGTGGACACTCAAGAGGGGGGTGAATTGAGTTCCAGTTAAAATTTCTGTTAAAAACTTTATGATTAAAATCACCCAAATTAAATAAAAATTAAACTGTAGTGAATTTATAAATATTGTAAGTTTTCAATTAGTTTCTCAAGAGATTGATTATTTCTCAATTAACTCAATCTGAGGATTGATTAACTTTTGAAACTAACTTACTGGATAACAAAAGTTATAAACACTTGCTAGTTTAACTAATAGAGTAACTTTAAAATAGATTTATATTTCAAAGTAATTAGCAGCAGAATATTTAATATAGTTTAAAACAAAATAAACAAGAACAGCAGTTTTAACCAAGAGGTTCAGTCTCAAGCCGAGACTTAGTCCTCTTAAATAGTTTATATAAACTTTGATCCACACCCTGGATCGGGGTAAACAACAGTACACAAACTGTTCAGGTACTAATACCTCTACCATAGTTCTTCATGGGAAAAACAAAACAATAGCACATAGGCTATCCAGGTCACAGTTGACCTCTACCACTATCCACAGTGGGAAATTAGAGAGTAAGGTAAATATTGAGTGAGGATTTAGAAATCCTCCAGTTCAGTACAGGAGACAGTGTGTGTCTAAAAATACAGAGCACACACACTGCTCAAAATGTAAATATATGAAACACAATAGAGCTAAACAGATATATAAGAGTTTATAATGCTCTATGTCTTTTGAGTGAAGCTATGGACTCCTTGTATTGATGTAGATGCATCTTTGAGTCCTTCTTTGGTTTTTGTCAAGAAAAACAGAGTTTTGTTTTTGTATTTTACTTCCAGGTCCAGATTGATCAGCTTGAGTTCATGTGAAATCGTTGAAGCTCTTTAGTCCTTCAGTGATCAGGTTCTATGGATTCAGTATGTGTTCTTCCTTCTTCTTCTATGCATGTGAGTCCTTGTGTATCTCTAGAATATTGTCTCGTATGTGCATAGAAAGACTGACTGATCACCACACATATTTAGTAGTTCGAGGTTCCCTTATATAGCTTTAGCTCCGGCAATAGGAATGATTACCTTTTTATAGGTATGAGGTACGGTTCCTGAAATTCCAACCACTATCATTAATTAATAGCAGGTGCATTAAAAACATCAAATATGATCATTGCTAAATAAAAAAATAAAAATATAGTTTAGAGAAACTGTGGTTGATTTCCATCGGTAGCTCTTAGTATCAGTGAGCTCGTATCGGTAGCTCTTCTGTATCAGTAGTTGTTATCCTTTATAATGGTAGCTCGCAGGAATCAGTAGCTTCTCCTATCAGTAGCTATTACTCTTTATAATAGTAGCTCTATGTATCAGTAGCTCTGTCCATCAGTAGCTCCTTCTATCGATAGCTCCTTTGTACTGGTGACATTCATGTATCGGTAGACTTTGTTGCGATAGACTTTATAGTTGTATCGGTGGACTTCATATCGGTAGCTGTCTGTCTGCCTGTTTGTATCGCTAACTATGTACATACCAGTAGACTTACTCTATCGGTAGGTCTATATCAGTCGACTTGTGCATACCAGTAGACTTATTCTATCAGTAGCTCAGGTGTAAAGGTGACTATCAGCATACCAGTGACCTTATCCATGTCGATAGACTTGTATACCGGTGTACTTAGCCTTATCGGTAGTTGTTGTGCATATCGGTGGACTTTTTCTATCGGTAGGCTATGTACCGGTAGGTTTGTATTAGTGACTCAACACTTAATACTTATCTGTTCTATACAAATCATATTCATATTAAGTTAGTAACATTTCTAAACAAGTATAAACACAGATAACTATTGATTAACAAATTTCAATGATCATTTTGATATTTTATCAACTTAATAATATGACTTCATCGATTGAAATACTAATTATTATAAAGATAAACATTATTTGGGATTATCAAAGCATATTAAAGCATAATTGGGATTATCAAAACATGTGAGGTCAACAATCTCCCCCTTTTTGATAATCACAACTTATGGTATTGTAATCCAAAATAATCATTAATGTATCAGTATAAAATACAATGGTTTTTATTTCTTAGTGTGATTAATGACATTTTCAAATGTGATATTTTAAATGTATCAGTGGATATAGTATTAAAAGCAATTGTATCAGAGGTAACAAATGTATTAGAATTATAAGACAAATGTATCAGAGAATAGAGTAGCACATGCAAATGTATCAGAGGTAAAATTATAAAAGAAATGTACCAGAGGTATGAAGCAACTGTATCAGAGATATAAAACAAATGTACCTGAGGTAGAATATTTTAAGATTATATAAAAGTTATGCTCATATTTTCTATATTTATCACCCTTTATATTATTTCTCCCCCTTTCCTTATATTTCTCATATTTCTACCCCTTTGTGATTAGAAAAAAGTGGGAAACAAAGAATGAGAGAAGTAACATAAGGTAAAAAAAAGTAAGATCATATATATTCCTTAGGGAAAAAAGATACAAAGAAATACATAATTGAAACAAAAAAGAGTTCAAGTGATTCCTATCAAAGGTCCTAGAAACTAATCAATCCACCTCCTGAATGTCCACTTTGGATTTGGATTTGGGTTTAGAGATAGATTCAGGCTGGGTAGTTTCAGTAGAAGGCTTGGGAATTCCAGAAAGCACTGTGGGAGGTTGAGAAACAGAGACTGTCCATGGCTTGTAGTGGGTATTTTTCTGTGTGATCAAAGGAATGAGGCTCCGGATTTCTTGGACTGGAGTCATCTGAGGAATAGAGGCGGACTGAGCAGAGGCAGGCAGGGCTGGAGGTGCAATGATAGGAGTACTATCTACATGAAAAAATGGCAGCAACAGATTCCTAAATTCCATAATTATTCCTCCTCCTCTCTCCATAGTAGAAATAAAGTCATCCTTGTTTTCCATAAACTTTTCTAGAGCAGGAGTCAACTCACTGAGCTTGCTTACTTGTTCTTTGAATTCTTGAGTGACTGGGGGTAGCTTCATGTTCTCTAACATAAGCTTTAAATGGTTATTGAGATGATGCTTGGTATAAACCCTTTGGAAATAGTAATCCACTTTTTCTTTTACCTCTTTCTAAAAAGCAGAAGCTTCTCTCATAAAATTCTGAACAATTTTCCCTATATCCTTGGTGGTAGTCACCACTTGGTTCAAGGCAGCAGAGTCTACAGAGCCACTGGTAGAAGACTGTCCAATCTATTCTCTTATCACAGCTCGAATCTGATCAATGTCCAAAGAAGGTTTGATAGGACTCAGAGGTGCAACAGTAAAGGCTATTGTTTCCTTAAATGATTTAGTCAGCCCACTTATGAGATTTTTCACAAGAGAGTCCTGGGTACTGACATACTGCTCCATGGACTTCTTAAATCCCACAAAAACATCCACAAATTTCCTTACTACACCTTTAATGTAATTGATATCACCACTTATTTGAGCTTGAGAACTACTCAAGGTAGTTAGAGAGGCAACAGACTACTTCAAGGCAACAACATCTCCTGTCCAGTTCTCAATCTGAGAATGAAATACTCTTATCTCATTCATCATCTCTGTCATAGGGCCTGACACTATACACTCAAGAGAGAGTTCTAAATATTTTTCCATATTTCTCATCTCTTAAACAAATTAATTCTTGAAATTTTCAATAAATGCAGTACAAGTCTCTTTCAACTCAGCTTTTAAAGACTCAAGATCAGCCTTAGTAACTAGATTGTCAGGCAAAACTACAAGTGCTCGTTCTGTCACAATACTAGCCACAGAGTCATTCATAACAGATTGAATGGATGAAATCAAAGAGGTTTCAATTATTTTTATCTCTTACACAAAGGAGGTCTTAAGATCAGACTTCAATTGGTCTATATCAGCTTTCCTTACCACATCCTTAGGTAAAAAATCAGAAAAGATATCATAGTTAACTTGTGGTCTATTCATGGGTGTCTCATCTTCAGAATTCGGATAGTCCAACCCACAAACAACAAAACCTGGGTCTTCTGCCCAATTTTCAATTCCATCAGCTACTGAAACATTTCCTAGTCTATTTGGATGCTCCCCATCAATCTGTGCATTCTCCTGTATGGAAATAACACTCTCAGCAGTTCGGTCTTCCTCAGAAGAGTCTTCCACAACCATCTCCATATCTCCAATAGCAGGAGGCTCCTAAGGAATAGGTGCAGGTCTATCTACTTCAACAAGAACAGCCTCTAGCACAGCAGTACTTCCAATCAATGGACTCAAACTCAAGGTGGCAGAAGCAGATGCTTCAGTTTCAGATTCTTCTTCTTCCTCATTCTCTGGAGTAGGCTGGTCTTCCTCATTAACGGGTGCTTCTTCATTTCTCTCTTCCAACACTGTTTCTTTTCCAGATGATACAATTTCATCAACAGGACTTGGAGGAAAGTTCAGATCCCTTCCATCAGATATTGAAGTATCCTCCTCATCAGTATCATCATTATACTGAGGTTCCTCTTAATCAGGTCCTAGACCTGGATCCCTCACATCCTTAGGCCTAGAAGGATGATCCACAGGATTAAACTTATCATGCATCTTCTCATCATCACTGGACCATTCTTTTCTCCATGGATTCCAATTGATCTTCATGTATTTACAAATAGTGCTTGTGATGCAAAAATTATTCCTTACCACTACTGCCACATCCTAAGACTCAGCTACTCCCTTCACTTTGATCATAACCGAAATTAACTTTGTAAAGAATAAAGCATTGGACATTGATTTGGGCCTGGTCATATCCTCAATCTGAGTCATTAATAGTCTACACAGATTTACTTTAACACCATGTCTTAACAGATGCAGTAAATAAATATCTTGGTATTTCAGATTTGCAAAGTCCCCTCTTCTTGGACTTAGCACATGTTGGATGAACTTGAACAGTAACCGGTTCTCTCCATCCATTTCTGCAGCAACCACTTTTCTTGGTGTACCATTTCCTATTAATTCTTCCAAAGACACTTCATATTCAAAGATATCACTTGTTGGGAAAAAATCCCTCAAGGTAACATTGAAGCATTTTTGGGTTGATTGTGTCTGTTGACAAAGCAGGTTTCCAAGGTGAATTGTCGAGCTCCATAGAATTTGTTGAAAATCCATGTTGACAAAGAACAATGACAAAGGAACAGACGGTCTAGAGGTAGTACAAAAAGAGCAGTACAAGGTGGTGCTATTTTCCAGTATTTGCCAAATTTTTGGGGTCCAAAATTTGGAGGTTGGTGAGCATCGCGAAAAGTGGATATCCATGAAGATCATATTTTAATATAGAAAAGGCATGAATTTTGCGAATAGAGGCTTCATTGATTGGATTTCGCGAAGACAATAATAATTTTGATAGTTTTCTTCGCGATTACATCAAGCTTCGTGAACGGAAGAGGTTGAAGCGCATCGTGGCGGTGAAGGGATTTGTGAGAGAGCTTCGCGGTGAAGGCGTGAAGGGATTGACGGTGATGCTCCACGATTACGTCAAGCTCTGCGATCAAAAAATTGTCGTGGTGCTTCGCGAGATTGAGAGAATTTCGACAGAAACTTCAGAGCTTCGCAATTTGTGATGACGTGGTGTTGACTTCGCGCGGAAGGATCGAGGGTCGGTGGAATCGCCTATAAATAGAGGCCTACCCCCTCGAGAGAAGGAGAGAGTTTTCAAAGAAAATATTTTTCTCTCGGTTAGGGAAGGTAATTCACGAAGGTTGTGTTCTTCGCGAAAGAGAGGAGCTTTGCGGCGGCTAATCTAGCTCCGTGAAGGAAGTGCGCTTCGTGAGGCCGCGTGCTCTAAGGATTGTGCTTCGTGAAGAGGCAGGATCTTCACGACGGCCTAAGCTTTGCAAAGGCTTGAGCTTCGCAAAAAGGCAGGAGCTTCGCAAAGGCTTGTTTGAGCTTTGCGAAATTGGGAGCCTTGCAAAGTATGGTGCTTTGTGAAGGTATTTCCAAAGGAATTTCCTAGTGTTTAAGAGGCAAAGGATTATTCATCAGTGGATGAAATTTGGACTTCAATAGATCATATATCAATAGTTGAGGATGCATGCATTCATGAAAATGAAAAGAATTACAAGTCTATAAACTGTGAGTGGATCCTTTCCAGAGCAGTGAGCAAAGGAAGAGGAAGAAAGTGATCCTCTCCACCGGTAGTGAGCCAGAGAGAGAGAAATAGGGAGTGACCCTTGGGAAAGAAGTGAGCTGACCCTAAAACTTGTAAAGGCAGTGAGCCTGGGCATAGAAGTGATCTAGACCAAACATTATTGGCAGTGAGCCTTAGTGGATTTGGTACAGCGGCACATCGTCATTGTATGCTCCTTGGACGTAACCCAGTGAGGGTGAACCAAGTAAAAATCTATGTGTCTGCCTGCTTGCTTCCCTGCATTGCATTCAAAGCATCATCATCAGATAAAGAAGAAAATAAGTGGTCATAATAAACACACAAATGCAAACAAAGCAACCCTTGTAATAAAGAGGCCAAGATCCAGTGGGGTAGGAAGAATTTAGAAAAGAATATACATACCCTGATTCACCCCCCCCCCCCTTCTCAGGGTATATAGGCCCCTATTGGTCCTAACATCACTTGTAGGAGGTACTGATTTAGAGAAATACCCAAACTATCCTTCATGTGGAACTTTCAGGCACTCAGCCCACTCAATAGAGGAAAAAGATATTGTTCTACCATTCACTATTGATATCATCCTATTCTCAGATTCTGATTTCTCAAAACAAACAAACTCATAAAATTCTTTTACCAACTTCGGATAATAAGGACCATTGTTGTTCGAGAATCATTCTACCCATTTTTGATCTTCTAGTACTTCCAGAACCAAAGACTTACTGGATATCAACCATTCCGTGCATAGCTCTTTCTCAACTACTATTTCCCTTTGAAAAAGATGTGGATTTGTTGGTTTCTTCACTTCACTTCCACTACTAGACTCTCCTTTGAGTCTCTTGGCATTCATCTCCTCATCCTTCTCGCTGACTGATGGTCTCTTTACTCTTTCCATTTTGCGAATCGCGAGGCTTAGGGTTCGAAGATTTTGGAGCTAAGTCTTGAAGGTAAAGGGTTCGAGGTGAATTGAGAGAGGTCAAGACTAATGTTTTATCATTTAGGAATCATAAAATAAATAAATAAAGCATAATACATATGATATAGATTCTGGCGGCTAAAGATACAGAAGTTTAAAAACAGCGCAATCCTAACGGTAGAGTATACCGATGAGGATTTCTAACGGTGAGGTATTCTAACGGTGAGGTCCACTAACAGTGAGGTATAGCGGTTAGGTTCATACCAATGAGGTATAGCGGTGAGGTTCATACCAGTGAGGTATAGAGGTGAGGTTTCTAACAGTGATATTTCTAACGGTGAGGTTTCTAAAGGTGAGGTTTCTAACGGTGAGGTTTCTAACGGTGAGGTTTCTAACGGTGAGGTTTCTAATGGTAAGGTTTCTAACGGTGAGGTTTCTAATGATGAGGTTTCTAACGGTGAGGTTTCTAATAGTGAGGTTTCTAATGGTGAGGTTTCTAACGGTGAGGTTTCTAACGGTGAGGTTTCTAACGGTGAGGTTTCTAACTTACAAAGTCTATCATTCCTAACTCATGTCTAATGTAGCTTAACCTATACGAACTTAAAGGCTTGGTAAAAATGTTGGATAATTGATGTTAAGTACCTATAAATTCAAGAGTAATATGACCCTTTTGGTAATGATCTCTCAGAAAGTGGTGCCTTACATCAATGTGTTTGGTCTTAGAGTGAGATACATAATTCTTAGAGATATTAATCGCACTAGTGTTATCACAGTTTATAGAGACATGTCTATACTGATATCCATAGTCCAATAATGTATGTTTCATCCACAGAATTTGTGCACAGCAACTACCAGCATCAATGTACTCTGCTTCAGCAGTAGACAATGCAACATAATTATGCTTTTTACTACACCAAGATACTAGGGACTTACCAAGAATATAACATGTTCAAGAAGTGATCTTTCTATCTAACTTGCAACCAGCAAAGTCAGCATCTAAATAACTTATTAAATTGAATGATTTTCCTTTTGGATAAAATAATCCTAAGTTAATAGTTTTTTTAAGATATTTGAAAATTCGTTTAACATCAATCAAGTGTGACTCTCTTGGATTAGCTTGAAATCTTGCACACATACACACACTAAACATAATATCTGATCGACTAGAAGTAATATAAATCAGACTCCCTATCATACCTCTGTAGTTGGTTTGATCCACTGGTTTTCCAGTTTCATCAGCATCCAACTTACAAATAGTACTCATAGGTGTATCACTTTCCTTAATACTATCTAAACTAAAACATTTTAAAAGATCCTTTTTATATTTACTTTGATTTAAAATAATACCATTTTCATTATGAAAAACTTGAAATCCAAGGAAGTATTTGAGTTCTCCCATTAAACTCATTTCAAATTCATTTTGCATACTCTTTGAAAAATCAGTACATAAAGAATTTTTAGAAGATCCAAAAATAATATCATCAACATATATTTGCACTATCAAAACATCTTTGGAAATTATTTTAATAAAGAGAGTTGGATCAGCAATCCCTTTAGAAAAACCTTTTGAAATAATAAAATTACTAAGTCTATCATACCAAGCTCGTGGGGCTTGTTTCAAACCATATAAAGCTTTAGAGAGCTTAAAAACTTGATTTGGAAAATGAGGGTTAGTAAATCCAGGTGGTTGTTCAACAAAAACATCTTCAATTATAAAACCATTTAGAAAATCACTTTTAACATCCATTTGATATAACTTGAAATTCAAATGAGCATCATAGGCAAGTATAATCCTAATAGATTCTAATCTAGATACAGGTGCAAAGGTTACCTCATAGTCTATTCCTTCCTATTGATTATACCCTTGTGCAACTAGCCTTTCTTTGTTTCTAACTATGTTTCTAGACTCATCAACTTTATTTCTAAAAACCCATTTAGTGTCTATAGTCAAAGTGTCCTTAGGTCTGTCAACTAATTCCCAGACTTTGTTTCTTTCAAATTGATTTAATTATTCTTGTATATCCATTACCCAAAATTCATCATTGATTGCATCATTGATATTTTTAGGTTCTAATTGTGAAATAAAGGCTTCATGTTCAACCTGATTTCTAAGAGAATCTCTAGTATATGTCCCTATATCAATATTACCAACAACAGCATCTAAAGGATGATTCTTTATAATCCTAGTTGATCTAGTAAATATAGGACTAGAAATTTTTGGTTCTTCTCTATGTTCGGGTTTACCAGAAACAGATTCTGGAATACTTCCAAAACTGGTTATCTTTACAACAAGTTCACTATTTTTGTCATTAAGGTCCAGAATAGACAGATCTTCTTTAAGATTTTCAAGAGAAGACTTAGGTTCATGAAGATCAGTTTCATCAAATTTTATGTGAACAGATTCTTCCACACATTTGGTTCTATTATTGAAGACTCTATAATATTTACTAGTTATAGAGTAACCTAGAAAGATTCCTGCATCACTTTTAGAAGAAAACTTGTCAAGATTATCCTTAGTATTGAGAATAAATACTTTTCAACCAAAAACTCTGAAGTAACTAACTTTAGGCTTCCTATTATTCCACAGTTCATAAGGGGTATTTTTTAGAACAGGTCTAATCAAGACTCTATTTATAATATAACAAGATGTATTCACAGCTTCAGCCTAGAAATAAACAGGTAGTTCATACTCATTAAGCATAGTTCTTGCAATTTCCTGAAGGGTTCTATTCCTTCTTTCAACTACACCATTCTATTGAGGTGTCCTAGGGGCAGAAAATTTGTGACTGTAGCCATTGTTTGAGCAGTAAGATTCAAACTCATGATTTTCAAACTCACGGCCATGATCACTTCTCAAGGTTTTAATCTTAAGTCCACTAAGGTTCTCTACAGACTTGGAGTATTTCATAAAATAAGAACAGGCTTCACTTTTGTGAGCAAGAAAGTATAACCAAGTTTATCTAGAAAAGTCATCTACTAGGACATAGACATAGTGCTTCCCATTTAAACTAGAAACTCTAGAGGGTCCAAACAAGTCCATGTGAACCAACTCGAGAGGTTGAGAAGTTGAAACTTATTTATTTAATTTGAATGCAACTTTATGTTGCTTTCCCTTTTGACAGGGAGTACAAACTTTGTCTGATGGGAATTTTAGTTGAGGTAGGTCTCTAACTAAATTTTTCCTAGTTAGTTTTCTAAGTGAATGAACATTGCAGTGTCCTAATATTCTGTGCCACAACCAAGACTCTTTATGAAAATCATTTAAATAAGTAACCTTTTTTTGTCTAAAGAATTTAAATCTACAGCATAAACATTTTCATTTCTTAAGGCAGTAAATACCAAAACATTTTTAGAATTAAAAACATTACAAGCATCATTTTCAAATTTAACATTGAAACAATCACCACACAACTGAGAAATGCTTAACAAGTTGTATTTTAATCCATCAATAAAAAATACTTTAAAAATTAAAACTGAATCAGTGTTACCAATCTAGCCTAAGCCGATGATTTTTCCTTTTGAATTGTCACCAAAGATGACATGCCCTCCATCAATCTTGATTAAATTTTTGAAACAAGAGTAATCTCCAGTCATATGACTTGAACATCCACTGTCCAAGTACCATGTCTTATTATGGAAACTCTTCAAGCAGGTCTCCTACAAAACAAGTTTAAACAGAAAATTATTTTGGTACCCAGATTTTCTTGGATCCAGACAGGTTAGCAAGCAAAACTTTTGGTACCCAGATTTGTCTAATGGGTTTCATATAATCAATAGATTCACATGATTTTAAAAGATAAACTTTGTTTGATCTATAACTCTATGAATAACTAGTTGAAGCATATGAACTTCCAGAACTAGAACTAGCATCATTCTGTCCAGATTTAGGAATAAATCTAGTTTTAGTAATCTGTCTCTGTCCAGGCTGATAGCCTATTCTAGTGGTATATTTTGGTGCCACTTTTTTACCTAACATTTGTATAAGTGTATCCTTTCCATTTGTGAATTTCTATAAGTCATTACTTGGTTTCTCATTAGACAATTTCAGTTCAGTATTTTCCTTAAGTAATTGAGCATTCTTTTCCTTTTCTATATCAAGTGCAGATTTAACAGAGCCGGTCAAATCATACTATTTCTTCAAGGTCTTATACTTGTCCTTAAATTCATTAGAGGTTTCTTCTAGCATATTACAATATTCAAATAATTCTTCACTAGACATATTTTCAGATTCAGAATCAAAATCAACTCCAGAATAATATGAATTTAAAGTAGGAGTATTCAATGTTACCTCAGATGTGTTTTTCATAAAACACATGTTAGCTTTTTGAGATTTTTCATCCTGAGTGGAATCAGAATCACTTGAACTGTCTTCTGAAGCACTCCATGTTTCTTTCATAGCTTTCTTATATTTGTTGTCCTTGTACTCATATTTCTTTTTGTATTTTAATTTTGGACAGTCAGCCTTCACATGTCCTTTCCTCTTGCATTCGTAGCAGACTATGTCATCACTTTTATCATTCCTATTCCAATCCTTCTTCTAATGACATTTATTGTCATACTTTCCCTTGTAATTGGATTTTCTGAAAAACTTATTCTTTCTATAAAACTTCTTAAATTGTCTGGCTATTTGAGCCATTTTAACATCACTGTCAGAATCTGAACCTTCACTTGTTGATCTTTCAGTAGGTATGTGAGCTTTCTCCTTGTCCTTGCTCTTTGAGGCAGTAGACTTAAATGCCACATACTTCCTCTTTGGTTCATCATCTTCCTCTTTGTTTACTTTTAGTTCTTATTCATACATCATTAACTTACCAATCAGCTCCTTAACAGGCAGTGAACTTATATCACAAGATTCTCTTATTGAAACTGAAGTGCCTCTCCATCTTTATGGCAGACATCTTAATATCCTCATGATTTTCTCTTTTGCAGGAACAGCTTTTCCAAGTGATCTCATTGTATTTACAATTTATTTAAACCTGAGATACATGTCAGAAATAGGTTCGTCAGGCTTCATTTTAAAATTATCATACTTAATAGTGTAGGTATTCAATCTCATTTCTTTAACATTGGTTGTTCCCTCATGGGAAATAGCCAAAGTATCCCAGATTTCATAAGCAGTTTTACAAGCAGATATTTGATTAAATTCTTCATCTCCTAAAGCACAATACAAGTCATTCATTGCTTTACAATTATTATTATAAGTTGTTTTAGTAGGTTCATCTCAAGTAGTTCTTTCAGTTTCTGGAATCTTATACTGAGTTTCAATAGCAGTCCAGATATGAAATCCCATACTTTCTAAATGAATTTTCATTTTCAGTTTCAATTGGGAATAATTAATAGCATTAAATAAAGGTGGCATGTTGGTAGCAGCACCTTCTAATCTATTATCCATAATCAGATTTTAGCAAATATATTTAAAGAGATAAAATTTAGAACTAACAAAAATTTAAGATCTTTAAGATACAACTAAAATCACAGTTGAAAAATAGATTATTTCGAAATCCTTTAAAAAAACGATCCTCTGATATCAAATGTTGGTCGGAGTGGACACTCAAGAGGGGGGTGAATTGAGTTCCAGTTAAAATTTTTGTTAAAAAATTTATGATTAAAATCCCCCAAATTAAATAAAAATTAAACTGTAGTGAATTTATAAAGATTGTAATTTTTCAATTAGTTTCTCAAGAGATTGATTATTTCTCAGTTAACTCAACCTGAGGATTGATTAACTTTTGAAACTAACTTACTGGCTAACAAAAGTTATAAACACTTGCTAGTTTAACTAACAGAGTAACTTTAAAATAAATTTATATTTCAAAGTACTTAGCAGTGGAATATTTAATATAGTTTAAAACAAAATAAACAAGCACAACAGTTTTAACCAAGAGGTTCAGTCTCAAGCTGAGACTTAGTCCTCTCAAATAGTTTATATAAAATTTGATCCACACCGTGGATCGGGGTAAACAACAGTACACAGACTATTCAGATACTAAGACCTCTACCACAGTTTTTCGTGGGAAAAACAAAACAATAGCACACAGGATATCCATGTCACAGTTGACCTCTACCACTATCCATAGTGGGAAATTAGAGAGTAAGGGAGAGATTGAGTAAGGATTTAGAAATCCTCCAGTTCAGTACAGGAGACAGTGTGTGTCTAAAAATACAGAGCACACACACTGCTCAAAATGTAAATATATGAAACACAATAGATCTAAACAGATATAGAAGAGTTTAGAATGCTCTATGTGTTTTGAGTAAAGCTCTGGACTCCTTGGATTGATGCAGATGCAGCTTTGATTCCTTCTCTGGTTTTTGTCAAGAAAAACAGACTCTCATTTTTGTATTTGACTTCCAGGTCTAGATTGATCAGCTTGAGTTCAAGTGAAATCGTTGAATCTCTTTACTCCTTGAGTGATCAGGTTCTATGGATTCAGTATGTGTTCTTCCTTCTTCTTTTATGCATGTGAGTCCTTGTGTATCTCTAAAAGATTGTCTCGTATGTGCATGGAAAGACTGACTGATCACCACACATCTTTAGTAGTTCAAGGTTCCCTTATATAGCTTTAGCTCCGTCAATAGGAATGATTACCTTTTTACAGGTATGAGGTACGATTCCTGAAATTCCAACCACTATCATTAATTTATAGTAGGTGCATTAAAAACATAAAATATGATCGTTGCTAAATAAACAAATAAAAATAGAGTTTAGAGAAACTATGGATGATTTCCATCAGTAGCTCTTAGTATCAGTGAGCTCGTATCGGTAGCTCTTCTGTATCGGTAGCTCTTCTGTATCAGTAGCTGTTATCCTTTATAACGATAGCTCGCAGGAATCGGTAGCTTCTCCAATCAGTAGTTGTTACTCTTTATAACAGTAGCTCTATGTATCGGTAGATCTGTCCATCAGTAGCTCCTTCTATCGGTAGATCCTTTGTACTTGTGACATTTGTGTATCGGTAGACTTTGTAGCGGTAGAATTTATAGTTGTATCGGTGGGCTTCATATCGGTAGCTATCTGTCTGTCTGTTTGTATCGGTAACTATGTACATACCAGTAGACTTACTCTATCGGTAGGTCTATATCAGTCGACTTGTGCATACCGGTAGACTTATTCTATCGGTAGATCAGGTGTAACGGTGACTATCTGCATACCGGTGACCTTATCTATATCAGTAGACTTGTATACTGGTGTACTTAGCCTTATCGGTAGCCATTGTTCATATTGGTGGACTTTGTCTATCGGTAGGCTATGTACTGGTAGGTCTGTATCAGTGAATCAACACTTAATGCTTATTTGTTCTATAGAAATCATATTCAGATTGAGTTAGTAACATTTCTAAACAAGTATAAACACATATAACCATTGATTAACAAATTTCAATGATCATTGTGATATTTTATCAACTTAATAATATGAATTCATAGATTAAAATACTAATTATTATAAAGATAAACATTATTCGGGATTCTCAAAGAATATTAAAGCATAATTGGGATTATCAAAATAGGTGAGGTCAACAATATGATGTTAGTGTTATGCTTTCCATTCGAGATGTAAACATGAATATTCCATGTAGGTATTGTTTTCAAAATAGTTGAACATTTCAACATGGAGTGCTCCTCACTATCTTGACTGGTTATGTACTAATGATGTTCTTGTCGCATGTTTCAATGATTAGAAATTGATTGATTATGCCTTGGGTAGTTTTTCCCGGGATAAATTGTTATGATATTGTTGATATGTTGTGAGAGTGGTGATGGAGGAATGAGATGGGATGAACAGAAAGGTGTTGAGGATGACACTGAAATGGTTGGTTAGATGAGAAATTGAGATTCCTCATGTTCCCTACTTTGATGATGATAAGTATAGGAATGATGGGTAAGTTTAGCCAATGGTTGTGTGGTAGATGATCGTGTTTTCCTTACTTCATGTGTTGTTCCTTATGATGATGTTGTGATTTATGTGGTTTGATCTAACTTTTTTATTTGATGTTATCTAAAGATATATCATTAAAACGTCATTGAGACGTTGTGTGAGGGAAATATAAAGAAGAATCTTGAGGTTAAGCCTTGTTGAATTTTCAGCAGCGGGAAGTACCGAAGTTCTTCGGTTGAGCTCCTATCCATGAGGCTGAGGAATGGATGGAAGGAGTTGAGGTGGCCTTTGAGCAAGTGAGGACTCCATATCATTTTGGGTCGCACTAGCATTTGGCTTGTTTCAAAAGGTGGGTCAAAGATGGTGGAAGATGAAGTATGGAAATCCAGATGGGATGCCTTGGACAGGGTTTCTTGAAATATTCAATAATGATTTTGTTTCTCACATGTAGATTAGAATCCACATAAAGGAGTTTTTGGAGATCCAGCACAGTGAGTATAAGGACCCAATCCTTATTCAACCCATAATGTCATTTTTAGACAAGAATTCACTTCCTTTCATTTCGAAGATCTCTTCAGGTTTAGAGTTTATTCTTTTCATGAGAAATATTTACGATTTTCAACTTGACTTTTTCTTTATTCCTACACATCCTTAAAACTTATGAAAAACTTTTAAAAATATGGGATGAGCACAAAATTCTCAGTAAGAGACATAAAAAATAAAGGAACTCGTTAGTCCATTTTAAAATCATGATATCATAAAAGATTTTACTTTTAACATAAATAAAATTTGAGTTCAAATAATCGTTTACTTACACATGAAATCATCTTTAATGCCCAAATTTTTTCATAACACTTTATAAGAAAACATAAAGACAAAATCATAATCATTATGGTTTCTTAAAAAACATGAGAACCAATGAAAAACATTTTCTTGAAAACACACTTTTTTACCCAAAAAGGGAAAATCATTCCTTTAAAACAAAAGATCATTAGCTTACCTTTTAAAATCAAATGATTTCCATGAAAACTTGTTAGCAAGCATAGGAAAGTCATGTGGGTACCTTGAGACATCATCTTCATAGAACCCTTATAATTGGAATAATCATGCGGACGACTCCCAATATAATTCTCTAGAGAACACAGTCATTACCCAGAGGGTTATATCGGGCTCACCTTTTAACTTGAGCTATATCAGGATCACCCGTCATCAGGATTTATATCGGGCTCACCCGTCATCATAAACAATGTACAATGATCATATCATAAATAAAACATTTTAAGCTTTCACCTTTGATCATAAAGCCCTTGAAAAATTCTTTTAAACCCATAAGAAAAACAATTTCAGATATCGAAATACCATTTACTTTTAAAAAATAATTTTCAAAACTAAAATACCTAGAACAAAGGGAAAGAGAGTTTTTCTTTGAGGAAAACATAAAATCTTGTAAAAGAGATAAAACATCAAACAACGATTTTGGCGGCAGGAAATTCGTTGACACCATATTCTTTAAAATAAAACATTTCTTTTGTCTTTTGTAAATAAAGTCAAAATGTTTGGTAAAAATATTTTTTTTGAAACCCTTTGAAAGAAAGTCAAAAATGAAAAAAAAAATCATTTATAACTCTTTTATGTATATATAAATTTATTCATAAAATAGTTTTAAGAATATGGACATGGAAGAGAAAGATTTTGAAAATAGATCTTTAAGATGTTTAAAATGAGGTTTTAAGTTAAAGTGTCTCTTACCTTTAAGTCTCACTCACCACACATGTTATTTATCTTCCTAAATAATAACATATGTTAATTATTTAATTGTTTAAGAACCTTTTTCAAGTTTATTATTCCTTTTATTTTATTTATTACCATGTTATATTCAATTACTTAATCATTTCAGTTCATGTCGGGCGTTTTGAAAATATTCGACTCATATGTCCAAAATGACTTCGGTAGCTTGACTATAGTCAATGAGATTATTATTTCATCATCTCAAGAATAATAATCATGACATAATTATCATTTTTATACATCAATTATAATTTTAAAACCAATCATGAAAAATGATTATAGAAAATGAATTATCTTACAATCATCGAGATGGTAAGTCATACGTATGCATGAGTAACATTTCCAAATTTCAATGATCATGATAGGAAGATAAGTATTATTTTATCCTTCCATATTCACTATTGGAAAATTATCCTATACCCACGGTTTGGAACCGTGGGGGCTTGAGTCATTGGTATAGCTCTGAGTTATGCCCACATTTTGAAAAATCTATTTCCATGATTATGAATTGTGGTAATAGTTGAGTCCATAAAGTCAATAACCTTATACCCACAGTTCTGAAACTGTGGCTGTAGGATTTAAAAAAAATGTTTGTCATCGGATTCGAACCCTGGACCGCCACTACAGAATCCAAGTGCATTACTACTGCACCATATGTGATTATTAGTATAAGAATATATATTTACTTATATATATTATTTTAAACCGTGGAAATAGATTGAAAAATGTGGTAATAGGTATTCTCATGGGAATTTTTTTCCCGCACTTACCCGGGAAAATCTATAGCCACAGTTTACAAAAACTGTGGCTATAGGGTTGAATTATACCCACAATTTTGGGAAAACTGTGGGTATAGGTTTGACCTATACCCACAATTTTTTGAAGTACCGTGGGTATAGGTATTGAACCAAACCCTATACCCACAGTTTCTAGAAAAATTGTGGGTACAGGTCATGAACGAAACCCTATACCCACGTTTTTCTCCAAAACCGGGGGAATAACCTTATTTTCCGATAGTGATTGGTCATTATATCATAAATACCATATTATTTTTTTAAATATACTTATATATATCATCCATGTGATGTAGTTAAAAAAATGAATCACATTGTTAAGTGGACGTGGTAGTTCACATGTACTCACAAACGACGTTATTGTTTTTCAATGAATGGAAAGGTAAGAAAATAGATGATATATTACATTTAAAAAATGATAATTATATCATGAATACCATATATATTCATTAAATCCATCATTATAACCAGTTGTGAGAGACGGTAATGGAAAACGAATTACAACGATTCGCGAGGTGGTAGTCCGTCAAACACACAAACGATGGCTTCATTTCTCATTTGATGGAAGAAGGATATGGATATATGTTATGTCACTAATATAATAACATATAAATATATGGAAGATATTGATGTTATCATATCATCATGGTTGAATAAATTTTGAAGGAGGTAGAATAAGAAATAAAATGAAAACACTCAATTAATAACTATACATTTTCTTCAAACAACCTCCTTTGCATTACACCTTAATCCCTCTAAGGTTGGTATTCTGCCCAAAATAAAACCTATAGAATGTAGGGAGGGATGTTGGGAATAGATTTGGGTAGGGATTGACCGAACCAAAAGGATTTTGGAGTGTGAAGAAGGGAGGAGATGATGTCCCTCTTTATAAGTGAGGGGAGGGCATTCTTGGATACATAAATTATTAAATTAATATAATTTATTTTTCATATAAAAAATGGCTTCAAATTGATATAATTAGAAGATAAGATGAGGATGGATCAAAATCCTCTAATCCAATAAAATTTGGACATGTTTAGATTATGTTAACCATTATCTTTTTGTTTTAACCCATGTTAATCTTTTTTAACAATTATCGCAATAACGAAGTTTTTACTCTTTAAAGGGTCAATATAGATACTATAAAAGGACAAATAACTTATAAATGAACTATGGTTGATATTTTCAACCATATCCCAATCACTTGGCCGAAGATATGATTTTTAGGAATTTAAATCATTTAATAAAATATTATTTATTATAAAATATCATTAATATCATTTTTAGAACTATCATTTAATTTGAATTTGAAAACAACATAACAACAAAGGAATTTGAATCCAATCCTTTCAAAAATCCCTAAAATTTATATTTATCTACAAAATTCATGGAATACAATGATTCATTCAAATTATATTACTTTTAATATTTTTTGAATAATTTATTTTATTTTTTTATTAATTGGATAAATAGTGTTGGTGTTGCGAAAGCATTTTAGGTAATTATTTCATCACTAAAAATTATAAAAAAATATCATGACAAAAAAAATTATTTTTCTGATAACTATTTAGAACCGAACATTGACTCTGCTCATCCCTATGTCAAAAAATTAGAGGATAATAAAACAAAAAGAAAACATTTTTTACTTTTCTTTACATAAAATAATATAAAGATCAAAATCAAAGAAATATGGAACCAAGTTGTCATATTTTCGAAACTTGGATGGAAGTGGTCAAAATTCACTCATACAATAAGATAAATACAAGTGTTATGGCCGTTTTTTAGTTCTTATAAAATTATTTTTAACCATAATTACCTGATTTACTCTTACTGTGGTGATAAAAATTTACCAAGGTTACTATTTATAAATATCAAAAAATAAAATGGTCCTATTTACCAGATTTGGACCTCCTGATTCCAAATATGGAATCCATTATTGAAGATTCAATTTCTAGAAGTGGCGGAAATTAATTTCAGATTAAAACACAAAACGCAACGAAAAATAGTTTTTCAAAAAAAATGTCTTTTTAAGTATAAAAATGTTTTTATACCAAATTCAACCATAAAATTGATTCCAATAAACATAATTGGATTATTCATAATATAAAAGAACTAATGTTACTTTAAAACCAAAAAAATGAAACTTTGTTAATACTTGAAACAAAAAGAATTGTTTATTAAAAATCAGTGTTTTTCATTATTCATTGGAAAATCAATCTTTTCATAAAAATATAAAAAATTCACTCAAAGATAATTTTGACATGCTGATTTAAAAAATGATATACTTTTATCAAATAAAATTTTTAAAAGTTCCAGAAATTAATTATAATAATCACTCATAAAAAACAATAAAATCCATTTTTAAAGAAAACGTATTTTTAAAGAATAAAATGGATTTACTAAAAATTGAGTGTTTATTAACTAATAATTTATCAATACAGTGGTATTGAGTAGGAACAATATATATATTTCATAAAGTAGATAATCTTATTCATACCTTTCAATTTAACGGCTAGGTTATAACGGTCATATTTAAATATTAATATTTCATGGTTCGGTTAAGCTCGATGTTGCATATTGTATATGCTATCGAACAAGGTGTTATTTTAAAATCTCAAGATATTACATTCCCCCCTTTTAATAAATTGCATCCACGCAAATTGAACTTGATCTCGATAATAAAAGGTTTAACATTTGAAAATACTTTTATTAAAATCTCACATCGTAGAAAATGTTAATAAAACTTCCCCTCGAAAAGAGGAAAATGGAAATATGAAGGTCATCTGAAATAACACATATCTAAATTTCCAAATAAGATAACATTAGTGGAAAGTGAAAATATGATCATGTAAGAAAAGCATACTGTCCAAATAACGATGGAGAGTGACAGAGATCATTGATCACAAGAAAGTGAATGATCATAAGAAATTTAATGACCACAAATCGTAAACTAAAGAGATGTGAAATGAACATAAATTTATCATAAATGAAGGTAATATGATAAAATTTTTGTTACAAGATCACTTTCCTAGAGTTAGTAATTCTTTTACCATCTAGACTAAGAACTTAAGAAAATATACTTAAAAAGGTATAATTTCATCCTTTAATCAAATTTCACCATAATCTCATCTTTTACTCCAAACAATGAGTATTTATGGTGAATTTTTCATGTCTGAAGCATTAAAATCAACTTCTAATAGATTTCATAATTTCACAAAAGGATAACAAGTTATTCCTCCTGTCTTGAGACATTAACCAAAACCAAAATGATTAGCACAAGGTAAGATAATTCCCAACATGAATAAACTTTCATATGATGAAATGAAACATTCTCTCAAAGCCTCAACAATAACACTCAAAGTTCAACTTAGATCATTTGATAAAAAAACTAACCTTAAAATTCTTCAAAATATTTCTGATCAAGTTTGAAACCCAAAAATCAAAAGGATTTTATCACGTATTCTTCCAAGATTAATTTAACATTTATCTCCAAATAACATCAATCACCTTTAAAGTCTCATACCAAAAATGTATACATCTTAATCATATAATCTCCAAGATATGCTAATCATTTCCATAAATAAATAATCTTATATCTCAAATAACCTCAATAACCTCAACATTAAAGAATGTTTTAACCTCAATGGTTATCTTATACCTTTCAACATACATCCCCAAAAATTTAATAGCATTTTTCCAAGATAATACTTCATGTTAAACCTAAGGATCACATATACCTCAATCCAATAAAACGTCTCACAAAATATCATTTTTTACCTTAAAATCATATCACATAAAACCTATAAAGGGGTGTTAAAGCCTTTGAACTTATGACCAACCTCAAACTTATAAACTAATGATGGTATCCATAACTCTTAAGATAACCTCACATAAAAACGTCATAATCTTTAAGGTTTTCTAAACCTTTCCTCTAATAACAACTATAAGGGTTTAATCCTTATTCAACTCATAATTTCGTTTTTAGACAAGAATACATTTCCTTTCATTTCAATGATCTTTTTGGGTTTAGAGTTTTAGAGAATTAAGTCATAAATCTTACATAACAAACTCATACAATACATGTTGGACACTTCCTCTTAGTATCCATTTTTTCCACAATACAAAACTTTTAAAAAAAACATGTATTCATTAGAAATCATTCTGATTTTTAACTTGACATCTTCTTTGTTCCTACTTATCCTTAAAACCTGTGAAAAACATTTAAAAACATAAGATGAACACAAAAAAACTCAGTAAGGGACATAAAAAAAAGGAACTCGTTGTTGCATTTTAAAATCATGAGATCAAAAAAATTGGCTTTAACATAAATAAACTTTAAACTCAAATAATCGTTTACTTACACATGAAATCAACTTTACTACCCAAATTTTTTCATAAAACACTTTATAAGAAAACATAAAAGCAAAATAATAATCATGAGGGTTTTTTAGAAAACATGAGAACCCATGAAAAACATTTTATTGAAAACATATCTTTTTACCCAAAAGGGAAAATCATTCCTTTAAAACAAAAGATCATTAGCTTACCTTTTGAAATCAAACGATTTCCATAAAAAACATTAGCAATCATAGAAAAGTCATGTAGGTACATTGGGAAATCATCTTCATATAACCCTTATAATAATCCTTACAATCAGAGTAACAATATGATCGAATTTTAATATAATTCTCCAAAGAACATAATCATTACCTAATGCATTGGAGAACTATATCAGGTTCAACTATCATTTTGAGCTATATCGGGCCCATCCATCATCATGAGCTATACCAGGTTCACCCATAATCATAAACAATATACAAGAATTATATCATGAATAAAACATTTTAATCTTGCACATTTCATCATAAAGCTCTTGAAAAACTCTTTTGATCCCATAAGAAAAAAACTTTCAAATATTGAAATACTCTTTCCTTTAAAAACCTGTTTTCAAAACTAAAATACTTAAAACAAAGGGAAATATGGTTTTTCTTTGAAGAAAACATGAAATGTTGTAAATAAGGAAAAACATCAAATAACGATTGCAATGGCGGAAAAACCCATTAACGTCATATATATTAAAATAAAACATTTTTAAAGAAAGTCAAAATGTTCGGTAAAAAGATTCTTTTTTGAAAACCTTTGGAAGAAAATCAAAATCAACATAAAATGACCTTTAAAATTCTTTTATGTCCATATAAATTCATAAAATAATTATAAGAATATGGACATGAAAGAGAAAAAAATTGAAAATAAATCTTTAAAATATTTAAAATGATGTTTTAAGTTAAAGTGACTCTTACATCAAGTCTGACTCGTCGCATTATTTAACTTTATGAATAATAAATGTATGTTAATTATTTACTTGATTAAGAACTTTTTTCAAGTTTATTGTTCCTTCATTTTATTTATCACCATGTTATATTCAATTACTTAATCATTTTAGTTCATGTTGAACGTTTTGATGATATTCGGATCATATGTCCAAAATGACTTCAGTGGGTTGACTATAGTCAATGAGGTCATTATTCCATCATCTCAAGAATAATAATGATGACATAATTATCATTTTTATACATCAATTATACTTTTAAAATCAATCATAAAAAATGATTATGAAAAATGAACTACATTACAATCATGAAGACAGTAGGTTGTACGTACGCATGAGTAACGTTTCAAATTTTCAATGATCATGATGGAAAAAAGACAAGTATTATTTTATTTTTCTAGGGTGATCATTATATCATAAATACCATATTGTTCTTTTAAATATACTTATATATATCATTCATGCGATGTGATGAAAAAAAAGAATCACATCGCTTCGTTGAGGTGGTAATCCACACATACTCACGAATGATGTCATTTTTTAATGAATGGAAAGATAAGAAAATAGATAATATATTACATTTCAAAAATGATAATTATGTCATGAATATTATATATATTCATTAAATCCATCATTATAACCAGCTGCGAGAGGTGGTGATGGAAAACGAATTACATCAGTTTGTGAGGCGGTAGTCAACCATACACATGAACGATGGTTTTATTTCCCATTTGATGGAAGAAGAAGATGGATATGGGTTATTTCATTAATATAATAACATCTCAGTATATGGAATATACTAATGTTATCATGTCATCATAGTTGAAGAAGATTTGAAGGAAATATAATAAGAAATAAAATGAAAACGCTCGATTAAGAACTATACCGCTTCTTCGGGCAACCACATTTTCTTTACACCTTAAGCCCTCTAAGGTTGGTATTTTGCCCAAAATAAGACCTCTAAAATGTGGGGAGGGATGTTATAAAGGGACTTGGGCAGGGATTGGATGAACCAAAATGCTTTTGAAGTGTGAAGAAAATAGGAGATGAGGTGTTTTTTTATAAGTGAGGGGAGAACATTCTTGGAATTATATAAAATATTAAATTAATATAAATTATTTTTAATTGAAAAATGGCTCTGAAATGATATAATTCGAAGATAAGATGAGGATGGGTCGAAATCCCCTCACCCAATAACATCTGGACATGTTTAGACTATGTTTTTACCCTTATATTTTTGTTCTAACCTGTGTTAACTCATCTTGACAATTATCACGATAAATAAGTTTTTACTCTTTATGGGTTAATATAGTTACTATAAAAGGACAATTGACCCGTAAATGGACAATGGTTGATATTTTCAACCAAAACTCAATCACTAGCCTAAAAATATAAGTTTTTTAGGAATTTTAAATCATTTGATATAATATTATTTATTATAAATAACATTAATGTCATTTTTGGAACTATTTATCTCATTTAACTTTGAAAACAAAATGAAAAAAATATAGTGTTCTATAAAAATCGGTATTTTTCACTATTCACTAGAAAATCAATCTTTTCCGGAAAATATCAAAAATTCACTCTAAGCTAATTTTGACATGCTTATTTAAAAAATGATATCATTTTTATCAAATAAAATTTCAAAAAATTCTAGAAATTAATTATAATATTCGCTCACAAAAAGAAAAAAACCCATTTCTAAAGAAAGCGTATTTTTGAAGAATAAAATAACTTTACTAAAAATTGAGTGGTTATTTACTAAGAATTTATCAATACATTTGTGTTAAGTATGACCTTTATATGTATTTCATAAAGTAGTTAATCTTATTTGTAGATTGGTACAAGTACCTACCTCAAGGAGAGGTGGAGACATTCTTTTATAGATAGAGGGAAAACATTACATGACAGAAGAATCTAATGTAGGACTCGAAAATACATTTAATCGGGTCTAACACTTCCCCTCAAGCTACAACAGGTGTAGCTTGGAAGATGAGTCCCACAAAAAAACACCAAAAACAAGATCTTACACACTCTCTGTTAAACTGGGTCGTTGATGTTGTGGATGCCCAACTTGGTGCAGAGAGAGTCCGATCGAGCTCCTAATTGGACTTTGGTGAAGATGTCGGAAAGCTGATCAGCCGTCGGAATATAGTTAAAACTGACATGGTGTTGCTTGATTTGATAGTGAAGAAAGTGGTAGTCTTCCTCGATATGTTTCGTGCGTTCATGGAAGACTGAATTGAAAGCAATCTTCATGGATGCCTGATTATCACACCAAATATGAGCAGATGTCTAAGGCGGGAAGCCAATTTCATAGAGAAGATGACGAAGCCAAAGAATTTTAGTAGTGAATGTGGTCATCGCACAGTATTCAGATTCAGCACTGCATCTGGAGACGACAGCTTGTTTCTTACTTCGCCATGAGATAACATTACCTGCCAGGAAAATGACAAACCCAGAAGTAGGCTTCTGGGTAGCTAAGAAACCAACATAGTCAGCATCATAGAAGGTATCAATATTCATATGATCATGATGTGAATACCTAAGATCACGGGCATGGTCTTTCTTAATGTACTTAATAATGCGAAGGACAACATCTCATTGGGATTTCGTCGGATGTTTCATGAATTGGCTAACCTTGATGACAGCGCAGGCAATATCCAAACGAGTCATGGTAAGATAATTGAGTTTTCCCACAAGACGACGGTACCTCTCTGAGTGAGAATATGGGTTTGTGGCATCATGCAGAGATTGTTCCCTGAGTTCAAGAGGAGTGTTCACGGCAGTTGTCTAAGACAAACCAGCATCCTGCAAGATATCCAATGCATATTTCTTCTGGGAAAGAAAGATGTTGTTTTGAGAACGAGAGACTTCAATGTCAATAAAGTATGTTAGAGGCCCTAAATCTTTGGTTTGAAATTGTTGTTGAAGATAATCATTGAGATGAAAAATGTCATGTGAGGCGCTCCCAATAATAATGATATCATCAACATAGACAACCAACAGGATGTATCCAGAGGATGTTTTGTAGTGGAAAACAGTGTGGTCCTTCATACTCTGAGATAGGCCAAATGAAGTGATGACAGTGCAGAATCTGTCAAACCGGGAATGAGGAGGTTGTTTGAGTCCATAAAGAGAGCGAAGAATCTGACACACATGAGACCCGAATCCTGAGGCAATGAAGCCAAGAGGTTGTTGCAGATATACCTCTTCATCAAGAAAGACATGTAGAAATGCATTCTTACCACCAAACTGATGAAGAGGCCAATGATGAGCAACAGCAAGAGAGATGGATAATCAGGCAGATGTCATCTTTGCAACCTGAGATAATGTATCGAAATAATCGACACCATATGTCTAGGCGAAGCCTTTTGCCACAACTCAGTCTTTAAGGCGATGAAGAGTGTCATCTGCATTGGGGCGGACCGTATAAATCCATTTGTTGTTGGCCACATGTTTACCTACCAGAAGAGGGACCATATCCCATGTGTGATTGTCGTCCAAGGCCTGTAATTCATCATGCATTGCTTGAAGCCACCCAGGGTGAGATTTGGCTTCACCAACCATGCGAGGAACAAATGTCGTAGAAAATAGGTCTCTGTATAAAGTGGTGTAAAGAGGATTATTCTGGAAAGAGTGAGTACTTTTCCGCAATGAAATTGGAAAAACATCTGTTGTCGAAGCAGGAGTGTCGAACGAAGCTGGGGAGATGGTGTCCTCAGCCTGGACGGGGGATATGTTTGATGATCGACGAGAGTAAATGGTGCCAAAAACGGTGATCAGCAAAATGAGACACCTGAGGAAGGGGTGGGTGGATGGTGAGAGGAAGGCAGTCATCGATAGTGGTGTCTGGGTGGGAAGAGGAAGGACAGAATGAAGAATTCTCAACAAAAGAGACATCAACCGAGATGATATAACGCTGCAAGTCTAGAGGGAAACAGCAGGATCCACACTAAGTGTGGGAATATCCCAGGAAGATGCAACATAGGGATTTTGGAGAAAATTTTGAGGTTGGGATGAGTGTCGTGTACATAACAAAGACATTCAAACACACGAAGTGGAAGCAGTTGAGGTGAGAGAGAGGAGAACATAGCCCAAAAAGGAGTCTCCCCCTCAAGGATAGAAGAAGAAAGGTGGTTTATAAGGTAGGTAGCAGTAAGGATAGCATCCCCCCAAAAATGAAGAGGCACTTGCATGTGAAATAAAAGGGCACGAGCGGTCTCCATATAACGATGTTTACGCTCAGTCACTTCATTCTGCTAAGATGTATCAGAGCAGGATGTTTGATGATGGATGTCGTGATCCTTGAGAAATTGCTGAAAGGAGGTGGATAAATATTCTCGATCATTGTCCGAGCGGAGACATTCAATAGGCTTAAAGAATTGAGTGTGAATTTCATGGTAAAAAGTTTTGAAAATATCACACTGCTCAGAACGATCACGAATGAGATATATCCATGTCATCCAAGAAAAGTCATCAATAAAGGATACATAATAACGGTACCCTAACTGACTAGGAACCCTGCAAGGACCCCATACAAAGGAATGAACTAGGTCAAAAGGATTCGTTGCACGCTTTTCCAATCGAGGAACGTATGTCGGCCGATGATGTTTACCAAACTTACAGGATTCACAATAGAAGGAAAGGTGTAAATTGAACTGGGGGCAAAGCTTGTGTAAGATGGAAGTCGGTGGATGGCCATAGCGAAAATGGAGGTTGAGGGCATGAGCAGAGGTGGATGAGCAAGGGATGGTGGGGTATCAAACATGTACACCCAATCACTAAGACGACCTCTACCAAGTTCTCGGTTCGTTGATCGCTCCTGAAAAACAACACCAGAAGACGTAAAAATAGCAGCACAATTTAAATCCTTTATGAGTTTACTGATGGAGAAAAGATTAAAATGACACTGAGGAACGCGAACCACTGAAGTCAGGTGAATAGTCAGAGTCAAAGAGCATGTGCCAAATCCAGCAATAGGGATTGTAGATCCAACAATAACAATAATTACAGTGGCACCGGTATACGGATGATAGGTAGTAAGCAAACCTGAATCACCTGTGAAATTACCAGAATCAGGCATCCAAGCTATATGTCGATGAGAGACACAAGCGGTAGGCAACCGGTTTGAGTAATAGAGGTTGAAGACGAAACGGTTGGCAAAGTAGCCCGGTGATATTGTACAAGTGCAATCTCCTCCATTGAGTGTCAATTTGTGATGAATATTGGATGGTGGCGAGGATGCTGCCATGTATGGAAGAAGATGGGGAACCTAGCCTGGGCGGTAGGGGACTGGCCTGGATAGCCGAAAAATACATCGACATGAATAGTTGAGTCAGTAGTATAAAGGCGTGCAGGAACGGCACGCAACAGGATACTAATCAAATGTCTGGCAGTAACAGACGGGGATGGAACTAGCAATGGGCAACGATCGATGATGTCACAAACTAGTCGAGTCGACATCCGACCTGACACCCGACCTAGTCTGCAGCATGGCCCGAAGGGCGTTCCCTATCCCTACGGACTGGCACAAGTGCCCGGGTATCATAAATAATAGTTTGGGAACGATTTACCTGAGTTTGGAAATATAAAACAACTAACAATAATCAATAAGATGAATCTGAAAAATTTCCAACCAAACCATCCTTGAAGAAAATTCAGAACTGAAAACGTGGTTTTAAACAAGACACAAAAGGTCCACAACTATAAAAGAGCAACAAGTCCAACACTAAGACCACCACACGGTAAAGGGAGATCACCACCTGGCCTTCTTCACCACACCGCACCAAGGAAAAGAAGCTAACATCCTGAACTGACATCTCTAAATACCCTGCTCTTACCTGTGTCAAACATGATCAAGTCTACACCCGAAGGTGTAAGTAGGGTGTGAGCTAACGCTCAATAGGATGCCACCGAGAAAAGATTTCATGCATAATTATTAAATGTCAAATATATTTTCAAATTTAACAGACGAAAAATAAATAAATGCTTAAACAATTTTAATGAAAATTGTTTTAAGGATAACTACTTTAAAGAAAACAACTTAAATTAAAACACACACACACTTGCTTTTATGGTAACTCCAATGTCACATCGTGTGCCGACGGTGAGCGATAAGTAAAAGAGGAGCACAATACATGGGAGAGGCCCTAAAGATACTGGTGAGAAGTGAGACCCTAGAACATCATGTCTCGGTGAAAACATGGCATAGGAGCCACAACAGTTTACGTTCTCGTGCACGAGCCACTAGTAGGGAACACGTCCATAACCTAGTGGTCTCTGATAATCATCCAAAAGTTTAGTTAATGATGTAGTCGTCAATCCAGCTAAGTGAAACCGGGTCGATGTCACTTATGTGTCACAAGCGCACTAGTCCTAGTCAGCTCACCTAGTACTCAGGTTTTCCATTTGTACTCAAGTTGTTCAGAGTTAATGTCACATATCAAACATAAAAAAAAACAAATGAGGTGCTACCTCTACCCAGCACTACACTTGCACACACAAAAACCATTTAAAAAAATATGCACACTGAAAATCTTTCAAAACTAAATCTGCATCACTTACACAACCAATTAAAACGACTGGACAATCAAAGAAAACGCTTTTATAATCAAACAAACCATTAAAAGAATTTGTTAAACAATTTCAACATATGTCGCATGACTTTAAACACCATAAACCTTTACACAATTCAATCAAAACAATTTTTCATCCTTAATAATTATTTAATAAAACATTTAAAATTTTCATAAATAAATTTTAAAGAGAAAAACAATGTTTTACACACCAAATCAACCCAACCCTCTTTCATGACCACAGGCACACAACGCCACCTCAAGAACACAATCTGCATCACGTACACAATTAAAGAAACCAACCGCACAGTTAAAAAGGTCATTCCTATGGTTAAACAAACCGCCAAAAAAATTTACCAAACAATTTCAAAATATGTTTCACAACTTTAAACACTAAAAACTCACTCAAATATTCATGTATGACAAAACACAAATAGAAATTACACCAAAACACCAAATGCACCCTTTGCACATTCTAACTGCACAGTTTATAAAACGTTAATAAACAGCCCAACATGGGTTTTCACCGATAATTGCACACATGTTGCATCAACATGACACTAACCAATTAACTGTAAATCAAATCTCAACCAGAACCAAATTCGCATCACACAAACCAACAAATAAACATGCTGAATTAATTAAACTCACAAATTAATTCGTCAAATAATGATTATACGCGGAATCACCTACCTCGGTGTAGACCAACTTCGAAAATTTGGTGTGCAAAGTCCACCGCACTTCAAACGCACCGCAAACAAACTTAGTTATATCCTAATTCAAGAATTGAACCAAATATATCACAATTGGACCCTAAATAACATGGAACCCTAACCCCACAAAACTGATAATGGAAGAAATTACCCAACCGGAGTAAAATGCACCCGCAGCGATGGTGCGAATGGCCAATCGAGCAAGTGGGAAGGATATCGGAGGAGCGTCGCGCAGGAAAATCTGACCGGAAGGGAGGGGCGGCGCGGATTCGTGTGGTGCGATGCGAGGCAGGGCGGCGCTGGTTGGTGCGAGGCGGAGCAGGGCGGCGCGGGTCGATGCAGGGGGGTCGCCGCTCGGTGCAGCCGGAGGGTGAGGGAGGGCGCCGGCTAGGGTTAGGAGGAGAGGGGCCTGCGCACGACGAACCAGGGGGAAAAGAGGTGTAGCGCGACTAAAATGAGGGGGGGAGAGAGGAGAAAAAAAAGAAAATAAACGAAAAGATAGAAAAAGAAATGGAAAAATAAAAATGAAATAAAACCTACAAAAAAACATAAAGTATACTATAAATAATCATAAAGATAATAGTAATCTAAATAGTAAGTTAATAATTTTATAATTATAACATTAATTTAATATTAACAACCAAATCAAAATATTAACCAAAATAATAATAATAATAATCATAATAATATTAATATTAATATTAAGTTAATAATTTTTTATAATTATAACAACAATTTAATATTAACAACCAAATCAAAATATTAACTGAAATAATAATCATCATCATCATCATAATAATATTATTAATAATAAGTTGATAATTTTTTATAATTATAACGACAATTTAATACTAACAACCAAATCAAAATATTAACTGAAATAATAATAATAATAACCTAATTAAAATATTAACACAAATAATAATAATAATAATCTTAATGTTGTTTTTATTATTATTATTACTATTATTATTATTATTATTATTATTATTAAAACAACTCTTAAATAATTTTATTTTACTAATTTTATTTCGCATTCACTTTAATTGTTCATTTGGTTAATTAACTGGTCGCGCACCGAGCGGGCTGCGCACCGAGCGAGTCGCGCGGTGGTCTGGCAAAGCCACGCGGCTTCAACCGTGCCCTGCGTGTGCACCGAACATTGTCGTCCCAAAACGCTCACCTATCAGCAAAAGCGCAAAAACTCAAGTCGGGTTCGGCCCGCATCTCAACGAAAAAAAAATTAAAGCCAGATAAAAATTATAAAATAAAAATAAAAAATATTACTGATGTCCGGGTGTGACAGATGAGAAGCAATCCAAACAGGTGCAGCAGTCTGAAGGTTCCAATGATAGCTGATACTGAAGACAAAATTGAAGATCGACAAAATCTACAAAGGAACCTGGTGTTGAAAGTCAAGGACTACACGAACCACGGTGCTGACGAGTCGCACAGGAAATGCCATCGATCGGTTTCCACTGAGAAGCCCAGGAACCAGACCTGGGTCGTCTGGGTAGTCGCGCACACATAATAGGAGGGGGGCAGTGAGGGGGGCACCTGAGGGTTCCGTCGGGGTTGTCGAAAGACATATGAGGGGCACCCGACATAACCCGGAAAGTCTGGTGCACGACAAGGCGGTGACGATATGGGCTAACAGGACGCAACTGGCCGAGCAACAGCTCGGCGGAAGGACATCAGATCTGTGTGCGGCAACGGTCAGCCCTGGAGGAGGAGGTCGATCCGGGAAGAAGGATCAATCACACAGGGGGGCAGACGGTCATCGCACGCAGGGGGAAGGGGGCTCAAGGGACCGTCGCACGCACAGGGTGAGCCGTAGAGGGTCGTCGTGCGCAGGGAGGGGCCGCAAGGGGGCGTCACACGCGGGGAGGGGGTCGTAGGGGGTCATCGCGTGCAGGGAGGGGGCCACAGGGGGGTCGTCATGCATAGGGAGGGGGCCGCAGGGGGCCATCGTGAGCACGGGGAGGGGGCGCTGGGGGCCGTCGCGCACACAGGAGGGGTCGCGGGGGGCCTTCGAGCGCACAGGGAGGGCCGCAGAGGGTTGTCATGCAGGAGGCTCATCGTCAGGGTGAGGGGGGCTGCCTCGCGGAAGGAACAGCGACGGGGCGCGGGGCGGTCGTGCGGGAGGGCTAGCATCGGGGTGAGGGGGCTACCTCGCGGGAGGGTCGGTGACAAGGCGGAGAGGTTGTCTCACAGAGGAGCAACGAATGGGGAAGGTTATCAAAAGTAACATGACCCTCTAATGCCATGTAGATTGGTACAAGTCCCTACCTCAAGGAGAGGTGGAGAAATTCTTTTATAGATAGAGAAAAAACATTACATGTCAGAAGAATCCAATGTGGGACTCGGAAATACAATTAATTGGGTCTAACACTATTCATACCCGTCAATTTAACGGCTATGTTATAACAGTCATATTTAAATATTAATAATTCATGGTCTGTAAGCTCGGTGTTATGTGTTGTATATGCTATCAAACAAAGTGTTCTGTTAAAATATTGGGATATTACAGTGAGAATAGTGTGTGTGGCTTTGGTAATCGTTAAATGGACTTAACTAGCTAGTTTCAGCATTTCCTACCTAATGGAGAATATCGTTATATGGACTTGATTAGCATGAAAGAGCTTTGAGAGATCCAACAGGGTGAGGATAGTGTGTGGCTTTGGAAATCATTATATGGACGTGATTAGCCAGTTTCTACATTTCTTAGCTAGTGGAGCAGATCAAGCGCAGCACTTTGAGTCCACCTTAAGGTCGAGGATACGACGGTTTGTCGTTCCCCTTCAATTGAAGTCTTGGAAAATTGTGAGAGATCATGCAGAAGTCATAGAGAGGAAACTTTGCATGGGGGAAGATTTTGGCAGAGAGACCTCTCAAGTTTCGAGAAGGGTCAAGGTGAATGCCTCAAGTGTGAATCTCGAGTTCTGAGGAAGAAGCAAGTGAGGCGATCCTCCAGAGTTGGAGCACAGCTTCAAGCCTTGGGTTTGAGAAGCTCGAGGTGTCTTATACCAGCCAAGTTGATTTGTTTCCATTGTAATGCAGTGGAGCATTGCTAGTATGATTGCCCCAAAGGATCAGTATGCCACTTTTTCTTCGATTGGTAGTTAAGTTTGGTTTGGAAAGTAAAGTCTGATCCAGGTTAGTATTAGTAGTGTGTTAGTCCTATTTGAGAGGTATCTCCCAGTGGTTGTTAAGTTTTTATTTTTCTATCTTACTTCTGTTAGGATTCTTAGAAAGTGGATCATTGAGTTGAGTTCCTTATTTACTCTTCCAAGAACCATTCACCTTCTTTGTGTTTTGTTTTAATTCTCAAAGACAAGAATTGTTTGAAAGGTGTCTAATTTAATGGCTCAGACCCTCCCTGTCGGTTACTTTGTGTGTTTTGGTTGGTGGAGGTTGTTTTGGGGGTCGGTCGCGCGGACTAGCAGTTTTTGGGAGGTTGTTTTGAAGACTCTGGTCATAAAGGTTGGTTGTCTGAAGAGTTTGGTACACCACGGGCTTCGAAACGCCCGTGGGCTGAGAGGCGGTGACCTTTGCTCCTTTGGTCATTACCTCCTCTTTTGGGGATCAGGTGAAGGCTAACCAAGATCCTAATCAAATTGGTTTGTGATGTGGGGAACGACACATCGAATATGACTCGGTCTCGGGATGGTCACAAGATGAGGATGGTATTTGAAGTGTATCCTGGTCCATCAGATGAAGTTGGGCCAACTGTTGGGAGCCTGTACTGTACATCAGGTCACAACTTGCATGGTTCGACCTTCGTGGTGAGGTTGTTGGGGGTTCCAAGGGGGTACCCCCCCCCCCACCCACCCAATCCGGGGTCAGGGGGTCTCAGGTCCCCAACCCAAGTTTTGGAGGCACTGTAGCAATGGTGACCACTATAGTAGAGCTGACCGACGATACCGACAACAAAATTATGGCAGTGTGGACTTCGACATGGTTAATGTGGCAGAGATGACTGGTGACACCGACATGATACTATAGCTTCGTAGTCTTACTGCCATCGTTATTGTAGCATAGTGGAACTACTGTGTGGATTTCTCATTATAGAAACACGGGTTATTGTAGCACCATGTGGCTTTATGAGATCATGTTCGAGTTGGGGTTTCGATAGGTCGATTGTGTGCTCTGTAATTTGCTCACGGAAATAGTGAAACAATTCTGCTTCTCTGTGGACATACGGATTATTCTTAAACCACATAAATCTTTGTGTTCACGTTCTTGTTCTTCTTCTTTGTCTTTCTTTTTCTCCCTCTTACTCTCATCTCTAGAATCATCTGTTGTTGGAGCTCTCAGCATTTCTATAACAGATAGGGCAGTGCACATCCACGAAAGGGTGGTGGTTCATACTTCCATGAGGGAGGAGTTAATGACGGACTCTCATGCCTCACGTTGGGTGGTGCACCCAATGTTGACCAAGATGGACCATGATATCAAGTGTTGTTTATGGTGGCCTGGTATGAGGAAGGATATTGCAGGATTCATTCCTCAATGTCTTACCTGCCAAAGGATACGGGGGAGCACCAACGACTAGATAGGTTACTTCAACGTTACATAATCTTGAATTTTAATAAAGAATTGCACTCTCTTTAACATTGAGGATCTTTTCAGGTTTAGAGATTTAGAGAATTAAATCATAACTCATACATTGCAAGACCATAAAATACAAAGTAGACACTTCCAAATAGTATCCATTTTTCCCATAATCTAAAACTTAAAAAAACATGATCTCTTTTATGAAAACTCTTCACGACTTTCATCATGACTTCTTCCAATAATCTCTTACCCATCTTCAAGTCCTGTGAAAAACATTGAAAAGCATAGAATGAGCATAAAAAGCTCAGTAAGTGATATAAAGACAGAAATTGTTAGTCCATTGATAAACATTAAAACTCGTGAAAACTTTATCATAAAGTAATATTTTTCACCCTTAAGAAATAGTAAATACTTTGAAAATAAGCTTATTGATTACCCTTTTTTGTAATCATAAGATTGTCATAAAACCCATAGAAAGCAGAGGACATCATTATACTTTTCACTCTTATAAATGGAATAACCATGCAGTCGACTTCCATACATGTAACTCTTACAAATTGAATAGTCATACAACTGACTTTCATACTCAATGCATTAGAGGGCTATCACGGACCCACCCGTCATTGGTTTATCATGGAACCACTCATCGTAGACTTATCACGGAACCACTCGTCATTGGTTTATCACGGAACTACTCGTCAAATGTTCAAATACTATTATATAATCATAACACATAAAAGAATGTAATTTTCAATATGTTACTCATAATATTTCATTTGCACTCCTAAGAAAACATTTCAAGTTATTGAAATAATCAATCTGTTTTCAAAACCCATTTTCACTAACAAAATACCCATAAAGGAAAAATGACTTTCAATTAAGAAAACATGTAAGCTTGTAAAGGAAGGTCAAAATCAATTAATAGTCACGGCAGTGGAAAAGTCATTATCATCGTGCACGTTAAGAATGAAACATTTATTTTGTCATTTAACAAAACGTTTTTGTATAAAACACATAAAAAGATTCCTTTTGAAAACATTTGAATGAAATTCAAAATAGACATAAATGCCATTTATAATCCTTTTATATCCATATAAATAAATATGTAAAATAATATCAAGAATATTGACATGAAGAAAAAGATTTGGAAATTAAATCTTTAAACATTCAAATGTCTCATATCACTTTGAACATTTAAATCATAATCCCCATGAAAGTATAACATTTAACCAAAACATTAAATAACATGAGAATAAATTCACGATAGAATGTGTCAAAGGGGTTGTATATACACCTCGTAAAAGAAGGTTAGTGTATAACATCAAAATATGTTTCAATGAAAGGAGATTGAGACGAAATCTCTTACCTTGAGTCTAACTTGTCAAGTGTGTCTTGATCTAATTAGACTTTAAAATCAATTCAAAATATAATTTAACTATATAAATAAATTAGACGAGAAAGCAGTTTTCAATTAAAAATCAATATTATTTACTATTCATCAAAATATAAAACTTCTCAAAAAATACCAAAAATTCACCCAAAGTTAATTTTGATATTCTGCTTTCAAAAATGAAGTTTATTTTTTCATATAAAAATTAGAAAAATGTCAAATTTTAGTTTTAAGATAGGTGCGTCATTAAAAGATGATAAAATTAATTTTTAGAAAAATGGAGCTTTTAAGCGTAAAACTGGATTTATTCTTATCTTATGCCTATAAAATCTATTGGATAAATGTTCAAAACATTTTATAAACATGCGTAAACATAACATAGTTAGTCTTATTCATTCTTGTCGATGCAACGGTTACGTAATAACTGTCATATTAAAAAATAATATTAATAGTATATTATTATTTGGTATAACTTAGTCTTGTGTGCAACGTAAGATTTCAAAAGAAACACATTGTTGTGTGTCGTCTACGCTATGGGACATAGCGTCCTTTTTATTGTAAAATTACTATTTAATTCATAAATATTAATAAATATGAAAAATACTTATTATATCATTACCTGAGTTGTTACACTTCCAGTGCCAGTGTGGAAGTGGGATGAGGCGACGATGGACTTCATCACGGGACTACCCAGGACCCTGAGGGGTCGTGATGTGGTGTGGGTGGTAGCGGACTGGTTGACGAAGGTTTTGCATTTTTTACGTATCCATGAGGCTCGATCAGTGGGCAAGTTGGGCAAGCTAATGTGCAGGAGATATTGCGATTGCACATGGTACCTATGAGTCTACTTAAACTCGTTCGACATCGGTAGATTCAACTCATAGACTCGTAAGAGTCTACTTTGACTCGTTCGACTATTGGGTATGATATTTGCATCAAATGTATCTTGGATGATCTCCATGTGATATGATACCAACATCCATGTTTGACTCACAAACTCGTAAGAGTCTATGAGTTTACTACCGTTTTTTTTCTTTCAAAAACGAGTTATGAAACAAGTAGACTTGTTGGGTTGCGTTGACTCACAAACTCATAAGAGTGCGGGTAAACTCATGAGTTTGACTACTATGCCTATGAGCATTGTATCAAATAAGATGTGTGTTTCACAATGAGATTCTGGCAAGGCCTGGAGAAGGTCATGGGCTCTTAATTAAAGTTGAGTACAACGTACCACCCACAGACAGACTGGCAATTTGAGAGGATGATCTGAATACTTGAGCATATGCTCAGGGCTTGTGTGCTTGATTTTAAGGGAGCATGGGGCGACCCTCTGATCTTGATAGGGTTCGTGCATAACAACAGTTTTCAGGCTTCGATCTAGATGGCACCCTACGAGGCCTTGTATGATAGATCATGCAGCTCATTGTTGTGCTAGTTAATAGCGGGTGAGTTGGCAGTGATCGGATCAAGCTTGGTGTAGGAGACCACTGAGCGGATGCAATTGATCAAGAAGCAATTGGTTACCGCTCGAAATACGCAACACTTATATGTTGACCAGAGGCAGCAGCCATCGGAGTTCGCCATGGGTGATCGGGTATTCCTACGGCTATCGTCTTGGTTGGGGCATCGACGTTTGAGGGGGCAGGGAAAGCTTATGCCACGTTTTATCAATTCGTACGAGATTATTGAACGAATTGAGGTTGTGGGTTATCAGTTGGCACTTCCTCCACAACATCAAGGTATGCAAGACTTGTTTCATGTGTCGCAACTCCAGAAGTACAAGCCAGACCCGACACACATGATCGACGGTGGCAATGATTAGTTGGAGGCGGAAGAATCGTTTGAGGAGTGTTTGGTGCATATTGTGGACCGAAGCGAGGAAGTCTTGAAGGGAAAGACAGTGCCACTTGTCCAGGTATTATGGCATCATGGGCATATCCAAGAGGAGACTTCAAGCGGGAGTTGGATGTACGAGCCCAGTGATCGAAGTTGTTGAATGAGGGGCCCTAAAGATGCTTCTTGAAAAGGAGAAGCCCTTAGAGTCAGAGTTTGTAATGACCCTCAGATTTCATGTATGAATTCAAGGCTCCTTTGGCTTTTAAGTATTTATTTTTGGCTGATTTGAGATGTTCTTGGAGCTAGCAAGGCACAAAAGGTGTTCAGAGAAGGGTGTCAGGGTCACCCCTACTGAAATTACAATAGAGGGGAACCACTTACCTAGTGCAGAGCCACCGAGTACCTAGAGCCCCACTGGCTAGTTAGTGGGTCACCGTGCACTCAGCACAGGCTCATCGGGTGCCCCGATGGGTTCTAGGGGTATTCCTAGAATTTTCCCTCTAAGCCCCCCCCCCCACAAGCTTTCCCCTCTTCCCTCGACCACCCACAATTTTGGGGGTCCCTTTAAGATTCTAAGGCCCCTTCAAGCCTCCCCTCTCCTCCGTTAAAGGTGTCGTCTGTTGTGTTGATTTTCATTTGGTAAGGTTAACCCCATTTGTCTTTGATGATGTATTTTCACGTTGTTTCTTCTTCTCCCATGATAAATCTCAAATTTAGAGGGCTTTTCTTTGAAATTAGAGATTTGATGGATCAGGCTTAAATCAAAGGGTGCGACTTAGCTAGTGTGCTCCCTTAAGCATGAAGTAGAAAGTCTTTCCCATGTTATGACTTTTATATGTGGATGTATGGACAGATGCGGGTGCATGCGTTTGTCTTAGAATGTTCTGTTTTTTGGTATGAAGGTGGTCAGGGGAGCCCAGATTGCTAGAATTGGTCCCTTGGGGTAGAAATGGGTGAAATGGTTTGGATACAAATAAACCATGCCTTGTAGCATGGTCTGTGGTAAGGTTGTCTGATTGGTTATTGGGCCTGGTGTGAGTTGTTCGAGCTAGGTTGAGGCTTGGGTGAACTTGTGGCCTGACATATGGGTATGGGTATGGGTGGTGATCTCCTTCAAACATGAACGTGATTGGTGGGTATGCATAGCTAATGTGAGTATCCTAAAGGGGTTGAACTAAGAGTAGCCAATGGGTTATCCCTGGTGTGTCATTGTATATATGATGTCCTATTGGAACTAGTGGTTGGTTGTAGGCGATGGTATGATTGCTTAATGTTTCTTATTGCTTGTAATATTTGTATTGGGACGGATGAAGTTGCAACCACATCCTGAGTGAGAGGATGGTGACTTATGACGAGGTGATGACCACATCCTGAGTGAGAGGATAGTGGCATGTGATGAGATCGCATGACTACGCCCAGTGTGAGAGGGTGGTGACTTGTGATATGTTAGCATGGAATTATGGGTATGAGGTTACCCCGAGTGGGAGGGTTGGGCACCTAGATGACAATGTGTGGCTTCCCCTGAGTGAGAGGGTGAGGTCTGAGACTTGATGTAAGACCATACCCTGAGTGAGAAGGCACGTGTCATGTTCTGAGATGTATGTGTATGGTTGGAGTTTGTGGTGCCCTAATCAACACACAATGCCCCGACAAGGATACATGATTGCTTGTCTATTTTTGATCGATGCATACACTAATATATTTATTATGCTTACGTTAACGTGTTCGGGATGTTTTGCTAGAATTATTACTCAGACTTTGCATGGGCAACCCAGTGTGTGTGCAAACTTTGTTGTCGGGGCCAAGGGCCCTATGTTAGGCTGCTAGGCAAGTGGAGCGGGTTGGGGCTAAAGGCGATGCAAGGACTGACTGGGATCATTCTACAACTAGGACTCTTTATTCTTATGTTATTTTTGTATGTGGCATGTATTGATTCACCACCTATGTTGATCCTTTTTATTAGAGATGTATGATCGACATGACTCCTTTTATTATAGCATGTGATGCTTTTTATGGTTGGCTTCCACTATGGTTTCAGGTTATTTCTTTTATTATTTTGCTTTTGTTGTTTTGTGTTGATGGTCAATGATATCAAGGCATAGTCTCCCCACTTTATGGTTTAGCTTTTCACTACTAGTCGACAACCACTTGTGTACAACGAGACATACATGAGGTCTTATAGCGCATCAGCTCAGCCCCAATGAACTGGGATGAGTCGTTGAAAACAAAGTCAATTTCTTACTTCATATGAGAGGAAGTGAAAGGAAATAATTTGGACCTTTGAAAACACGAATTCCTATTTATTCTCAATGATATACAAGATCAAAACAATTGGTTGAATCACGTGAAACCATTTCATGGAAGTTCATTGATATATTCTTTTTATAAATCAAATCGAATCTGATTCTTGAAGGCATCTCATTAAATCAACTAACATATGAAGATAGAAATTGGCCTTAGGAAAGGTTCAGTTTTGAAGTTCATTTGGATGAAATTATGATAGAGGGGTGTAACATCCAAATTTTTAGATTTTATTAATTTGATTTCTAATTAACATAATTTAGATAGAATCTAACTAGTGTTCATTATTGGAGGGTTGTCTACAATGATGAACCCTCATTTGTTTATATATCGATGGATGAGTTAGGCACATGGATCATAGTTCTACATCCACGCAATATTTGTATACTCTATTTTGATCTTGCGGCAGTGTTAATTTTTCTCTTAGATGATGACCTGATACATGGGTTGGGTTGTTTATTTTGTTACTTGGGGTCATAACCACCAAAATTGCTCACAGCTTATGAATGGATCACTCATGGGGAAGGGGAAGATCCATATGAGATCAACTGCCATGTTTCCCACTATCTATTTTTTGTCTTAGGATGAACCATATTATTGAACCAAGACTGACTATCAAACCAAGAAAAGATATAATGGAAGATATTTTAACATGCTAAAAAAAATATTGAAAGTCAATACTTTTTTCTGGTAATAAGTTTTAACAATATTGCCATGAATCATAGAACAAAGCTAAATTCATCATTCTTCATCCTCTGAACTCATCGATTTTGTAAAGTTTCCATCTCTAGTGAAAATTGTGATTATATAACAAAAAAGAAGCAGGTGAAAATTTTACCAGGGTTCATTCATTTGCACGCAGATGGACGAAAACAAAATTGCTGTAGCCCTTGCTGATTCTGATCCAATCATCAATGTACCTGCAAAATGTAGAGCGGGGGAAAAGAGGCGTTAACATTTTTTCAAGTCAGAAATATTTGAAAGACGGTGTGCAATGATTTTACAGCAACTCCAGGCAGAACTTGCTCTCCATCTCCAAGGGAAGCCCATACTTCCCCACCAAGATGGCCGCATCATCCATCCTCACCTCATAAGCGTTTGAGCCGTATTTCCTAATCCAGTGACCAAGTACATCCATTTTATGGAACGGCCAGAGTGGGAGCAGAACAAAAGCCTAGGAGATCCTTGGACTCCTTTTGGCTCGACGTTATTAATGGCACGGAATGGAATCGTGTAAAACATTATTAGGGTTGGTTGCATAGAGAATGAAAGATCTTTTGATTTAGAACAAAGAGAAACTTACACAAATGTTCCATACATGGAGAATCTAATCCCAAACAAGATGTCAACCAGAAATTGCATTTTTCCATTCTCCTTCACAATCTAGAACAGCATCTCATAAAAAAACAAAGTAAATGAGAAAGATGATTTGCTTAAAAAAAATACCTAAGATAACACATGCGAACAGCACAAACATACACCGTATTAGGTTGACATTCACCTGCATGCCCATAAGACCCTTCGAGGCATTTTCTAGCCAACTCTCTGTCTCTGACTGCAACACAAAAAAGAGGTCAATAAAAGCCTCAGATAAGTGATTGTCGTGCCTCCCACGATCTAAAAAATAATAATTTTTAAATTTTCTTCATAACATGACAGATTAAAGTCAAAATGAAAGGGACGTGAGATAAGCATTGTCCCAGTGCAAAATTATTTACATGAATCTTACGGTGAGTGTGATAGGTTGTCAATATAAAAAATCAAAATGCAAAAAAAAAAAAATAATAAATAAATGATTACACGCTGCATCCATTGAGAATTCATTCTGCTAAAGCTAAGGGGCTATTAGCAATCTTCTATCCAGCTGAGGAGCTGGAAATCTAATCTGCCCTGATGAGATTTAACCACATGTAACTCTGTTTTAAAAGAGATGTCCTCATTTACTCATGGTCATCAAACTAACTAGATTTTTAAATCAACTGTTGAACAATGAGAGTACTCTTCCAAATTACCTGAGAACTCCATATCAACCTCCATCGTCCCTCTTTGATTTCAGATTGACCATTGACTACATCCATATTTTGGGATATCAGCTCACCTATTGCCTAAATATTTTAGTCCTTGTGAGATATCAGGCAGATATAAACGTAGCGACAAAAAAAAAGGGCTTTCTGTCCCATTAAACAGCAAATCTAAATTGGACACAGCTTTACCTTCTCAACACCTGTATCAGTGGAAATGGCTGACAGTAATCTTTGTCGTGGTTCAGTTTTCTTTTGGAGCACAAATGCGGTGCCCTGCACTACAGATGTTGCTGAATAATTTAATCCTCAAGCAAAAACAAGTTTTGGAAAGGTCTTTATGGTCAGTTTGTGGGTTTTTAGGCTGTGCTCATGATAAGCAGTTTGAAAAAATAAGTGGTGCTTGTTCGGTTTCTGAAACTGTTTACACATAAATTCCTGAAGAAAACCACTTAACAAGTGGCAAAAAAAATTCAAAAAGAAACCCGAAACCACTTGTACACAATCACTTATCATAAGTGATAAGTTATCTAAGTAGTTTGTCAAGCGAGGGCTTACACTAGCATGTTACTCCAAAGCAATTAAGTCTCTCCTTACCTTACTTCCTCTTGAGATACGAAGGTTTCCTGAATGTGACAGGTATGTGGTGTCTAGCCAACCTTTTCCTTCTCCAAAAAGCGCAAATGGCAACAGAACCTTGAAAGGCAAAAATTTAACAGAAAAGATTGCTCTTTTGAACTGGAAGAGGATTCGCCTGCCATCATTACTCAATGCTTGTGCCTGGTTGGATACAAGGAAATGTAGACATGTATATGCACGAAATTTTTAAAAAAAAAAAACTATATATGAAAATAGAAAAGAAAAACAGAACTATAGCATACACTGAAACATCTTAGCAAGCATTTGAAATGTGTGCAGTTCATAGAATTCACATAATTAATTTGAGAGACCTTCCAGAAGAAACTAGTAATGCCACTGATATTCTAAAATCATGTCATTATCATCAACTTATTTCTTTTCATGCTGCACAAAGGAGGCAGGGGGACGTGGGCAGCAGTTATGAGGGAGGTGGGGGCGCATGCAAACATGGTGGCTGCTCCCACGATGCGATGACTAAAAAAAAGCCAACAATCACCCCCTAATAATGGCACCCAGATTTCACCTCAAGAAATGCCTTCCTTGAGCACCTTCTCGACCCTCGCAGGTTCTTCAGCGACAAAGTGCTCACTATCATGTCCGATGGCGTCGGGAACACGTTCTGCTGTGACAACTTGTTTCCCCTCATTGATGAACAACATCTCCGTCACATTCACACCCACGTTGCTTGCCATTGCGATGGTAGTCATCGGCATCACTGTAGAAATTCTCACCAAAGGGGCTTTTGCCATCTCCCCTCCTCGCTAGGCGTGTGATCCACTCCTCGATTAGCAGCAGGCCGCTATCCATGCCGCTAGTATCGCTGTTGTGCTTGTAGCACGTGATCTTCATAGCATACCATGCTAGATCGGCCTTGTCCTTGATGACGAGTGTTGCCAACATCTCAGACGGCATGACCCGAAGAACGACATACAATGTCATTCCATCATCATGGTAATCGACGTGTCGGGGTTGATCGTGTCCCGGAGTCCCAGCGTTGTGCCTCTCAACTCCATCATCTGTAGCACAACACCGTTGCGACGTCCGTTGCCGCTTCCGCTACTGCCATCGTTGCAGATTTTTTATGAGGGTGAGGATTTCGTATGAGATATTGAGGCATCCGACCATCACACCAGAACCATTGTTGGCTCTGTTACCAAATGTTGAAGCAAAATTGGAATTGACGCAAACCAAACACGGCAATACCGCAAAACAGGGACACAAAAATGGGAACTTTGATTACACACCACAATTGCAACACATTTGCTATGACACAACCACACAGCATGTTTGCTGGTGTTAGGCAGCACTCTTTTGGTGGGACACGGCACACCCCATAACACCACCACATGGTGGCTATAAATAGGAAAACAAAAACAGGCTCAGAGCAACAAATAAATAAAAAAAACAGATTGGAGGGAGGGGGGCCTGGGCAGATGAGGGAGGTAGGGGCACATGCAGACGTGGTGGCCACTCCCACGATGCCATGATTATAAGAAATACTAACAGCTAGTCTCTTAAGAGGTAAGAAATCAAGAGTAAAAGGGTGAGTGTTTAATCTTTTCTATATTTAATTCATTCATAAAGAAATTGTTTTGATTCAGAACTATCTTATGACATCACCTTGATCTCATTCCTTAATAATTCTTTTACCAAGAGAGTTGTTAAAGGACTTACAAGAAAATTGAGAGGATTAAATTGTGAATAACAGTTTGGATTCGTCTTTTGCTTTTTAATGTTGAACTTAATCCATTTATTTTGGTTTATTTCTTCAATCAAATGATTTAAATTGAATTAAGTAGAATTGAAGTTGATTACTTTTGAACAGTCTTGCAAATAATTAATTCAATTGATTTATGAATGAAGGAGAAAAATTCTTGTATGAAAAATCGTTATTTGAAATTGATTTTTGATAAGAACAAAGGACCGCATGTATTATATACAAAGCAACAGAGAAGGGGGAAGAAGACAATCGGGAGATATCCCGCCCAAGTTGAAGCCAATTTCCAAGCCAAAGGCCAAATCCCTTAGCAATCTTCCCTCCCCTTCCCCTGCTCCAGGCTCCCCTATTTAACAAACCCTCGATGCCCCCCCCCCCCAAACAAACTTGGTTATTCCCCCAGATCCCCCATAACACAATGACACTTATACCCCCTAACTGAAAATACCCTCCAACTCACAGGTTTTAACACTCGCCACCCCTTAAAATAGTCTTGTCTTCAAGACTGAAGAAAGAAAAACTGAAAATACCCTCCAACTCACAAGTCTTAACACTCGCCACCCCTTAAAAGGGTCTTGTCCTCAAGGCTGAAGAAAGAAAAACTGATTGCGATGCTCCCTCTTTTCACAAAATCTCCAAGCAATTTGCATGGTTCTCTCTGTTTTATGTGTTGGGACCATAAATGATTAGCCCACCGGTGCAGCGATAATCACGAGATAAAATAAAGAGCAAAATGCAGAAATAAATGACACCAGATGTAACGTGGAAAAACTCCCAAAATAGAAGGGGTAAAAAACCACAGGCAAATATAAGGATCACTATGGGGTAAAAGGTAGTACACACTCCATCACTATTACAAAGGGAAAGCCCTCGTAATATCTCTCTTGAATAATGGGGAAACCGCCTCACAAAATACCGCAAATAACTAGAGAACTCGAGAACTGGATGAGATGATGTTGTTGAAGCTGATGATCAAACCATTGGGGGTGATCCCCTTTTATAGGTTGTCTCTCCCCTCCTAATGCTCCTCTCCGCTGGATGATTTTGGTGGGGTTTGGCCACCCACCACCTACCACCACCAGCCCCCCTTTGACAAAAGAGGGGGGACGGCCACCGTCCTGAAAATGGACATCCGCCAACACATCTCCCACTTGGAGATTTGATTGAGAACCAATCACATTTCCACGTATCCTTTCTATCTTCCAAACATGCTGCTCACGTCTCTGCAAGGTCGTTCGAGGATCTGCACTATCTGAACTTATCAGAGTCAACCGCCTTCGTCAGGAAATCTGCCTTATATTCTTAAGTGTGAATTTTCTACATTCCACACTTCCTCCACCACATCTCGAACAAAGTGATATTGTATCCCAATGTGCTACGTTCTGGAATGAAAAGATGGATTTCTTGCAATGTGCAAGGCGCTATGACTGTCACAAAATAATGGAATTTGTTTGTGTCTGTGTCCGAGCTCCTCCAACAACTTTCTCATTCAAATTGACTCTTTGCAAGCCTGTGTAGCAGCCATGTACTCTGTCTCTGTCGTGGATAAAGCCACAACTAACTGTAACTTTGAAATCCAACTCACAGCTCATCCTGCAAGAGTAAACACATAACCAGTAGTAAATTTCCTCCGGTCAGAATCACCTGCAAAATCTGAATCAACATAGCCTATGATAATAAAATCTGATCCTCCATAACATAATGCAGCATCTGAGGTCTCCTTGATGTATCTCAGGATCTTCTTCATTGTGCTCCAATGCTCCCGTCCTGGATTCATCATGTACCGACTAACTGCTCTCACTGCATGTGCAATGTCTAGTCTAGTACAAACCATAGCGAACGTCAGTCTTCCCACTGCTGATGCATACGGTACTCGAGACATTTCCATCCTCTCTGTTTCACTGCTAGGACTCATCGTTGAGGATAACTTGAAATTAACGGAAAGAGGGGTAGATATTGGCTTACAGTCTTGCATGTTGAAGCGTTTCAAGACTCTACGTAACTCTTCTGTGATAGCCAAATCTTCCCATTATTTTTGTCTCAGTAAATCTGCATCCCAAGAATCTTGTTTGTTGGTCCCAAGTCCTTCATATCAAACTCTCTAGCCAACTGTGTCTTCGTCTCCTGGATCTAATCATTGTTGGGGCCTGCAACCAACATGTCATCCACATACAACAAAAGAATGATGAAATCATTACCATCTGAACCCCTGAAATATGCACAAGGATCTGAATGAAGTCTGTTGTATCCAAGGCTCGTGATATAGGAATCAAATCTCTTGTACCAACACCTCGGCGCTTGTTTGAGACCGCACAGAGATTTGTTCAACCTGCAAACCAAGTTCTCTTTACCTTCTTCCGAAAAACCTTCCGGTTGGAGCATATAGATCACTTCATCAAGATCACCATGGAGAAAAGCAGTCTTCACATCCAACTGCTCTAGATGTAAGCTGTATATAGCACACATCGCCAGAACTAACCGAACAGTCGTCAGTCTAACAACAGGAGAAAATATTTCATTGAAATCAATACTTTCCTTCTGAGCAAATCCTTTGACCACTAATCGTGCACGATATCTTTCCACCTAATCCTTTCCATCCCGCTTGATCTTAAAGACCTATTTGTTTCTAATAGCATTCCTTCCATGAGGTAATGGAACAAGATCCCAAATCTTGTTCCTGTGCAGGACTTCAAGTTCCTCCTGCATCGTCGCCATCCATGATGATACATCTGTACTCTGGGTCGCCTCCATAAAAGAATATGGCTATCAATCCTCCGTCAATAAGCAGTACACAATATTGCTCTCAGTGACAATCTAAATGTCATATTGGTGCTCTTTTCTCCCGAGTTGACTGTCATGGTCCAGACTCAACCGGTACTTGATCATCATGCTCTGGTAAAGCTTCAGAGGAAACTGGCTCTTGGATTTTTCCTCTACTTCGACTGTTGTAGTTTTTTGTATTCTCCTTCTCCATATCTCGATCAGTTGTCATTTGCATCTTTTCTTCTGCAAAAATGACATCTCTGCTGATGACAAGTTTGCGGGTAGTGGGGTCCCACAAACGATGCCCCTTCACACCATCAGCGTACCCCAAGAAGATACATTTTCTAGATCTCGAATCCAACTTCGATCTTTCCTAGTCATTAAATAATGCATATACAGAACTTCCAAAAGTATGTAACTGAGAATAGTCAGTGAGTTTACCAGTCCACATCTCCATCAGTGTCTTCAGATCAATCGTCATTGAAGGAGATCTATTGATCACATAACATGCGGTATTCGATGCTTCTTCCCAAAAAGTTTTGGCAATTCCTGCAGTCTTCAACATCGCCCTTGTTCTATCTAACAAGGTTCTGTTCATCCGTTCTGCCACTCCATTCTGATGAGTGTACGCCACCATTAACTGTCTTTTGATTCCTTACTGTTGAGAAAAAGTATCAAACTCCTCGCTTGTATATTCTCCACCATTATCAGTCCTCAAACACTTGATCTTCTTTCCATATTCAAGCTTCTTTTGCACTTTGAATGTTTTGAATGTAACACTCCAAGCTTCTATGTTACGCTTCTCTTTGAATAATACAGTAGCGTGTGTTGTACGCAACTTCAAGTTCTAACACACCACAACCAATCGAACTAGCTGTTACGAATAGTAATACCCACTTTTTTAAATTTTATAAATCTTATCTTTCAAAATGGACTTCATTTTTTGATTCAGAATATCGAAATTAGCTTAGGGTGAATTTTTGGTATTTTTCTGAAAACTTTCAATTTTTGAGGAATAGTGAAAAACATTGAGTTATAGTTTAAAACAGAATTTTTATTTAAATAATTATTAATTTTATTTAAATTTATTTTAGGTCAAAATAGATACATAATACCTATATAAGTTCAATGTAATTCATTGTAGTTTATAATAATTTTAGATATATAAAAATTTTATTGAATTTTTCACCGTCTTTTACCCACCTTTTAGGAGAATTTGCAAATTCACATAAAACTTAATTTTACCGCTTCTGTGAGTGGAATTTCAAAAATCCGAGAGACACGGTTGATATCAGTTAGAAAAATGTGGTTTAATAAGATGAAAATATTTTTTGGTGAATAGTAACTTTTTACTTTTATTTACCACGCTTAAAAGTAAATAGGGTATTTAAGGGTAAAAATGATATTATTATTACCCTAACACGTGTCCTAATTCTATTGGATAAGTATAATTCGACCAAAAACAACCTTCGGAATAAAATATGAACCTCTTTGGTCCACTTGGATTAGATTAGGACAGTTATTATTGTTGTTGGAACCCATTTAAGTGTAAATGGGTGAGTCCCACATTGGACTTACCCGTCTTGTATATTGGTTTCCTAATCTATAAAAGAATATCCTCACCTCACATTGAGGGAAGGGGAATTCACCCACTACATGGTATCAGAGGGATTTTTTATCCCGAACCCTCCCTCCCTTGCGGATTCCCGGTGTTCTCCCGGCCCCGCCTCTCTCCCTCCTGCCCTAGCCTTGTCCCGGCGCAGCTCCTCTCCGGCCTGCACCCTCCCGGCAGGCCCTCCCTCTCGGCGCACCTCTCCTCCCGGCGCACCCCTCTCCTCCCGGCGCACCTCTCCTCTCCGGCCTGCACCCTCCCCGCGGTCGTCCCTCCCGCTACGCCTCCACCTCCCGGCGTCCGCCGTCCCCCCGCGGTGCGCCCTCGTCCCAGCTCCCTCGCCCCGTCCGCCCCCGCGCCCTCGCCCGCGCGGCTCCCTAGCCCTCGCCCGACGGCCCTCTCTCTCCCCGACGCGGCCCGCGCCGGCTCCTCCCTGCGACCTTCCTCCCCGATGGCGCTCTCTCCCCGCGGCTCCCGACGCCATCACCCGCGCGCCCCCCCCGTCCCGGCACCACCTCCCTCGACGCTCCCTCCCGGCCAGCCCCGCCTCGCCCCGCCGGAACGCCCTCGGCCCGCCGCCCGCGGCTCCCGGCCCTCCCGTCGCACCTCCCTCCTCTCGCGCGGCTCCCGGCCCCCCGGTCCGACGCGGCTCCCCTGCGTCCAGCGCCTCCGGCGCCTCCCGCTGCTCCAGCGCCTCCCGCGCCTCCCTCTGCTCCTGCGCGCTCGCGGGTCCCGGCTCCCGACGGCATCTCCCTGCCCGCCTCCCGGGCGGGTCTCCCTTCTCCGGCGCTCCCCTCACGGAGGCCCTCTCTTCCCGGCGGCCCTCATCCCGGCGTCCCCGACTCGCCCCGACGTCCCGGCTCCCCGGCTCCCGGCTCCTCGGCTTCGCCCCGACACCTTCGCCCCGACACCCTCGCCCCGGCGCCTCCTCCTCCGGCGGCCCTCCTCCTGCAACTGCCCTCCGCAGCGGCTCCCTTCCCAGCAGCGGCTCCCGCCCGATCCGACGCTCCCCAGCCCGTCTACCAGCAGCTACCCTGCGGCCTTCCTGCGCCGTCGGCCCAGCTCCCTGCGTTAATGGCGGGCGAGTCCGCCCGCGGCCCTCCGGCATCACCTCCGGACGCCAGCATTCCAGCCGGGCCGCACCCTCCCTTCCATTGTCGGCCTTCCCGGGCACCTCTGCACCCAGCCGAGCGGCTCTCCCATCCTTCATCATCGGCTCTACCGCGCAGCGGTCCTCCTTCATCCAGTACCCGTTACAGGACAACACTCTCGCCGGAGGAGCTTGCTTTGGTAACATCTTATCGCGCGACTGCGCCACCATCTTCTTCTCTAGCCCCACTTGCTCAGACTGGCAACTCCACCGCCTGTGTTTCTCATCGCCAAACAGCTTGGATGTTTGACTCCGGTGCGTCAGAACATCTCACAGGGGACTCTGGTATGTTCACTACCTATCATCCGTACACCGGTGCCTCTACCATTACTGTTGCTAATGGCTCAACAATCCCTATTACCGGCTATGACACATGTTCCTTGACCCCGTCTCTTCCCCTGACGTCGGTCGCTCATGTTCCTCAAAGTCCCTTTAATCTTATCTCTATCAGCAAACTCACCACCGAATTGAATTGTGTTGCTATTTTTAGCTCATCTGGTGTTGTTTTTCAGGAGCGGAAGACGAATCGGGAAATTGGTCGAGGTTATCTACGGGATGGGGTTTACCTGTTTGATACCCCATCATCCCTTGCTTGCTCATCCACCACAGCCCGAGCCCTTGACCTCCATTACCGCCTTGGCCATCCACCGCCTTCCACCCTCCATAAACTTTGCCCCCAATTCGGTTCCCACCTCTCCTTCCATTGTGAATCCTGCAAGTTTGCCAAACATCATCGGACGACGTATGCTCCTCGCCCGGAACCACGTGCAGCGACTCCTTTCGCTCTTGTTCATTCCGATGTATGGGGTCCTTGCCGGGTTCCTAGCCAGTCAGGGTACCGTTATTTTATCACCTTTATTGATGATTACTCCCGCATGACCTGGCTTTATCTTCTTCGAGATCGAACGGAGGTTCTCTCAACCTTTCAGACATTTTTTCAGGAAATCCAGACACAGTTTTCCCTCCCTGTGAAATGTCTCCGCTCTGACAATGGGCGAGAATACTTATCCACTCATTTTCAGCAGTTTATGAGGGCCCACGGCATCATCCATCAGACCTCCTGTCCTGATACCCCTCAGCAAAATGGGGTGGCCGAGCAGAAACACCGACATATCTTGGAGACCGCTCGTGCCCTCCTCTTCCACCACCAGGTCCCTCTTCTATTCTGGGGGGATGTCATCCTCACTGCTACTTACCTTCTCAATCGTCTTCCCTCCTCCATCCTTCAGGGGGAGACTCCTTTTCATACCCTGTTTCCCTCTCTCCCTCCTCACTCCCTTCCACTCCGTATCTTCGGTTGTCTCTGTTATGTCTGGGACACTCGCCCAACTCTCTCCAAACTATCACCCAAATCCCTTCGTTGTATTTTTCTCGGGTATTCCCGCACTCAGCGCGGGTACCGATGCTTCTCTCCAGACCTCCGCCGGTATATCACCTCTGCCGACGTGTCATTTGTCGAGAGCTCTCCTTTCACTCTCCCCTCTCCTTCTCCTGACACTACCATCGATGACTGCCTTCCGCTCATGGTTCACCCGCCTCTGGTGTCTCCTCCGACTGGTCATCTCTTTGGACAGACCTACTCTCGTCGTCCTTCCACTGTCCCTCCCGTCCCGGCCGAGGAAACCATTGTTCCCGCTTCGCCTGATGTTCCTGACACAACTCCCGAAGATGTGCCGATTGCGCTCCGGAAAGGTACTCGCTCGTGTCAGAATACTCCTCTCTTTGTATCTTCTTACAGGGGCTTGTCAGCTCTGGAGACCGTGTCGCTTCCTCGAACGGTCGGTGAGGCCAAATCTCACCCCGGGTGGCTAGCCGCAATGAGAGATGAATTGCAGGCTCTGGATGCCAACCATACTTGGGATCTTGTTCCCCTTCCGGCAAACAAACAGGCGGTCGGCTGTAAATGGATCTTCACGATCCGTCTCAATCCTGATGGCTCTCTCTGCCGCCTCAAAGCCCGGCTTGTCGCCAAGGGATTTGCTCAGACATATGGCGTCGACTACTTTGAGACCTTCTCTCCAGTCGCCAAGATGGCCTCGGTCCGCCTCTTCATCTCTCTGGCTGCTCATCATCACTGGCCCCTTCATCAACTCGACGTTAAGAATGCGTTTCTCCATGGCTTTCTTGACGAGGAGGTCTACCTGCAGCAGCCCCCTGGTTTCTCTGCCTCTGGTGCCGCCTCCCATGTCTGCCGTCTCCGTCGCTCCCTCTACGGCCTCAAACAGTCTCCTCGCGCCTGGTTTGGCCGCTTCAGCACTGTCGTCACCGCCTTTGGCCTCTCTCGGCGTATGAAAGATCACACCGTCTTCTTCCGTACGACGGCACACGGCTGTATCTTGCTTGTAGTTTATGTTGATGACATCATCATCACCGGGAGCGACTCCAGAGGCATCGCCAGCCTCAAGACGCATCTTCACCATCACTTTCACACCAAGGATCTTGGACCCCTCACGTACTTTCTTGGCATCGAGGTCTCCCGAACTGCAGACACTATCTCTCTCTGCCAGCGCAAGTATGCTCTTGATCTATTGCAGGATGTCGGGTTGAGCACCGCCACCTCAGTTGACACTCCCCTTGAGCCTGGGGAACGCTCCCTTCATAACGACTCGGATCTCTTTCCTCATCCTGAGAGCTATCGGCGCTTGGTCGGTAAACTGAACTACCTCACCATGACGCGTCCCGACATTGCTTGTGCCGTTGGCAAAGTCAGCCAGTTCATGGAGCATCCCACCTGCTCTCAGTGGGATGTTGTCCTCCGAATTGCCAAGTACATCAAGAAAGACCCTGCACGCGGCCTTCGGTACTCACATCATGCTCACATGGATTTTGAGGCTTTTTTGTGATGCGGACTATGCCAGTTGCCTCGCTACCCGCAAGTCTACTTCGGGATTCGCCGTATTCTTCGCCGGTAATCTCATCTCTTGGCGCAGCAAGAAGCAGACTGTGGTCTCCCGTTCTAGTGCCGAGGCAGAGTATCGAGCCATGGCCACTGTCACTACTGAGATCCTCTGGCTTCGTCATCTTCTCCAGGAGCTCGGTTTCCCGGCATCGACTCCTGCTCATATCTGGTGTGACAATCAGGCTGCTACGAAGATTGCCTCGAATCCCGTCTTTCATGAACGGACGAAGCATATCGAGGTGGATTGTCACTTTCTCCGCCACCATCTGGAGCAGCACCATATCGGTTTCGGTCATATCCCGACGGCCGATCAGCTTGCCGATCTCTTCACCAAAGGTCTTCCCGGAGCTCGTCTTGAGTCTCTCACTTCCAGGCTGGGTATTCACAGCCTCCCTGGCCCAGCTTGAGGGGGAGTTTGAGATTGTCTTGTTATTCTTTTTGTGTGGGACTCTATCCAATCTGGGCATGTCCAGCTTGAGGGGGAGTGTTGGAACCCATTTAAGTGTAAATGGGTGAGTCTCACATTGGACTTATCCGTCTTGTATATTGGTTTCCTAATCTATAAAAGAATATCCTCACCTCACATTGAGGGAAGGGGAATTCACCCACTACAATTATTTTATTTAAAGAGTTAAAAGAGTTAAAATCAAAGTTTAATAACTAAAACGTTTTTAATATAGGATTATACATAAGATAAATTCGACTATAAATATTCATTAGAAAGTTAAAAAGATTTCCTACATAATGGTATATTATGTATATTTTTTAGACATTAAATAATTTAATTTATTTATGTCACAATGATGATGCAGTAATTACCTAATTAATGAAATATTAAAATAATTGATATTATAAATATCCAAATAAATGTAATTTGAGACTTTTTATGAATTACACTAATTTTCTAGGTTAATATGGCATGTTAAAGTTAGTTAGATGAATTTTGTTCGAAGTAATAATGCTGTTATGAATTTAGCAAAAACAAAATACCAAATAGTGTCAAAATTGACATAAGAGTTTTTAAAACAAATATTATATTATTAATTGATATTCTATTCCTAAAAATCTAAGGTTCGGCCAAAAGACTTATCTAATGATAGGTGTATCATTAATGAACCACTTGGGATTCACTTGGAAGTATATAGTAAGTTTATTAACCATATAATATAAAAATACAAAGAGACATGGTAAATGTCAAACTATTTAACTAAGAGTTAAATCTAAAACATAAAGTTAATATAGTGACCCAAACCTGTCTAAAACCTATTGGTTGAGTGGTTTTCAACCCATTCTCACCTTAGACTTTAAATAATCCATTTTGGAGCCATTAGAAACCGAAAATGATTTTATTATAAAATAATATTTCTAGTTTTTCCTAAGTTGCCCATCACCGCTCTTATAAAAGGGCACGTACTCCCCCTTCTCTCTAATTCACACCTTCAAAGTCATTTGGCTCGGTCAACCCCTGCCCAAATACCCTCTCAACTGTCCTCCCTTCATCCTAGAGGTCTTCCTTTAGTCAGAAAGTCAACCTTGTTGCGGAATCGTCGGGAGACACAACGACAGAAACAAGAAAACGAAAGAAAGAAAAAAATAAGGACACAACGATTCACGTGGTTCGGGAATAATCCCTACGTCCACGGGAGAGGCAGAATTTCACTATACCGGGAGCACAAAATTACAGAGGTTTTTCAGTAATGACCCTAGCCTGAAAATGGGCTATAAAACAATGGAGAAGACGATCATTGTTCGGCAAAGTGAGTCCGCGTCGCTACAGTGAACGGCGGCCAGCTTTGCCAAAAGCGCTATAGTGACTACCGGTTGGAAGTCAAAAGTGCTACAGTGAAGTTGACTCCGAAGTCCTCACTGCTACAGTGTCTGTCGGTGTCGGTCGGTCAGCTTCGCTACAGTTGCGGGTCACAAGCATTCGGCCCAACCGGATCGGGCAACACCAATCCAACAAATCTAAGGAGCCCTTTTGATCAAATCAAAAGAAAGAACCCGAAAAAGAGGTAAATATTTCATCACCTCTTTCAAGTTCCTTTCTTCTTCCAATTCCTTTTTTTTTGTTGTTTCCATTCTAAAATAATAACTCTAGTATCCTCTATACTGTGATGTTATTATAAATATGGTACAACCAAATTTATTATTTTATCAATCCTTTGAATGACATGTCACCATACGTGCGTACGTACGGCTTACCGTCTACACGTCGTGGTGTAATTGTTATTCAATACATTATTATTTGGATGGGTATAATAATGATGTGTAATAGATGTAAATAATAAATATTACATGATAATGATTCTGTATATATGATATATCATCCAATTATATATTATTTTAATATCAAAAGAATGATATTGTCGCTCGTGCGTACGTACGGATTACCATCTCCACGAACGCGATGAGATTCATTCCCCATCGCATCCATTCAAGACTAATTTTCATTAGATGATTAAAAATAATTTTTAAAGACTTGATATCATTTTGGATATGAATAAGATACATCTCATCCATAACAAATATGACTCAAATAACAAAGAATATAAAGGAAAACAAATTCGTTAACACCTGAAACGACGATAATACTAAGATATTATTAACAAAGCAATGTTAAAAGATCATATATGATATCATATTAATGTATATGATTCTTATATAATTTAATAACAATTATTTCACCATTATACAGGAGATTAACCTACCCTTGACCAAGGAAAAGTACAAGGTAAAGGTTAATTCTACAATCTCTTCATTATCCGAGATTGTTTATACGTAATTATCTACTAGAACCTCTTTTTCATCTGCATCCATGTTTCTTAAAAATATATTCCAAAACATTTTTACTATTTACTAGACTATGGGTTAAAGTCATTTATGCCCTTGTTTGACTTTTTATAAAATGGTTTGAAAGGAATCTTTCCATCATTTTCCAAACAAGGTACTTTTTAACCTTTTCGACAAAATAAAGGTAAGAATGTCTTTTTTAACTTATACGGCGGGTGCGGCTATTTTCCGCCGTTATAACATCGTCGAAGCTTCCCTTACAAGCTTATAAGAATATTTTCAAAATAAATGTTTTCTTTATAAATTATGTGACTCTTAAATGATTTCAAAATAGAAAGAGATATTTTTCTAAAAAAAAGGTTTTGATTTCATCTATGTCAACATCCTTTGATGGATTTTAAGCTTATTTGAAGTTGATTTATTATGCTACAAAACTTCCATATTGTATTGAAGGTTTTGTGATATGTTTGACTGTGGATGTGTTATTTTTATACCATTCATGGTTTATGGATAAAGTATTGACATTTCGTATGCTAGTTTTAATATGAATGTTTATGTTATGTTTAAACTTTTTCATATGAGAAATGCATTGGACTTATTATGTGACAGGTGGAGCCCGCTATAGCTCCTCGATGCATCGGTAGGTCTCATGAGACAAACTAGTGTTTTGGCACAAGGCCTTGACAAAATCTTATTTGTAGTCTTAGCACAAGGCATTGACTATGTGGTTATGAAAGTCTGACATTATGCATTCCATCATTATGAAAGTGGCTATTGATATTGCATGTGATTATTCGACTAGTACAATATACATGTGAGTAAGTAAATGACATTATTTGATTTTATCTTTGTCATATTATGCTGAAGTTCAAGTTTAAAAGACTTTTGTTTTAGTCTTATACATTGCCTTAAATGTTTATGTTTATTTATGAAAGTTTCTGCTATATTGTTATCCTTACTGAGCATCTGAGCTCACCCCTTTCTATGTTTTATTTTTCCCAGGATGCGAAAAAGTATTTTATGACTGACCTGCAGGGATAGTCTGAGGGAATATGAGTGTGGTTTATGAAAACAATGTTGTTGTAATTTTTCATTTTATGATGTAATGTAAACCTTATGAATGTATTTAGTACTTCCAAAGCTACTAAACTAATCGGTCTTTCGAGACTTGATCTTTTGTGATCATGTCAATGTTATGTAATAATGCACCGACTCTGGGTAACTGGGATCGGGGCGTTACATTGAAGACTTCAAAAAACATCTGTTTTCCTCTTGATTGGGTACACCCAACATCTTCTGGATTAATCATCAATGAACGATAAAAAGTACCTTGCTCCTCACAGGGATATAACCGGTGCTTGCCAAACATCGGAATGGATAACTCTAAAATCTCCTTGCTTCTTGTTGTTGACGTCCCGAACTTTAACTTGTGTTAATGCTCACAAAATGGTAAGGATACCTTTATAAGTCCAGGCAACAACTTCTGATCCGCAAGAATCTTCAGGCCTCGTTCTGACATATGGTCAAGCTTCCGATGCCATAACGTCGTCAACGCTTCCATCGAGGTAGTTGATGCAACATCTCCGCCTCCTTATAGGTTTCACCCATAAGCACATATAGATTCTTCGAGATCTTCTCTACCTTCATTACCACAAGCGCGCCCTTCACGATTCTCATCACTTCATTCTCGGTGCGAGTCTTGCATCCGATTTCATCAAATTGCCCCAAAGATAATATGTTCTTCTTCAGGTCGTTCACATGACGTACTCCATGGACGGTCTGTACTATGTTATCATACATCTTCAGTTTGATGGTACTGAATCCAACGATCTTCAGGGTGTGATCGTTCCCCATGTACACAAGTCCTTCCGGGATGGTTTCATATTGGTCAAACCATTCTCGTCGAGACGTCATGTGTCACGTTGCTCCTGAGTCTTTAATCCATGCATCGTTGAGATGTTGTCTGCTTCCGACAGTCATCGTCGCTTCACTAACTAGTATATCTCCATTTCCAAAAGTACTCGCCACATTCCCCTGAGAGCTCTTTTCACCACTCTTCTTATTCCAACAATCCTTTTTGACGTGCCCCTTTTTGCCACAATTGAAACATGTGACATTCTTCTTCTTACTTCTTGATTTGGACCTGCCATGATTTTGGCTCCCACTGGAACCACACTTCATCATCCTTCTTCTCTCCATTGACAGAGTCTGTCTGGTGCGAAGTTGTCTGTCTGTCCTTTTTGTTTTTGCGCCGACTTTCTTATTCAAGAACTGCAACTGCAACATCATTGAAGGCCAGCATATCCGTCAAGATATTGTGGGTGAGGTTGATGATGAGTTGGTCATACGAATCTGGCAAACTCTGGAGCAGAATCTCCGCACGTTCAGTATCCACAATTTTATAACCCAACGTCGTGAGCTGAGTGAACAGGGTATTGAGGTTGTTGATGTGGTCAGTCACCGATGATGACTTCGCCATTCGAAGAGTGTACAATTTTCTCTTCAGGAAAATTTTGTTTTTGCAGTGACTTGCTGTTATGTAAAAAAAAATGAGAGAGGGAGAGAACGAGAAGTGAAACAGAATTATATTGCTAAAATCCACAGTATATATGCAGCAGAAATACAACAGAAATACAGCAGGATGGGAAAGAAGAATATAGGAGTGGAGGAAGGAAAAAATGAAGGAGAAAATGAAGGTAGGCGGCTCCCCTGGAAGACCACTTCCAGAAGAGTAATCCAATCCTCCCAAGGACCGGCCCGTGCAGCAGCTCCCAAGCTGAGCATGATGCAGTAGAATATTTTTTTTTGTATCCTTCTCTCCCGCTGCCCCCCCTATTTATTCTCCTAGCTGCCAGTAAACAAACCCCAGCTGGCTGTAACAAACTAACAGCCGGCTGTAACAAACTAACAGCTGGCCCCCTATTTATTCTCCTAGCTGCCAACAAACAAACCCTCAGCTGGCTGTAACAAACTAACAGCTGGCTGTAACAAACTCACAGCTGGCAGCTAACAAACTGACAACTGACAGCTAACAAACTGACCCCAAGTACAACCCACACCTGGGCAGCCCCACTATATTCCTAACACTTGCCCTCATATAACTTCGTCAGAGTATCTCATATTTCCCATCTGGACACGTTGTCAATCCAGAACCTTCTCCGTTTCGCAATGATGTATTTAATAATCTCAATAAATTTTTTTCTGATGTAAAAGATCAATCAGAGTCGCAATCACAGAACAAACTCAAATTTACGAGAATTATTAATACCCGAAAACGTGAACACCACTGGGCCAGAACCTGCCTCTGATACCACTTGTTAGGACCGTAAATGACTGGTCCACCGGTGCAGCGATAATCACGAGATAAAATAAAGTGCAAAATGCAGAAATAAATGACACGTGGAAAAACCCCCAAAATGAAAAAGGTGAAAAACCACGAACAAATAGAAGGATCACTATGGGGTAAAAGCTGGTACACACTCCATCACTATTACAAGGAGAAAACACTCGTAATATCTCTCTTGAGTAATGGGGAAACCGCCTCACAAAATACCGCAAATAACTGGAGAACTCGAGAACTGGGTGAGATGTTGCTGAAGCTGATGATCAAACCATTGGGGGAGATCCCCTTTTATAGGTTGTCTCTCCCCTCTTAATGCTCCTCTCCACTGGATGATTTTGGTGGGGTTTGGCCACCCACCACCTACCACCACCACCACCCTTTGACAAAGGAAGGGGGTGACCACCGTCCTGCAAATAGACATCCGCCAACATTATAGTCCTGAAGAAATTGATGGTGATGCACCCGTTCTTCACATATTCTCCAAGCAATCTCCAAGATGGTTCTTCCCGCGTTGTGGGTCGGCCGTATTTCCTGCTGCCAACCATGCAGCGGGTCTGCCTTTGAGTGCCTCTATCCTGCTTGAAATAGTTGTGTGGCCCTTCCCCATAACCCCAACCGCGAACTATGACTCATCCTGTGGTTCGTTTCTGACACAGGACACTGTGAGGGAGCCATTCCACTGGGAGTTCTGCCTCCTGCGCCTCCATAGTGCTAAACGGCACGGAATAAACCTTAGGCGGCACTAACGGCTAAGTAGACGGAGTCGGCTCCTGCTGCGGCAGTGGTGTCACACGCATGGTTGGCATCTCCACGACTCCCCTAAGGTCGTGTGCTATCCTTCCCTGTTTGAGCATCCATTCCCGCCGTCGTGAACGAAGTCCCCATTGTACCGTGTTGTTGCAGCGTCACAAAGTCACGCGAATTACTATCGTCAAAAACAGACAACTTCACCTACTGGGCTGCAGTCATCATCGACGGGAGTGAAGGTCACCCCTCCTCAGGAGGCTGCAACTCTGCGAGATGACACAACCAAGGTGCGTAGGATGTTTGGAACTGAGCCTACTCCTACGGTGTCTTGAAAAGTGTGGTGTTGATCTGCGATAGGCGCTACTCCACCTCATCAAGCAACATCGTTATTGATTTGTTTCTGTAGTTTTTTTTCCCTCCCCCAACAGAAAACTCGGGCAATCTCTTTTTTTTGGTAGGGCGCCTCTTTCTGACGATGCGTCTCTGCCCGCGCGAGTGAGATCAACAAGGTGTTCCTCCCCATGAACGTAACCGGCAGTTTGCGGCCCCGCAGGGTGAGAACAGTAGCACGTGTCTGCTTTGTACAAGAGTCGGCAGAGGAAGAGCGGCAATTACTGGTGGAGCGCACCTCCTCCAATAAAGATCTGAACGTCTTCCCAGAGTGCGCATTGGAGCTGAACAAAGGTCGACGGTGCGAAATCCAACTGAGCATGCCACCGTCAAACGATGAAGTGATGTTGTGTGCTTCCGTTGAGAGAGAGGTATCTGGCCGTGCATAGCGTTGATGAGACGAAGCGAGCAGTGCGCGCCATCACTGAATGGAAATCAACAATGCACACACAAGAAGCAGGTCGGACTAATTGATAAGAACAGATGACTACTTGCATCATATACGAAGCGACCCAAAGACTTACAACAGAGGAGGAGGAAGACAATCAGGAGATATCTCGCCCAACCGGAAACCGATTTCCAAGTCAAAGGCTGAATCCCTTTACAATCTTCCCTCCCCTTCCCCCGCTCCAGCCTCCCCTATTTAACAACCCCTTCGTGCCCCCCCACCCACCCACCCACCCACCCACCCACCCACCCACCAAACAAACTTGGTCATTCCCCTAGATTCCCCCTAACACAATGACACTTATACCCCCTTGAAAATACCCTCCAGCACACAGGTCTTAACAATTTCTTACTTCTTACTTCAGTTGATTGTTTTCCATCGTTGTTTGAAATTGATTTCTTCCAATCTTTCTTAAGGTTGAAAAATAAGGGTTAACAATTGGTAAAACACACTTTGAGGCTTACTTCACCATCCTCGTGAGAGTGATCTTGTACTTACACTATTGTACGCCTTAGTGGTTTAGCTGTGAATCGAGCAATATATTTTTCTAAAATTTGACACCCATTGAAAATAACATCTGCGGGTCTCATCACCCCTTTCGGTCTTCGGGAGCAGTTTAGCTTTTGCATTATTTTTGCATCTCTGGTTGGGAGTTAATTTACTCTAAACGGGAAATCTTATTGGGAATAGTATTTGTTCAGATTCCGACGTCTATTACTTTCAACTTTTCTTCGCCCATTGATTGTTGTTATATATTGGTGTTTTGGGTTTCTATTAATGCTGAACAAATTAACTGCCGACGGAAAAACAAAACATGTATGTTAAATTCAGCAAGTGGCAAGGCATAAAGAAATATAATCAGCAGCAAAAATATGTCAAATTTGGGTGGGCAAATGAGATCATAAAAAATGAGTTCATTGCAACTGTTTATGATACTTCACGGTACTAAGGTTGCCAACACAAACCTAAGACACTTGGAAACCTAAATATAAACATTTACACTACTAATCATTTCCTTCTCACAAAGATGATTAACATTGCAAAATGATGACATCACATTTGCTCAATAATGAAAAAGGTATACATGACGATATCATAGATAAATATCATTGCATTGGCTTTTAAGACATAGAACATTTAAACACAGATAATTCAACAGTAAACTTATTAAGAAAGTGAACTCATACCTCTATTCTAAGATCACCTATCAGATCAGAGAATTTTACTACATTGGACACACATGGATCATTGGTTCGAAGGTAAACCTCTTGAAATATAGAAAAGAGGTCAACTCCAACAATTGTTCTCTACAAAAATGTCAAAACAAAACAACATCATCAATAGTTTTGAAGTACTGCCGAAAGTAACATATAAAAAAGAAGGCTTCTGTCATCCACACTCAAATATCTAATAACACCTTAGCACAACAAGTATCAACAACTTATACAGATGTGAAAATGGGTTTTCAAACGATTGCGAATTAACAGACATCATTCATTGTTTTTTTCTTTGGTGTTATTCCCGTGCAAAATTCATTGTATTGATTTTATTATGCAAATTATGTTCGGTTATTGTTTTCTTTATTCATTGGGCTGCGTGTTGAATCGTTGGGTTGCTCCTTCGCAGGGCCTTCAATGTGTGCTAGGCTTTTGTCTTCAGCCACTTTCATGTCAGTAATTCAATTCTTATACCCAGTTTTAATCTCAGTTGTTGATCACTTTAATCACGCAGCTATTTTTCCTCCCGAGTGTGTTCATTTGTGTGTTTCTTCACCGCATTATTGGTTTGATCCACTTGATGGTGCCGCCGACCAATCTGCTTCTTCCGCAAGTCCCTACTTGGCTGCAAACTCTGCTGGCTCCTTGAGTGTTCCACTCGCCCTGTGCCATTCGATGGTCTCTGTGATTTGTGCTTGGGCCCCACGCTCACAACCGTCGCCTGACATGCCTGATGCTTCGATGATTGCCCCGGCATTCCTGGTTGTTGGGCAGTTTTAGATCTAGTTGATCTTGTTTATCAAGAGGAAAAGAGATAGATAAAGAAACAATTCCATCGGGTTCTGGTTCTTATGACGTTCAAATCATTTTTTTTTTATTTTCCTTCATAGTTTTTCATAAATAACATTCAAATCTTTTCTGTTCCCTTCTTAGTTTCCCCCTCACTGACCATATGAGGTCACGCTAACATGTACACTTACACATGTCATCTATGCATACAAGCAAACAATACATATACACAAAGCTTAAAACACATGCAAAAAAAAAATACCTCTACTTTTAGGATGTCAGCACATCACTTAAACAAAACTCTGCCTTAATTGCCTAGAAAGAAAGAAAAAATTATCCAGGCCAGGTTGTCACTGCACTTTGAAATTCATGATTGTGTCAAAAAATGTAAACAAACATGAGTTGCTCTAGAGGGTTTTTTTTTATTTTTATTATTGGCATTCATTTACAAGCCAAACATCATTCTGCAATCATAATGAAGAGCTGCATAACTAGTAAAGCAGCTTGACTAAATTGGATAATCCTCCTGAGAGGTTAGCATATGAATTGGATAGATCATCAAAAGCCATCTTGCAAGAACAATATACAGAAAATACAACCTAATAATGTGTCTTTATATAATGCCAAAATTAGACCTAAATCAATATGAAACTGTTAATTTAATGATGTAATGATTCAGAGATTGACTCTTTTTCCGTGTTAGTGCACCAATATTCCATTCAACCATACTCCTTCCTTGCAATGACCAAGAATATGTTGCTTCACAAAAAAAGGATGCAGAAATTGAATGCAAAAGGCTGACCTGAATTGGAGAGGCTGTTCTAGGTCTTGTTGTAAACATCAATTGCCAGCGACCTTCAATTAATTCAGAATTTGTCTGCAGATGTCCGAGGAATCGACTTCAATGCACTTGATGCTTGAGACATTACTTTTTTAAATAATTTTCTTCCATGCCACCAGCCAGAAAATTAATTCCATGGCTTTCAATATTTTATAAACACAGGGCATTTTTTTCCCCTTCAGAATAGAAAAATGGTAGATAAAGCTTCTAATCCACTGATCCAGATCAACAAAAGCAGCAATTGATTAAATACTGTAAAACTGTTCTGCTATTAACATTATAACCTATTTTCTGAAAGAACACACGCATGCCTTTAAAAAAACTGCTCTCAAATGCTATGCTACATTTAGAAACTAGAAAGATGAAGGAGAGATTGACGCACTGGATTTGGCACACCTTGTAAATCCTCTAAAATTTTTACTGCGTCAGTGACATCCTGCATATGAAGAAAACGAAGCACTCACAGCCATTGAAAAGCATTATTCGACTGCTGAGAAAAATGATGGTGTTGAATTTAGCAAGCTTGTGTGATTTACAAATGAAACTAATTTCTTGTTAGTGTTATGTTTGTACTCGCATGCTCTATATGTTCATAATCTGCTCTGCCAGTTTACTTTGTTCTTATTTTCATAATTACGCTTATTCTGGTTTATTCCTACGTGAGATCTTGTTAATCATACGTGAGTATCTTTAATTCTTACGTGAGGCCTTTACTTATTGTTTCACCTTCTGTGGCCTTCTGGTGATTTATACTTGGGCTCTGTTGCGGTTTGGTTGCACCTCACATGGAGCCTTTATGCTCACCTGAAGCCAGAATGTTTTATTCGGATGGGGGTGTTAATTTCATGCAAGAGCGGGTTTCAACTGACGCAAGCGGTTTTCACCTGACGCGAGCCGTTGCCCGGCTGTTTATTCTTACGCCACGGGTTATTGAATCTCACGCAGCATCTAGCACCGCCCTTTTCACCTGGTGTTGCCGCATGAATCTCGTGGCCATCATCGGATGCAGGCTGTTACGGCCTACTTGATCGTGGCCGCCCACCTGTTTTAGAGCGGTTACATACAAGTCTCATCTCTCAAGCCCTCACCATTGGCTGGGCAGATCGATTGTGAGGTGATTCGAAGTTTTGGAGATTTCCGTCATTCCAGTTTTGAACGAGAGTGGGGATGAATCAGGGGTGACAAACTTTTACTGATTATATGCAACTTAAATTCTTTCTTTCTTTAAGTTGATTGAACCTCTGCAATCTGTTAAAATGTATGGATCTTTAGAAACATTCCCTCGCCACTTTACCCTTATGCTACGCAAATGATATAAAGTAAACAACATAGGTATTTTTACAAGATTCGACCTAAGTGTGAGAACCTACTTCTTGCAGTGACAACTCTCATTGAGTCAAGGATTCTTCCACTAATAATCTTTTCAAAATTTACAAAGTGGTGTGGGAAGGAATCTGTCATGAACCGCGTCGTAACGGTTTAAGTAAAATAGGGGAAATTTGAACTTTTTGCTCTCAGGTGGCTTTCGAGGGATAAAATGGTAATTTCTCCTGTCAAGAGATCTCGGATAATTTTTCTGACCACTTCGTTAGTCCCGAAATAGGGTGTTTACCCTAAGAGAGGAATTTGGTGAATTTCCAAACCGTTCGATTTTTTTACGAATATTTAATATTTACTTAATTAAATATTATTTATTTGTGCATGTTCGTTCGGTGATATCTTCTGTTAGGAGCATCGGATCTAAATTCCGACTTCATCGTTGAGTCTGGAATGGGGGGTTTTGCCTAGGCGGGGCATAACCTCGTGTCAGGTGCCGAGTCCGGGTCGGGCCCCCTTTTCTTCTCTCTTCTTTTCCTTTTTCTTTTTTCTTTCTTTTCTCCTTTTCTTCTTTTTTTTTCTTTCCTCCCTTGGTGTGTCGAGTACCCCCCCTTGGGGCTTCCTTCGGCCGAGAGAGAGGGAGAAGGAGGTGCCGCCGGAGAGCTCGGGTTGCGCCGGATCAACGTGCGGGTGTTGTGAAACACAGATCGGATCGAAGCTTCAGCGGTTTCCGTCTGAAGGTAGGTCAATTTTAATGTTTCCACCGTAAATCCTTGTATAATAGTTGTTTTTAAGTTTTAATATTGTTTTTGGGTTGTTGGGGACCCCTAGAGGGTCGAGAGTGGGACAAACATCAATCGACATACCAGAATCGGCGGGATGTAAGGGCTGCTTTTCACGTTAACGAAGCATGAGTTTGATGGAACTCCATTTGAGCGGTCATCTCCTAATCCCAGCGATGTTGGCCTTGCCGAAGATCATAAACACCCTAGTGGAGATCAGCAACTAAAGCAGACAACTGATGTCACGACCCCCTCCCCACAAAGTGTACCCTTCTTGGGCCGGCAATGTACAAAAGGAAATAATGACCCCTGAGTCCCGCCTCCAGTAGGCTCTAGGTTGGCGACTAGCACCGAGGGTATAATAAACACACAGATGGGAGGCATTACCCTCTAAAAGAACACATGCGGAAGAGAGAGATAAGATAGATACCAACCAACTCCAACTCAGAACTGAAATATAAAAGAAACTCATGTACATATATGAAATGCCATGCAAAAGTACAACTGAAAGGAAAAACTACAAGTACCCTAAAAGAAAGTAAAACGGCAGCGACCGCAAGCCCGAACAGCTCCTCCAACCACAAGCTAGTAGTAACCAGCTTGATCTCCAACCTGCTCCAAGTGACCCGAAAAACAGTTTATATATACGTAGGGTGAGTATAACAGTATACTCAGTAGGATCCTCCCCGAAGCCTCTCGTGCAAAAGTAAAGAAAGAATGCTAAAGCACAGTGAACAACAGTGAAACTAACTCGTCCCCTAAGCAGGTATACTATGTTCTCAACCTCATCATGGCTACTCTCACCAAGTAACGCATACAAGAATATATCATATAGAAAAGGATATCAAGGGTACCCCGCTACTACTTCCCCACTGGTTTGCCGCTTTTCCCCAACGACATACGTCCTGTGCATCTCTCTCCAAAGGCTTGCCCGTATATACCTGGGCTAAGCTCCACAATTTGCACCACGTGCACCACAAAGGCTTGCCCGCAGACACCTGGGCGAAGCACCACACCATCATCACAACCAAAAGTAACCAGGTAGATTCCGGGAGCCACCACAGCCCGCATAACGTGTATCATACGTCGGGTATTGTACCTCAAGCCATTACAGCTCATACACCGCGTAAGGATCCTCAAGCCATCACAGCCTATACACGTTACACCTATAGTAGTCTATAGGATACTACATCCGGAATATATGTGTGGAAATAACCACAAGCCATTACAGCCCTCTACACACATATATGGGTAAAACTAACCGTTGTGCCAACGACACTAGTATCTACCAAGAGAAGAGAGCGGGGTCAAAGGGGGTAGTCACCCATTCACCCTCTCATCGGAATGTTGGGGAAAACACCCCCCCAGGGCTCAGAATCCCCGGGGTGTCAGTTGCCCTTACTGACAGGGTGGAGTAGCGTATAAAAACACAAAAAGTACATAATATATATAATTCACAACCACACTATGAGCATAACCTAGTCTTAGCCTCAACTGCAGCTAACGTCTCTTGGACTCCGGGCTGCTATTTCTAAGACTAGGCATCCTATAACCACACAACCAGTTAAAGAACTTCATTAGGTTACTTCATTCCCTTTTTCATCAATTCCACTTTACGTTAATTAATTCTTTGCACGTTAATTAACCATGAACAAAAACCACATTTAAACTTTCTTGGCATCACATTCAAAATTTAATGTTCCTTTAAAGTTACAACATCACCATTAAATTCCAGCATCTCCATCCCCGTGGATTATCACCATTTAATCAAACTTTCATTTCAGAATTACTTTCCCATATTCTCATGCATTCTAGAAAAGCATCTTATGCTACTAAACACAAGGGGGCTCAACACGGTGAGTAGATATACTACCCGTCGAGTCTTTGCCGCCTATAGCAAGAGCGTAGGCCCATTCTCACTCGAGAGGCTAAACACGGTAAGCACGTGACATACCCCGCACGTCTTCGCCTCCTTCGGAAGAAGGGTAAGCAAGACCAGCTGTCTGGAGCAGTGGGGTAAAGTAAAGGAGATAAACACGAGAGGCTAAACACGGTAAGCACGTGACATACCCCGCACGTCTTCGCCTCCTTCGGAAGAAGGGTAAGCAAGACCAGCTGTCTGGAGCAGTGGGGTAAAGTAAAGGAGATAAACATTCAATCAAATTACCAAGCATCCAACAACCACATCCATCCCATTCCATCATCACCAGTGTCCTCCCCGACACCCACATGCATAAAACGATGCATCTCGCCACTCTAGGTGTCATCCGTTGCCACAACCACAAGGCCTCCCTGCCTCCACATATCACAACACCCCTTCAGGGTCACATCACAACACAAGCAGCAGGAAAACAACACATTACATCAATTTGAGCTCTTAGCCCTAATTCACAACAAAAGGGTAACTCAGAACCCTTCAGGGAAAATTCAATCAATCAAGTTCGTAAATCCATCTTGAATTAACATATTCAATTCATTGGTTCCAACATCATGAACCAAAACAGTAAGCTATCACAAGGATTAAACATGCTTACCATGCCAACTTAATCAACAACAAATTACCACCAGAACCAGATTCTTTTTCATGCCTCTTTATTTTTAGCCAATTAATTATCAATTAATTCCGGCTTTACGTTCTTTATCAATTCATCAAGAACAACATGCTAACAAGCAAGGCATAGATATCACACTATCTAGCAAACATGAGGCAAAACATACGTTCAATGCAATTTCTTAATCCGGTTCAAGTATTTAATTAGGTCAATTTCATTGTGATCCAAAGGGCTAAATCATGCTAACTCTACGATTGCACATAACAATTAGAGAAGCCACAAATTCCCTACCTCAAAGGTTTTCGAGGAAACCCACAACGGTCGAAGAACGCCCAAGAAGACCGGGCCGATTCACCAGGGATCCTCCCTAGATCTCTTCTCCTAACACAACTAAGACCAAAGCTCATCACAAACATCATCCACACACTTAGATCTACTCATAACGGGCGTAGATCTAAGATCCCGAGAGAAAAAGGAGGAGTAGATCTAGGTAGATCTAAGAAACCAAACAAAAAGGATCACTTACCTCGAGAAACCGGCTTCGATTCGCGAAGAGAAGCCTCCGGATCGCCTCCAAAACGCTTGGGAGAGGTTCTTCCACCTCCAAGGAAGGGTAATCCCGAGTTATGGCTGCTTAGGGGCTTAAACGAGGTGATTAAAGGCAAAACGAGTTAGATTCACAATTTTAGGATCTAACTTTAAGTGCCCGCACGGTTAGTTCGCACGGTTTAACAAACCGTGCGCTAATCGTGCGCTAACCGTGCGTTAGCTTCTGCCTCGACAACCCCTCCTCGCACGGTTAGTCCGCACGATTAGGCAAACCGTGCGCTAACCGTGCGTTAGCCACTGCCCTCAAGACCAGCCTTGCACGGTTTGGCCGCACGTTTTAGGCAAACCGTGCACCAACCGTGCGAAAGCTATTACCCTTTAACTTTCCTCAAAAGTCCACCCAAACGCACCCCCAAGTCATCTTGACTTCCCAGAACACCTCTAGTACCGCATTTTCACAAAGGAATGGACCGGAGAGGTCCGGGCCATTACATCAGATACCTCTCAAAACATTCCCGTCCTCGAGAATCCAAAACCCACCTAAAGAGAAAACGAAACAGGGTCTGAACAACCACCCACCGAGATACCTCTCAAAAGAGAGAAAGCCACCAAAGCAACGAAGGGAGTCATCTCATAAACATGAAAGTCTCATAACCACATAAGGAATCGTCATTACATGAAAGGTTTAAACATTAAACAACTTTGGGTACTGAGCACGTATCTGTGACTCACGTTCCCATGTACTCTCCTCCATGCCACCGTGTGGCCACAAGACACAAACTAAGGGAATGGAACGTCCGCGCAACACCTTCTCCTTGCGGTCTTGGATCTCCACAGGTCGCTCCTCAAAAGTGGCATCATCATCGACATCAATCTCTCCCCAATCGATGACGTGAGAGTCGTCATGAAGATAGCGACGTAGCTGTGATATATGGAAAACATCATGTATCCAACTCATCTGAGGGGGAAGTGCTACTCGATACGCCACAGCTGCAACACGAGCTAACACCTCGAAAGGCCCAACAAAGCGGGGAGAAAGCTTACTCCCACGACCAAACCTTCGCTGCCCACGACGGGGAGTCACCTTCAGAAACACATGATCCCCAACATTAAACTCCAAGGGTCTCCTCCTTTGATCGGCATAGGATTTCTAACGATCTTGCGCTGCCTTCATCCTCTCACGAATCACCTGAACCATCTCTGTTGTATTCTGTACTAGTTCCGGTCCGAGAATTGCTGACTCTCCGACCCCAATCCAGCACAACGGAGAACGGCAAGGCCGGCCATACAAAGCTTCAAACGGCGCCATACCGATGGTGGAGTGAAAACTATTATTGTAAGTGAATTCCACCAAGGGTAAGTGCCTCATCCATGAACCTCCAAAATCAAGAACACAAGAGCGCAACATGTCTTCAAGAGTCTGGATGGTTCGCTTTGTCTGACCATTCGTTTGAGGATGAAAAGCAATGCTAAGGCATAGTTGAGAACCGAAAGCATGTTGGAGACCCCTCCACACCCTGGAGGTAAAATGAGGATCTCGATTAGATATGATCATCCTTGGGACTCCATGAAGTCTCACTACCTCCTCCAGATACTGCCTCGACAAAACTTCCACTGAGCTCGACTCCTTGATCGCTATGAAGTGGGCCGATTTTGTTAAACGATCCACTACCATCCAAATAGCATCATGTCCTCCCGGAGCTCGAGGTAAACCTGTAACAAAGTCCATTGAGATATCCTCCCACTTCCACTGAGAAATCTCTAATGGCTGGAGAAGACCACCAGAAACACGGTGTTCGGCCTTCACCTTCTGGCAGACTAAACATCAAGACACAAACTCCGCAACCGCACGCTTCAGCCCCGGCCACCAAAACTGACTCTTCAAGGATCGGTACATCTTTGTCACACCAGGATGTACCGCTAAAAGAGAACCATGGAACTCTCTGAGGACCGTCTCGCGCATCTCCAAAGGAACAAAAAGCCTTCCATGATACAACACTCTGTGTTGTTCATCCTCAGACCAACCATCAAGGGCCTCACCACAAACAACTCGGTCTCTCCAGACCTCCACCTCAAGATCCCCCAACTGGAACTCTTCCACCTTCTACATCAGGGATGACTGTACCGTCATCTGAAAAAGACAACCTCTACCTCCGAATTCTCCCATATCAAGATGCAATGCTGACAGTTCTTCCATTACTCTCCAGGAATCACCGGATTCACGCACAGCATCACTACGTGACTTTCGGCTCAGCGTATCAACTACAACATTCCCCTTTCCAAGTGCATACGATATTTCGAAGTCGTATTCCTGCAAGAACTCCATCCACCGACGTTGTCATAAGTTCAAGTCACGCTGGGAGAAAACATACCTCAAACTCTTATGATCGGTGAAAACCACAAAGCGCTCACTAATGAGGTAATGTCTCCACAACTTCAAAGCAAACACCACGGTTGTCAACTCAAGATCATGGGTGGCATAGTTGCGTTCATGGGAACGTAACTGCCGAGACCCATAAGAAACAACTGACCTATGCTGCATGAGAACACAGTCTAACCCCAGATGTGAAGCATCGCAGAAGACATCAAACTGAACTCCTTCAGCTGGAAGACAAAGGACTGGAGCACTTACTAACTTCTCCTTTAGATACTCGAAAGCTGTCTGACACTGATCAGTCCATATGAAAGCCTGATCTTTCCTGGTCAAAGCTGTCAGAGGGGTCGCAACCCGTGAGAAATTGGCTACGAACCTCCTGTAGTAGCCTGCGAGACCAAGGAAACTTCGCACCTCTGACACTGTCTTTGGGGCTGCCCAAGACACAACCGCTTCAATCTTCGATGGATCCACAGCTACTCCTTGTTGGGACACAACATGCCCCAAGAAACGGACTTCTCGAGCCCAAAACTCACACTTCGACAACTTCCCGAACAGCTGATGTCGACGAAGAACTCCCAAAACGACTCATAGATGCTCTGCATGCTCCTCTTCAGATGTGGAGTACACAAGGATGTCGTCGATGAAAACTACCACGAACTTGTCCAGGAACTCACGGAACACAGCATTCATTAAACCCATGAACACAACTGGAGCATTCGTCACGCCAAACGGCATTACAACGAACTCATAATGCCCATGACGACAACGGAAAGCAGTCTTCGGGATATCCTCATCCTTCACACGCAACTAATGATATCCTGACCGTAAGTCGATCTTTGAGAACCAACTTGCGCTCTTCAGTTGATCGAATAAATCATCAATCCGCAGAAGAGGATAGCGGTTCTTTATTGTCACTTTGTTTAAGCGACGATAATCGACACACAACCGCAAACTGCCGTCAGCCTTCTTCACGAACAAAACCGGTGCACCCCACAGTGACACACTTGGCTGAACAAAACCACACTGCAACAGACCATCAAGCTGTATACGTAGCTCTCGTAACTCAGAAGGGGTCATCCTATATGGAGACATAGAGATAGGAGACGCTCTTGGCTGTAGCTCAATCCCAAACTCGATCTCTCGTCGAGGGGGTAATGCTACAACCTCTTCTGGAAAAACATCAGGGTACTCCTCTACGACCCTAGGAAATGCCAACTGCCGAACCTCTGAAGAACTCAGCATCATCTCAGCCGCCATGGACGATAAGGATGGAACACGCCTATGACCCATCCGAGGATCTCGCTCACCAAGAAACACCACCTGCTCTCCATCCGCACCGAAGAAAACGACCTTCTTCCTGTAGCAATCCATAATAGCCTGCGCAGAATACAACCAATCCATGCCGAGGATGACATCATATGGTTGTATTCGTAAACATAGGAAATCTCCCCAAGAGCAGTGTTGCCCCAACACTAGCTCACAGTCTCTACATACTTCAAACAAGTCAGCTCGACCTCCAACTGGCGTAGTCAACGCCAAGGGCACTGGAAGCCTCTCTACCTCAAGTCCCAAGGCATGGACAAGGGTAGGTGATATGAAGGAGTGTGTCGCTTCTGAATCAAACAAAGCATACACCAAGGTAGAAAACAAGCAAAGGGTACCTCGAACGACATTTGGCTCGTCTGGTGCTGGCAACGCTAGAGCATGAAGCTGACCACGGCCACCTCCACGGCCTCTCTAACCCTGATGACGACCACCACCACAGCCGCGCTCTGCTCTCTGAGGACGAGGGGCATCATGAGGTTGTCCTCTGCCTGCCCCATCTACCCTCTGGTGATCTAAAGCTGGTGCAAACTGTTGTTGTTGCCTCGGCTGGAACTGTCTCAAAGGAGGAACCTGTAGCGTAGCACCCGGTACACAATGACTGCTCTGAAAGGTCGGGCACTCCCGCTGTTGATGGCCACGACCACCACAAGAAAAACAAGCACTTGATCCCTTGGCAAAGGCCTGAGAGTTGCTGCCTCCGGAGAAATGAGATGGGAAGGGTTGGGACCTACCCCCAGGTGAACGGAAACTCTTCTGCCCTGGAAACTGGGAACCCCGAACCACAGCTCTGCTCCGTGAGGAATCATGCTGATTCCCCTCTCGTGACGATCCGGTCCTGGCCAAAGTCCTCTCAACAACATCCGCCCTCGCCAGCATCTCAAGATATGTCTTCAGCATAAATGGGGTGACCTGGAGCTGGATCTCTGGACGCAAAGCCTCCTCGAAATGCCTCGCCCTGGCCTCCTATCTGGTAACAGGTCCGAAGCATATCGTAGAAGGTTCCTGAAACGGATTCCAAACTCTCGAACACTGGAGCTCCCCTGCCGAAGGGTAAGAAGCTCCTGACGACTGGACGGCTTCGCAGTCGAAGAAAGGAACTCAACTCTAAACTTGTCTCGGAACTCCTCCCATGAGATCGTTGACTCCTCACGATCCCCGAAGAACAACAACCACCACTGCCTCGTTGCTCCACGCAGCATCGTCGCAACCAAGGACACCCAGTGCTCCTTCCGAGCACGGATCGAACTGAAGCCTATCTCGACCTCCTCCAACCAATCTTCCGTGACTACATCTGAAACGGAGCCCTCGTACTTCTGCAGACTTTGGTGCTGAAACTCTCGGAGTGTCTTCCTCCAAGTGTCGTCGTCGTCAACCTCTACCCTGCAGCGACCTGCTGGAACAGCCTGCTGGACATCTTCTACACAAACCTGACGAGGACGTCGACTTGGTGCCATAACTGCAAAATAACAAACACTTAGAGCTCCTAAACCTGGAATATGGGAGACTCAACATTAATTGATTAATTGTTTTCTTTTATTTGTTTTAGGTTAACATATCTCAAGGTCTACTCATTCAAACACAGGCACAAAGAAGAATGATGCATGATCCTTTCGTAAGTCTCTACCCTGCAACTAGTATCACCTTGTTTAGTAGCCATTGTAAACTTAAAGGTCCGTGCATCAGATCATAGGGGGCCCCAAACGTCTATGTCTCAGTCGGTCTCCAGTGTTTACCTCACTTGCTAAACATGAATGACACTGTTGCCCTATCAACCCATGCATCCTCACATGTGCCTAGCTCCAAATTTCATCCTATCCCTCAACATGACCTCTGATACCACTCTGTCACGACCCCTTCCCCACAATGTGTACCCCTCCTGAGCCGGCAATGTGAAAAGAGAGATAATGACCCCCGAGTCCCACCTCCAGTAGGCCCTGGGTTGGCGACTAGCATCGAGGGTATAATAAACACACAGATGGGAGGCATTACCCTCTAAGAGAACACATGCGGAAGAGAGAGATAAGATAGATACCAACCAAATCCAACTCAGAACTGAAATATAAAAGAAACCCATGTACATATATGAAATGCCATGAAAAAGTACAACTGAAAGAGAAAACTACAAGTACCCTAAAAGAAAGTAAAATGGCAGCGACCGCAAGCCCGAACAGCTCCTCCAACCACAAGCTAGTAGTAACCAGCTTGATCTCCAACCTGCTCCAAGTGACCTAAAAAACAGTTTATATATACGTAGGGTGAGTATAACAGTATACTCAGTAGGATCCTCCCCGAAACCTCTTGTGCAAAGGTAAAGAAAGCATGTTAAAGCACAGTGAACAACAGTGAAACTAACTCGTCCCCTAAGCAGGTATACTATGTTCCCAACCTCACCATGGCTACTCTCACCAAGTAACGCATACAAGAATATATCATATAGAAAAGGATATCAAGGGTACCCCGCTACTACTTCCCCATTGGTTTGCCGCTTTGCCCCAAGGACATACGTCCTGTGCATCTCTCTCCAAAGGCTTGTCCGTATATACCTAGGCTAAGCTCCACAATCTGCACCACGTGCACCACAAAGGCTTGCCCGCAGACACCTGGGCGAAGCACCACACCATCCTCACAACCAAAAGTAACCAGGTAGATTCCGGGAGCCACCACAGCCCGCATAACGTGTATCATACGTCGGGTATTGTACCTCAAGCCATTACAGCTCATACACCGCGTAAGGATCCTCAAGCCATCACAGCCTATACACGTTACACCTATAGTAGTCCATAGGATACTACATCCGGAATATATGTGTGGAAATAACCACAAGTCATCACAGCCCTCTACACACATATATGGGGAAAACTAACCGTTGTGCCAACGGCACTAGTATCTACCAAGAGAAGAGAGCGGGGTCAAAGGGGGTAGTCAGTCATTCACCCTCCCATCGGAATGTTGGGGAAAACACCCCCCCAGGGCTCAGAATCCCCGGGGTGTCAGTTGTCCTTACTGACATGGTGGAGTAGCGTATAGAAACACAAAAAGTACAGAATATATATAACTCACAACCACACTATGGGCATAACCTAGTCTTAGTCTCAACTGCAACTAACGTCTCTCGGACTCCGGGCTGCTATTTCTAGGACTAGGCATCCTATAAGCACACAACCAGTTAAAGAACTTCATTAGGTTACTTCATTCTCTTTTACATCAATTACACTTTACGTTAATTAATTCTTTGCACGTTAATTAACCATGAACAAAAACCACATTTAAACTTTCTTGGCATCACATTCAAAATTTACTGTTCCTTTAAAGTTACAACATCACCATTAAATTCCAGCATCTCCATCCCCGTGGATTATCACCATTTAATCAAACTTTCATTTCAGAATTACTTTCCCATATTCTCAGGCATTCTAGAAAAGCATCCTATGCTACTAAACACAAGGGGGCTCAACACGGTGAGTAGAAATACTACTCGTCGAGTCTTTGCCGCCTATAGCAAGAGAATAGACTCATTCTCCCTCGAGAGGCTAAACACGGAAAGCACGTGGCATACCCCGCGCGTCTTCGCCTCCTTCAGAAGAAGGGTAAGCAAGACCAGCTGCCTGGAGCAGTGGGGTAAAGTAAAGGAGATAAACATTCAATCAAATTACCAAGCATCCAACAACCACATCCATCCCATTCCATCATCACCAGTGTCCTCCCCGACACCCACATGCATAAACCGATGCATCTCGCCAATCTAGGCGTCATCCGCTGCCACAACCACAAGGCCTCCCTGCCTCCACATATCACAACACCCCTTCAGGGTCACATCACAACACATTACATCAATTTGGGCTCTTAGCCCTAATTCACAACAAAAGGGTAACTCAGAACCCTTCAGGGAAAATTCAATCAATCAAGTTCGTAAATCCATCTTGAATTAACATATTCAATTCGTTGGTTCCAACATCATGAACCAAAACAGTAAGCTATCACAAGGATTAAACATGCTTACTATGCCAACTTAGTCAACAACAAATTACCACCAGAACCTTATTCTTTTTCATGCCTCTTTATTTTGAGCCAATTAATTATCAATTAATTCCGGCTTTACGTTCTTTATCAATTCATCAAGAACAACATGCTAACAAGCAAGGCATAGATATCACACTATCTACCAAACATGAGGCAACAACATATGTTCAATGCAATTTCTTAATCCGGTTCAAGTATTTAATTAGGTCAATTTCATTGTGATCCAAAGGACTAAATCATGCTAACTCTATGATTGCACATAGCAATTAGAGAAGCCACAAATCCCCTACCTCAAAGGTTTTCGAGGAAACCCACAACGGTCGAAGAACGCCCAAGAAGACCGGGCCGATTCACCAGGGATCCTCCCTAGATCTTTTCTCCTAACACAACCAAGACCAAAGCTCATTACAAACGTCATCCACACACTTAGACCTACCCATAACGGGCGTAGATCTAAGATCCCAAGAGAAAAGGAGTAGATCTAGGTAGATCTAAGAAACCAAACAAAAAGGATCACTTACCTCGAGAAACCAGCTTCGATTCGCGAAGAGAAGCCTCCGGACCGCCTCCAAAACGCTTGGGAGACGTTCTTCCACCTCCAAGGAAGGGTAATCCCGAGTTATGGCCGCTTAGGGGCTTAAACGAGGTGATTAAAGGCAAAACGAGTTAGATCCACAATTTTAGGATCTAACTTTAAGTGTCTGCACGATTAGTTCGCACGGTTTAACAAACCGTGCGCTAACCGTGCGTTAGCTTCTGCCTCGACAACCCCTCCTCGCACGGTTAGTCCGCACGGTTAGGCAAACCGTGCGCTAACCGTGTGTTAGCCACTGCCCTCAAGACCAGCCATGCACGGTTTGGCCGCACGGTTTAGGCAAACCGTGCGCCAACCGTGCGAAAGCTATTACCCTTTAACTTTCCTCAAAAGTCCACCCAAAGGCACCCCCAAGTCACCTTGACTTCCCGGAACACCTCTAGTACCGCATTTTCACAAAGGAATGGACCGGAGAGGTCCGGGCCATTACAACTGAGACAGAGTTTTCTCAACAGCGCCCAGCCGAGCTTCAACGGCGTCCACTTGGGAGTGAGTGCGCGTTTCCAAGGCAAACAAATCGGAAACAACAAAGTGCAAGGGGGTGCACGAGCGGCAGGTCGGACCAAAATGATAGAGATGGTCAATCAATATAAGGAATGTATTCAGGGAATCTGTACCAGAATTACAGTGAAATCTTGGGCAAACAAAAAAAAAGAAGCAGAAAATAGACCCTCGAGAGCACCCACTGTGGTCCCCCGCCCAAAAACTAACTGATCTACTTCTCTAAACAGAAAGATCCCTTAACCCACCACCCACACGCCCCTATTTAACAGCCTTGGTCCCCACCGCTGTACGCCTAACCACCTCCCCCTAGCTGGACCGATTTACCCCTTCTAGAATACAATTTCTATTCACCCGAGTGGTCTTGAGTCATATTAGATTCTTTCTATTGTCTTGAACATTCATGGTGAGATTACAATTGTCCATAAAATGGTATTTTCTTCCACAGAAGTAGCATCTTTTCTTGGGTATGACATCTTTCGAAACTTTCTTCTTAGGTGTAAGATTCTTCTTTGCTTCTTTTTGTTTGCACCCCAAGGTAGACCTAGAGTTTATCTTACATTTTCATTCAGATTTTATGACCTCTTTCCATCAATAGTACCTGTGTTGTGCTTGATAGAAGTAAACCAGCACTTTTCTTCACCATGACCACCTTTTCCACAACTCTTGCAAAACTTTTCTGGACCCTTTCACTTTACTCCCCCTCAATGTTGGCTTTCTTTATTCTTCATACCTTGGCAAATTGTGCCAACAATGGATAGTCGGGTGCCCGAACTTTCCACAGCACCAACAGTAACCAATAAATCTAGGGGTTTTTTCGTTACGTTTTATTTTGGCTGGTGGAAGCCTCTTCCGAAACTTGTTCTTTCGACTATTAACTTTGTTCTTTTGGGCATTTCTGGGGAAACTTCTTCCGTTGTCTTTTCTTACATTCGCCTTCTTACATTCACCCATTTTTATCCAAAATTGTAGAATGGTGAATTCCCCTTACCTCAAGAAGAGGTGGATACATTCTTTTATAGATGGATAAAAAGAATTACAAGTTGGAATAATCCAATTTGAGACTCGGAAATACCCTTTAACCAGAAATACAATTAACCGGGTTCAACATTCCCCCTCAAGCTAGTGCATGATAGCTTGGAACAAGAGTCTCACAAAAAAGAAAGAAGATACCAAACAAGACCATACAAACTCCCCCTCAAACTAGGTCGCTGATGCTGTGAAAGCCCAACTTGATACAGAGAGAGTCCAGTCGAGCTCCTGGAGGCCTTTGATGAAGATGTCGGCAAGTTGATCTTTCGTCGATATGTGACTAAAACTAAAATGGTGTTGCTCGAGGTGATGGCGAAGAAAGCGACAGTCCACCTCGATATGCTTCGTGCGTTCATGGGAAACGGGATTGGAAGCAATCTCTGTGGCTGCCTAATTATCACACCAAATATGAGTAAACGTCTGCGGCGGGAACCCAATCGCATGGAGGAGATGACGAAGCCAAAGAATCTCAGTAGTGATCGTAGTCATCGCACGGTATTCATACTCAGCACTGGATCTAGAGACGACAATATGTTTCTTGCTTCGCCATGAGATAGGTTACCTGCTAGGAAAACAGCAAACCCCGAAGTAGACTTCTGGATAGCTAATCAACCAGCATAGTCAGCATCACAGAAAGCCACAATATTCAGATGATCATGATGTGAATGCCGAAGACCGCGGGCAGGGTTTTTCTTAATGTATTTGGCAATGCGAAGGACAGCATCCCACTGAGATTTTGTCGGATGTTCCATGAATTGGCTAACCTTGTTGTGAGCGCATGCAATGTCTGGACTAGTCATAGTGAGATAATTGAGTTCCCCACAAGACAACAGTACCTCTTTGGGTGAGAATATGGTTCTATGTTGTCATAGAGAGGTTGTTCCCCGGGCTCAAGAAGAGAGTGTCAACGACGGTTGCCTGAGTCAAATCAACATCCTGCAAGATATCCAAGGCATATCTCTGTTGGCAAAGAAAGATGGTGTCCGGAGAACAGGAGACGTCAATGTCAAGGAAGTATGTCAGAGGACCCAGATCTTTGGTTTGAAAGTGATGTTGAAGATACCCCTTTAGATGGGCGATTCCATTTGTGTCGCTCCCAATAATAATGATATCATCAACATGGACAACCAGCATGATACACCCGGAGGACGTCGTGCGGTAAAAGACAGTGACGTCCTTCATACTCTAAGATAGGCCAAATATAGTGACGACTGTGCTGAATCTTCCAAACCATGCACGAGGAGATTGCTTGAGTCCATAAAGAGAGCGACGAAATCGACATACATGAGAATCGGCTCCTGGGGCACGGAATCTAGGAGGTCGTTGCAGATATACCTCTTCTTCAAGAAAACCATGTAGAAAGACATTTTTGACATCAAGTTGATGAAGAGACCAATGATGATGAGCGGCAAGAGAGATGGATAAACGAACAGATGTCATCTTCGCAACCAGAGAGAAAGTATCAAAATAATCGACACCATATGTCTAAGCAAAGCCTTTTGCCACGAGTCTGGCTTTAAGGCAATGAAGAGTGTCATCTGCATTGAGGCGGACTGTATAAATCCATTTGTGGTCAACCACCAGTTTACCTGCCGGAAGGGGGACCAGATCCCAAGTATGATTGTCGTCCAGAGCCTGCAATTCATCCTGCATTGCTTGAAGCCACCCAGAGTGAGATTTGGCTTCGCCAACCGTGCGAGGAATAGATATCGTTTCCAGAGCAAAAAGGCCTCTGCATGAGGATGTGTAAAGAGGAGTATTCTGGCAATAACGAGTACATTTTAGCAATGCAGTGGGCAAGTCGCTTGTTGCTGGAGCAGGAGCGTCGAACGAAGCTAGGGAGATGGTGTCCTCGACCTGAACGGGGGACACATTCGATGGGTGATGAGAGTAGACAGTGTCAAACTGGTGATCATCAGAGTGGGATACCTGAGTCGGAGGTGGGTGGATGATGAGAGGAAGACAATCATCGATGGTGGTCTCTGGATGGGAAGAGGGAGCAAAGAAATGAGAGCTCTCAACAAAAGATACATCAGTAGAGATGATATAACGTCGTAAGTCTGAAGAGAAACATTGTTATCCGCACTGAGTGTGGGAAAATCCGAGGAAGATGCAACGAAAGGATTTGGGGGAAAACTTTGAGTGGTTAGAACGAGTGTCACAGACATAACACAAACACTCAAACACATGGAGTGGAAGTGGGTGAGGGAGAGAGGAGAACAGAGCCCGAAAAGAAGTCTCCCCCTAAAGGATAGAAAAAGGAAGGCGGTTTATGAGGTATGTAGCAGTAAAGATGGCATCCCCCAAAAAAAGAAGAGGGCATATGGAATAAGAGGGCACAAGCAATCTCCAGAATATGATGATGCTTACGCTCAGCCACTCCATTCTGCTGAAGTTTATCAGGGCAAGATGTCTGATAAATGATGTCATCATCCTTGAGAAACTGCTGAAAGGAAGTGGATAAATATTCTCGGTCATTGTTGGAGCGGAGACATTTAATAAGCTTGGAGAATTGAGTGTGAATTTCATGGTAAAAGGTTTTAAAAATATCACACCTCGGAACGATCACAAAGGAGATAGAGTCATGTCATCCGAGAGTAGTCATCAATAAAGGATACATAATAACTGTACCCTGACTGGCTAGAAACCCTGCAAGGACCCCATACATTGGAATGAACAAAGTCGAAATGATTCACTGCACGCGTTTCCAATCGAGGAACATACATCATCCGATGATGCTTATCAAATTTGCAGGATTCACAATGGAATGAAAGGTGTGGACTGAATTGGGGGGCAAAACTTATATAAGACGAAAGTCGGTGGATGACCAAGGCAAAAATGTAGGTCGAGCGCACAAGCAAAGGTGGATGAGCAAGCAAGGGATGGTGGGCGATCGAACATGTACACCCCATCACTAAGATGACCTCTACCAAGTTCTCGATTTGTCGACCCCTCCTAAAAAACAACACTAAAAGATGTAAAAGTAACAACACAATTTAAGTCTTTGGTGAGTTTACTGATGGAGATAAGATTAAAAGGATTGTGAGGAACATGAGCTACTGAAGCAAGGCGAATAGACGGGGTCAATGAGCAGGTGTCAAATCTCGCAATGAGGATTGTAGCTCCATCAGCAACAGTAATTACAGAGGCAACAGTATACGGATGATAGGTCATAAGCAGACCTGAATCCCCTGTAAGATGTTCAGACGCACCAGAGTGAAGCATCCAAGGTGTCGGTCGATGAGATATACACGCGGTAGGTCCACCAGTCTAAGCAATGGTGGCTGGAGAAGAGGAAGGTGGCAAAGCAGCCTGATAAGATTGTATAAATGCAATCTCCTCCTTCGAGAGTGTCGATTTGTAACAGGTACAGGGTGATGGTGAGGATAAAGGCATGTTTGGGTGTGCAGAGTGCGCCAGTGAAAGGGGATTGCCTCACGGAAGGACCGGTGATGGAGCACAGGACAGCCGCTCAGGCGGGCGCACAGAAGCGGGGATGAAGCGTGGGGCTGGCGGACGGGAAGACCTACAACTGAGGCGAGGGGGTAGCCTCGCAGGAGAGTCGGCGACTAAAGGTGCAGGGGAAGACGCGGGAGCATGCTGGTGATAGGGGCACGTGGCATCCATACTGGAGAAGGGTCATTGGCTGTCCGCAGAAATGTTGTGTCGGAGGGATGCACGTAGGATGGGGCGCAGAGGGCCATCGACGAGACAGAGGATGCCGGAGGTGCCGGCGACGGGAAGTGTCGGCGACGGGAGGTGTCGGTCGTGGTGGATGTCCAACTTGCATAGGCAAGCAGCGATGGGGCGTCCAAGGCGGGGCCATGGAGGAAGAGGAGACACGCCAGGTCATGCACGCCTGGATCAGGAAAAAAATGATTCTGATTTGCCGCATGCCGGAGGGGTGTGTGGCGTTTGGGGAGAACGCAATGGCAGTGCCACTTCTGGTGGAGACGATATTGAAGGTATCAGATTGGGCGACAAAGTACGTGGCGGGGGGGGCTGTTGTCGCTGTGCACGGCGACAGAGTAGTCGCAGCGGGAGGTCCCACCTAGAGTTGGCGCGCACAGGTAGGAGCGCGCTCGGGATGGGGGTTCGTCCAGCAGGGGCTCATCCGACAGGGAGGAGGGCGCCAGGTGAGGTCGACGCGTTGGACGGGAAGCCGGTTGGCAGGACGACCTCCGATCGCTTGGAGGGAGGCGGGGTCGGGAGACTGCGAGAGAGGCGGGGCCGGGAGACCGCCGACGGAGGCGGGGCTGGGAGAGCGTCGAGGGAGGCGGGCCAGGAGATTGCCGAGGGAGGCGGGCCGGGATACCGCAGTAGGAGGCGGAGGGAGCTGTCCGTAGAGAGGAATGAGCGCGGTGAAAAAAAAATATCTGAGAGTTTTCCTTGGATACCATATAGAATAGTGAATTCCCCTTACCTCAAGGAGAGGTGGGGATATTCTTTTATAGATGGATGAAAAGAATTACAAGTTTGAATAATCCGATGTGAGACTCGAAAATACCTTTTACCTGAAAATACAATTAACTGGGTTCAACAAAAACTATAACCTACACTAAGATTACGGGAGTTAGTGCTAACAAACTTATCCAAATATAGGGTTATCTTCTTCATCTGATCGGAAGTGGATACTTCCGATGCTTTCACATTCTTCTTGTCGTTGGATTGAGTCTTTCTTGAAGACTTTCCTTGGAAACTTCAACAAGATTCCTTACATTCACCCATTTTTGTCTAGTGCCTCTCCGTCAGGTGCGCCTCTACCTTCGTCCGGCACAACTCCATCCAATGCGCCTCAAACTCCATGTAACGACCCAAACTTTTATAAATGAAATTCTCTTTATGAAGGAATAAATACCCTAATATGTAATGTGGTTATAGAAAACACATGCATTTCTTTGGTTATTTTGGAACGTTACATCCTGTCGGATTTAAAAGACCGTTAAGCATCTTAACAGTTGATAATATAATCGTTGGATAGTGATCATATGATTAGTATATATATGGGATTATGATAAAGTCAAATTGAAACATACGAAAGAAGCGATGATCTCGACCAGTACGATCGTACCCTATGAAACCAATTTATCGGAGCTTCCAAGGAAGATAGCCCCACTGGGCTTCACCCTTAACCAAGCTCAAGCCGAGATTCAACAACTAAAGCATGAACGAAACCGTTTACAGGAGAAGCTCAAACTTATCGAGATCATGGCTCAAACCATATACGTCGAACCGCCCGATGAAAATCTCACGATCGCGCACCTTACTCTTGCGCTTGCTAGTGTAATAAAGGGCTATGTTTCAAGACCTTAATAGTATGAATTTTTTTATTTTTTTTAAAATAATGATTATATTTATCTTTTATGATTATTATTACTTTTTAATGATTAGATAATAAGTTGATAAAAATTAGATGAAACGCAAATTTTATTTTGAGAAATGTATAGTTTCAATCAAGACACTCTATTTTAATGAATTCAACAAATTTTTAAATAAATGAAATTTTAATAAAATATTATTATTAAATAATATTTATTAAATATAAATGATAAAATAATTTTACCAAGTCAAAAATAATTTTTATAAAGGTAAGAAAACTGTTATTGCCAAGAAAACCAGTATTTTCAATAAATATGGATTTTTTATTTAAGTGTAATTTCTTATATTTAGAGATTTTTTTGGATAAAATAAATATTCTTTTTGAAAACAGCACGTCGAAATTAGCCAACAATAATTTTTTCATAATTTTTTAAGACAGTCGAATTTTTGGATCAAAATTAAATACGGTGTAAAAATACGGTATGTATTATGATATTATAATGACTCAAAAGTGATGTAATATAAGCCATAAAGGGTATCCACGACCAAATATATATTTACCCTTTAAAATAATGTGTTTTTTAGGTTATTTGATTAATTTTATAAACCCTTTATGAATCTTCCAAAACCTATATTATATATAAGGTTTTAAAATCAATTATTTATGAACATGACTCACTTCCACATTTTCAAGAGTAATATTTTAATGAACTCGGTTCTTAAATTTGTAAAATAATGAAAACCACTTCTCTTTGGCAGAAACAGTGAGCAAAAACCATGGAAAGGTTTGTAATTTTGAATATTTTATTGTATAGTCCAAAACATAAGTTTGAGAAATAATAAAGAACTCGTCTCTCTTTTCCTACATAAACTCACTCAAACTCTCATTCTTCTTCACTCAAAAATCCTTAGAGCTCGACAATACTCTGTCCTTCCCTCTCTAGAGCCCTCCCAAAGTGTCTCAAAGCTCTCAAAAAGCTCCTCCCAAGCTTTCGGAAACACCCTCTCAAAATAAAGAATCCTCTCATTCTTCTCTTTATTCAAACACCTCATTTATATTATGCCTTTTACTTTTCAATTGTTCATGTTGGGATATGATTTCACATATCCCTCTTACTTCCCTTATGATGTCTAAGTGATGAGAGACTCTTTTCACTCTCATTAATCTCTCGTGAACTTTTACGTACCCTCGTTTTGTTACCGGAATTATCCTGCGATTTTTTCATGCTAAACATTTTTTCTATGAATACTCATCCTTATTTCCACTCAAGAGTATTCACCTAGATATATCACCCTTCATTGATTGGGGACTTCCATGTATTTATCTCACACTCCTTAATCGTGGGATTAAATGTGATGAAATATGATCCTATGTTGAATGATCTATGTGGCACACTTATGCATGTACGTGAACTGAAAGTGACGGGTTAACCGGGGACTTCCATGTATGTATCTCACACTCCTTAATCGTGGGATTAAATGTGATGAAATATGATCCTATGTTGAATGATCTATGTGGCACACTTATGCATGTACGTGAACTGAAAGTGACGGGTTAACCCGAAATTATATAATCCTCCAATGCATTGGTTAATGTTTTAATCTCATGAGATGTCATGTATGGTGCGCGGGAGGTTATCCTAAGCACACTATGTTATGTTGTCGTGACAGTTAGTCTTGACTGATGTTTATGATGCCATGTTTTAAGTTGTCAAATTCTCATGTTGTTTTTATGCTATCATCGTATATCATGCTTCGATGTTAATGTTTATGATTTTCACCCCTTTTTATGTCTCATTGAAATGCCTATTCACTAACATGTAATACTTTCTTCATGTTATGCTTTGTTTATTCCTTTATTGGGTTTTATAGCTCACCTCTTTCATATGTATGTCTTCAAGTTATCCCATGTAGTTTTAGAAGAATGAATTTTTAGAAGCATGTTAAGGAAATTTTCAACAATGTTGTTGTATTCATGTATCAAGTTGAGGTGTTATGTACTTAATCTCCCAAAAACATTAGGCTTCACGATCATTTGGGATTGTTTTACGTGTACCGTTATGTAATAAATTATGAAATAAAGTGTATTAAAATATGGGTTGTCATAGTTGGTATCAAGAGCAAAGCCTAGTTATTTTTGGGATTAGGATTAGAAAAATCTAGCGAAAGTCTTAGGGATAATACTACTAAACATAAGAAAACATCCCTAAATTTTAATAAAGTATAGAGTGAGTGGTTTTCAAGAAAATACATCAATGTCTGCATACTATAAGTGGATGTGACTCTAACACAGATGTATCTAGGGGTAACAACCCTGAAAACAACGTATTGAGTTAGACTCGATCGTGAATTGATGCACGACAACAGGTCTTTTTGCACACCTGATTTGACACTCTCGGGCGATATGTTTTGATAAATTCACAAACTCATTATGAACCATTATTAAGGGAACAAAAATATCTATAAGATTTTATATTAGGAAATAGATCAAGAATAACTTAGATTGAAGCCTGAAAATTCATAGGTTAAGGAATATATATCATTTATGTGTTATCCCCCTTTAATGTTCATGGTTTCTCTTTTATGTGTTTAATAATTTAAAAATTATCATGCCTAATTTTCCCTTTATTCTAGTCAATGGCTGGAAATGGGAGGAACCAAATCACCAACCAATGTGAGGGGCAATTGTTGCGGAAACGCCGGGAGTTGCAGCGAGAGAAACGGCGAAACACAGAAGAGTAAAAGGGAAAAAAGAAAGAACAAGAACACAAAGATTTACGTGGTTCGGGAATAATCCCTACGTCCACTGAGAGGCAGAATATTCACTAAAATCGGGAGCACAATTACAGAGTTTTTCAATGAGTAACCCTAGCCCGAAATGGGCTACAAATGGAGAAGACGATCCACTGTTCCACCAACCGCACAGGAGGTCCGTGTCGCTACAGTGAAAGACGGTCACCCAAGTCAAAAGTGCTACAGTGGCTGTCGGGTGGAAGTCCAAAATGCTACAGTAAAGTTGACTGCAACCCGATCCAACAGTAATGTGATGACTGCCCAAACGAGATGGCCAACACGATGGGAGCAAGAATCACAAACTTTGTGACTATACTTTCTCAATTGACTCGAGTTTTGAACCAAAACCTAAAGCAAGAGAACACCCAAATCCCCCTAAGAAAGAGCAAGTTGCAATTGAAATCTTTATGCGACAAAGGTCTCCGACTTTCAGTGGATCTCCTGATCCCTTAATTGCGGAACAATTGATCAGCTTCATTCAAAAGATCTTATTTGTCCTTCAATGCTCTAAGAAAGAGAAGGTCTTCATTTATCGTATGGAGGGAGAAGTTGATCAATGGTGGACGTTGGTCAAAAATATGAAGCCCGAAGAAGAGATCGGAGCGATGGAGTGGACGGAATTCCAAAAAATGTTTTTCGATAAATATTTTCCTCGCACTCTCTGACTTAAAATGTTGAGGGATTTTCTTGCCCTTAAGCAAAAGGATAACGAATCTATCAGGGCATATGAGGCAAACTTCACAAGATTTGTATGATACACCTCCGGCTTTGTCGTTACCACCGAATGTCAAATTGACCGCTTCTTTGATTAGCTAAAGCCGAGTCTAGGGTAAGTCTTGGCAATTCGGGGCTTTGATAGCTAAGAGAAAATTGTCTAATGTGCTCTCAAAGTCGAAATGGAGATCAGTGAATCTCAAGGGTCTCACAGGGATAAGCAGAAAGTGGAGTTTAATTTCGATGGTGCCATGGAGAAATCTACCAGTGGCGAGAAATTTCAGCATCCCATTTGTCAATGGCGTGGGAAGAAGCACTCTGGAAATTGTCAAAATGTGACGAGAAAATGTTTTAGGTGTGGGAAGGAAGGGCAGCTAGCTAGTGATTGACGACGAGAAAAGCTCACCAATATGATGGAAAAAAGGAATGCTCCAATCAACCCTTAGTCCATCGTCCACTATTTCAACTGCAAGGAACGAGGAACTATGTGAATCAATGCACTAAGGCAAGGGTTGTCGACGACAACCGACGACAACAACCTCTAAGGCCTGAAGAGCAAGGGCTAGCTTATGTCATCACGACTGCGGAGGTAGATCCCAAGAACGAAGTGGTGACAGATAAGCTAGTTATTCATTCAATAATAGCAAACGTACTTTTTGATTCTGGTTCTGTGAAGGCGTAGTGAACCCGGGGCAATGAGGAACGAGAGCGAAACAGAGGTCATACGAGCATCCCAATTCCAATATGAGTCATGTCATTTCAAAACCAACCTCCGAAAACCAGTAATTAGGAACAACCCCGTAGACCAAGCAACCAATGCAATACCGGACCGAGTTAATAGCAGAACCAAATGATGTTTTGTAACCACCAATAAAAAATATCTCGCAAGTTTAGTAGAACTATTCAAACACCACTGCAAAGCATGGAAGTGGAGCTATGGTGAAAACGGTAAATTGGGCAATTATTGCATCTCAAGTAACTCTTACCCTATCAAAATTTGTCGGTTGAACTTCCCAACAAACCTTGTGATACTCCCTTCAATGGAATTCGATGCTATTCTAGGTATGGATGGTCTTTCCTTATATAGAGCCAACATAAATTGTTGAGAGAAGGAAATCACCCTCTGTATCGTGAATCGCCCTCCGATTCTATACAAGTGCAAAGAGGGGGATGAATCTTCTTTAGTACCAACATCTCAAACATGGATATTATTGTCTTGTGAGCAAGCATATCTAACTCAAATGATTGAGATTAAAGAAAAGATCATCCTTGAAGACATGCCCTTTATGAGGGAATATGTTGATGTGTTTCTCGAAGAATTGTCTGATCTTCCTCCTAGCTGAGAGGTTGAATTTTCAATCGAGCTCGTATCCGGAGCTTTGCCAATATCCAAGACTCCATAGAATGGCCGTTGTTGAACTTGAGGAGCTGAAGAAGAGGCCAATCACTGTATTTGTGCTCACATTACCCACCAATGGGGAAGGATTTGTGATCTACAGCGATGCATCCAAAAGGGGTTTGGGTTGTATACTTGTGCAAGATGACAAAGTAAAAGTCTATGTCTCCCGCCAACTAAAGATCCATGAGCAGAACTACCCAACTCATGATCTAAAATTGACTGCGGTGATATTCACACAAAAAGAGCTTAATATGCACTAACAGAGATGGTTAGAGGTGATCAAGGATTATGATTGTTCAATCCATTATCATCCTGAAAAGGCAAACAAAGTGGCAGATGCTCTGAGTAGAAAGAATCCCGCAACTCTATCCATGATGAGAATTGCAAGGGATTCAATCTTCTTAGACAGACAAAGGATGGATATGTTAATAATGAAAGGATCTTCATCCAACCTTGCTCAAATAACTGCTCAACCATACATTCTTGAGAGGATCAAGGAGACTCAGAAAGATGATGAGGTGATACAGAAAAAGGTAGCGAATATTCCGAACTCCCCAAGACACCTAAAGGAAATAACGTCGTTTGGGTACTAGTAGATCGCCTTACAAAATCGGTACATTTCATTGTTATCAAGAAAAATTTCTCTCTTGACCAACTTACCAAGATATACACAAGGGAAGTAGTAAGATTGCATGGACTTTCTCTCTCTATTGTATCTGATCGAGATCCAAGGTTTGCCTTGAGGTTTTAGAGAAGCCTTCAACAAGCGATGGATATAAAACTGAGCTTCAACGCTGCTTATCACCCTCAGACGGATAGTCAGTCTAAAAGGACCATTCAAACTATGGAAGATAAGCTGAGATCATGTTCAATAGATTTCCAAGAATGTTGGGATCTACACCTTCCCCTAGTGGAGTTCTCATGTAAAAACAGTTTTCATTATAGCATTCAGATGGCACCTTATGAGGCTCTGTGTGGGAAGAGGTGTCGGACTCCAACATGGTGAGATGAAGTTTGGGAGAGGAAGCTCATGGGACTTGATCTTATCCAAGAGATGACAAAGAAGGTTCAAACAATTCAACGTCATATGAAATCCGCACAATGTCGACAGAAAAACTATGCAAACAATCATCGACGAGACCTGGAGTTTGAGGTTGGTGATAGAATATTTCTTTGTATATTGCTATGGAAGAAAGTCATGGGGTTTAGGAAGGGAAAGCTTATTCCTAGATACATTGGCCCCCTTGAGATCCTTGATCGCATTGGAGCGATGACATGTCGACTAGCACTCTCGCCTAATCTCTATCTTAAGTACATGATGTGTTCCATGTATCCCTCCTGAGGAAATACATACCAGACCCCTTACATGTACAAAATCCAGATGTGGTACCATTAAAGAATGATCTTCCATACGAGGAGCAGCTGGTAAAGATCTTAGATCGTAGAGACAAGGTTATACGAAACAAAACAACTCACCTGATAAAGTGCTATGACGAAACCACAAGTTTGAGGAAACGACATGGAAACCAGAAGAGGCGATAAAACAGAAGTACCCTCATCTGTTTTAGTGTATGAAATGAAAATTTTGAGGGCGAAATTTCTGAAGGGGGGATAATGTAACGACCCGAACTTTTATAAATGAAATCCCTTCTATGAATGAATAAATGTAGTAATATGTAATGTGGTTATAGAAAACATATGCACTTCTTTGGTTATTTTGAAACGTTACATCCTGTCGGATTTAAAAGACCGTTAAGCATCTTAATCATTGATAATATAGTCGTTGGACAGTGATCGTATGATTAGTATATGTATATGGGTTTATGATAAAGTTCAATTGATACAGACGAAAAAAACGATGGTCTCGACCAATAGGATCGTACCCTATGAAACCAATTTATCGGAGCTTCCAAGGGAGATAGCATCATTGGAATTTGCCCCTGACCAAGCCCAAGCCGAAATTCAACAACTAAAATATGAACGAAACTGTTTACGGGAGTTCAAGTTCATCGAGATCACGGCTCAAACCATATACGTCGAACCACTCCATAAAAATCTCACGATTGTGCACCTTACCCTTGAGGCGTTTGCTGGTGTAATAAAGGGTCATGTATCAAGAACCTAATAGTATGATTTTGAATTTTTTTTTAAAATAATGATTATATTTATCTTTTATGATTATTATTATTTTTAATAATTAGATAATAAGTTGATAAAAAATAGATGAAACGCAAATTGTATTTTGGGAAATGTATAGTTTCAATCAAGACGCTCTATTTTAATGAATTCAAGAATTTTTTAAATAGATGATATTTTATTAAAATATTATAATTAAATAATTATTATTAAATGTAAATGATAATATAATTTTACGAAGTCAAAAATAATTTTTATAAAGGTCAGAAAACTGTTATTGTCAAAAAAACCGGTATTTTTCAATAAATGTGGATTTTTTATTTAAGTGTAATTTCTCATATTTAGATATTTTTTGGGATAAAATAAATATTATTTTTGAAATCAACACGTCGAAATTAGGCAATGGTGATTTTTTCATAATTTTTAGAGACATTCAAATTTTTTGGTCAAAATTAAATACGGTATGTGTTATGATATCATAATGACTCAAAAGTGATGTAATATATGCTATAAAGGGTATCCATGACCAAATATATATTTACCCTTTAAAATAATGTGTTTGGGGTTATTTGATTAATTTTATAAACCCTTTATGAATCCTTCAAAACTTATATTATATATTAAGGTTTTAAAATTAATTCTTTATGAACATAATTCGTTTCCACATCACCAAAGGTAATATTTTTAAAAAAATCGGTCTTAAACCTGTAAAATAATGAAAATCACTCCACTTTAGAATAAACCATGGGCAAAAATCATGGAAAGGTTTGCGGTTTTGAATACTTTATTGTATAAAGTCCAAAATCGAAGTTTGGAAAATAATAAAAACTCCTCTCACTTTTCCTATATAAACCCACCCAAACTCTCATTCTTCTCCACTCAAAACCTTTGGAGCACAACTATACTTTGCTCTTCCCTCTCTAGAGCCCTCCCAAGGTGCCCCTAAACTCTCAAGAAGCTCCTCTCAAGCTTTTGAAAACACCTTCTCAAGGTAAGGGATCTTCTCCTCTCCTCTTTATTCAAGCACCTCTTTTATATTATGCTCTTTGTTTTCCAATTGTTCATGTTGGGATATGATTTCACACATCTCTCATACTACCCTTATGATGTCCAAATGATGAAAGGCTCCTTTCACCCTCATCAATCTCTCATGAACCTTTAAGTACCCCCGTTATGTTGCCGGAATTATCCTGCGATTTTTCCATGCCAAACATTTTTGTTGTGAATACTCATCCTTATTTCCACTCAAGAGTATTCACCTAAATGTACATATCCTTCATTGATTGGGGACTTTCACGTATGTATCTCACTCTTTAATCGTGGTATTAAATGAGATAAAATGTGATCTTATGCTTAATAATCTATGTGGCGCACTTATGCATGTACATGATATGAAAGTGACGGGTGGACCCGGAATTATATAGCCCTCAAATGTATAGGGTAATGTTTTAATCTCATGAAATGCTATGTATGATGTGTGAAGGGTTATCCTAAACGCATTGTGTTATGTTGTCTTGACGGTTAGCCTTTGCTTATGTTCATAGTGGCATGTTTTAAGTCACTGTCACATTCTCATGTTGTCTTTATATTATCATCGTATATCACACTTCAATGTTAATGTTTATCATTCTCACCCCTTTTATATCCTATTGAAATGCTTATTAACTAACATGTAATATTTTCTTCATGTTATGCTTTGTTTATTCTATTACAGGGCTTTATAGCTCACTCATTTCATATGCATGTCCTCAGATTAGCCCGTGCAGTTTTAGAATAACAGAGGATTTTTAGAAGCATATTAAGGAAGTTTTCAATAATGTTGTTGTATCCATTATGTATCTAATCTTCCAAAGACACTAGGTTTCACAATCTTTTAGAATTGTTTTATGTGTACCTTTATGTTATAAATCATGAAATAAAGTTTATTAAAATATAGGTTGTCATACTTCGTCTGGTATGCCTCAGTCTGATGCCACTAATCAATAAACCTCTTATGTTGCACCTGTGACCAGCACACCTATGTGTGTTGCCTCTTCTTCAACCAGAGGTATCCTTGGTTGGAAATTCACGTTGCTCCAAAGTCTTCAGCGTTTCAACTCTCTCGCGCATATAAACAGTGTTGCTTTCTACAGTGCCTTCACCCCTTTATATAGGCACGCTTTCATGAGAAAGTGTGGGAACTCAAATATATTTTCCGGCTCAACTCAAATTTCAATTTCAACTTCTTGCTCATTTCAACTTCATTGGATGCCTCTTAAACATTCTAGAAATTTATTGAAGCTTCCTACAAACTCGGCGTCTACAACCTTCTTCAAACTTCCTTAAACTCGACATTAAGAAACTTCTTCAAACTTTCCTAAACCTTGGCAAGATACCAAACGTTGAACGAACAGCTTAGCATCGTCCTTGTTAAGGACTCAAAATAATTTATATAAAGCTTCTCATAACTCCGTCCCACATATGTTTTTCCGATGACTTCAGTAAGAACTTCTCCATCCGATGCATTGTTCCTTTTTCTCCACGATCTACTTCGACCGATTGACTTGGTCCGGTAAACTTGGTCACTCTCCGTCCGGTGCTCTTCATAAGGACTTCCCTGTCCAGTGCATTGTTCTTCTGACCAATGAACTCTATATGAACTCCTCTATCTGATGGTCTCGCAAAAGTTTGTCTGATGACTTCAGAGCTTTCCATTGTCCGATAGAGCTTGTAAAGATTCATCTGATAAACATTGTACTCTTCCCCCCGTTTGTGGAATTCCATAGGATTGTTTGGAAAACTTCATATAGCTCTTCATTCGATAAGACTTTGAATTCTCTCTAGCTGCTACAACTCAAATTCATCACAAGCTTTGTAAATGTTTAACCGAAAACATACATTGAAAACATTTGACCGACCACCTTCATAAAACTCACTTGGTTGAACAACACTTTTCTTCAACTGGAGAACATCGTTCATCCAACAGCTCTCTCTTCATAGAATCGTCCGTCCAATGACATCGTATTTCTCTATCTAATGTCCATTCGTTCAATCACCTTTGCATTTGTCCGTCCGATGTACTGATGAACTTCCCTTCTGCTAGAGCGTCAAAACTTTGACAGATGAAACTCAGTCTGATGGAACTTCGGCCGATGGATTCAATCCGATGGCCTTCATACTGCAGCATCCTCCATGGTCTTATAGCTTCAAACTTCATACTGCATGCAGCTTCGACTTTGCAACTTTAACTACGTACAGCTTGCAACTTCAATTATGTACACCCTGTCTGTCCAATAACTTCATCTGCCTTTGTCCGGTATACTCGGACCCTTAGCCTTCATCCATGTTCGTTCGATCACTATTGCAACATCAACCTTGTACACACAGTCTATCCGACAAAACCAGCTTGAACTTTAGATTGTCGCTCGAACTTCCCCTTCTCGAACTTAGTACTTCTTTCACTTTATACAAAAGCGTACAAACTCAGCTGAGGTCATGAGTATTTTCATAATGTTAGGAACTTGAAGATCAGCATAGCATCGTCTGCCTTATAAGGAAACTTTCCTAAATTTCATAAGGAAACTTTCTTAAACTTCTAAAGGAAAGTTTCCTAAGCTTCTCCAGCAACTACTAATGTAAGGTGAAGATCGCCTTATATTCCTCATAAATGAATCATAGGGACTTTACCACATCATCAGTGAGCTCCGTCCTTCCTGATTATTCTAGATAACTTCATTGTTATTCTTCTAATGGTTTTACCTTCGGGCTTACTTTCAGCGAATCTTCACTCTCTTTATTTGTTGGCACTTCTTCAACTACAAACGACATAGACACTGTTTCAGCATCTTGCAACGTTCTCTTTGTTGGATTGGTGTAGCCTGATCCGTTTTGGATGGTGTTTGGATCGAATGTTTGTGACTCATACTGCGCACCAGGGTGCACTCCGCGGTGAGCTCGTTGAGGGTTGCAGTGGGCAACGCGCCCCTGCACCGGGGATTCGAGGGCCGAAGGGCCCCGACCCAAATTTGGGGGCACTGTAGCATCTCTAACCACTGTAGCAAAGCTAACCGGCCGACACCGACAGGGCGTTGTAGCAGGTCGGACTTTGAAGTCAACAGTACTGTAACTCCTTGGACTTCCAGCCGTCGGCCACTGTAACACTTTTGACTTGGGTGGCTGCGACATTGTAGCGACACGGACTTCCAGCCACCTTTCACTGTAGTGATGCGGACTTCTTGTGCGGTTGGTGAAACAGTGGATCGTCTTCCTCCTTTTGTAGACCATTTCAGGCTAGGGTTTCTATGTTAAAAACTCTGAGAGATTTCCTTGTAATTGTGCTCCCGGATTTCATAGTGAAACTTCTGTCTCTCCGTGGACGTAGGGATCATTTCCTGAACCACGTAAATCTCTGTGTCCAATTTCTTTTTTTTCTTCCCTTTTACTCTTCTGTAAATCGTTTCTTTATGTTGTTGCAACTCACGACGTTTCCGCATCACTCCTATATTTGTCAGCAACACTATCAAATTACTCATTGACTTTACTACAAACTATTGACAGTATATACAATATAACAGCATCATCGTCCAATAGGAACTTCAGATTTTGTGAGTCGAGCATGGAATACATTGGTATCATATCACGTGGAGACCATCCAATATAACTTTGATACAAGTATCACACTCACGAGTCGAATGAGTCGAAGTAGACTCTTACGAGTCTACGAGTTGAGACTGCTAGTGTAACAAACCGACCAGAATACCCTCTCAACTTGAAGCGACAATAGCATGGCAAATATATACACATAACAGAGTGAAACAGTGGAAGATAAAAATATGCCATAACAAATAAGGAACAACGGAAGTCATACAACTGAAGAAGGTAGCAACACAATCTCCAAGAGACAAGTCCAACAGCAAAGGACTACAAAACCAAACTGCTACACGAACAGCCCCATGTGATAGCATGGGCAAACTCCCACCATCTCATCACTAGCTACCCAAAAACTCAGCTGACAGGAAACCTCGTCACCTCACTACGGCGCCTTGTTTTTCCTTGCATCGAAAAATATAACAAGGTCCACACACCGCCGAAGGGTGCGCAAGGTGTGAGTTAACAGACTCAGTAGGGTCTCACCCAGGTGTTCCATAACAAGTCTTTGTACAATAATTCAACCATGCTCAACTTTAAAGAAAACAATGCATGATAACAGTTTAACAGTTCTTATATCAATAGGATGACAAAACTTTTTAATTTCCCCTTTTTCCACATTTCCAAATAAAGCAGGTAAACCAGTTTCGTAGCATTTAATATCCATTTATCAAATCAAAGCGAAGCATGTATCATATCATATATCAAATCCATGGAAGTACAATCAATAAGTACAAACCAAAAGCAATCCAAATCAGCCAAAAGCACGGGTAACATCACGCCAAGGATCACGCTAGGTCCGAATAGCTAGGACACTCGTACCTAACATAGACAATCGCGTACGCATCAAACCACTAGACATATGCATCGAGTCTAGAGGAAAGCCCCATGAGCAGATAGTGGACGAGGCCTATTACTACATCTTCCACCTAATTACTCAAGTCTTCTCATGTGGTCTATTTTCCAAACCATTTCAATCGATTCATTTTCAACAAACCCTGCTTTGAAACACATTTGAGAACGCTTTGAAAACCCATTTTCATTTACCCAAAACTAGGGGAAAACCATCTTTTATAAAAACCTATTTCCACACACACAAATCCAATCAGTCAATTATGTCATTTCATTTATAAAACAATTTATAAAATAACCAGAGCAATGCAGTTCACCAACACAGGCTAGAGATGGAACCACCTAACTCAGATCTCGGGTCGCACACGCCCGCAACAGAATCCACCACAAGAAAGGATTCAACAAAGACGACAGAGGCCCTATAATCAATCCACACATCTGAGAATTGATTCAATTTAACAAAAGGGTTGATGGAGAAGAGGAAACAACACATACCTCAAAAACGCACACCCGCCACACCACAACCAACAAAGGAAACGGCCCCCGGAACAAGATCACACAAAGGATCTAGAAAGGAAACAAGAGAATCGCCACCATAGATCAAAGGACCCAATAACACAACGCAACGACGCTGCTGCGATAAAAGCAACGAAGAAGCAGAAAAGATTAGTCACCCGGAGAGACGTAATCCAACCGCAACGATGATCAATCGTCGAACGAATCAATCCGGAACAACGAACGAAGACCCCCAAAATCGCCCGACAACCCTTCTAGGTCAAGAGCAACAAGACCTGTGGACGAATTAAATAACATCACTGGTACAGCGCCCTAAAAGCCTTGTCCGCGACATTTACACGGCGTGTAATTCCTTTACACGTTGTGTAATCCTCGGAACATTGATACGCCAAAAAACTCGTCGCCTTTTTATTAAAAAACGATCTTTTAACATTACACAGGCGTGCCCTCTCTTCACTCTGTGTACATGGTTCACGACATATGCCCTACAAAGATTACACATCATGGATACCCATTACACGGAGTGTATTTCTCTAACAAACTGCAAAAACACCAGTTTCCTCACAAAAACCTCAAACCAACTCGAGAGTTCTCGAAACTCGGGGAGAACCCCGCAAAGTCATTACACGTTTATACCCAGACTCCATTAATTCATACAAACATACATTCCCGAACTTAAGAATATTTTGCTCAGCAAATGTCCATTCTCAAGAGTCCCAAGACGCACCCAATTAAAGAGGAAAACAAGCAAAAGGTAGAAAAATACCAGAAAGCGGGTAACGAGATGTTACAAACTCTCCATCATAAGACTTTCTGTCCCAGAGAAGTCATGTAGAAGAATGTAGTCCGGTAAAAACGTGAGGTTACGGCTCCCTCGTCAACAATTCGCGCTCCCAAGTCTCATAAGAATATGATTCGTCGCGTCATAACACTCTGACCAACAGAATTGACTTCTCACGCAAGACTTTCATTTGAGAGTCAACGATCTCAACTGGCTATTCAACAACAGAAATATTTGACTCTAACACAATCTCTTCCCAACTCAAAACATAAGAGAGATCAAGATGGTATTTTTTGAGCTGTGATATGTGGAAAACATCATGAATGCCCGTCAATTGAACCGGCAATGTCAACCGTTAAGCAAGCTGCCCAAGCCACTCAGTGACCTCAAACAGTCCAATATATTGATCGCATAGCGATTCACTATTCAATTTCACCCTTACACTGTTGTTTTAAACTGATTTTGTAGTGAATATTTCAAATATAATAATAAATTGCACTTCATGTTTGATTCAATGAATTAATGTTTATCACTGTTTAATAGGGCGATTTTACTTGTTTCGATATTTACATTGTAGGAGGAGTTGATTTGGAGAGCCCGTGATGAAATTCAAGCAAAATGGGCAAAACTGCGCGAGAGCCCAAGCATGCATGTAGACAATTATATGTACTGTGGATAATCTGTGCATCCAATTGGGCTAAAAATGGGTGTATGAATGCAAAACAATGTGGGCTACATTTCTCTAGAAGATCATGAAGCCCAATTCGTCCATTTAGTGGCCCAAAAATAAGCCCACAATGTGAATAAATTCTGGGCAGGCCAGATTGGACCACTCTTCTGTATTTGGGCCATAACTTGGGCCCCAGAGATCCAATTGGTCTGATTCCACCTCCATTGGACAGCTGACTCGAAGGTCCGACTCTCCACCGAATTTCAAGTCATTTGCACGCGTTTTGGTCAGTCAACCATCCGGATAAAGATGGGGTAAAAAATATGTCTTGAATAGTCACCTAGCACTTTAGATACTTGACCACCTTTTGTGGAAATTTTTATGTAATTGTCCATAAAATCACCCCACGCTTGTAATCTTCATAAGGTAATTGAATTTCCGGGTTTGTTGTCAATTGTTCTTCATTTCTACCTTTTTAATTTGTGTTTATTCTGGTATGATCAAATACAAATCAAATGAACAAGAATCATCATGATTACATGCATAACCCAGATCTTGTGATGATTTGAGTGTGGCTGCCTCTTTTCTCACCCCTTCCCTTTCATGAGTGTGCGAATGGATTATGTTGGTTGATAAATTCCAGAAGTTTGAACACATGAATATGCATGTTCTTGTCTTGTGAAATATTTCATCATTGACACAAATCTGGTAATCTCATAGCGTTGTTGATGTGATGCCTTGATTGAGTTCTGTTTTTACATCGATTCAAGTTTGTTGATTTTGAGTGGTCGCCGATAATCAATATTGTTGATCGATCAAATCCTAAGTGGTAACCTAGTAAGAACTCACATACTATACTGGTTTCAGTGTGTATAAATCAAGGAATCAATGATCCTTCTTTTTCCCTTAATAGTGATAACGGATTGAGCATCAAGGGACATTTATCCGGATTGATCACGATTTCTCCAACTGGTTTCTCTCAGTAGTAATATAATTTCAATTTTTGTTTTTAAAGAAACAAACCCAAGTTTTATAAAACCTCATTCCCCTTTTAGTTTCTTAATCAGAACCTCCTTTAAAAATTAATGATCTAAGACTCTGTCGAGAGACGACCTAAGGTTGTTGTTATACTGCAGAAATTCTAGTCAAAAATAAACAATTAATTTGACGCGCTCAACAACGCGATCAAATTTTGGCGTCGTTGCTGGGGAGCCAAGATCATTTTTTTTCTTTATTTCCTTTTATTTATTTATTTTACTTCTTAATTAGTACTCCTTTCAATACATCACCTTCATTTGAATGATTTTGTTTTGGTTTTTTGTTTATATTTTTGGTTGTTTTTGTATGTTCTTCCTCTCTCTTTCTCTCTCTTATTCTTCTTCAACATCTCTCTCTATAATTCTGTAGTATAACATTCTATTCTCATTTCACCCTTAAGTGATTTTATCCATATTCAATCATAAAAAAGAAACTTCACAACTTATTTGCATGACCCGATCAGAAAAAGAAAAACTGCTTGAATTTGACCCTGAAATTGAAAAGACACTTCACACACAAATCAAGGCATCTAAAGAAGGCCAATCAAATAACACTAAGGAACCCCTTGTGGAACCTCAAGTGGTCATAAAGCAATCAAAAATTGAACCTAATCAAACCCAAGAAAACATGGCTGCAAATAATCAAACCTTAAAAGAACTGATCACCTCGGATGTGGAGTACCAACCTGCGTACATCCAATATCCCGAGGAATCAGCCAACTTTGAACTGGGATCAGGCCTCATCCACCTACTTCCCAAATTTCATGGTCTTTCTGGTGAGAACCTTCACAAACATCTCAAAGAGTTTCACAGTCTGCTCCACCATGAAACCCCAAAATGTGTCTGAGGACCTAATTAAGTTTAGGGTCTTCCCTTTCTCCCTTGATGGCGTAGCTAAAGACTAGCTATACTATCTGTCTACCACAATTGGGGGATGGAATGACCTGAAAAGACTCTTTTTAGAAAAGTTCTTCCCTGCCTCCCGAACTGCATTAATTAGGAAAGAAATTTGTGTCATTAGGCAATCACAATGAGAGACCCTTTATGAATACTGGGAGAGATTCAAAATACTTTGTTCAAACTGCCCCCACCACCAGATTAGTGAACAACTATTAATCTAATACTTCTATGAGGGACTTATCCCCATGGATCGTGGAATGATTAATGTTGCAGCTGGTGGTGCTTTGGTTGATAAAACTCCTTCTGCCGCTCGTGACTTAATAGCTAACATGGCTCAAAATGCACAACAATTTGGTAAACGAGCAATTGCACTCACTCGAGGAGTTCACGAGGTAAGTCATTCATCCCTAGAACAAAAGATAGATAATAAAATTGATGAGATGCATACCCTTCTAAAGCAATTAGCTCAAGCACAAGGTAACTCACACTCTTCTTCGATTCCATTACATTGTGGTATTTGTTTTGACAATACTCATTTTTCTGACGAGTGCCCACAACTTCAAAATTCATCTGAGTCTTGTGCAGCTATTTTTTAAGGGCGTCCATTCCAACAAGCACCCCCTTTCAAACAAGAACCATTCGGGCCAAATCCAAACCCTGAGGAACAGCAATGTCTGTCCTCAAATAAATAACCGGAGGGACAGCGATGTCTGCCCTCAGATAAATAGCCGGAGGGACAGCGATACCTGCCCTCAAATCAAGTAACCAGAGGGACGACGATATCCGCCCTCAAATAAATAACCGGAGGGACAGCGATACCTGCCCTCAAATCACGGCGAGCCTTAGCCCCCAACCCGATAGCCTCAAGCTATCCCCTGGAGGCTCCTCACCTCCAACATGGCTTCCTACGGCAACCACCCCCAACCAAAGTACCTAAACCGCATCTACGGGGGCCTCTACCCACATGAGTGGTCGAAACCACCTCATCACGGAGTATCTTTGTGTGCACACTACTCAAGTTTCGAGTGAGCGGTAATCACCAAAATAGTACCCAAGCCACCACACATCTGACACCTCGTGTCCCTGCGACCATGCCGCTCAAGTCTGATGGTCTCACCATCCCAGTAACCCGGGCCATGCCCAACCTGACAGTCATCCTGCCTCAAACCGACGTCCATGACGCCCAATCTCGTGGTCAAAACCACCCAAAGTAACCCCAGGCCAAGCCCAACCTATGATCAGCATCACTCAACAATATCTGGGCCCCGCCCATCACAACCCGAAGGTTCCAGCATATGCAATTCAGCATTCACATACATAATCAAAAGATTTACTTTTAAACAGGCAAACAACTCAACAGTTGAAATGCGCTAACTATGTGTTGTCTCATACCAACACTAAGGTCTCTAAGGCCTTTTACAATACATATCAATGTTCAATAAACTAAACTCAACAGTTTATAACAACACAATTCAATTAATACCATTTTGACGCCCTCATCCAAAATGCCCCATTTGAGCAACGGCCCTTCGCCCGGCCCCGCTCAAGCAAAATAGGTAAAGGGCATACCCAAAGGCATCCCATGGGTCTAATAAACAGTTTAATATGCAATAGCAGATAAATTAGGGTCACTCTCAAATACCCGAAAAACGCACTGAAGGCCGCGCTACCCAAATGACCACGAAAACACAAAAAGAGGTATGCACCACCTACCTCGTACTAGTACGATGTTACTCCTCCGATGACAGCCTCCAATTAGGTCTAAAACGCGGTAGATCTACAAAAGAATCAAAACCGCACAAACCCCAAAAACACGTTCTAGAACAGAAATCAAGAAAAACGGCTCAAGAGGAATCAAGGCCTTACCGAGGGAGTTCCAACGCATCAAACAATGTTCAAAACGGGGTTCGGACGAAGATTCAGGAAGGATTTGAAGGTCTGGTCGGCTCTCCCCGCGCGAGCCACAAGAGGGAGGAAGAAAAGAGAGAAGAATGGGAAATCCCGAATGGCCCGAAACTTAAAAACCCTAACTTTAAGTGGTCGCACGGTTACCTCACACGGTTTGGCAAACCGTGCGCCGCCCATGCGGAGCCCACTGTCTCACCCAGAGACTTCGCACGGCTTGTTCGCACGGTTTGTTCAGACCGTACGTCAACCGTGCGCACCTGCGTTACCTCCCCAACTTTTAAAAGTTTTTCCCCATAAACAAGTCAAAAATTTCAAACAGGGTCGGAATTTGACTCGTTCTAAAAACTTGGGTTCTTACAAACTCCTCACCTTAACAAAGCTCATCCCCAAGCTATCAAACGAAACCCAGAGATGGCACCGAACATACCACCCCGATCAAAATAACCCAGACTTCCCCGGTCACAAGGTTCTGGCGAAATTCCTCAAAGGACTCCCCACCTTAGGAATCGCCTAACTCGGTCTCAACCCGACAAAACTCAGAACAAGCAAAGGTTTGCTAACCTGTTTCCAGACTCAAGGTCCTCTCGTGACGCATCGTCACCCCTGCACCTCATTGGCACCCCCGTTTCATTTCCGACACCCAAACGCATCCCGCACCGCATCAGTGTCCGCCTCCACGAGGTCCTGCATCCCATGGATGCTCCAAACGAACCTGGTGCCGAGCACCTCAAGTAACCCGCATCCTCGATGCCGCGATGCTCATGGCACCTCATGTAACCCACATCCTTGATGCCCCGATGCCCATGGCACCTCAAGTAACCCGCATCCTCGATGCCCCGATACCCATGGCACCTCAAGTAACCCGCATCCTCGATGCCCCGATGCCCATGGCACCTCATACATATATATATATATATATCACGCACCTGAGATGGCGTCAATCCCACTGACCAGCATCTAGTCAATCCACATAAATCTTGTGCAGCTCGTGCACTCAAAACAGACATGCCTCTACAGGTCATGCCAAAAGAGAACAAGGAAATCACAGCCACAACCGTGGTGTACCTCTAACCGTCGTCGGCTCACCAGCCTGCTCAGCCTCTGGCAGCTCCACGGCGTGCACCAGGCCTGAAACACGGCTGCCTGATGCCTGACCTCCCTACGGTGCTGCTCCAGTCACCGGCCACTGACCCCTCAGCTGGATCCCGCTGTCTCTGTCACGTCCTCCGCGTGCAGCTGAACCTCGGCTACTCTCTCCTGGTACCGAACCTGAACCAACTCCAGATGCCACCGTATGTCCTAGTCCCTGTCTGCCGGCTGTCTGAGAAGGCTGCCTGCAGAACCTCTCCAGATGCCCGACCTGTCCACATGCCCGGCACTCCTTTGGAGGCCTATCGCACTGAGTCCGAACATGTCCTGGCTGCCCACACTGAAAGCAAACCACTGAAGAACTGCTACGAGCTAGTCTACCTGAGTCTCTGGTCTAACTGCCCTGCTGGAACTCATCCCGTCCTCGCTTCCTGCTGTCTGAACCGTCACCTAAAATTGTTCCCCGGCTCTGGGGCTTATCCTTCTGGTTGCCCTCCGCTATGAGCGCCTGATTCACCGCCTCTGAAAAGGAACTCAGCCTGAAAATATTCACCTGGACCCGAATGGAGTGTCGTAAGCCATCCTCGAAGCGCCTCACACTAGCCGCGTCATCGCTTACCATACCACATGCAAAGCGAGACAATTCTGTGAAGCTAGTTGCATAGTCCATGACGGACATGTCTCCCTGCTGAAGACTCAAGAACTCCTGAGCTCTCTCTGCCCTCAGTGTCTCTGGATAGAAGTGCTCAAAGAACCTGTCCTCGAAGTCCTTCCATGTCAGTCCCTCGTGCCTACGAGCCTGAACCTACACATCTCACAAACGCTTCGCCGGTCTTCTCAGCATGTACGTCGCCAGCTTGACTCTCTGCCCTGGAGGCGTCTCGAGCTGCTCGAAGATCATCTGCATGCTCTCTATCTAGTTCTCAGCCGCCTGCGGACCACCCTCTCCCTGAAAAAACGGCGAGTGCTGCGACTAGAACTCTCGCGTTAGATATGCCATAGATGGCTCTGTACCCCGCCCGCCTCTGTCAATCCCCTGCAAGACACGCACCAGGCTCGCTCGGAGCTGCTCATCGAGCCATGGCCCGAACGCTGCCAAACCCAGCTGTTGTCCTGCCTGCACTGGATCCTGAACCTGATCCTGTCCCTGAGCCTGTACCTGCGGCTCGTGCTCTGCCTGTACCGAATCCTGAACCTTATCCTGCACCTGCGGCACTATATCCTCACTTGTCTGACGCTCCATCGTGACGTATGGAGGAACCCGCTGAATACCATAAATGGTCAGACAGCCCATATATATATATATATATATATATATATATAACAATATATATTCAACGTAGATAAGAAAGCAGTAAAAGGCAGTGCATAACTACTACCCTTACTCCCCCCCACTGCAACCCATGACTCACGGCATCCCGGCCTCATGGCCTCCTTACCCACCCTTAACAGAGCCAAGTATCAAAATACTTCGGGTCATCCCCGTCCTGACAACTAACGTTGTCTCAAACCGACGACTGAGTCGCCCAATCCTGGTGATCAAAATCACCTCAACCGATAGTACCTGTCTGCTCTCATAAGAGCCAGACCCAAATATTCTACCGCATGCAATTCTACAAAATATAAAGCATGGCATACACATTGCACAACTAGCAATTCTATCAGGAATTTCACCAATTCACATTTCAGAGCACACAAGCATGGCAATTGATTTTATTCACATGGTATTGTCACTTCACAAAGCATACGTGCAGTTATGAAATTGAAATCCCTAAAAATGTGTCTATCAAAAGCCAAGCAAACTAGTCTTGTCATACCGGGCCAAGGTCCAATTCTCCCTTACCACACCGGGTCAAGGGTCACATATCACAATCAAGAACCTCACACACCAAGTGAGCCACCGAGGTGGAAATCATATAAATTGTAATCTGAGCAAAAAGCAAACAGCAATTCCCACCAATTTGGCAACTTGGTCCATCCCCCGTACCTGGGGTTGCAGGCACCCAAGCACAAGCTAGAAACTCAGTTCCAATAACAATCTATCTCCAGTCTACCATATCCCAAATAGTAAAATCAGCAGAAATAAAAAGAGAAATCTCAATCTCATTAGTAGCCAACAAAACACTGCTACTAAATCCCTGTCAAAAACTCCTCTGATACCACTTTGTAACGACCCGGACCCGAGCAGCCACCCGAACAGTGCTAAACGGGTCGGGTGCTACTACCTTAGGCGCACCTCCCCGAACGCCAAAGGCTGCCGACTAGCAGCGAGGATCTGATAGGTATAGTGGGGAGGCTATACTCTCTCGGAGGATAATAATAACGGTACAGGTCCAAGTATAACAGTAAAGATGCAGCGGAATAAATGACTCAACAGACTCAAACCAGACCCGCAGAGCAGAAACACATTCAATATCAATAAACAGCGGAAGCAGTAATTATAAACAACAGCAGCGGAAATAAACACAACAGCATACTGACCACTTGTAACAACTACTGAACAATAGCACATGCATCCAAAACAGGTCATACATATCCAGATGTAAGGGCATCAATGGCTAACCTTAAGTAGCTACAACAAGCAAGCATGCTGATACAGGAAATAAAACAAAACAAAGTAAACCCCAGCTAGGTAAGACCTCAAGGTCCATACCATCTCCATGCAACAGCTAAAATAGCTCAGCTCCTGAGGGTGGCATCTTTCCTGCACATAAATCCATAAAGTCTGCACGCGTCCCGAAGGGCCCGTGCAGGGTGTGAGACAAATCTCAGTAGGATACCACCCAACGGTGCGTACGTAATATAAGTGTTTAAGCAAGCATTCATTTATAAGAAAAACAGTAAACAGTACGATGCACAAATAAACACAAACTCCACTAGTGCTCAGCGGCCACCATGGAGTGTCACCTGCTTCGGTCAACGCCGGAATCTCTGTCGTGTAACCTAGAACCATGTGCCCCATGACACCGCGTGTCTCAAGTACCGACGTCCCGAAGGCACGCCCAAGAATAGTAACCCGGCACCTTGTGCCTCCTGACACCTCGTGCCTCAAGTACAGACGTCCCGAAAGCACGCCCAAGAAGTAACCCGGAAGAACAGCGATGTCTGTCCTCAAATAAATAACCGGAGGGACAACGATGTCGGCCCTCAGATGAATAGCCGGAGGGACAGCGATACCTGCCCTCAAATCAAGTAACCGGAGGGACGGCGATATTCGCCCTCAAATAAATAACCGGAGGGACAGCGATACCTGCCCTCAAATCACGGCGAGTCTCAGCCCCCAACCCGATAGCCTCAAGATATCCCCTGGAGGCTCCTCACCTCCCACGTGGCTTCCTACGACAAGCTCCCCCAACCAAAGTACCTAAACCGCATCTACGGGAGCCTCTACCCACACGAGTGGTCAAAACCACCTCATCACGGAGTATCTCTGTGTGCACACTACTCAAGTTCCGGGAGAGCAGTAATCACCAAAATAGTACCCAAGCCACCACACATCTGACACCTCGTGTCCCTGCAACCATGCCGCTCAAATCTGATGGCATCGCCATCCCAGTAACCCGGGTCATGCCCAACCTGACAGTCATCTTGCCTCAAGCCGACGTCCATGACGCCCAATTCCGTGGTCAAAACCACCCAAAGTAACCTCGGGCCAAGCCCAACCTATGATCAGCATCACTCAACAATATCCGGGCCACGCCCATCACAACCCGAATGTTCCAGCATATGCAATTCAGCATTCACATACATAATCAAAAGATTTACTTTTAAACAGGCAAACAACTCAACAGTTGAAATGTGCTAACTATGTGTTGTCCTATATCAATACTGAGGTCTCTACGGCCTCTTACAATACATATCAATGTTCAATAAACTAAACTCAACAGTTTAACAACACAATTCAATTAATACCATTTTGGCACCCCCGGCCAAAATGTCCCATTTGAGCAACGACCCTTCGCCCGGCCCCGCTCAAGCAAAACAGGTAAAGGGCATACCCAAAGGCATCCTACGGGTCTAATAAACAGTTTAATATGCAATAGCAGATAAATTAGCGTCTCTCAAATACCCGAAAAATGCGTCGAAGACACGCTACCCAAATGACCACGAAAACACAAAAAGAGGTATGCACCACCTACCTCGTACTAGTACGATGTTACTCCTCCGATGACAGCCTCCAATTAGATATAAAACGCGGTAGATCTACAAAAGAATCAAAACCGCTCAAACCCCAAAAACTCATTCTAGAACAGAAATCAAGAAAAACGGCTCAAGAGGAATCAAGGCCTTACCGAGGGGGTTCCAACGCATCAAACGATGTTCAAAACGGGGTTCGGACGAAGATCTGGGAAGGATTTGAAGGTCCGGTCGGCTCTCCCCGCGCGAGCCACAGGAGGGAGGAAGAAAAGAATGGGAAATCCCGAGTGGCCCGAAACTTAAAAACCCTAACTTTAAGTAGTCGCATGGTTACCCCACACGGTTTGGCAAACCGTGCGCCAACCGTGCGGTTGTCACTACCTCACCATGGAACTTTGCACGGCCATCCCGCACGGTTTGACAAACCGTGCGCCGCCCATGCGGAGCCCACTGTTTCACCCAGAGACTTCACACGGCTTGTCCGCACGGTTTGTTCAGACCGTGCGTCAACCGTGCGCACCTGCGTTACCTCCCCAACTTTTAAAAGTTTTTCCCCAGAAACAAGTCAAAAATTTCAAACAGGGTCGGGATTTGACATGTTCTAAAAATCTGGGTTCTTACAAACTCCTCACCTTAACATAGCTCGTCCCCGAGCTATCAAACGAAACCCGGAGATGGCACCGAACATACCACCCCGATCAAAATAACCCGGACTTCCCCAGCCACAAGGTTCTGACTAAATTCCTCAAGGGACTCCCCACTTTAGGAATCGCCTAACTCGTTCTCAACCCAACAAAACTCAGAACAAGCAAAGGTTTGCTAACCTGTTTCCGAACTCAAGGTCCTCTCGTGACGCATCATCACCGTTGCGCCTCATTGGCACCCCCGTGTCATTTCCGACACCCAAACGCATCCCGCACCGCATCGGTGTTCGCCTCCACGAGGTCCTGCATCCCATGGATGCTCAAAACGAACCCGGTGCCTAGCACCTCAAGTAACCTGCATCCTCGATGCCCCGATGTCCATGGCACCTCAAGTAACTCGCATCCTCGATGCCCCGATGCCCATGCCACCTCAAGTAACCCGCATCCTCGATGCCCCGATGCCCATGGCACCTCAAGTAACACGCATCCTCGATGCCCCGATGCCCATGGTACCTCATACATATATATATAAATATATCACGCACCTGAGATGGCGTCAATCCCACTAACCAGCATCTAGTCAGTCCACATAAATCATGTGCAGCTCGTGCACTCAAAACGAACATGCCTCTACAGGTCACGCCAAAAGAGAACAAAGAAATCACAGTCACACCCATGGTGTACCTCTAACCGTCGTTGGCTCACCAGCCTGCTCAGCCTCTGGCAGCTCCACGGCGTGCACCTGGCCTGAAACACGGCTGCTTGATGCCTGACCTGCCTGCGGTGCTGCTCCAGTCACCGACCACTGACCCCTCAGCTAGATCCCGCTGTCTCTGTCACGTCCTCCGCGTGCAGCTGAACCTCGGCTACCCTCTCCTGGTACCGAACCTGAACCAACTCCAAATGCCACCGTCTGTCCTGGTCCCTGTCTGTCGGCTGTCTGAGAAGGCTGCCTGCAGAACCTCTCCAGATGCCCGACCTGTCAACATGCACGGCACTCCTTTGGAGGCCTATCGCACTGAGTCCGAACATGTTTTGGCTGCCCACACTGAAAGCAAACCACTGAAGAACTGCTACGAGCTGGTCTACCTGAGTCTTTGGTCTGACTGCCCTACTGGAACTCATCCCGTCCTCGCTTCCTGCAGTTTGAACCGTCACCTGAAACTGTTCCCCGGCTAACCTGGGGCTTATCCCTCTGGTTGCCCTCCGCTATGAGCGCCTGATTCACCGCCTCCGAAAAGGAACTCAGCCCGAAAATATTCACTTGGACCCGAATGGCGTGTCGTAAGCCGTCCTCGAAGCGCTTCACCCTAGCCGCGTCATCGCTTACCATACCAGGTGCAAAGCGAAACAATTCTGTGAAGGTAGTTGCATAGTCCATGACGGACATGTCTCCCTACTGAAGACTCAAGAACTCCCGAGCTCTCTCTGCCCTGAGTGTCTCTGGGTAGAAGTGCCCAAAGAACTTGTCCTCGAAGTCCTTCCATGTCAGTCCCTCGTGCCTACGAGCCTGAACCTGCACATCCCACCAACGCTTCACCGGTCCTCTCAGCATGTACGTCGCCAGCTTGACCCTCCGCCCTGGAGGCGTCTCGAGCTACTCGAAGATCATCTGAATGCTCTCTATCCAGTTCTCAGCCGCCTACGGACCACCCTCTCCCTAAAAAAGCGGCGGGTGCTGCGACTGGAACTCCCGCGTTAGATATGCCATAGATTGATCTGTACCCTGCGCGCCTCTATCAATCCCCTGCAAGACACGCACCAGGCTCGCTCGGAGCTACTCATCGAGCCATGGCCCGAACGCTGCCAAACCCGGCTGTTGTCCTAACTGCACTGGATCCTGAACCTGATCTTGTCCCTGAGCCTATACCTGCGGCTCGTGCTCTGCCTGTACCGAATCCTGAACCTGATCCTGCACCTGCGGCACTGTATCCTCACTTGCCTGACGCTCTATCGAGACGTATGGAGGAACCCGCTAAATACCATAAATGGTCAGGCAGCCCATATATATATATATATATATATATATAACAATATATATTCAACGCACATAAGAAAGCAGTAAAAGGCAGTGCATAACTACTACCTTACTCTCCCCCACTGCAACCCATGCCCCACGGCATCCCGGCCTCATGACCTCCTTACCCGCCCTTAACAGAGCCAAGTATCAAAATACTTCGGGTCATGCCTGTCCTGACAACTAACGTTGCCTCAAACCGACGACCGAGTCGCCCAATCCTGGTGATCAAAATCACCTCAACCAATAGTACCTGCCTCCTCTCATAAGAGCCAGACCCAAATATCTTGTCACGTACAATTCTACAAAAAGCAAGGCATACACATTGCACAACTAGCAATTCTATCGGGAATTTCACCAATTCACATTTCAGAGCACACAAGCATGGCAATTGATTTTATTCACATGGTATTATCACTTCACAAAGCATACGTGCAGTTATGAAATTGAAATCCCTAAAAATGTGTCTATCAAAAGTCAAGCAAACTAGTCTTGCGATACCGGGCCAAGGTCCAATTCTCCCTTACCACACCGGGTCAAGGGTCACATATCACAATCAATAACCTCACACACCAAGTGAGCCACCGAGGTGGAAATCATATAAAACTGTAATCTGAGCAAAAAGCAAACAGCAATTCCCACCAATTTGGCAACTTGGTCCATCCCTCATACCTGGGGCTGCAGGCACCCAAGCACAGGCTAGAAACCCAGTTCCAGTAACAATCTATCTCCAGTCTACCATATCTTAGATAGTAAAACCAGCAGAAATAAAAAGAGAAATCTCAATCTCATTAGTAGCCAACAAAACACTACTACTAAATCACTGTCAAGAACTCATCTGATACCACTTTGTTACGACCCGGACCCGAGCAGCCACCCGAACAGTGCTAAACGGGTCGGGTGCTACTACCTTAGGCGCACCTTCCCGAACGTCAAAGGCTGCCGACTAGCAGCAAGGGTCTGATAGGTATAGTGGGGAGGCTATACCCTCTCGGAGGATAATAATAACGGTACTGGTCCAAGTATAACAGTAAAGATGCAGCGGAATAAATGACTCAGCAGACTCGAACCAGACCCGCAGAGCAGAAACACATTCAATATCAATAAACAGAGGAATCAGTAATTATAAACAACAGCAGCGGAAATAAACACAACAACATACTGACCACTTGTAACAACTACTGAACAATAGCACATGCATCCAAAACAGGTCATACATATCCAGATGTAAGGGCGCCAATGGCTAACCTTAAGTAGTTACAACAAGCAAGCATGCTGATATAGGAAAGAAAACAAAACAAAGTAAACCTCAGCTAGGTAAGACCTCAAGGTCCATACTATCTCCATGCAACAGCTAAAACAGCTCAACTCCTAAGGCTGGCATTTTTCCTACACGTAAATCCATAAAGTTTGCACGCGTCCCGAAGGGCCCGTGTAGGGTGTGAGACAAATCTCAGTAAGATACCACCCAACGGTGCGTACCTAATATAAGTGTTTAAGCAGACATGCATTTATAAGGAAAACATTAAACAGTACGATGCACAAATAAACACAAACTCCACTGATGCTCAGCGGCCACCATGGAGTGTCACCTGCTTCGGCCAACGCCGGAATCTCTGTCGTGTAACCTGGCACCATGTGCCCCCTGACACCGCGTGTCTCAAGTACCGACATCCCGAAGGCACGCCCAAGAATAGTAACCCGGCACCTTGTGCCTCCTGACACCTCGTGCCTCAAGTACCGACGTCCCGAAGGCACGCCTAAGAAGTAACCCGGAGGAACAGCGATGTCTGTCCTCAAATAAATAACCGGAGGGACAGCGATGTCTGCCCTCAGATAAATAGTCGGAAGGACAGCGATACCTGCCCTCAAATCAAGTAACCGGAGGGACGGCGATATCCGCCCTCAAATAAATAACCGGAGGGACGGCGATATCCGCCCTCAAATAAATAACCGGAGGGACAACGATACCTGCCCTCAAATCACGGCGAGCCTCAGCCCCCAACCCGATAGCCTCAAGCTATCCCATGGAGGCTTCTCACCTCCCACGTGACTTCCTACGGCAAGCACCCCCAACCAAAGTACTTAAACCGCATCTACGAGGGCCTCTACCCACACGAGTGGTCAAAACCACCTCATCACGGAGTATTTTTGTGTGCACACTACTCAAGTTCCGGGTGAGCTGTAATCACCAAAATAGTACCCAAGCCACCACACATCTGACACCTCGTGTCCCTGCGACCATGCCGCTCAAGTCTGATGGTATCACCATCCCAGTAACTCGGGTCATGCCCAACCTGACAGTCATTCTGCCTCAATCTGACGTTCATGACGCTCAATCCCGTGGTCAAAACCACCCAAAGTAACCCCGGGCCAAGCCCAACCTGTGATCAGCATCACTCAACAATATCCGAGCCACGCCCATCACAACCCGAAGGTTCTAGCATATGCAATTCAGCATTCAGATACATAATCAAAAGATTTACTTTTAAACAGGCAAACAACTCAACAGTTGAAATGCGCTAACTATGTGTTGTCTCATACCAACACTGAGGTCTCTAAGGCCTCTTACAATACATATCAATGTTCAATAAACTAAACTCAATAGTTTATAACAACACAATTCAATTAATACCATTTTGGCGCCCCCGGCCAAAATGCCCCATTTGAGCAACGGCCCCTCGCCCGGCCCCACTCAAGCAAAACAGGTAAAGGGCATACCCAAAGGCATCCCACGGGTCTAATAAACAATTTAATATGCAATAGCAGATAAATTAGGGTCTCTCAAATACCCGAAAAATGCGCCAAAGGCTGCGCTACCCAAATGACCACGAAAACACAAAAAGAGGTATGCACCACCTACCACGTACTAGTACGATGTTACTCCTCCGATGACAGCCTCCAATTAGTTCTAAAACGCGGTACATCTACAAAAGAATCAAAACCGCTCAAACCCCAAAAACTCGTTCTAGGACATAAATCAAGAAAAACGGCTCAAGAGGAATCAAGGTCTTACCGAGGGGGTTCCAACGCATCAAACGATGTTCGAAACGGGGTTTGGACGAAGATCCGAGAAGGATTTGACGGTCCAGTCAACTCTCCCCGCGCGAGCCACAAGAGGGAGGAAGAAAAGAGAGAAGAATGGGAAATCCCGAGTGGCTCGAAACTTAAAAACCCTAATTTTAAGTGTCAACGAGCCCGTACCCGAGTGGTAAGGGCTCCTGCTTGGCATCCAAGAGACCCGGGTTCAAAACTGGGTGGAGGCGAATTTCCTGGTACTGTAGCAGTACTGTAGCAGCATTGTAGCAGTTATTGTTCGGTACTGTAGCAGTACTGCAGCAGTTACTGTTCGGTACTATAGCAGTCGGAACTATTCACCTGATTTGGGACTTCGGGCCACCGGTTTGGACCTACGGGTCTCCAGGGCCTTCGGGTTATCAAAGGCCTTCGGGCCACAGGGCATTCGGGTCACGTAGACCATGGAGTAGCCCAGTTCACACAGAACATGCCCCAGATGAGGATCAGAGCAACAGGAGTAGCAGCCACCAGATGCAGAGCTAACCGGATTGGAAGAATGAGAGGGTATGGCAGCCGCCATCGGGACCAAGCACCGTGCAGCTTTGTACGGGGCAATGCTAGCCTATCAGCAATGCAAGGTGGGGTGCTAGGAGATCAATGACGCAGAAAGCTGGGGAGGGGCAGTTCAAGTGGGCTGGGCCTACGGGTCATGTATTGGGCATGGTATGCCTCTGGGCCTTCGGGTCATGTATTGCGGGTTTGTCGGGCTTTGTGCCTTGGGCCTACGGGTCATGTACGGGTTCCCCTTAAACCCTTAAAAGGGGGATTATCCATAATAAAATAAAAAAGAAGGTCTTCGGGCCATTCAGGCTAACTTTAAGTGGTCGCACGGTTACCCCGCACGGTTTGGCAAACCGTGCGCCAACCGTGCGGTTGCCACTGCCTCACCCAGGAACTTCGCACGGCCATCCCGCACGGTTTGACAAACCGTGCGCCGCCCGTGCGGAGCCCACTGTCTCACCTAGAGACTTCGCACGGCTTGTCCGCACGGTTTGTTCAGACCGTGTGTCAACCGTGCGCATCTGCTTTACCTCCCCAACTTTTAAAAGTTTTTCCCCAGAAACAAGTCAAAAATTTCAAACAGGGTCGGGATTTGACCCGTTCTAAAAACCTGGGTTCTTACAATCGTTTTTTTCTTTCTTCTCTTTTCGCCTTTTTTATGGTATTTTTACTTTTCCCCGTCTTGTCGAGCTCATTAGGATCTCCATTGTCTTTCTTCTCTTTTTCGCCTTCTTTATGGTATTTTTACTCCCCCCCTCTTCTGGTCACCAAATCATAGAACTTACTAAAAACGCATGTTGAAATTTTTGATTTCATGTTGTTTTAACATTTGACTAAACCTGTCTATGTTATGGAATGAATATTTATATGAATTTAACATCAGGGAGTGATTTTTAGTGAATTGGTTTTCTATCAATGATATAAATAGTTGTATCTATGTGAAACCTTTGAGATGATTGATGCCCTTGGGTGAGTAGTTTTTGGGAAAACTGTGTCACTAATATCTCCACACATTTTTGCACCAAACCACAAAGTGTGAATATTTCTTACTTAATAGAAGGTAAATATATGTTAGGTTAATATTTTTCAGCTTAAAATGATATTTCTATACGTTCGTCCCTTATCCGATCTGTTTCGTTACTGTACCGGATTGACCTATGCGTGTGTACCTGATATCTGACTGTTGTACACCCTCAAATATATATATATATATATTGGGTTGTGTCTTGGGCAGGTCGAAAACCACTCATCAACCTTTGATCTTGTTATAACTATTACAATTAGTGTCGTGAGGAGATCAAACAAGGATTGAGAGATGAGTATGAGATTTGTTCCAAATGCAACTTCTGAAGAAAAAAAATGAGGAGTGATGAAATGTGCAACATATGGAGATATCTGGGTCGAGAGCTTACGGTTTGACTTCCGGGAATGCTTAAGTGAGTGGGTCATAAAATATGATTGCAAAGGATGTAGGGCAGATTCGGTGGACAAAATTATTTAAGCTGAAAAATGTTAAAATAACTTATATTTATTGGATAGAAAGTGGAAAGAATAGCATAAAATGGTTTTCACATACACACATGAAGAGTTAGTAGCATGGTAGACTTTTGAATTTCTTGCTCAATTTGGTATCATGAATCTCTTTGAATTTCATTGTGATATGATTGATGAGACATCTTTTTCCATTTTCACTAGGAAGAACTCATTGATGTGGTTTGTGCATTAATCACATTACTTTAATGAATTAAAATTTCTTCAAATGTTAAAACTTCATGATGTTGAGAATATATACAGGCATCATTTTTTGGGTATGTGACTTTGCCCAGGAGTACAAATGCTTAGGTGTGGGGGTATGATCGGATAGCGATTCACTATTCAATTTCACCTTTACACCGCTATTTTAAACTGGTTTTGTAATGAATATTCCAAATATAATAATAAATTGCACTTCATGTTTGATTCAATGAATTAATGTTTATCACTGTTTAATAGGGTAATTTTACTTGTTTCGGTGTTTACATTGTAAGATGAGGTGATTTGGAAAGCCCGTGATGGAATTCAAGCAAAATGGGTCAAACTACGCGAGAGCCCAAGCATGCATGTGGAAAATTATATGTATTGTGGATAATTTGTGCATCCAATTGAGCTAAAAATGGGTGTATGAATACAAAACAATGTGGGCTACATTTCTCTAGAAGATCATGAACCTCAATTCGTCCATTTAGTGGCCCAAAAATAAGCCCACAATGTGAAGAAATTCTGGGTGGGCCAGATTGGACCACTCTTCTGTATTTGGGCCATAACTTGGGCCTCAGAGATCCAATTGGTCTGATTCCACCTCCATTGGACAGCTGACTTGAAGGTCCAACTCTCCACCGAATTTCAAGTCATTTGCACGTGTTTTGATTAGCCAACCAGCCGGATAAAGATGGAGTAAAAAATTTGCCTTGAATAGTCACCTAGACCTTTAGATACTTGACCACTTTTTGTGGAAATTTTGATGTAATTGTCCATAAAATCACTCCTCTCCCTCATCCTCTGAGGTTGCACGACCAGGGGTGAAGGTTAGTCGAATTGGAGAGCTCTCTTCACCCATTTTAGTTCTTTTCTCCTTCATGTACTTCTAAACCTCTTAGTGATCAATTTGAGGGGTGTCCTTTGTTGTAATCCCGAGTTCCACGCTTGTAATCTTTATAAGGTAATTGAATTTACAGGTTTGTTGTCAATTGTTCTTCATTTTTACCTTCGTAATTTGTGTTTATTCTTGTATGATCAAATATAAATCAAAGGAACAAGAATCCTCATGCTTCCATGCATAACCCGGATCTTGTGAGAATTTGAGTACGGTTGCCTCTTTTCTCACCCCTTCCCTTTCATGAGTGTGCGAATGGATTATGTCGGTTGATAAATTCCAGAAACTTGAACCCATGAATATGCATGTTCTTGTCTTGTGGAATATTTTATCATTGACACAAATCTAGTCATCTCATCACGTTGTTGATGTGATGCCTTGATTGAGTTCCGTTTTTACATCGATTCAAGTTTGTTGATTTTTAGCGGTCGCCGGTAATCAATATCGTTGATCGATCAAATCCTAGATGATAACCTAGTAAGAACTCACATATTATACTGGTTTCAGTGTGTATAAATCAAGGAATCAATGATTCTTCCCTTTCCCTTGGGAGCGATGACGGATTGAGCATCAAGGGACACTTACCCGGGTTGATCGCGATTTCTCCAACTGATTTCTCTCAATACTAATATAATTTCAATTTCTTTTTTTAAAGCAACAAAACCAAATTTTATAAAACCCCATTCCCCTTTTAGTTTCTTAATCAAAACCTCCTTTTAAAATTAATGATCTAAGGCTCCGTCGAGAGATGACCTAGAGTTGCTGCTATACTGCAGAAATTCTAGTTAAAATAAACTAATTTGACGCGCTCGACAACGCGATCACATATCTCAGGGCCAGCTTTCCCAGTTTTCCAAGCCGACGGTAACCCAACCAAAGACAAACTTTCAAGAAAACTCAATCACCTACAGAAAACTCTAAAGAACAACGTCGTTAATCTACATAAGATTTATGTCGACTTTGTGTTGTAACCAGACGTCGACGTATATCTTGAATCCTCGCAGACGTCGCCTGGACCAAACTCGATCCCACCAAAGAAGCTTCGCCCACCAAAGAAGCTTCGCCCACCAAAGAAGCTTCGCCCACCTCTGCCCAACAAAGAAGTGACCTGCACGGGCGACCATACAAAGGCTCGAAAGGAGTCATTCTGATCGATGACTGATAACTATTGTTATAAGCAAACTCAACCAATCACAGATGGTTATCCCACAATCCACCGAAATCCAAGACATAGGCACGGAGCATATCCTCTAAAATTTGAATAGCACACTCCGTTTGACCGTCTTTCTGTGGATGATAAGTTGTACTCAATCTGACATGAGTCTCCATCGCCTCTAGAGACTCCTCCAGAACCTAGAAGTAAACCTAGGATCTTTGTCTGAAACAATGGCAGAAGGAACCCCATGTAACCTCACAATTTCCTGCACATACAGCTTATTCAGATCTTTAACTTTAGTGGTGTCCCTAATCGGAATGAAATGAACTGACTTTGTCAACCAATCAATCACCGCCCAGATATCATTCCTCTTTCAGAGTGTGGTAATCCAACAACAAAATCCATGGATACCTCATCTCATTTCTAAACCGGCACCGAAAGAGGCTGGAGCAAACCAAAAGGTTTCAGATGCTCTGCCTTAATCAGTTGATAGGTGTACCAGCGGGACACGTAATCAGCAATGTCACGCTTCATACACGACCACCAAAATCGTCGTCTCGTGTCATAATACATCTTCGTAGTGCCCGGATGAACGGCCCACGAAGAACTATGACAGTCAGACAAAACTGAGCTGCTCACTGATGTTGGGATGACAAACCGATCCCCAAAACTGAGAATACCATCTGAAGAGAGAGACCAACCAGAAACAGTCTCCCACCATATAGGGTTTCTCGAATTCCTCTGAACTCGTCATCCTGTTGCTGACTCTGCATAATAGACTCAATGAGAGATGATGATAACTGAACACCGGTCAAAACCATTCCTAAAACATCCTCCTGAGCATCCAGATGCAATTGCGCAAAAAGCCCCATAAGGTTCCACTCTTCCTTCGATTCTAAAACAACTTGTGATGGCACTTTCCTGCTAAGAGCGTCTACGACAATATTCCCTTTCCCCGAGGTGTTGGCGGTATCGAAATCAAATGTCTGAAGGTATTCCACCCACCGCCTTTGTCTAAGTTTAAGTTCTTCTGAGAGAAGATATAACCCAAACTCTTATGGTCATAAAAGACTGTGAACCTCTCCCCAAAAAGATGGTGTCACCAGCATTTAAGAGTGTGTATAACTGCGGCAAGCTCTAAATCATGAGTGGGTAATTCTTCTCATGTGGTCGAAGCTGACGAGAGTCGTAAGCTATCACATGATCATCCTACATGAGTACACAGCCCAAACCAGCACGAGAATCATCACAGAAAACCACATACCCCTTATCAGGCTCAGGTAAGATCAGAATAGGAGTCGATGTCAGAAGTCCTTTCAACTCATCGAAAGATTACTAACACTTTGTATCCCATGTGAATTTCACCCCTTTCCTAGTAAAAGCAATCGAATGTGACACCAACTTCAAGAAATCTTCGACGAACCATCGATGGTATCCAACAAGATCAAGGAAGCTCTGAATCACAAAGACATTTTGTGGTTCTTCCCAATACAAAATAGTCTTTACCTTCTCAGAGTCAACTGATAAGTCATGCTCAGAAATCACGTGCCCTAAGAATTTCACTTCCTGAATCCAGAAGTTGCATTTCGAAAGTTTTTCATACAAATGGTGACTCCTTAGGATTTCTGAAACCAAACTCAAATGGTGTTCATGTTCGCGTTCGGATCTTGAATAAACCAAAATATCATCTACGAACACTACAACAAAAGTGTCGAGATACTGATGGAATATCTGATTCATCAGATCCATAAAAACTGCAGGAGTGTTAGTCAGACCAAACGGCATCACAAGATATTCAAAATGGTCATACCTGCTCCTAAAAGTCGTCTTTGGTATATCACACTCTCGAACTCTATGCCGATAATAACCCAACCGAAGATCAATCTTCGAAAACCACTTTGTCCCATTTAACTGATCAAACAAATCATCAACACGAGGCAAAATATATTTGTTCTTAACCGTCACCCGGTTCAACTTCCGATAGTCCACACACAAGCGAAATGAATCGTCTGTCTTCTTGGCAAAGAGCATCAGGGCTGCCCAAGCTGAAACTCTAGGGCGAACAAAACCCTTCATTGTCTGGCCGTCCAACTGAATCTTGAGCTCTTTCAGCTCCGCAGGTGTCATACGATAAGAAAGTATCGATATCGGTTGCATACCAGACACCAGGTCAATTGTAAACTCTACCTCACTCTCTGGAGGAAGACCGGAAAAAACGTGTGGGAAAACGTCAGAAAAATCACGAACAACGGCAGGAAGATCAACAACAGAAGAAACGTCATCAGGCACAACTGCTACAGCAAACAACAAACTCTTGAGCTCTGGGCGGGAAGGTCTTACACAACCAGACCTCGAATCTCAGTTTCCCTGAAACACCCATGAGCTCCCATCGACCGCAAGAAACGAGACACGTCGATGATAACAATCAACCTCAACACGATGAGCAACAAGCCAATCCATCCTGATGATGACGTCAAACAAATCCAAATCGAGAATAAGAAAATCTCAGATTAACTCTGCATCAGTGTTTGTTAGAACCCTCAAGTTTGAACGTTGCGCACTTCACCTTGATACTCTCAGGTGTATCCAGAAAGTCAAAGATCTGATCGATCTTGTCAAGTCAGTCTTCCGCCTCTTGAGGTTCATTCGTACCTTTAAAGGGCGGTGGTTTCTCACGCAAGAACTTTCGTGATCGATCTATTTCTCCTACAGCTCCCAATTGTACCTCAACGATTGCGTTCTGAACTTGTGGCACATTCTGGTCAACAGCACGAACTGCCCACACGATAGCCTCAATAAAATTCTCATTGAGGGGAGGATTCTCTTGAGGAGCATCAGCTACACCCTTCTGAGGAACCCGCAGAACACGTCTCAGAGGCATACTGTTGAACACCGAAACAAAAGAAACAATCAAACAACAGAATAATCTCAATTCAAACAAGAAAACCCATAAGGCAAAAACTGAGATTAACATCAAAACTCAAAACAGAAAACACACATCCCAACACCCCATGGTAACTTGAGTCTCGTCACGGCAAGAGTTGGTCAAGCACTTACCACAATCTACATCTCAAGTCTCGACAATCCTATCCTAAATCTACCAAACATCCCAAAACAAAGACGGACCCCAAAACCTGGACCTTTGATACCAAACTGTAACGAACCAACTCGAATACCCACTCAAATTGGTACCCGACCCGATCTGCCACATACCCAAAGGGCGTTCCCAATCCCCACGGGTTGGCGACTAGCACACGAGCATCAAACAACTTGAGAGAATGATTTCGCCCAACCTAAAGCGACAACAACATGGCATATATATATATACACATAACAGAGCGAAACAACGGAAGATAAAAATATATTTCATAACAGATAAGGAACAACAAAAGTCATACAACTGAACAAGGTAGCAACACAATCTCCAAGAGACAAGCCTGCAAAGGACTACAAAACCAAACTGTTACACCAACAACTCCATGTGATAGCGTGGACAAACTCCCACCATCTCACCACCAGCTACCCAAAAACCCAGCTGACAAGAAACCCCGTCGCCTCACTGCGGCGCTTTGCCTTTTCCTACATCAAAAGACACAACAAGGTCTACGCACCGTCGAAGAGGCGCACAAGGTGTAAGCAAACAGGCTCAGTAGGGTCTCACCCAGGTGTTCCATAACAAGTCTTTGTATAATAATCCAAGCATGGAAAAACATTTTAATTTCTCCTTTTTCCACATTTCCAGATAAAACAAGTAAACCAATTTCAAAGCATTTTGTATCCATATATCAAATAGATATATCAAAGCAAAGCAAAGCATGCATCATGTCTCATATCAAATCCATGGTAGTACAATCAAACAGTACAAACCAAAAGCAGCCCAAATCAGCCAAAAGCACGGGTAACATCAAGCCAAGGATCACACTAGGTCAAGATAGCTAATACACTTGTACCTAACATAGACAATCATGTACGCATCAAGCCACTAAACATATGCATCAAGTTTAGAGAGCAGAAAAAACACCCCAGAAAGTGAACCCCCCAACAGGTCTCACAAATCCCTAGAACAGTTAGGGAGCAGAGGAAAATCTCATGAGCAACCCCCCCCCCCCCGACAGTGGATGAGGACTATTACTACACCTTTCACCTAAATGCCCAAAGCTTCCCATGTGCTCTATTTTCCAAACCATTTCAATCAATTTATTTTCATCAAACCCTCCTTGAAAATCAATTCAGAAAACCATTTCACAATGCTTTTAAAAACCCTTTTCATTTACCCAAAACTAGGGGAAAACCATCTTTTATAAAAACTCATTTCCACACACACAAATCCAGGCAGACAATCATGCCATTTCATTGATAAAACAATTTATAAAATAACCAGATCAATGCAGTTCACCAACACGGGCTAGAGACGGAGCCACCTGTCGCGGAACTAGGGTCGCACACTTCCACAACAGAATCCGCCACAAGAAAGGATTCAACAACGACGACGAAGGCCCTACAATCAATCCACACATCTCAAAATTGATTCAATTTAACAAAAGTGTCGGCGGAGAAGATGAAACAACACATACCTCAATAACACACACTCGCTGCACCGCAACAAACAAAGGAAACAGCCCCAAGAATGAGATCACACAAAGGATCTAGAAAGAAAACAAGAGAATCACCACCACAAATCAGTGAACCCGATAACGCAACCCAACAGCGCTGCCGCGATCAAAGCAGTGAAGAAGTATAAAGGATTACTCACACGGAGAGGCGCAATCCAACCGCAACGGTGATCAATCGTCGAACAAATCAATCTAGAACAAACGGAGGCACCCAAAATCGCCTGAGAACCCTTCTAGGTCGAGAGCAACAAGACCTATGGAAGAATGAAATAACATATCACTCGTATGACGCCCTAAAAGCCACATCCGTGACATTTACACAGCATGCAATCCTTTTACACGTCGTGTAATCCTCAGGACTCTAATACGCCGAAAAACTCGTCACCTTTTTATTAAAAACCGATCTTTTAACATCACACAACATGTAACCTATACACGGCATGTACTCCCTTCACGTTGTGTACATGGTTCACAACATTTGCCCTGCAGAGATTACACGTCGTGTATACCCATTACACGACGTGTATTTCTCTAGCAAACTACAAAAACACCAATATCCTCACAAAAACCTCAAACCAACTCGGGTGTTCTCCGAACTCTGGGAGAACCTCGCAAAGTCATTACACGTTTATACCTGGACTCCATTAATTCATACAAACATACGTTCCCGAACTTCAAGTCATTTTGCTCAGCAAATGTTCTCCATTCTTGGGAGTCCCAATACACACCCAATGAAAGAGGAAAACAAGCAAAGAGTAGGAAAATACCTGAAAGCAAGTAATGGAATGTTGCGGCTAGCATCAATTGAGTCTATGTAGACTCGATTTTGAGTACCTTGTTCTGACTAAAGCTGCGGCTTTTTCTAAATTTAGGCATTGTTTAGATATTTTAAATATGGTTCCACTTGAATAACATTAGGTACAAGGACATCACAGTTAGTTTCTTTTGAAAATGGTAAAGATTTGTTGAATTTAGCATGCTTGTATGATTTAAATGTTCCAAGTGTGTGATAAAATATTTATGATGTTATCAACGTGTTTGTTGGATCATAAATACTATTTAGCACTAATTTAGGAGGTTAAATAAATTCAAAGGGCATAAGTGCAATTTCCGAGACTTAACTCTGCCTACATAAGTTGGGAGAGGCCCAAGGTCGCTATGACTATCCATCCCACAAATTTGAGAGCTCTCGTCTCATCTCTCTTGCATGTTAGAGAGAGGAGCCATTTCGAGCATCCCAATCCGTGATCTCCTTCCCAGGTCGAAGAAACGACGTTGCGGCGATCAACACTGCGTTGAAGTCGTCATCGATTCTCCGCGCTAGGATCCGAAAATCATCAATCGACATATCAGCAGGCTTCTGGAGCGCATGTGGACAATCTAGAGGGTTCTGGCTTCGGTTCCTTCAAACGACAATCTCCTACAATGAGCAGAACAGGCGTTCGATCCAAAGCAAACGACTTGTGATTTCTTTTTTGTTTTTCGTGCTTAATTATTTCACATAAGATCCTTGGGTTGATCGCCAGGTGGCGCCCCGCCGGATACAACGTTACAACGTCAATCCGGCAATAAAATTTTAATTTCCCATGTTGGTATGATTCGGGTGCGCACCGGTACCAACATTTATTGCAGTAGAGTAAAAGTGGTCCAAAAGCCATTATATGGTTGAGTCGTTTTCTTAGTGCTTTGTTTTATTCATCGCTTATCTTGAATAGCCATTTCTCCACTTCGCTTCTGTTGTTGTCATTTGTTCATTTTCGAATCTCAAATCGTTAACGAATCGAAACCAGTAAAGTATACGGGGATCATGGTCGTTGCATGAGGCTTACCCTTAAGGTTGTCCTGAACAGATGGCCTGAAATTATATACGGATTGTTCAACTTTATAATGTTCAACAGTCGTAAACAAAATAAAAAACATAATTCAAGTAAACCTTATGCGTCTAGTTGGCCTTAAATTGGTCGCCCTTGTTTTGCTGAGGACCGCAGAAAAGGGACGAGTATCATTTTCAGCACAAGCTGCAACCGGAACGAAACGGCATCTCAAAGAAACAAGAATAATTACTCAAATAAAATAACCTGCAGCTGTTTCGGAGAAGCGGATCCGCCACGACCTTGAAAGCCGATAAGAGTTTCGATGAGGCGATTTTCTTGTTCAGTGAACGAAACTTCTTCCAACGGCTCTGGCTGCGCCGCGACGGCCGCCGACAGATACCAATGCCCGTGGTTTCTGAGAACGCGAGCGGCGTTGAATGGTTTTAATAGCCTGGGAAGAGTTCTTCGGCCCAGTTGCGAGATTGCAGGTGCGACATTGGATTGAAAGCCTGGACTTACAATCTCAATAGCCATTTACAGGTATTGGAGCTCTCAGAATTACTCCAGTTCCAGCAGGAAAGGCGCGAGGTCGCGGAGCGAAGAGGATATATTTGGATTTCAAAACATTGCGTGCCCGCCACGTGGATCGTTGCGATGTCCAGCCTGTATTATCCAACCATTCTTACTCCATTTTTATCTTTTTATTTATTGATAACTTGTATTATTTTTATATTATTTTTATATTATTTTTATATTATTGTATTTCCCTTTTAATTGTCTTTTATCAATTTATTTGTCAATAGCATGTTATTTTATATATGATTTTTTTCATCTTATGTGATTGTTTATTTTTTCCTATTTATCAATTAATAACACATGTTGATTTTATGTCATCTTGTCGCGTTTTCAAAAAACATTCCATAACCTTTATGTTTTGTCATTTTAAATAAATAATACATCAAGAAACTTAATAATGTAATACATGTTATATTCAAGAAAATAATGATGGAACACAAAATACATGATTTGTCCTTTTTTTGTTTCAATATTATGATAAAAAATAGAAAAATGTAATCAATCGCAGAAAATACATGACACACAACATATGTTTTGTCATATAAAATATTCAAAAATAAAAACTGAATTGTGAAGCATATTTCTATTTAAAAAAAAGGTCAATAAATGACACATGACATGTGTTATGTATTATGTATCATGAAACGTATTATATTGTAAAAAAGGAAACACGATGTGGTGACATTATTGCTAGTGGCAATGACTAATGTCATGATAATCAATACACCACCCACTTTAAACTTCTTATTTTCTTTTTATATTTTAGTTATTTTGTCATGATCGAATATTATCCCCACATGGGTAGGAACGCGATTGATGTCTTGTGATCAAATCTACGACCAAGCAACCAAGTCAAATCATCATGAATTTCATACATGTCTCTATGTACAACAAAGGATGACAACTGTCATTAAAGACCTCAGCGTAATTCTTAGGGAGATTGTGTCGTCAATAACCGAATCAAAAGGAGTTTGTGTTAAATTATACCAAAAAACTGACATGGCTCGTATATATGTTAGACATTCCTGAAGTGAGACCCTACAAGTAAAAGTGTACATGGATTGTTACCTTATACCGCGCTTATACACGTGACATAAAACAAAACAAAAATAATATTTATTAAAAGTCGGTTGTATGACACATCCATGGGCATCATGAACTCAATGCGACATTATATGTCTTTAATTTTATGATTACTCTTTATAACACTGGATCACTAAGACATAAGAGAGTGAAAGTCCATAGTCGATTCAACATGCATGGATTGTTAGGTTTCATACAAATTTAATAACACTTATTAGACACCATGGAAGCAATTAGAAACCAAATCTGATGATCTCCATGTAAGATGATATGAAACTAGTAAATCATTAAAATGAAGAAATTTGTAAATCTGGTGAACCTTACACTGAAGAGCCACTACATCAATCATGATCTCCTTCGAATGAGTTTGAGAAAGACCGCAAAGTGGAAAACAAAAGTTCCCCACCTCCGTAGTATATCCATGGGTTGTGCAGAATCATTCGATGTTCGGATGAGATCCATCCTCTCTCCACGGCATGTTAGTGCCTTAATATGTAAAGAAGGAAGATGAAGAGAGCTATGAGTCTCGGAGATTTTTGGCCAAGCGTGAGGATCCCAATCCACACACACACACACACACACGCACTAGATGTTTGGGAGTACAATTACATTCAAACACACACACACACACACACACAGGCCGGAAAGACAGGTCGTAGCCCCCCCCCCCCCCAAGGGATAACCCACTAACCAATCCTTATTTATTTAATACACGACCCATAAGCCCATTGGTCATGATGCTCATTGCATGACCTGTAAGCCCAGTGCAGTGTCATGCCTACATCATCCTGCTTGCGTCACCAGGCCTGCATCACTACCTGCATGCATCATCGTCTGTGTCACCACCTACATGGTACTGTAATAGTATTTGCGCCCAATAGGGCTTGAACCCAGGATCTCCTAGATGCCAAGCAGGAGCCTTTACCACTCGGACACAGGTTTGTTGGCAGCCATCATATGACCGTAATGTTTATATAGAACATGACGATGCTCATGGGTGGGGTATGCATTAATTAATGTGTTTATAACGTAGGTATTAATGTCTCGGCTAATTCATGAATCATATGCATGAATGCATTTAACTCCCATTTGTTTCATCTTGTGAAATGTTTCTTTTAATAACAGTCTCGATGAAGAATAATTTGGGTGTCCAACATACAAATATCATACCCAATGCATTTCAATGCAAGCCAACATACATGTTATATATATATATATATATATATATCATGTGTGTGTACCTGTTTATATATATAACATATATATAATGATTTAGGGCATATTTTCATCAATCTCTCACTTGAACTAAAGCCTAAAAAACTACGTATCATCTCACATTATATTGTATCATATACAATAACTTATGAAACTATATCCAAAACTCTCTTAGATATTTTCCAAAACACTTTTGGAAAGTTTTCATTAACTTCACCTTGTATTACATTATATGCAACACCTTGTAAATACTCATCCAAAATACCTTTGGATTAACTCTAAAATACATTTAGAGTAGTTCTATGAGTCAAACTCAATCCCCATCCAGTCAACCATAGGGTGTGACCCCATGAGCCTTTATAACATTGACAATAAATACAAATCTTCGGATCCATATGTGTAAGCAAAGAGTAGCCTTTAGCAAATCTTCAATGTTACTCAAGCTATAAAGGGATCCGACGTGATCTCCATCAGATAAATGTATCCTTATACCTATGTCCACCAGTCTACATCATATGCAAACTTGCTTTCTCATATTTTCTCTATGTCCAAGACATTGAGTGACAATGAGACATATAGCATGTCAATACCATATAGAAAATTCATTTGTTCTCGACTCTCCGAGTGTAGATTGATTTGATTGATGAATACACCACATGTCATTCACCCTTTTGGATAAGCACATCACATGTCCTTTATCCAAATAAATAGATATAATATATAGGTGTGGCTGCACAATCACACATTCTATCTCAATCAAGGGCCCAGATTTCATACTTATCATACGAGAGGACAAATCCCATCTTGGTTAAACTCTAACCAACGACATGGTCAACAACATACCCAACCACCCCCATATTAACTAAGTCAATATATAGACTTGCGTAAGTATGGGTATCAAACTATGAAGGTTCTCATGCTAGGTATCTCACCAACCTCGGGTAATGGTGGCTCAAATATGATCCACGCACCCCTAGTACACCAAAGATGTATATATGACACTCCATGTGGTATACTTAGTAGGTCATCTAGTGCACACAAAGAATCATATTATCTATTTTGTGCCTCATGAGCATATTTTGTATCTCTATATAAGAATACTACTCACACTAACCTTAACACTTCATCATAACCTATAATACTCTGATAAACATCGATTAGGGATAAACTCAAAGTTTTACTTTGAGAGTTCAATTATCATTGCATTTCATGAAATGTATATCTATATATACATTTATGTAGCCAATGTGAAAGACTAATAAAATGGAGGGTTTCTTTAATATGATACGTTTTAATATTATTAAACTCTTTAAGAATATTTAAGAAAACCAATATAAGCACCGATTTATCGTATCATATATGATAAAATGCCTGATTAGCATTATATTTTTTACACTTTCTGGGTTCTGTTAACACATTACATCATATGTAATCCATTTCACATCTCCATGTGACCATTTGATAAAACTCTACCACTAAAATCTTTAGTGAGAAACATCTGTGAAGTAAGCTAGTCTGAATAATGGCGAGACTTAGGAATCATACACCTAACTGTTCAACTTCTTGAACATATTCAAACATCTTAACTTCACAACATCCAATGCTATGATGTCAACTTTTGTTGTCTACTCAAAAATCTTTCTAAGTTCATCATAATCATCTTTGGAACCCTATTCCATCAAACTTTTTCCTTGAAATAATGTAACTTCTTACATTATTTTTTACTAATACATCCTAACTCTCTTAGGATATCAAGTAAAATTCACTTTAAACTTAGATTGGTGTAATTATTTATTTGTTAATATTGAACTTATTTAAGTTAAAACATACTTCCACTAGCCTCTTGGATATTATAATCTCTTAAGAATATCTTGCTAAGATACACAAACCCTTTTGTGTTAAGAAATGACATTTATTTCCTTTCAATAAGAATATTAAACAAATAAACTATATCATATGTGGTATTCTATGTGTTTGGAAAAAATTTATTTGAAAAGAAAACTTTATTAAAATATACATTTAGTATCACATACCTTTCAAAATTAATTTATATAACATTCATATATGAGATTAACATTCCATAGAGTTTCACAAACTCTTTCTAGCATATCTTGTAAAATCCAATCATATTGAATTATTACTCTTCCTTTCTGACAACCATAGATTTCAATGACCTTGATTGGCTCCTTGAAGATTTTTTTTTAACTTTTAAACCAAATTTTCTTATTCTGGTTTGAAATTTTACCTACTTTTACTATCTATATAGTACTTTGGAACTTAGACATCACATTCCTAGTTCATATATATTCCCAACACTTTGAGAATATCAAGTAAACATTATTTGAATTCAATCACATCGTCAAAAAATTTCCATAGATGACAATAAGATAAATTCTATAACTAGAACAAAAAAAATTAGTCTCCTCTTAAAGAATGTTATAAAGCTGAACAAATCATAACTATGTGCATCAAAAACACTATATCTCATTTTATTAAACAACAATTGTTTCCATGATCTTCACAAGAGTAAAATGATATAAAATACACATTTTAGGATGAGTTTATCCAAGATTGAAGCATCCTAATTATCAATGCAATAAATCCTTTGCTCAATTACTTGAAAAAAAATTCAAGCTTCAATTATTTTCATCTTATGACCTTATGTATATTTATAACACTTTGTAAAACATAAATTCAATATCATATTTTTCTCACAATAATAGAATTTATTTCTATAACCAATAAATATCTAAGGAAATCTTTAGTCTCATTGATTCAACAATATATTCAATCACATTGAATATTATTCGACATACCCAATCATATTGAGTATATGAGACTAAAATTTGAAATACCCAATCATATTGAGTGGAGACTAAAATTCCTTTGTTAATTTTTCATCTAATGCCTTTTAATCAATATATGGTCCCATAAGCATATAGATTCACCATTTGAAGAATTTCGACACTTGGTTACTAAGGAAGGAACTATTCTGACACGTAGAATTTTCATTAAGAAATTTTCTTAAATCACCAATATTTCTTAATAAATTTTCTTAAGTTACTATTCTTAAGAGTAACTTACATAAAGATTTTATTTATCAGGGATTGATCAGAGAGTTTGGTTAAATGTTGCTGATGATATCTACTATATATACTAATCCTGGCTTTCCACCTGCCACGTGTCACTCCCATGATCCTCCACATCATTTTTTCCATACGTGCCTTACCTTCATTACTCCACGTCGCCCGTCCATTGGGTTACTCTAATTTCTCTGCCTCCCACCTCCCTCTACTACTCCCACTCATGAAAATAATATCCTATCCTACTATTTTTGCTCGGCTCTCACTTGCATCTTTTCTCTCCGCTCATAGGTTCCCTCTCGGCTCCCTCCACTGCACCTGCTCTTCCACCTCTGCCTACTCCTCATTGGGCCACTACGCCTCCAGTTCCTCCTCCACCAAGTGATTTGACTCTAGATACTCCGCATTCGGCAGCACCGACTACACCGAGTCTAGGTAAGGCTGCTCTGCCTACTCTTACTATGGCTACGACTGCTCCGAATTCACTAAGTCCGCCTCTGGATGGTCCAGCTATGGATCTATTACCCCATTCGTCCACATCTCAATCTCCTGATTCCACCTACCTCCCCATATCCCCCTTCTCTCAATCATCAACGTGATTCGTTGATGCACACAAGGGTTTCACCGAAATACTCTTCGTAAACCTAGATATGCGACATTGGGGTCAGATCCAAGCTCAGGTGGACCTTCGAACACCAGCGGCTCATCTTCATCGATTAGGTTTGTTGTTACTTGAATTAGATCTGGTTCAATGAAAATTATTTTTTTAGATCCAGGTTCTTAGGTTTCGATTTCAATTTTGGATTCAACTTCAATTTATGGTGGTGCTTCTAACGTCAGTGGCTCGTCTTCAAACTGTACGCTCACTCTGGTCTCATTATCATTTTATAGTTAATGAATTATTGGTTTTTAGTTACTAGGAGTTATGCTAATTTAGGAAGTGAACACAAGTATTTTTTAAACATACTGCATGTTGTTTTTATAGGCTGCTAATTGTAGTGATTGGAGGCCTTCACTGAACATGTTATTGGCTACACCTCCAACCATTTATGTAGCATGAGTTCTCCCCTTCCATGGTTTCACTTGCTTAGATCTTGGAAAAACTCTAAAGCTTACATGAAATAGGATTTGTATCCTCTTATATTATACACCGATATAGAATATTTCACATATATTATGCATTCCAATATATTTCAATCAGTTTCCCTTTTTTTAGATTGTTATGCTGCTCATGTTTATTCATGAAAATCCAAATCTACATGCAATGGTTGAAGATTCAATGGATAATCAAGATATGTAGAGTTACTATATGGTGATATTTTCTATTAACCATGCATTCAAGGTCAGTATACCCACTCCATGTTAAATCGAGTGTCCACACGCTATGTCCACCTCATGGTCAATATAGTTACCACAGAATATGATTTTTTACATGGTAGTTATCATTTTATAGTTATTGAATTATTATTTTTATGTTACCAAGAGTTATAATACTTCATGAAGTGAGAACGAGTTGTTTTTAAACCTAATTCATGTTGTTTTTATAGGTTATTACTTGCAGTGAGTGGAGGCCTTCACTAAACATGTTATTGGCTACACCTCCAACCATTTATGTAACATGAGTTATCCCCTTCCATGGTTTCACTTGATCAGATCTTGAAAAAACTCTGAAGATTACATGAAATAGGATTTGTATCCTCTCATATTGTACACCAATATAGAATATTTCACATATATTATGCATTCCAATGTATTCCAATCAGTTTCCCTTTTTTTAGATTGTTATGCTACTCATGTTTATTCATGTAAATCCAAATCTTCATGCAATGGTTGACGATTCAATGGATAATCAAGGTATGCAGAGTTACTATATGATGATATTTTCTACTGACCATGCATTCAAGGTTAGTATACCCACTCCATGTTAAATAAAGTGTCCACACACTGTGTCCACCTCATGGTCAATATAGTTACCACATAATATGATTTTTTTACATGGTAATTATCATTCTATAGTTATTGAATTATTGTTTTTATGTTACCAAGAGTTATGATACTTTATAAAGTGATCACAAGTTTTTTTAAACCTAATTCATGTTTTTTATAGGCTGCTACTTGCAGTGAGTGGATCCCTTCCCTGAACATGATATTGGCTACACCTACAACCATTTATATAGCACGAGTTCTCCCCTTCCATGGTTTGACTTGCTCAGATCTTGAAAAAACTCTGAAGCTTACATGAAATAGGATTTGTATCCTCTCATACTGTACACCAATATATAATATTTTACATATATTATGCATTCCAATATATTTCAATCAGTTTCCCTTTTTTAGATTATTATGATACTCATGTTTATTCATGTAAATCCAAATCTTCATGCAATGGTTGAAGATTAAATGGATAATCAAGGTATGTAGAGTTACTATATGATGATATTTTCTACTGACCATGCATTAAAGGTCAGTATACCCACTCCATGTTAAACTAAGTGTCCACACACTGTGTCCACCTCATGGTCAATATAGTTACCACATAATATGATTTTTCACATGGTAATTATCATTTTATAGTTATTGAATTATTATTTTTATGTTACCAAGAGTTATGATACTTCATGAAGTGAGCACAAGTTGTTTTTAAACCTAATTAATGTTTTTATAGGCTTCTACTTACAGTGAGTGGATCCCTTCACTGAACATGATATTGGCTACACCTATAACCATTTATGTAGCATGACTTCTCCCCTTCCATGGCTTCACCTATACAGATCTTTAAAAACCTCTAAAGCTTACATCAAATAGGATTAGTATCCTATCATACTCTACACCAATATAAGAGATTTCACATATATTATGAGTTCTAATATATTTCAATCTGTTTCCCTTTTTTATATTGTTATGCGCCTAATGTTTATTCATGAAAAACCAAATGTGCATGAAATGGTTAAAGATTCAATGGAGAATCAAGATATCTAGAGTTACTATATGATGATATTTTATAATACCCATGCATTCAAGGTCATTATACACACTCCATGTTAAATCAAGCGTCCACAACCTATGTCTACCTCATGGTCAATATAGTTACCACATAATATGATTTTTTCCAAGGTAATTATCATTTTATAGTTAATGAATTATTGTTTTTTAGTTACCAAGAGTTATGAAACTTCATGAAGTGAGCACATGTTGTTTTTAAACCTAATGCGTGCTGTTTTTATAAGATGCTATTTGCAGTGACTGGAGGCCTTCATTGAACATGATATTGGCTACACCTGCAACCATTTATGTAGCATGACTTCTCACAAAACGATGATGATCAACTGTAATTAGCATTTTCCTCTATTTCAAGGAAAATGAAGTTTGAGAAGATAGACCAAATCTCTTTTCCATACAGGTAATGCATCTATACTAATCTACCATTAATTTCCCATTCATAATAACCGCACATTATACATTTCATATTATACATTCAAAATATTATTTATTTTCCACTCCTATCTACTGCACTGTTGACTGTGTTTTCATTTTGTTGTGTTATGATTTATTAATGGTTTTTTTGTTAGAATGTAGCAAAACATGTTGGGTATTTTACAGTTACCCTCCTGTTGTAGGTGGGTCCATTTCAAGAGTCTATAATATTGCAACTGAATAGATTTATTGCATGGATGGGTATTTTTGGTTAAGTCGGTTTGTCCTTGCCTTCATTTTTACTTAGTACTGCAGTTTTGTATTGCGACTGGTTTCTTGGTGTTTTAGTGCTCCTACAATTAGCACTGTTTTGGTTAGATTTAATATTTGGAAGGTTATGTTCGAAATGAGTCTGATTGAAATTAGGGTAACATTCAAATGGCCACATTGTTTGGTTTTTTTAAATTTTAGGACCATTTTGGCTGCCTCTGTTTGCATGGTGGTGTGCGTTTTCAAGAATAACAGAGACTGAAAGTGGTGATATTGTGTATGTATGATATCTAAAAATGTTGTCTACATTTGTAACATGTTTCTATTTTTTTCAAATGTGATGTTTCAATTATTATTTTGTTTTCATGTTGGTTCTCCTATAATGATTACCACATCACCACAAAGTGGATTAAATTAGATAATACATAAAAGGGATTATGAGTAAAACATGGTTTAGAGAAACCACACCAAATTATATTCTACACTGACCACACTACATATTCAAGACAATCACTTTTCTATTTCATTAATATGGTGGCAATAAAATGATACTCATGCACAAATTTTAACATTTGTTATTTGTTCATTGCAATTCAATAACTTTTGGATTGATTTGTGGATAGTGGTTTTAGGTTTGTAGAAGGCCAAACTAGGAAAGGACCTCTGTCCATAAATCCTATGGATTCATGTCAAACCTTTGGGTGCCTCCAATGACCTCTTTTTCATGATTCTGTATCCAAGGTAGGATATTTGTCTTCTCTAAACCTATCCATGTGTACTTCTTTTCCTAGCTATATCTTGTATTCCAGGGACATGTCTATTCATAAGATGAGTCTAGGGCATGATTTGGTTGTCTTCAACATAGGTTTTTTAGTAGTTTTAACTATTTATGTCATGACTTTTTTATGGAATCATTGAATGATTTTAGTAGTGGTAAGTTGGTCGAGCTTTAGTTTCCATCCAGTGAATCCACTATAGACATGTTTCTAGTTCGTATGTTATGATCACTAATTTGTCATGGATGGAATGATATGTTTTGTTCACTAATAATATGTTACAATCATTGAAATATGATTCCAGTATTACTGTGTTTCTAATCAATTTAAGAATGCAGTATTCACTGTTAGTTAGTTCATTGTTAATATGTTGTGTTTCTACTATTATGTTAAGCAGTTGACATAATGTGTGGTTGAAGATGCGTATTAGGTTAAGTAGTGAATGTCACGTGCATCACTGCTGTGGGAAGATATATTACTGTTTTCATATAAAGATTCATACATTTTTGAATATATTTAATAAAAAGTCACATTAAATAGTTACAATGATTTATTGATTTTATTGGATTAGTAAATCACCTGCATATTATACTTTTTCGATTCAATTACATTCAAAAAAAGTTTCAAAAAAACCTTCCACATTTTAGTCAACAGTATGTGAAATTTCAATATCTAGTTTCATGCCTTATTTTCATACAATTTTTATTAGTATGAATTAGTAGTACACTAAAATTGTTCTCTTTTTATACTCTATGTAACATGTTCTTAAATATACTGCTGATCAGATTCTTGACAAAAGAGTTAGGTGTGGGCGAGAACGCCTTGCTAGGGAAGTTTAAGTCACACCCCCTCCTCCACTCTTAGCTAAAATTACATGACAACTATCTGTGCTTGAGGAAAAAATAAATATCCTCCTGGAACAACTAGAGGAACTTCGAGAAGTAGGAAAAGTGGATGCAGCATAGCCACTCATGAGAAATTTGTAGGTACTTAATGCCGAGAAAACACTGCTGATTCAGCAACCATATACTGACAAAGTGTTGATGCTTGCTCTAGAGAAAATTATGGCTCTTTGTGAGATCTATGGATATTTTAGTGTGGGAAATGATGCTATTGAGAGAACTCAATCTCACATTACAGGAAAACAGTAGATAGGTTATGGCATGGTAAGGGATTTCATTACAGGATAAGAGTTTTCTGATTTTTTATGGTATTAACTTTATACTACTACAACAACAATGCTTCTAAATGATGCCCCTTTCACACATTTATATGGACATACAAGTTTTAGTTAACGATTGGTATACCTAACGATTGGTATATTAATGAATATATATCTTCTGTTTAGCAGAGAAACTGGTGATGCTGCTATTCTGAATAGAGTAAATGCCACTGACCTATATTGAAACAAGGATGTCATTTGGAATACTACTACTTCCAGGTGATGAATTTACTCACATCCTTTAAGAAAAGGAAATTATCAATATAGCAGAATCCATTTTGGCTATCATGATATTGTACATGATAAAGAATATCAGTTCTATAAGAAAATCAGTAATTTAGTTATGGTTTCTCTAATGACCCTGTTGTCTGGGTCCAATAAAATGAGAATATTATATGTGGATGTTCATGTTCTTGCAGGCGCTATCTGGGAATTTGGTCTGAGGAAAAAAAATTGGTTTTAAGATTTTTGGTAAAGTTGGTGTTCGGTTGAATCAAAACATCAAATTTTACAGGTTAGAACAAGTGACAATCATGATTTTCCTCTGTTTTTGAGTCCATTTCTATATGCATGTGGCATTCCTTTCAAATCACTTTCAACTAAATATTTTCTACTATGTTACTTATCTATTTATTGGAATGTTTTGATATTGACACCAGTAAATCCGTACATTTTTATAGGTGTGTATGAATCAATAATAATTTTTTATCATCCCCATCTCCGAACATCACATATTGTGAAACAAATTTTAAATAAGTAAGAGTATATACTATTAAAAAATATTTAAAGTAGTACATCATACATTTTTATAGAGTATTTATATAAAAAAATATGAAAAATAGAACATCACAAAAACATCACAATGTATTGTTGTGTTGTTCACAAATAGTATATACTTTTTCGTGGATTTTATATTCAGTTTCTGTGATTTTTCATAGCAATACTCTTACAAACACATCATAATCTATTGAAATAAATGTGAAACAATGTATTGTTGTGATGTTAGAAACAAAATTGTAAGATTATTATTGTTCACATTTTTATAGAGTATTGTTGTTTTCACATTCAAATGCAATTTTTGTTGTTCACATAATACTTTTACATAATTATTGTTGTGAAAAATACACTTACATGTCTATAAAAATGTGAAACAATAATAAATACAGCTATACATTTTTTTAGAGTATTGTTGTGTTGTTTTACATTGTTGTTTTGTTCACAAATAGTGAAAATTTGAAACAACAATACTTTTAAAAAATATGTAAAACATCCCATCACATTCTTATAGATTATTGTTGTTTAGAGATGTAAGAGTATGTACTGTTTGGGATGTGCTGTTTCACATCACACATTTAAATTATTATGTAAAACATCACATCACATTGTGATGTGTTCAAAATGTGTGATATGCTATACAAATTTAATAGTACATACTCTTACATATTTTTTGTAATTGTTCAAAATGTACTATTTTACATATTTTCTTCCAACAATATGTTTTTAAAATAACACATCACCCAAATAGCACATCACACAAATAGTAATCATGTGTTGTTTTACATTTCAATAGGTGTATTTATTTATATTTGATGACATTTACAGCACATACTTATAAGATTATGCTTACCATAGATGTGTTGTTTCAGAAAAACTAACTCTGTGATCTGTTGTATCACCTTAAATATTTGGGTGATGTGTTGTTTTACATTATAAATAGAAAAAGTGTATGTAACGATATAAATAACAGAGATGTGCTATTTTAAATCTCTGAGATAAGAATATATAAATAATATCTCATATAAACCTTGAATTTCTTCCCTAAGGGTTTCTCACATCCCACACAAATTTTCTCACTCTACTCTGTGATGTTTCCGTCTGCTCATGTCACCCCCTGATTTTCGCTTCTGCGGTATGTTTTCATTGACTATGATTTTCATCATTATAATTTTGATTTTTTTTATCGACAAAAGTGTTTTCCCATCAACATTAATCTACTAAACAAAGAAGATCCACATGGTGGAGATTTTCGTTTAAGGAGTAAGGTATGTATTCGATCTCTTTTGCTCATTTTGACTGAAAACCACTATTTATTTCCCTTCTTCTACATTTGAGTTAGGGTTTCAATCATTCTCTTAGACCCATTTTTGGGTTCTCTTTTTTTTCTAGATGGATGCATTAATTTTATTAGGGTTCCCAAGTAAAATGTTGTGAAATTTTTATCCCTGCGCATCAACAATTTCAACCCCTTCGATCTACTTCATTATTGATTGAATGAATTATTTTAAAAATTATTCTTTTTCTGGAATTAGTTAAGCTTCAGAACATTGAACTATATGTTAAGGGTGTGAACTCTTAAATTTTAATTTGGGATGGTGAATTTTAGTCCCCGTATGTGGTCATCAAAAGACATTGTTAACTTCTCCAAGTGCGAAATATATTATTATTATTATTATTTTATTATTAATTTTTGTTTAAATGAATCACGGTCTGATTAATGGTTCTGTTTTAATTTCTGAACCAATTTTATTTTGACAACTCCATATCTAGCCTTATGTTTCATTTTTTTTTCAAATTTATATTTTAAATATCTTTTCTCCCTTTCATCCCAGAATTATAAATGCTAAATTTAACTCATCTATATCATTTTGTAGATGGAAAGTGATTCTGTTTGTAAGGAGAATTCTCAAGGCGAAGTGTTGAAAAAATATTATCCACTTTTAGGTAAATTGTGCATTAATGTTGTGCTTACAAAATAAAATTTACAACCCTTATTTTTTTGGTAATCATTCTTTCAGTTTTGATTACATTTTGTACATATTGCATCTATTTTTTATATTAAATCTATGGTCGACCCCTTCCAAATCCATTTTGTTCCCGTGCTTTTTGAATATGGTGCAAAAATTCCCTGGGCAGTACATGAAACTAGACCTCCCATTTTAAGTATCCAGTACCTTTTATGAATCAAGGGTGAGGAGATGAGAGTTAACATCTCAATTTTTACATCCATATTTGGTATAGTAAAAAATAATAGTCTATTAATCATTTCCTTTTGTTATTCCTTTTCCCATTCCTTTACTTTCAACCTAATGCCTCCTGAGGGATTTTTGTTAGATAATCTACAATGTTGAATGATGTATACTACTGATTTGAAGAGTTGGAAGAGCCCTAGATACAATATGAATTTCTTCTACTTGTCATTTAGTATGAATTCCTTCAACTTGTTGTTTTTTATTCCTCTTAACTATACACAAAACTTGATACAATTCTATAAATACAGACATTACTACTTTTGCTATGTATTTTTTCCCCAATGTTTATCTATACACCAACCATTTCAAGGTGATTTTAGGACCTTCACCTCTATTTACTTCTGCCTCACTCAGCATCACCCAGACTGATTATCTGGCCCTTTGATTTCTTTATTTTTATTTACATGCCTTTCAATCCAAATTTAAATATTATAATGATCATAATTTGAATTATCCATTTGAATAATTTTGTTGTTCATGTAATTGATTTCTTCATCATGAATTCACAATATAAATTTGTATTCCTTATTAATTCAACTAAATGTTCTCTACTATGTTTATGATTTCTCAATACTTTCTCTAACTTATATTTCATTATTATGTACCACTCATTTGAGTTTTAAATATATTTAATATTAATATTAATATTACCATTGCTTTCTTAATATTATGTATTCAAATTGTATAAAATACATCAATTTGTCTTTATATATTTTTTTGATTCAATTTCAAGTTGTCATGTAATATGAAGTGGTTGTAAACTCTCTGTATTCATCTATTTATTTTAGTAAGTTGCATCTTTTGTTTCATATTTGTCTGTGATCTCTACGTCCCTTTTTCCATATTTTTCCATATACATGACGAAAAGTTTCACTATGTTTTCTTTTTTCCTGAACATCCAAGTCATTCAATTTATTATTATTTAATTGATTTCTACATTTCTCATTTTTATTATTTCAACCACTGTCTTATCTTTGATTTCTCTTTTACTTTTTATTTCACTGCCCTCATTATTGTAACTGTGAATGAAATTGTAAATGAATTCAAATATTCTTCCTCAAAATTTAAAAATTCTTATACTTTTACTCTATCCTTTTTCTTTGTCAACTATTTGAATGGTGTCTTCATTTTCTATACACTCATATTTCATTATCATAAACCATTAATTTCTAATTAAATTTTTTTCAACATTACTATTTCTTCTCAACTTTTATAAATGTTAATCTCTTATTAAAAGAAAAACCATTAATCGATGACAACGTGCAATAGGATGGGCGAGTACTAGTTATATATAAAAAAGGCTTTTATTTTATGAGTATCATGTATTATTAACTATTTAATATAGACTTTTATCAAATGGGATCCCCCTAAAATGATAACCCCTTTTTGAAAATTGAGAATACCCATTAGTGGGACAAGATCCATATTTCACTAAGAAAATGACCATGATTTGGTGTGAAACTCACCACTTAGCACAATAATATCATATGTGACTCTTAGATAATTGAGTGGAAAACTCTTTTTCCAATCCATCATATGGATAAACACAACTCCATTCCTCTGGTATCCCAACCTTTAGGGGTTCCCAACTAGTGTAACCCAAAGAAAATGCCAACAATGAGCTAATCACAAGACAATCCAGGGGCACCCCTATTTGGCATAAAATCACACAAGGATGATACAGTATCACTCATTACTTTATTGACTTACACAAGATAATCTAGAGGCACCCTGCTTTGGCATGAAACTACCCAGTTGGACGATCAAGGTCTTGAAAAGTTCCGTTTTGGAAGGAGTCTCACGTTTCGAATTTGAAGGAGATTTTATCTCAATATATTATCTCATGTTATTCCCTTTTATTTATGCATGATTCTAGTAATTTAGTTTGTAATCTTATTCCCTCTACCAAATCAATGTGTTCAAACCATATTGATGTGTAACTCTTTACACAACTCACAAGTTTGTGTTACTCACCCAAAATTAAAAGTCAAGTATATTCATACATAACTGAATGCATCATATGCATAAGTTACATGAATGATTCATGTAAAGGTTTATAATTATACGAGATTAACAATATCTATATGAGTAAGCCCAGAGAGATAGATAACCAACCCCATTCACTTTCTTAGACAAGGCATATAACTCCCGGTAAGTAGGTAGTCTGACCCGAAGTCCCTCTACCTGGGGATAGTTTACTAAAGATAGAATCCAATTCATCATAACCCTAACACCTAATATGTACAAAATATATTCAATAACTAAATTATATCTATTAACTTCAATTACAAACTAAGGTCAAGGTATATGAAAAACTAAATTCATTACGGAGTCACTCATAGCATGAAAATGTAAGGATCATCCTAAAAGTAGTTTACCATTTTAAACTGAATCATACACCATTCATCATATAAAAATTTTATAACTATAAATAAAAAAAATAAATTTTAAATAAATGAACAATTCAAATATTTAAACATGAGATAAATATTTATGAACAATTCATAAATAAAAGCTAATTATAAACCCCTTTATAATTTTTTTCTTTTAAAACTATAGACATTCCAACATTTTATATTCATTAAAATATGAACTCTTTTATATTTATCATTATATAACATTTCCATTTTTAAATATATGATATTATATGAAATATACACAATTTACAATTCAATTTCTATTATGTAAACATTTTACATGATCTAAATATAATATACTTATTCATTATTTAAACCTTGATCATATCACTCATCAAAACACTTTTTATGTGACTTAAATAATATCCAAATATGCCCCTTTTATTTTGAATAATTCAAAAATAATTAATTATGAACAATTCATAATTTAAATACGAACATTTTATATTATGGTATTATTTCATAATTTATATCCCTTTATGAATTATTTCTTATGATTTATAAATAAACAATTTTATTTATATATGATAAGAATTTCCATATAATTTTTTAAAAGATATTTCAGATATTAACATATAATATTTGTGAATAAAATGTTTCATAAAAATTTAATTAATTATAAAATAATTATAATTAATTCATCTATAAACCTTTTATAAATTAAAATATCCCAAAAAATACCTTTTATAATGATTTTATAAACCATTATAACCATTTTATATGTTAAAAACATTTTTTATCAATTTTCAAACAATTCTGATTACCCTTATGCATAGGGATATTCCCGCATAAGGTGAAAGCCTTATACCCTCACACAAGTCATTTGGAATCCCTTGTGTAAAGGTAAGTCACTACTTACCTTTACACAACTTAAATATAATGCACTGTATAAAGGTAATACAAAGATTACCTTTACGCAACTCATTTCATGTAAGAGTGCTAAAGATATTACCTTTATGTGAATGCTTTGTTAGAGTCGGCGTCCTAGAACCAACTATTTGTACTTTGATTACATGGGTATTTAATATATTTAAATATTAAACATATTATTACATATTGTTCATTTTTCTCCATGACTATGATGTAATAATGTCCTATAGTATTTGTTGCATTGATAAGGTCATGACAATTCCCCGTTATGATGAGAACCTTGAAAAGTTATAATAATATTCTTAAATATAGTTATACGGTTGGATGGAATACTATGATGAGATATGTAGTATATAGACCGTCAGGTGCAAGTACTCATAAGCAGATGAGATTTCCTCTCATGGAGTTCACACTTGGTAATCTCCAAGATGGGAGATTATGAGAACAGACCCACCAGTAGGAATTCTGCATGTTTTGGTGTCATCAGATATTCCTATCTGCGAGCATGTGTAATGGTCCTTAAAATTTAAGATTATCATTAATACGCGTCACGACTCATGCACTTTGATTTACTGACAAAAACCGTCATTCCATATGTTGGCGGGAAGTAGGGTACGTTGGGTGCATCATGAGTGGCATGTTATTAATAGATAAGTCGAGGAAGGATTTGTCCCTTCCATTTATAAAAGTTGTTATCTCATTCCTTTGATTAAAAATAGAACTGTCGCATGAAATTCCATGGTCATGATGTAACGATGAGTTTATTTCAGGTAGTTAAAGAATGATGTATCAATCATAAAGGTTGATACTATCATGAAACCTGTTTGATGATATATTGAGAAAAATGGATTATATTATATAGTGATCATTCGTATGTGGATGTCGTTGTTTAAATTTTAATTTCTTTCTCTTGGGTGCTTTGAAACTTTGTTAGACAGTACTCTCGGACTTTAGGCAATCCCATCTAATTCCTACGAGAAAGAATCTTAGAGGGCCACACACTAAATGTTTTTGATGATCTCAGTTAAATTCTATTTGTATTTAATTAATGAAATAAATTTTATTCTCAATACCGTGGAATAATTTTATTCAAGTTAAAATGATCGTACAAATTAAATAAATATTTATTCATCGGATTGTGAGTAATATATATATATTTATTTTATTGAACATTTAATAAATATTTATTTACTAGTTTGTAAATAAAATATTTATTTAAGAGAATAATTTATTTATTTATTTATTTGGGTGTTCAATAAATGGAAGTGGAGTTCGAGCGGACCAAGGCTGGTCTAGTAGTAAAATAATTATTTGTAAAATGGTAAATAATTATTTAACTAGTTGGAACAAGTTAAAATAATAATAACACTATTATTATTTTGTGATGCAAAATTTTATTTATCATTCCGGTTTGCGTAAGTTGGCACACCATAAATAATGACACAGTATTATTATTAAGAGCGTGAGTTTTCTTTAAGGTTATGAATGTATTTAATTATTGTTACATAATTAAATATTGTAACTGAATCCCCATGTCGATAAATAGAAAAGTACGTCTATTGTTCCATGTACCAAACTGCACGCTTGGTGAATTGAGAATTGTCGAGCCAAATAATTTCTCTATCGAATCCTCTTCCCTACCCTATCAAGAACGAGAGATGTTCTTCAAGACCGAAGAACAAGCGATCAAGAACGGCCGACGTAAAACACTCACTTCACCGCGCTAGCACCCGGAGAACAAGTGGCATCGATCAGAGACCATCGAAGCACATGTGGATCACCTCTAGTGAGATTCTAGTTTGGATCCTCGTAAGCGCAATGAGACAATCTAGAAGGGTCATTCCGGATGATCAACATCATTAACGAAGAAAGTACCGAAGATCTAGGTATTTTATTTCTTCAGAAATTAAATTTAAATTAATTATAAACATGATGTAAAAGATCTTTTATCTCTTGGATCCAACTCCATTCTTCTTTTGTCTAAATCTTTGGATACTGGAGTTCATCGTCGTATTGATCCTGGATTGTTCATCGATTATGGAAAAGGCAAATTTGGGCCCCACGCAATGCTACACTTCCACTACGCACAAATCCTTCAAGTTTTATCAGAGTGGGGATCATCATAGTTTATAATTATTTAAATAATTCATTGATGATTTACAGTTTAATAATTTACTTTGTAAATTCAAGGTTAATCATTCTTGTAATCTAGATTTCAAAATCTATTCTTTGTTTTATATTTCTCACAGATTTCATAGAAATGAATAATTTTTGGATTAAAATTTTAATGAGGAACTCATTAGGAGGCACTAACGATTCTGCCCAGGTGACACGAAAGTACACGCCATGTTTTCAGATTTACACACCATGTTCTCTGTCATACACATCATGTAATCCGAACTACACGTCGTGTAGTCGTGTTCAGCGCATCAGGAGTAATTCAGCAATTACTCAAGCTGTGTGCATTTATTACATGCGATGTAGTTAATTATACATCGTGTGTTGACCGGGATATATAGACACACACATACCAGAATACATGCCATGTGGCCCACTGCACACGACGTGTAGTCTCTTTGGGTCAGGGGCCAAACCGTGTATCCTATACACAACTAAGCCGACCGGTAATCATGTAATGCAGAGACAACACGACATATAGCCCACTGTACACACCGTGTACTTAGAAATTTTCAAAGTACGTTTCACGCATTGAGTTCCTAGGTGTGTACTTTGGAAAAAATAGTGAAAGAAGTACATGTCGTGTAGTCGGAACTACACACCGTGTACTTTACCAAAATACATAAAATTAACATTCTAATGTTTGTGTAATGTTCAGAACTACATATCATGTATAAATCATACTACAGGTTATTACTCTATGAATTGTAACATCTTGTATGCCATATGTCATAAGAGTAAAACTGTATGCGAATATAATACATTTTGGGTAGATTCGAATGAGTATTCACCAGGTGACCTCTAAGGTGCATTTATGTACAAGGATGAGAATCTCAAAGAAATTAAGAAAATGATTAAGATAAAAGGATTGATTAATTAAAGATAACTATTAATCGATTCAAGTGTGATTTATAGTAATAAGAATGATTAAATAATTGAATGATAGTTTTATTAAATGCATAACTCATTGCATGTATGTGGGTGATCATGAGCTAGACCAAGACCTTTGTATGCGATTGGTTTACTTTTAATTTATTTATTAAATTAAATGTTGGCATGTGATTCATATCTCCTAATTAATATGTAAGGATTGCGTACCCATGGTTTCTTTTATGTAAACCCCATTTTTTACCCCTCACCTATGTGTGAGTTAAAAAACATATGTAATGGATGAAACTCCCAAGCCTGTGGAGGCGGTCCAAGTCAGGATGCAAGGAGAAACCAATCCAAGGAGATACAAAGGTGGACAGGTGGAAAGTTGTAAACATGAAGGTGTTCCTCCCCTAGGCCAGTGTTAGTTTATCAACTGCTAGATAAACTAACCATTAAAAAAGGCTCATGATTACACCCCTTTATTTTATTTCTGTCAGTTTCATGGTTTTTTGTTATGGATGTGTTGTTGCGATCACATAATTAATGAACTAACAAGCATGCAAGATGAAACTAAAATAAACCAGGTTGTGCGTAAATATTATAAAGACATTTTTAATCACTTAGGTAAGTTCCAATCAACATTAACAATCATGTGATAAAGATAATAAGGTAATTTATACATAAGAGATAAAAATCCCTCAACAAAATATGAAGTCAGACTAAGCCTTCCATTACTTGATTAAGGGAAAGACTCAATAAAACTACGTGTTTGACCAACCCTTTTTGGGACACTTACTTTTATATAGGAAGCCCTTATGGAATTTTTTGAGTTGACTTAACCATCTTGCATCAAGAGGAGTAACCCTTTCTAGACTTGGTGTAATATTGGAGGCAAGTGTTGAGGAAATCCAAGTTAGGATTTTAGGATTGGGGAGTCCACTCAATGGATCAAGGAGCTGCAATCCCACAGTTGGCAAAGACCTGCCTACCTAAAATACCTTCAAATAGATTGACCAACCCTTGTTGGGGTTATACGAAGGGGAATATGGATCCTTGCCATTAGAATGTCATGAAAACTGGACATTCTGAGTTCAATGATAAGGGTCATTGAGACTTGATAAAATAGTGTGAGACTTAATAAAATTAATTCGTTATTTCTCATAAAATGAAATCAAGAAAGTAATAATCATCTTCTCTTTTAATTTTAGAATAAAATGAAAAGATCATCAACCACACTATCCCTGCAATCAATTCTGGATAAATACATCATCCTCATTAACATTAATTTCCAGGAATGGTTTAGACACCTTCAGGTTATTATACGCCATGAACGGAAGTCTTATGTGTTGGAGTCATCATTAACTGATCTTCCTACCCAGTAGGTGAGTGATGAAGAGTTCTTGGTCTACAAGAAACACACGAACAACACAATCGATGTTCAATGTTTGATACTGTCATTAATGTCTAGTGAGCTCATGAAGTCTCACGAAAACATGGATTCCTATAACATGCTCAAGTACCTTTGTGGTATTTAACATAAGAGAGAAATACAAGAACTATTTGAGATCTTTAAGGCACTATTTTAGAGTAATATTAGAGAGGGTGCCCTAGTTGGGCCTCACGTAGTCAAGCTCATTGGCTATATTGAGCGCCTAGAGGTTCTAGGATTTAAACTCCTTGAATAACTGGGTAACGATCTCATTCTTGCATCACTCCCTCTGATATTTTCTAGCTTCGTTGTTAATTTCAATATGAACAACATTGAGAAGTCTCTATATGATCTTCTTATCCTCATTTTCCAAGTGGACAAAGATATGAAGCACACAAATCCTTCTGTCCTTATAGTGAATAATAGGAAAGGGAAAGTGAAGATATTTAAGCCCAAAGCTTCTTTACAGCCTTCCAAGAAAAGGAAGATCAAAGGGGAGGCAAGAGAATATGAATTTGTTTGTTTCGCATGTGGCAAGAAGGGACACTGGAAGAAGAAATACACCCAGCCTAAGAAGAAAGGGGAAGCTTTAGGTGCATTTGTTATCAAATGCAATCTATTTGTATCTAAAAATTCACATATGTATCCAAATACATGAACCAAGTAGTTTCAGGAAGATTGACCGAGGGGAGATAGATCTACAAGCAGCTAATGGAGCCATACTTACTGTTGTAGCTATCAGGGACTACCACCTCACATTGACAACTAGGATGATCTTGCTATTAAAGGGTTGTTATTATGTGTTTTCTGTTACTAAAAACATTATTTATATATCCATACTAGAAACATATAGATTTGTTTTCAAGTTTGGAAATTAATGTTGCTTCTTTTTCAAAGATAGCATTTTTTTTGGTAGGGCACATTTATACAACGATATTTATGTGTTGGATTACACAAACTAAGTAATGACAATTGATAACAATGATACTTCACATGACTCATACAACACCCAAAGTTGGCATCACCAACTAGGTCATGTAAACAAGAAATTCTTGACAAAGTTACATCAATATGGATATTTATATTCTTTCGAACTAAAACCACTTAACACATGTCACACATGTTTACAAGGAAAAATAACCAAATCCCCATTTAGTGGGAAAGGTGAAAGGGCCAAAGAGCTTATTGAATTGGTTCATACCAATTTGTGTGGACCATTTCCAGTTGAAGTAAGGGGTGGGTATTCATACTTTATAACTTTTATTGATTATTTTAATAGATATGGATATATCTACTTAATGAGGTATAAGTCAGATTCTTTTGATAAGTTCAAAGAATACAAGAATGAAGTTGAGAACTAGCTTGGTAAGAAGATTAAGAAACTATGCTCAGACCGAGGTGGAGAATATCTTAATCAAGACTTCATTGATTACTTATGGGAGTTTGGGATCTTATCCCAACTCACTCCTCCTTACACACCCCAGTGGAACGATGTGAGTAAAAGGAGGAACTTCACCTTGTTGGACATGGTGAGATCAATGATGAGTCATGAAAGTCTTCCATTATCCTTTTGGGGATATGCATTACAAATATTAGTGAAAATACTAAACCAAGTATCAACTAAATCGATAAATGGTATTTCATATGAGTTCTGAAGTGGAAAGAAATCCATGTTATCAAATTTACATGTGTGGGGAAGTCACTACTGGAATTTGTGCTATTTGCAATGGGCTATTTGAGACGGGATCCCATCGAAAATAAGCTTTAGTGATGGGGTTCTATCACAAATAGCTCGTTGCAGAAAATGGCGTCGCAAAAAATATTTTTTGCGACGGGGAAGTTCTTCATCGCAAATAACTCTCTGATTACATACATTATATATAAATAAAAATTTTACGATGAGCCCATCGTAAATAGTATTTGTGATGGTACCAAGGGCCCATCACAAATAATAACCAAAATAAAAAATATTTATTTATTTAAATTATAATTAATGAAAAAATAATATTAATAATATTATATATATATATATTAAAATTATCAATATTCTCAAAAAAATATAAAAAATTCATACATTATTATTATTATTATTATTAGTAAAATAAAAAAACATTAAAAAAATATAATACTAAAAAAATATATTTAATAAAATTATGATTAATGAAAAAATAATATTAATATTATTAAAATAATAAAAAATATTAAAATTCTCAATATTCACAAAAAAATATAAAAAAACTCATAAAATATTATTATTATTATTAGTAAAATAAACAAACATTAAAAAATATAATAAAATATTAAAAATAAAAAAAATTAAATTATGCAATATTCACACCAATATAAAAGTCATAAATTGAAAATAGTTCGTATTACAACAAATCTTGAATTCAAATGTTTTTAACATAAAAAAATCACGGAGGGGGGTCGTCTTCTAGAGGAGGTGGAGGATCTGTAGGAGATGGTGGAGGAAACTTCATCCCTAAACTACGAGTCAGACGATGCATGTACTCCATCTGTTCGTGATGCTGCTGCTACCATTGACACATCTTCTCATCGTGATGTTGATTCTGCGGATGCATCTCTTCATGCTGCTTCTACAAACTCTCTATAAGCTCAGTCTGAGTTCGCAACTACTCCTGATACTGTGAGGCAGAAGATGATGCCTCTCCACGAGCTCCTCTCGAGCTGGACGCCGACATCACAGTAGTACCATAATAAGTACCAGGAGTCACATGAGAGCTGATACCAACTACTCATCCCTTCTCAAAGCCATACTGAGTCACCTGTATTCATGCCGCCTCATCGAAATGGTGAGCACTGGTATGATCAGTCACCTCGTCCTGACTCCCAGCATGTGTCTGAGAGGTCGCAGCCTCATATGAATCCTTCAATTCCAATTTGAAATTAAAATTGTGAAAATATTATATGCAATTAATTATCAAACTGAAAAAAATAATGCTAACCATAATCTAACGCTGACGATCACCTCTAATCTCTCCAGTGGATGGATCACTGTACATCCTCCGATAAACGTCGTACTCTGTAATATTGGGATGCTCGACTGCCTATAAAAATATAAAATAAACTGTCTTTATTTAAAGTTATATAAAATATTTAAAAAAGATATTTACTAGATTCTCTCTATGTGTACTGAATGTACGACTACCAGCTCGATGCGTCACCTACTGTCTCCCTTGATTCTACCGACCCGCTGAAGACCTCCTCTGAAATCCACCACCCAACTAGTATAAACATAATCCATCCCAAACGTGAGATGAAATGTACTCTGGTCGGTGGGTTCTACACGACTCATCAAAATCTGTCACTCATGCTTTCTTAATGGTCGTCCGTCTCAAATTGTGCAAAAACTGATGGAAACAGTTATGCATAGACGCATCTCATGCCGTGTGGATAACATCATGCATGCTATCATCGATGGGATACCATAAACCCTATAAATAATTTATAATATCAAGTTATTAATAAAATAAATTTCAAAATAAATATTATTTATTTACGTACCAACCAATGATTGAACATGTCGAGCTACACATCAATGGGAATCTGTTCCCATGTGATCCATGACTGAGAAAAATAATTATGCAAGATAGTGCTCCCCTGTCCAATAGCTGCATGCACAAAACTGTGAAAAAAGAATAAATAATCAAACAATTAATATATATATAAATAAATTAATGAAATATAACTAAAATATACAGGTTACCATACCTCTGTGTGCATGGATCAAATCCAAGACGTGGACGTCGCTCGGGGATAGGGTTAGGAATCATCAGTTGTGAAAGACCATGCCCCCTCCGCATAACCCCTGAACCACCAGTAGGTTGAGGGTTAGATGATCCCAAATCCCCCTCATCCAAAGGTAGCTCATCCTCCTGTAACTCACAAAATAGATCAGGGTCAATCTGAAACACAAAAATGATTTTTGTTAGAAGATAGTTGAAAATAACTATTATATATAGATATATATTATTTATGATTATAACCAGTATTTAACTATGTTAATGTTCACCTTCATCATCATCTTCATATCTGACGATGTCAATGTATTCATATTCCTCATCGGTATCATCAATATCCATATGAGTTTTTAGTTTCATCATCTCTTGTCATTTCAAATTCATTTGCAATATCATTAACATCTTAGTCACCATCGACCCTTAATTGTGGGGTGTCATCATCAATATTCACGCCTCTTTGTGAAAAAGATGGATTTTTGAGTAGTCTCTTGAAAAATTTCAATTCCTTCCACTTCAGAAGAACCACATTCAGTTTGAGTAAACTGATTTTCCCGAGATTACATTTTTATTATGCTACACCAATCACTTAGGTCTCTTGAAGTAGCACAGTACTTTGCATAACAAATTTGATGTTCCTATTGAGCCAGTAAAAATGGTTCATTTACTGCAAGAAGAATTTTATATTTAATATCAACGATTCCATGAGTCATATGAACATGAAAACCTCTCTCAGTATCCAACCACCAACATTTAAACATTGTTATGTAACTCTGTCCTAGATAACACAGCTCAAAAATTTCATCCAGAATGTCGTAAAAGTCAACTTAAATTTCTCTATGATGCGATCCTCTAAAACAAAATCAATTGTTCATTGTTTTTGATTCCCCATATGCACGTGTATGAAATGAAAAACCACTCACCACATATTCATTATAAGATTTAACCATTTTGGATGGTAGGTTACTCAATATATACAGTCACTTATCAATTTTATCAGCATGTTGAGACACCTGAAAATTTATAAAACAATTATCAATATAATAAATAGTAAACTGAATTGATATTAAACCATCAATAATTTATGTTACTAATTTTTGAAACTATTGAGATTTTTTTTGTCTGCGTTCTTCAAGAGTATTTGTTGTAATTTGTGGAAGTTGTTTCTTGATATGATTATCATATAACCTACAAATAAAATAATTTTACATATTGTAACATAAATTATTGAATAAGTGATAGAAGCACTCACAGTACAAATGATATCATTTCTTCACAGTTGAGAAGAACATATGTATGAGCTCTGTGATGTTCATCGTCTGAAATCCATCATTTCTTGAACTCCACCGAAGCCAAGATTTGGCTGATTAAAAACAAATAATTGATTTTCCATTTAGTAATTAACATTTCCCTCATTCTATCCCATGCAGTTTTGTTTTGAGGGATATTCAGATTCAAAATAGTGAGAGCAGAAAAAAGCAATTTCCTCTTACAAATAAGTTTCAGCAATTGAGCCTTCAACTGATGCTTTGTTGCATACTTTTTCTTCAATTTCTACATGCATCTCTCGAATGGGTACATCCATCGAAACTTTACTAGACCTCCACATTTATCTTCATGTGGAAAATGTAATATCAGATGTTTCATTGAGTCAAATAAAGTTGGCGGAAAGATTTTTTCCAGTTTACATATAATTACAACAACATCTTATTCCAGTTTTCTTAGCGCATCGTAGTCTATTGTCGCTACAGAAATGTCTCAAAAAAATATGATATATCTATTATCGAATCCCAAATCATAGAATTCAACAAAAATCTGAATCCAATCGGCATAAGTCTTTCCATTATAACATGACAATCATGAATTTTTAATCCGGTAATATGACTATTCTTAACACATATGCCCAAATTGGAAGCATAGTCATCGGGAATTCTCAAATCTGCAATCCACTAAAAAAATAATAAGAGATTCTCTTTGTAAAGTGTATAAGCTGCTTTTGGCTTCATTAAACTCTATGATCTGACATTTTCAAACAGTTCAAGTTCTGGTCGCCTGCAAATTTGGGCAAGATCTAATCGTGATTTTACAGTATCTTTGGTCTTACCTGGTGTATCCAAAACTGTATAAAATAAATTATCAAAATAGTTCTTCTCAATATGCATGACATCTAACATGTGACAGACCAACAAATCAGAACAATATGGAAGATCCCAAAAAATGATCCGTTTTATCAAATTATGTTCTTTTCCGAAGACATGAATTTTCTATTGGTTTACTGTTGGCCCAAATGTGATGGGAGGTAATGAAAATATAACTTATTTTAACTATGTACCTGAGATCATTTTTGGAGGTTCATCTCTTTCAATTATACCTTTTCTGAAATGAGATTTTTTCCTTTGAAAAGGATGATCGGTTGGAAGAAATCTGCAATGATAGTCAAAATAGAAAGGTTTTTTTTCCATTAACGACCATAAAGGCTTTGTTGTATTTCATACAGTAAGGACATGATTTTGGACCATGTGTACTCCATCTAGATAACATGTCATATGCCAGAAATTCATTAATCGTCCACATCAATGTAGCTTTTAATATGAAATTTTGTTTCGCAACAACATCATATGTACTAACACCATTACTATATAGCGCATTTAACTCATCAATCAATGGTTTCAAATAGACACCAATTTTCTTTTTCGGATGTCCTGGGATTAATAAGGTCAAAAATATATAGGGCTCCTTCATCAACATCCATGGAGGTAAACTGTACGGAGTTATAAAGACAGACCAACATGAATACTGACTACCATAAGAACCAAACAAACAAAAACCGTCAGTAGAAAGACCCAATCACACGTTTCAGGATTCTAAAGCAAAAGATGGATTCAGACGGTCAAAATGTTTCCATGAATCACCATCAGATGGATGATTCAAGCTTTTATCAGTTGAAATATTGATTTTGTGCCATGACATCATTGACGATGTGTTCTGAGACATAAATAAACATTACAGCCTGGGTGTAAGGGGAAAATATCTCAACTGGTTTACAAGAATCGATCTAGACTTCCCTAGTTGAGCTTCTTTATACCTCAATTGTCTACATGTGAGACAACTATCCAATGACTCGTTTTCACTAGAATATAAGATGCAATCATTTTCACATGCATGAATCTTCTGATAACTAAGGCCCAGATTACGAATCAACCTATTTCTCTCATAGTAATTTGCAGGCAACACATTTTCTTCAGGTAACCGTGTTTTAACCAAAGAAAATATCTGATCAAAACAGTTGTTTGACATTGCATTATCTGATTTAATAGCCATAAATTTTGCAATTGCTTCTAATTTTCTTATCTTGCAACTAGGATATAATGCATCATTAGTAGACCTCAATAACTCATAAAATTCAGATGGTGCCAACTCAGGAGTTAAATCGATATCATCTTGAGTTTCAGTTTGTTGAACAGATGGACCTGCAACATCATATACTAAATTTTCAAACCGCGATGGATCCAGAATCAAGTTATTAGTATCTTATCTGGAACTACGTTCACTGTGTTGATACCAAAAAACATAATCTTATTGAAAACCAAACTGCAAGAGATGCCCCTCAACCTTGTCAAACGTGTCAAATGTTCTCAGAGCACATTTTTTTTACAAGGACACTTAATTGTGAATTTTGAAACATATTCTGGTTTTGATGATGCAAATGATAAGAAAGCTTCAACACTCTCAATATATACAGGATTTAAACCAGAACCGTTTGGATTTCGGCGATGATTTATCCAAGTACGATCATCTAATAATTAATGATGTCGATTTCCTTGTTCCATATTTTTCTACAAAATATAAAATCATCACTATTTTTGAATAATTTGAAATTATAAAAACACTATCTGAAAAAAGAAGATAAATAATTACAATTACTTCTTAATAATTACCATTAATTTTTGGCGACACAATTTTCAGTGGATTGAAAACTACTCTTTTGTCTGACACCTCATTTACTTGCAAATTTCTCTTACTGAAATCACAATGAAGAATCTGCTCGGAGGTATGCATATTCATTTCGTGCATATGAGAATGTATAAGCGTACCTCTGAGCAGATTCTTCATTGTGATTTCAGTGTGAGAAAGATGCAAGTAAATGAGCTATCGGATAAAAGAACCCCCTTTTCATCGATGAATCATCTTCTTACAACTATCACCACCTGAAAACATTATGAAAAATGTGGTTCTACGAATGCATATTCAAACTCATGCATACGATATTGGATATGCATACATAGAAGCATACTTTTCATAATGTTTTGAGTTAGTGAAAGTTGAAAGAAGAAGAGTCATTAAGAAAAAGAAGTGTCATCAATCCACTGGAAATTATGTCAAGTTATTACAAGTTATTACAATTTATTACAATTGATATTATTCCTAATTATTCCTAGTTATTAATAATTATTACTAATTATTCATATTTATTCCTATTTATTTCTATGTATTCATATTTATTCCTATTTATTCTGATTTATTTCTAATTATTATTATTTATTTCTAATTATTCCTAATTATTCCCAATTATTTCTATTTATTCCTATTTATTGCTATTTATTTCTATTTATTGCTAATTATTCCTAATTATTCCTAATTATTTCTAATTATTACTAATTATTCGTATTTATTTCTATTTATTCATATTTATTCGTATTTATTGCTAATTATTCGTAATTATTTCTAATTATTTGTAATTATTGCTAATTTTTCATAATTATTGCTATTTGTCACTAATTATTGCTATTTATTACTAATTATTGCTATTTATTATTAATTATTGCTATTTATTCCTATTTATTCCTATTTATTGTTATTTATTACTATTTATTCCTATTTATTGCTAATTATTACTATTTATTGCTAATTATTACTATTTATTGCTAATTATTACTATCTATTGCTAATTATTACTATTTATTGCTAATTATTACTATTTATTGCTAATTATTACAATTTATTGCTAATTATTACGATTTATTACTATTTATTACTAATTATTAATATTTATTCCTACTTATTACTAATTATTTCTATTTATTACTAATTATTCCTATTTTTTACTAATTATTCCTATTTATTACTATTTATTACTATTTATTTCTAATTATTCCTATTTATTTCTAATTATTACTATTTATTTATAATTATTTCTATTTATTTTTAATTATTTCTATTTATTTCTAATTATTGCTATCTATTTCTAATTATTGCTATTTATTCCTAATTATTTCTAATTATTCCTATTTATTACTAATTATTCCTATTTATTGCTAATTATTTCTAATTATTCCTATTTATTTCTAATTATTTCTAATTATTCCTAATTATTGCTAATTATTCCTATTTATTGCTAATTATTTCTATTTATTGCTAATTATTACTATTTATTACCATTTATTAGGAATTATTCCTATTTATTACTAATTATTGCTATTTATTACTAATTATTCCTAATTATTACTAATTATTTCTATTTATTACTAATTATTGTTATTTATTACAAATTATCGCTATTTATTGCTAATTATTTCTAATTATTTCTAATTATTGCTATTTATTACTAATTATTGTTATTTATTACTAATTATTTCTAATTATTCCGAATTATTCCTATTTATTACTAATTATTCCTATTTATTCCTATTTATTACTAATTATTCATATTTATTACTAATTATTTCTATTTATTACTAATTATTCCTATTTATTACTAATTATTCATATTTATTACTAATTATTCTTATTTATTACTAATTATTTCTATTTATTTATAATTATTACTAATTATTGCTATTTATTACTGTTTATTCCTATTCATTACTAATTATTGCTATTTATTACTAATTATTGTTATTTATTACTAATTATTACTATTTATCACTAATTATTGCTATTTATCACTAATTATTTCTATTTATGACTAATTATTGCTATTTATTACCAATTATTGCTATTTATTACTAATTATTCCTAATTATTCCTAATTATTGCTATTTATTACTAATTATTGATATTTATTACTAATTATTCCTAATTATTTCTAATTATTCCTATTTATTACTAATTATTCCTAATTATTCCTATTTAATACTAATTATTCCTATTTATTACTAATTATTTCTATTTATTACTAATTATTCCTATTTATTACTAATTATTCCTATTTATTACTAATTATTCCTATTTATTACTATTTATTTATAATTATTACCAGTTATTGCTATTTATTACTAATTATTACTATATATTTCTATTTATTTCTAATTATTGCTATTTATTACCATTTATTGCTAACTTTTCCTATTTATTCCTAATTATTCCTATTTATTACTAATTATTATTATTTATTACTAATTATTCTTATTTATTACTAATTATTCATATTTATTACTAATTATTCCTATTTATTACTAATTATTCCTATTTATTACTAATTTTTACTATTTATTACTAATTATTCCTATTTATTACTAATTATTCCTATTTATTACTAATTATTACTATTTATTACTAATTATTACTATTTATTACTAATTATTCCTATTTATTACTAATTATTCCTATTTATTACTAATTATTCCTATTTATTACTAATTATTAAAAATTTGTACTAATAATTTCAATTTATTATTACAAATAAATACTGATAACAAAATAATTTAAATCTAATTTAATTACAACTAATCAAAAATAATTAAAATTAACATCAAAAAAATGAAATAAATACTAAATTAAAGAAAATATAAATACATTTAAACTTGATCTCCTATTGATGTAGACAACTTCACAACTTTTTTGTGAAAAAAAAACCAACTCACCGAATTTTTTTCTCTGAAAATGGAGTTTAGAGAGAGAGAGAGTGTAAGAAATGAGAGGTGGATTTGAAAAAACGGATGGGGTATATATAGGTTAGATTAGTGGCGACATGACTATTTGCGACGGGTAGCCCGTCGCAAATAGTATTTGTTGCGACGGGTCCCGTCGCAAAAACCTTTGCCCGCATTAATTGCGGTCGGCAGTTAAAAGAGTATTTACGACGGGACCCGTCGCAAAAGGTACCTGCCGACACACTATTTGCGACAGGAGAACATCCCGTCACAAAAACCTATTTACCGTCACCGGGTATTTGCGACGGGACCCATTGCAAATACCCTCGGACTGACGCACTATCTGCGACGGGGGAATACCCCCCATCGCAAATAACCTTCCCGCGGTTTGCCGCGCAAACCGCGCCAAACCTTTTGTGACGGGACACCAAATCCCATCGCAAATAACCAAGTATTTGTGACGGGGGATTCTACCCATCACAGATAATCTCTGGGACAAACTATTTGCGACGAGATTAATTCCCGTCGCAAATAGCCTGTCGCAAATAGCTATTTTTCCCGTAGTGAGTGAAGCGTTTGTTAAGGCTTCTTCAAGTAACAAAGTTAAGGCACAAAGTGTACCTTTATTGGATACCACAAGGAAACAAGGGGATATTACCTATACAACCCCTCAGACAAAATGGTTATAGTGGCAAGACACGCCATATTACTTTAGAGGGAGTACATATCCAAAAGAGATAATGTGGGCGAGATAGAATTCAATGAATTCGAGGCTAAAGGTACACAAGAGTTGGTACATGAACATATTCCACAAATCCCCATGGAAGAAATAACTATTCCAGAGACATAAGAACCGCGTAGGAGTACAAGAGAGGTTAGAGAACAGAAACAGTACAATTTTCTAGTTAGCGAGGATGGTGACTCATTATTGGTTGATAATAATGATTCTTTAACCTACAAGGAAGAAATAAATGGCATAGACGTTGCCAAGTGGCAAGAATCCATGAATTCTAAAACGGATTCCATGTACCAAAACCAAGTCTGGATTTTGGTAGATCCTCCAATTGATGTAAAGACTGTTGGTTGAAAATGGGTATTCAAGAAGAAACTGGACATGGAAGTAAAATTTGGTACCTATAAGGAATGAATGGTTGCAAAAGGGTTTAAACAACATCAAGGAATTGACTACAACGAAACCTTTTCACTAGTTGCGATGCTAAAATCCTTTAGAATTCTATTGGCCATTGTTGCTTACCATGACTATGAGATTTGGAAAATGGATGTAAAAATAGCCTTCCTTAATGGAAACCTTCAGGAAGATGTCTACATGACACAACTTGAAGGGTTTGTGACTCCAAAGGATGCCAATAAGGTATGCAAGTTGTAGAAATCCATTTATGAATTAAAGCAAGCATCTGGGTCATGGAACATTCATTTTGATGAATCCATAATGGAATTTGGTTTTATTAAGAATGAATGTGAGCCTTGTGTTTACAAACGGTTTAGTGGGAGTGTGGTCATTTTCCTAATAGTATATGTTGATGAAATATTACTTATTGGAAATGAAATACCAGTCTTATAGTCTATTAAGGCATGGTTGAATCAATGATTCTCCATGAAGGACTTGGGTGTGGCAACATATATTCTTGGGATTAAGATCCATCACGATAGATCCAATATATTGTTGGGCGTAAGTCAAAGTACATGCATTGACAAGTTATTGATGAGATTCAGTATGGAACAATCCAAGAGGGGATTATTGCCAGCGTTACATGACATTCATCTTTCCAAGAAAATGTGTCCTCAGACACATGAGGAAAGAGAGAGAATGGAAAGGACTCCATACACATCCGTGATTGGGCCAGTAATGTATATCATGCTATGTACTAGGCTAGATGTTGCCTACACATTGAGTGTGGTAGGTAGATACCAAGCTGACCCAGGAGACCACCATTGGATGGTAGTCAAGACCATCCTTAAGTGTCTGAGGCGTACTAAGGATATGTTCCTGGTTTATGGAGGATATGAGGAACTAGTCATCAGAGGATATGCAGATGCTAGTTTCCAGATTGATCAAGATGACATGAAGTCGCAGATGGGATATATCTTCACTTTGAATGGAAGTGTTATAAGCTTGAATAGTTCAAAGCAGAGTGTGGTCGTAGATTCTATAGTGGAGTTCGAGTATATCGTAGCTTATGAGGTAGAAAAAGAAGCAGTTTGGATGCGAAGCCACGTCTAGGAGTTCAATGTGGTACCTAGCAATAAAGACCCCATCACACTATATTGTGATAATACTACAACAACAACTCTTGCAAAAAGATCCAAGGTCACATCAGCAGACAAAGCACATACTTCATAAGTATCATCTCTTGAGGGATTTTTTTAAAGAGGTGAAGTCGCAGTGAGTAGTATTTTCATGGAAGACAATGTAGCGGGCCCCTTGACCAAAGCCTTGACTCAGTAGAATCATGATTATCATGTGAGGTCTAGCAGACTAAAAGTTGTAGGTAGTTGGCTCTAGTCCAAGTGGGAGTTTTTTAGAGTTGGTGTCCTAGAACCAACTATTTGTATTTTGATTACATGGATATTTAATGTATTTAAATATTAAACATCTTATTACATATTGTTCATTGTTCTTCATGACTATGATGTAATAATGTCCTAGAGTATTTGTTGTATTGATAAGGTCATGACAGTTCCCCACTATGATGAGAACCTTGAAATGATATAACAATATTCTTAAATATAGTTCTATGGTTGGATGAAATACTATTATTGGACACATAGTATACAGACCGTTAGGTGTGAGTACTCTTAAGCAGATGAGACTTCTTCTCATGAAGTTCACACTTAGTAATCTCTAAGACAGGAGATTATGAGAACAAACCCGCTAGTAGGAATTCCGCATGTTTTGGTGTCATTAGATATTCCTATCTGCGAGCGTGTGTAATGGTCCTTAGACTTTAATATTATTATTAATATGTGTCACGACTCGCGCACTTTTATTTACTGACAAAAACTATCATGCCATATATTGGCGGGAAATAGAGTACGTTGGGTGAATCATGAGTGACATGTTATTAATGGATAAGTCGAGGAAGGACTTGTCCCTTCTATTTATGGAAGTTGACATCTCGGCGCTTTGATTGAAAATAAAACTGTTGCACGAAATTCCATGGCCATGGTGTAACGATGAGTTTATTTCAGGTAGTCAAAGAATGGTGTATCAAGCATAAAGGTTGATGACACTATCATGAAACTTGCTTGACGAGATATTAAGACAAATGGATTATATTATATAGCGATAATTTGTATGTGGATGTCGTTGTTACGACTTTAAGTTCTTTCTCTTGGGTGCTTTGACCCATTACTAGACAGTACTCCTGGACTTTAGGCAAGCCCACCTAATGCCAATGAGAAAGAATCCTATAGGGTCACATACTAAGTGTTTTTAGGGGTCTCAGTTAAATTATATTTGCATTTAATTAATGAAATAAATATTATTCTCAAGACTGTGGAATAATTTTATTCAAGTTAAAATGATCGCATAAATTAAATAAATATTTATTCACTAGATCTTGAGTAAAATATATTTATTTATTTTATTGAACATTTAATAAATATTTATTTACTATTTTGTAAATAAAATATTTATTTATTTATTTATTCGGGTTTTCAATAAATGAAAGTGGAGTTTGAGCGGACCAAGGCAGGTCCAGTAGTAAAATAATTATTTGCAAAATGGTAAATAATTATTTAACTTGTTGGGACAAGTTAAAATAATAATAATGCTGCTATTATTTTATGACGCATAATTTTATTTATAATTTCGTTCTGCACAAGTTGGCACACTATAAATAATGACGCGATATTATTTTTACGAGCATGAGTTTTATCTAAGGTTATGAATGTATTTAATTTCTATTATGCAATTAAATATTGTAATCAAATCTCTATGTCGATAAATAGACAAGTACGTCTATTGTGCCATGTACTGAAATGCACGCTTGGTGAATTGAGAATTGTTGAGCCAAAAAATTTCTCTCTCAAATCCTATTCCCTCCCCTCTTGAGAACGAGAATCGTTTTTCAAGACCAACTAGTATACAATCAAGAACAACCCACACAAGACACTCGCTTCGCTGCACTAGCACCCACAGAATGAGTGGTGTCAATAAGAGGCTATAAGAGCATGTGTGGATCACCGCTAAAGGGATTCTAGTTTGGATCCTCTCAAGTGCAACAAGACAATTCAGAAGGGTCATTCCAGACGATCAACATCATCAACGAAGAAAGTACCGAAGATCCAGGTACTTTATTTCTTCAGAAATTAAATTTAAATTAATTATATACATGATGTGCAAGATATTTTATCTCTTGGATCCAGTGCCTTTCTTCTTTTGTCTAAATCTTTGATTTTAATTTGTGGATACTGGTATTCATCGTCGTATTGATCCTGGATTGGTCGTCGATTAAAGAAAATGCAAACTTGGGCCCCACCCAATGTTGGGCTTTCGCTGCGCAAAGATTCTTCATGCTTCACATAAGGGCAGGTCTCAATTTACCTTTATGAGGCCTCCTGGTACCACTATGTAATGGTATCAAAGAGATTATCTTTATATAAACGTTTCATGTAACAGTGGGTCTCAATTTACCTTTACGTGACCTTTTGGTACCACTGTGTAAGGGTACTACCTTCACATAAACCATTTTCGTAAAAGTAACAAAGTGGTTATCCATATGAAAACCTTCTAAGTAAGGGTATGACCATTACACATGCTTCATCACATAAGGGTAAGCATCTAGTTACCTTTATACAACCCTTTTAAAAACATAACTACCTTTACGTAACCTTAATTTTTGTGTAAGGGTAATTTGTGATGACCCTTATGCAAAACACTATACATAAGGTTAATGACTTGGTTACCCTTACACATCCTAGATGTATAAGGGTATGTACATCATTACCTTTATGTATCCTCACTATGTAAGGGTAAACCCTTTTCTAGATTTTTGAAAAACTTGAAAAACATTGTTCTATTTTTTTGGTTTTCTTCTTCATTTACACACATGATTTCATAAAACTTAAGCATGGATCACTTTGATACCACTGTTAATTTTCTTAAAAATATAATAACACTTATTAGGCACAAAAAAAGAAATTAGAAACCAAATATGAGGATCTTCATACAAGATAATATGAAACTTTATAAAATACTAAAATGAAGAAATATTGTAAATCTAGCATACCTTACACCGAACAGACACTACATCAATCTTGATATCCTTTAGATGAGTTTTAGAGAGATAAAAAAGTGGAAAAAAATCTTCCCACCTCCATAGTGTATCCACGGGTTGTTCAGAATCATCCGACATTCGGATGGGATCCATCTTATCTCCACAATATGCTAGTACCTCAATATGAAATGATGGAATATGAAGAGAGATACGGGTCTCAGGGAGTTTTGGCTAACCATGAGGATCTCAATCCATATCCATAAACCATCATATGAAAATAGGGTTTATATGGAACTCGAGGAAACTCATGTATGGTGTGTGAATTAATTCATGCATTTATAATGCATGCATTAATGCATCGACTAATTCTTTCATCATATACATGAATGTATTTAACTCTCATTCGTTTCATCTTATGAAATGTTTCTTTTAATGATAACCTAGATGGAGAATAATTTGGGTGTAAATCACACAAATAATATGGTGTTTAGTTTTGCCAGGGAATTGGATTTATCAAAGGCATTAAACCACCCACTTTTGTAGCCTAAGGTGAAATAATATAATAAGTGTGACAAAAACATAAAACCACTCATATATACCATCACAATAAATTTAATAAAAAAATAATTATTATAAATAGATTTGAGTTTAGGGTACCCTATCACAGGTAACCAAATACTACATGAATCTGAATCGAGTAATGATATTATTAATGAGTTTTGTAGGATCATCACATGATTAAGGTAATAGAAGAACCCATTTAGTCACCTGATCTATCATCTCAAAATCAACATGCAGAGAATAGTATAAAATAAAAATGGTGTACCTTATTTTAGAAAGTTCCATATTTATTAATAATGCTGGAGTTTTCTTGATGGATATCACTGAACAACAACCAAAGGACTCTTGCCTCCATAGGGATGACACTGAACACTACAATTCCTATACACTATGAGAGGATCCCTGGTCTCCAAAGGTGTACTAGTGCCTTCCTCAGTGAAGAAAAATAGAGTATCAAGGATGAAGAGTGCTTCAAATATGTCTTGACTTAGTCATATTATAACACACACACACACACACACCCAAATAGAGGACCAATTCTCCTTTATATAGGCTTCTATATTCAATAAAAGAAGTTGAGGGTTGACTGCCATCGCATGTTAACCAACATACGTTATGACAACGTATGCATGTTGGGGTGTTTTTGATCACTATACATTATAATGATCATAACACATTAGTCATTCCATAAATAAATCAATGCGTCAATTCATAACCTAAGGAAACCATGTATATGATGTGGAAGTAGCCATACACTTAGTATTATAATCCTATATCTACGATATGCATCATATGTATATTACAGGCTATGACTCAAGGGATTCCATACACTACGATATCACTACTGTAGTGAATATACAACAATATTCCACTGGAACTAAAATCCCATAAGGACTTTATGAAAAAATTCACAACTCTTTGCAAATCCATCCAAAATCTTTTGGATACTGTTTATTAAACCCTCTTAATTTTGGTACAAACACATTTTTTAGAATTTAATTCTCATTACAAGGTCTAACTATTTGACCCTATGAGACTTTATAGCATTGAAAACAAATATGAAATCTCAATTTCATATATGTAAGTAAAGAGCATCCTCTAGAAAAATGTTAGTGCTACTCAAGCTACAAAGGGGTCTGATGTGATCTCAATTAAACATACTCATATCTCCACATGAACATGTCCACCAAAAGATGCATCACATAAATTTTATTTATACCTATATAATCCCTTTTTCCATGCCATCTAATAACAACTAGAAATAGATTATGTTATCTCATGAATTTATGATTCCCCAAAATAGACTGACCTATATGAATGAATACATCACATGTCATTCATCTAAGTATCTGAGCACATAACATGTTACTCAACTAGGTATGGCCATGAATTTCCTAGTTATAATTAAATCAAGGGCCTAGATGTATTTACTTATCATACGAGTGGAAAAATTCCATTCTGGTTGAGCACCAACCGATGAAATGATCAAAAACATACCTGACCACCCCCTAATTAGGTAAGTCTTAAGGTTTTCATAAGAAATGTATTGAAGTATGATGGTTATCATGCTAGGTATCTCACAAACACCATGTAATGGGGATTCATAATAAGCACACACCTCTAAGTATATTAGTAACCATATGACATTACATGTGATATACTTTGGTGAGTTAGTTCAAATAACAAGCCTCGACTGATTACATCATGAATCTATCCTTTGTATCACGTATACAAGTATTTATATTGAGTACAAGATTATACTCATGTTAATAGTAACATATTGACATGTGCGTCGCAACGCGTGCAAATTTGCAATATTTATTTACCTATTAACTACTGTAGTAGTGGCGAGCAGGTTCGAACCACAGAGAGAATGTGAGTAGACACTAGGAAATATCCTTTTAGAGAAATGTTCAGGAAAATGAGATTTAATTGTGTGATTAACAATTAAGTTCTAAAAAAACTAAATGACTAATTTAAAAATGACTATTTAAATTAACTAAAACTATCTAAGTGAACTAATCTATGAAAGAAAACGGCGGAGATGGAAGTGTCAGAGTTGTGACGTCCATTTAAGTGCATGCAATGTCAATTATTTAATTCCCACATTTGAATATTTATTTATTCAATTATCACCGATTCCAAATTTAATCAAAATTCCATCTGGTCTCGTTCTTTGATGTTAGATAACATTCTAATTTTCACACAAATTATTTATCATTTCGTTCTCTGTCCTGACGAATAATTTGTGCATCCTTATAGGGCTGAATCACTTGGTGAAATACAATGACCCGTTTCTCACAAAGTTGAAGTATCTACCTGCATTGGGTTCACTCACACGAGATTACTTATTAGGTATCACTCATGCCAGTTTGAAGGAGAGCGCACACAAAATATTAATTTTTCAATTAATATATTTATTTATTCAAAATTCGATCATGCGCTTGATCGAATTCCAGATAAATAAATTCTTGGATGAACTCCCATTCGTGATTGCTTATTAGGTATCACACGAACGGGCACCAAAGCATGTGTGCAGGGCCCAAATGATAATTAATTTAAACGCAGATATAATTAATTAAATAAACATCCAAATGAAATTAATTCAAAAGGCAATCAAATGTAGGAATAAATTAAAGACATGCATTCACCATCACATTTATCACAAATCCGACACCACTGAATTAGCCCACCATCGCGACGACACGACACATAAAATAATGAATAGAAGATATCACCGTGCTCATTTCATTGTTGTGATCACCACGAGATGCTATCAACGATATCAATATAGTAATCATCACTCCACTCTGTGCAGTCGCTGACGCCACACCCGAATCAAACCACAGTACTGCTGAAAATATAATTTGATCTGCGCCTGCTCTCGCCGTGCGACGTGAATCTCCGGAATCCAAGCAAACGTCGATGACGTGTCCGAACCTCCACTGCACTCCTGATGATGGTTTGCTGCTGTTTGATGACCGAGGAGGGCTACTCGTTGGTTGGTGTACGCTGTTTTGTACCTGTGGAAGTGCTGGGTAAAAGGAGGGAGCAACCGGTTCTGACGGGGGAGGGTGGTCGGGCGAGTGGAGAGCGGCAGAGGGTGTAGGTAGCGGCAGGGTTGAGAGGCGGGGCGAGAGAGAGGGGAGCAAGGGATATGGGGGCGCGGGTTGCTGGGGTTTATTAGGGGGGATGCCGTATGAGAATGGGAGCCAGGGAGATCTGAGGCCAAGGGTGAGAGAAGGGAGAGAATAAGGAGGGGGAGGGGTGAGGCGGGTAGGCGGGGTGGAGAGAAAAGGGGGCGTGGGTTGGCGGAATGGAGAGGAGGGAGCGATGGGGTCCAGGGGGAGAGAAAGGGGAGGTGGGTTGGGGAGGGTATAATTGGAGAGAGGGTTTCTTTTTGGGGCGTGAGGAAATAATATGGAGAGAGTGGGCGGCGGGTCAAGGGGAGAGAATAGGGAGGCCGCTGGAATTGGGGAGTGGGGTGGGGTGAGATTGGAGAGAGATTATGAGAGGGGTAGAGAGGCGACGTGGGAGAGGAAATAGGTAGAAAAAAATGGGAGAAAAGGTCAAAGGGTGGTTGGGTAATTGGAGAGGGAAAGAAAAAAAAAACAAAAACAAAATCAAAAAGTGAAATCAAAGTTAAAACTAAAATTCAAATTCAAATTAAAAGAAAACAATTATCTAAATATTTAATGTTAGATAATAATAATAATAATAATAATAATAATAATAATAATAATAATAAAATTATAACTAAAAATTAATGCACATGTAATTAGATATTATACTATTAAATATAAAAATAATAAACTAATAAAAAGATACTATGTTATTAATACTATAAAAACAATGAAATAAAATAAAATAAAAATAGAGAATTAAAATATATACATACTAATAAAAATTAATAAAATAAACTAAACTAAAATTAGTGAAACTGATAATAATAATATAATTTAAATATAATATATTAAATTAATATAACTAATAAAAATAATAAATTACTAATATAAGTATATAAATTAACTAAAAATTATCAAAATATCTAAACCACTACAAAGCTACAAAAATAAACTGAAAATATAAAAATTGGTTAAACTAATTAATTAAAACTATGTTAGAAAATTATTAAAATACATGCAAAAATCCATGTACATCAAATCCCGCACACTTAAACTTTTGCACTCCCGGGCAAAACAATCAGAAAGAAAACACAAGTGGACCCGTAGACAAATCAAAACATCAAAATTACAAGTTCAAAATTGTTCAATCTCTTTTACTCATAAAATATCATGCTTCATCTAAAACTTCAATGTTCAAGATCAATTTTTCTTTTACTTTCATTCTTTTCAAAATAAGTACATGCACTCATGTATCATGTGACCTATCTTGCCATCACTCTCATATCTCAAAATATTTGATCAAAGCCATGCTCAATTCTCGTACACATGCATGCTTACCATAGGCTTGCCATGAATTTCACATATCCACTAGTGGAAATCAAAAGAATGTACCAATCTCAAGGACTTTACATGAGGTTCAAATGTTTCTGAAGCTGTGGGACGGTGGGTTAAAAAAAATATTGACACCTTTTTGGTAAAAAGGAGGGTTGAATCTTGAAATAAATTCATGATAAGTCAATATAAATGTCTCCCTCAAACTCTCTCTCCCCCACACTTAAAACACTGCTTGTCCCCAAGCAGTTGATAATCCAGTGTTTTGCTCTTTTTTTTACACAACTTACTCAAATAAGATGGGTAGGAAAAACAAGTGAGTATCAGTTCCAAAACCCCATGAAATAAATGTCAGACAATAATCCCAAAGAAAGGTACGCAAGTAGCGTATACGATGTAACATCTCAATGAAGGTAGGTCATATAGAAAACTTTCTAGTTCCTGGAGTAATGGATCATCACTTTTATAGGTATCCCCAAAAGGGAGGGTTACTGCGTAATGACCACCAATGTACTCATTGTTGGAACCAAAAGTATTCTATATTCCTATATCACAATATCTATAATGAATGTGGCTACTGTGAAAAATAACTCATATGATCAGGATGGGATAATGTCAATCCATGTACATCAAATGACTCACTGCCCCTCACAGAACCCTCTCCATGAGTAAATCTCTCCCCCACACTTAGATTGAAAATTATCATGAAAAAAATTCAAGAAATTGGTAGGGAAGGGTATCATCTTGGGATCATCCTAAAAAGGCTTATTCATGTCTTATATGGGCTATACGATGGAGAAAATATATGGGTGGCTCAGTGGGTCAACGGGGCTAAAATATCAAACAGATGCCTCGATCATTTTTGACGCGGAGAGGTTGTTTGTATCCGATGAAGCTCCAGAAATGGTATACCTGTAAAACCTACACATTGATAATACGTACTCACATCATATCAAATAAGTCACACCATAATCAAAATCATGTGGATGATAAAAATATTTATGATGAATTTAAATCCACTGCAGTTTCAGGAGAAAAGAGATTGCGGTAAATTCATTACTTTTTATTTTAAAATAAAACTAAATGAAATTAAATTAAATGCAGTGAAAAGAAAAAAAACAAATGATGGGTTGCCTCCCATTGAGTGCTAAGTTTACTTCATCTTCATCCAGACGTTGTTGAAACTCCACCCGGGTCGAACGGAAATGTAAACCATGCATCTGCTTCTTTTTCAGTAAGAGTGTGGAATCCATTCGTTGAAGATGACTTTATCCTGCAAGCTGTAGAAATACTCATTGAATAATTGAATTTTGGGAAAAGGTCTTCAATGGAAGGATCAAGAAGATTACCCCCTTGAACATACACAAGTGAAAAAGTACCCTTACCAGACTCCTTCAGTGGTTCGCTTATATCCATCACATCCTTGAATGCAGTATCTGGGTTGATTATGTATCCCAATTCATTTTCACAGCCAACTACTAGCATAGGGAAATCTATTGGTTTCCAACTCAATTCATGCTTGATGGTTTCATTGATTGTGCCATGGTCAAAAATATTGTTAGCATATGTGGGTATTTCAAGTGAAGTGTTTTTAACCTCAACGCATGGAGCAAGTGACGCGGGATCAATTGGAGCATATGACTCCATTGTGTCAATAATGACATATTTTTCAATATTTTCTTCTATACCACCCTCATCATAATTCTCTGCAGGCACATGTGCCACCACGAACTCAGGATCCTCCAACCAATCCCATTCCTCCATTGTTTCTAGAAAATTATGAGTGTTATCTACCACCAATGCTGATTGATTCTTCGACTCCAGAAATGTTTCAGAAATCTCCATTTTAGAAAAAGTTTCGGACTCACAATTATTTTCAGAAAGAGGTGTTTTGATGTCATTTGAAGTGATGTCCTCTTGAGTGTGGCAATCTATTGTTTCTTGGTTCAATTCTGAATATATCATGGTAAAGAATGGTCCTAGTTCAATGTCCTCTTCATCCTCAAAAGGTGAAGTTTGATATACATTGAATGTGTCCTTTTTCACTTTGGGATGACTAGGTTGTGAATTCACAGAAGAAGGACATGAAATCACATTTTCCAAGGGAACAATATGTTCAACAGGGCGGAAGACCAAACTCTCATATTCTTCAAATGTGATTAGATTGGAAGAATTATATTGTGACAGATATGAGTCATCACTTGGATTAAAAGAAGGTAGGTCAATCTCATTATCAGACTCAGGACATAGATTTTGTTCAAATGAAACCTCAATTGCACTCTCCTCAAAAGAATTGTTTTGAATTAGATCATCAAGTGGTAATGAAGCAGCTAGTTCAGAAATATGATTCATTTGATTTACTAAATTATTCAATTGATTTTCTAGATCTTTTGTTGAGGAAAGCAACTTTGCATTGCGTTCATCTTGAAGTTCAAACCTCCGATTTGTCTCAGTGATAACACAATGCAACATGTGCTCAATTATTGAATCATTTGTTTGACATGAATTATCAAGTTCTAAATTTTCAAGAATGCATTGACTTTGAAAATGATCAACAGATGTACAAGGACTTGTTTCATAGCATGGTGAAATATTCTCATATGGATCATAGCATGGACTTGAATAAAGATCATTGAAATAAACGGGATTACCTGGATAGCTCATGTGCGGTGAATCATTATACGTCATACCTTGAGTTGGGGCTGCGTAGGGCGGGTACCGGTTGTAATTGTGTGGTGCGGACCGCATCATTTTGAACTTCTGGGAGTCTTGAAAATCCCTGCAATGAAAAATTCTCAGAGTAGTGAACTATTTTTTTTTGGTTTAGGTTTTTTTTAGGTTTTTTTTGACCTAAATCACTCTTTTAAAGGAACTCCTAATGCTACTATTCTCCCCTGCAACGGTGCCAGAAATTCGACACGCGCGTCGCAACACATGAAAATTTGCAATATTTATTTACCTACTAACTACTGTAGAAGTGGAGAGCATGGTCGAACCACAGAGAGAATGTGAGTAGACACTAGGAAATATCCTTTTGGAGAAATGTTCAGGAAAATGAGCTTTAATTGTGTGATTAACAATTAAGTTCTAAAAAAAACTAAATGACTAATTTAAAAATGACTATTTAAATTAACTAAAACTATCTAAGTGAACTAAGCTATGAAAGAAAATGGCGAAGATGGAAGTGTCAGAGTCGTGACGTCCATTTAAGTGCATGCAATGTCAATTATTTAATTCCCACATTTGAATATTTATTTATTCAATTATCACTGATTCCAAATTTAATCAAAATTCCATCTGGTCTCGTTCTCTGATGTTAGATAACATTCTAATTTTCACACAAATTATTTATCATTTCGTTCTCTGTCCTGATGAATAATTTGCGCGTCCTTATAGGGCTGAATCACTTGGTGAAATACAATGACCCGTTTCTCACAAAGTTAAAGTATCTACCTGCGTTGGGTTCGCTCACATGAGATTACTTATTAGGTATCACTCATTCCATTTTGAAGGAGAGCGCACACAAAATATTAATTTTTCAATTAATATATTTATTTATTCAAAATTTGATCGCGCGCTTGATCGAATTCCAGATAAATAAATTCTTGGATGAACTCCCGTTCGTGATTACTTATTAGGTATCACACGAACGGGCACCAAAGCATGTGTCCAGGGCCCAAATGATAATTAATTTAAACGCAGATAAAATTAATTAAATAAACATCCAAATGAAATTAATTCAAAAGGAAATCAAACATAGGAATAAATTGAAGACATGCATTCACCATCACATTTATCACAACTCCGACACCACTGAATTAGCCCGCCATCGCGATGACACGACACATAAAATAATGAATAGAAGATATCACCATGATCGTGTCATTGCTGTGATCACCACGAGATGCTGTCAACGATCGTAATATAGTAATCATCACTTCGCTCTGTGCAGTCGCTGACGCCACACCCGAATCAAACCACAGCGCTGCTGAAAATATAATTTGATCTGTGCCTGCTCTTGCCGTGAGACGTGAATCTCCGGAAGCCAAGCGAACATCGATGACGTGTCCGAACCTCCGATGCACTTCTGATGATGGTTTTCCGCTGTTTGATGACCGAGGAGGGCTGCTCGTTGGTTGGTGTACGCTGTTTTGTACCTGTGGAAGTGATGGGTAAAAGGAGGGAGCAACTGGTTCTGACGGGGGAGGGTGGTCGGGCGAGTGGAGAGCGGCAGAGGGTGTAGGTAGCGGCAGGGTTGAGAGGTGGGGCGAGAGAGAGGGGAGCAAGGGATATGGGGGTGCGAGTTGCTGGGGTTGATCAGGGGGGACGCCGTATGAGAATGGGAGCCAGGGAGATCTGGGGCCGAGGGTGAGAGAAGGGAGAGAATAGGGAGGGGGAGGGGTGAGGCGAGTAGGCGGGGTGGAGAGAAAAGGGGGCGTGGGTTGGAGGAATGGAGAGGAGGGAGCGACGGGGTCCAGGGGGAGAGAAAGCGGAGGCGGGTTGGGGAGGGGATAATTGGAGAGAGGGTTTCTTTTTGGGGCGTGAGGAAATAATATGGAGAGAGTGGGAGGCGGGTCAAGGGGAGAGAATAGGGAGGCCGCTGGAATTGGGGAGTGGGGTGGGGTGAGATTGGAGAGAGGTTACGAGAGGGGTAGAGAGGTGACGTGGGAGAGGAAATAGGTAGAAAAAAAATGGGAGAAAAGGTCAAAGGGCGGTTGGGTAATTGGAGAGAGAAAGAAAAAAACAAAAACAAAATCAAAAAGTGAAATCAAAGTTAAAACTAAAATTCAAATTCAGATTAAAAGAAAAAAATTATCTAAATATTTAATGTTAGATAATAATAATAATAATAATAATAATAATAAAATTAGAACTAAAAATTAATGCACATGTAATTAGATGTTATACTATTAAATATAAAAATAATAAACTAATAAAAAGATACTATGTTATTAATACTATAAAAACAATGAAATAAAATAAAATACAAATAGAGAATTAAAATATATACATACTAATAAAAATTAATAAAATAAACTAATCTAAAATTAGTGAAACAGATAATAATAATATAATTTAAATACAATATATAAAATTCATATAACTAATAAAAATAATAAATTACTAATATAAGTATATAAATTAAGTAAAAATTATCAAAATATCTAAACCACTACAAAGCTACAAAAATAAACTAAAAATATAAAAATTGGTTAAACTAATTAATTAAAACTATGTTAGAAAATTATTAAAATACATGCAAAAATCCATGTACATCACATATCATCAAAAACTATAATAATTCACAGTGATTATCGATTAGGGATAACTTAAAGACATACTTTGAGAAGATATTATCATTATATTATTCATGCAATATAAATGCAACACACATTAATGAATAGTAAATGGTTATTGTATTTATTATAAAACCACAATCCATTTTAAAACTATCACATTCAATCTATAATGTATATAATACCAAGAGATTCAACATATCCCTTATTATTTTGTTACGCCGATGGTTTTGTTAATGGATCTGCTACATTTTCATCTGTAGACACCCAATAGATCTTTACATCTCCCCTATCAATGATCTCTCTAATGAGATGGTATTTTTGACGGATCTGTATGATCCTTTGGTGAGATCGAGGTTCCTAACCTAGGTTCCTTGGCCTGAGTAACAACATCACTATTATCACATTAAATTTCAAGTGATCCCTCAATAATAGGAACCATTCCAAGTTCAGATATGAACTTCCTGATCTAAATAGCCTCCTTTATAGCATCTAATGCAATGATGTACTCTACCACTATTGCTGAGTCTGCTACAATGGATTTTTTGGAACTCTTCGAACTGATTGGTGAATTATTTAGGAAAAACATGAAACTAATTTGATATCTCACATAATCTTTGTTAGATTAGAAACTAGAATCAATGTAACCCTTTATAATGAGCCCATATTATCCTCTATAGATCAAAAACATATCCTTACTTCTTATTGTTGTAAAAATGGGTTCCCTATACCCAACTTAAACATTAATTTTCGATTACCATATCATTTATATAGTGAGTTATGCATGTTGTAATCTTACCATAATAATGTTGATATTTCTGCATCCACTATTTAAATGGTAATGTTCATATATTATTTGTCATATGAAAAGGTTATAGTAGTTCCCAAGTTATAATGAAAACCTCGAGATACTATGACATTAATCTTAAACATATATCCTATGGCCTAGATACATCATACTAACTGGACACATATGATTTCTAACTATCAGGTGTTGAGGGGATCATAAGCATTGAGACTTATTCTCATGAAGTTTGCACTTGGTGATTTTGAGTATATGAGATTATGAGGGCTAGCCTGCCAATCAGAACTCCATATGTTTCAGGCATCATTGGTAGTTCCTATATGCGAACACATGTAATGGTTTCCTGACTTGAAATTATTATTGATATGTACCATTTGATTGTGTACTTTGATTCAAGGAAAAAACTATGGCATTGAATTCATAGTGAAGTAACTTGTGTTGGGTGTGTCATTGGTGGTATGACATTGATTTAATAATCAAGAAATAATTTATTACTTTTGAAAGGAAGTGATATATTAGACTTAGTTGATTAGTATGGTAGTACCTTCACTAAATCTATGACCATGGTAGAGGATGGAAATTCTATCTAGTAAGGTCAATGAATAATAAAGCAAGAAAGGATGGCGACATGAAGTGTGCATCATTCTTTATGAGATATCACAAGACATAGAGATTATATTACACAACAAGTGTTCATAGGAAATGTTATTATTGTTATGACTATTCCTTATCTCTTCAGGGGTCTTGATGGGTTGCTAGAATTCACTCCTAGTTTGTGAATAATATTCACTACTATCAAGATAAGGGTTTAGAGGTTCACACACTAAGCATATTCAAAATTCTACCCTATTTTGATGAATAAGAGTATATGAAACTGTGGGCCCCACCATGGGGTCCGATATATGTTTGAGAATATACGATTGCTAATGAATAAATAAATTTATACTATTAAATTTTAAAATAATTAGTATTGAATTTATTTTTTGAATGTATTTACAATTATTAAAGTAAATATATTGAAAAACATTATATGAACAAATATTATTTTAATATTAGAGGTTTGTTTAATATTGTTAGGAATGATGAGTCAAGTTAATAACTCACTTTTATTACATAATATATTTATTATATTATAGGAAAGTGATAAAAATATAAATGATATTTATGTCTCATTAAAATAGTCATAAGATGTCATTTATACTGAGTAATAAATAATTGGTGGTCAGAGACCCTATTTTAGGTATTTTAGAATATCACTATATAAGTAGGAAATGGGATCTCATAAAAATGAATATTAACTACATGATTCCAGATCCACCCTTTCCTCTACTGCTTCCTAAAGAGAGAAGTATTCAATCCAAACCATCAATTGAAGTTTTGCTTCATGAATCGATGGATCGATACAACGGTGATCGTCGGGACATCGAAGGATTCATTGGATCTTTGTGCCAGCACCCGTAATTCGATGATCAATGCTCTCAAAAACTTTCAAAGAACATGTGTATGATCTATAGGGAATCTAATTCGGTTCCTTAGAGTAATGATTGCCGATGAGGAATGATCGATGAATGCAGATTCAGATTGAAAGAGGTATTCTTCATTTTATTTTTCGTGCTTAAAAAACTTCATGTGGAATCCTTCGGGTTTTGTATCGAACTGCTCTTCGCTACTAGAAATGTAGTTACCCTGATTTGCGATGATTTTTTTTAAATCCCTGACCCATTTTCTTTAACCACGTGCCTCAATACCTTTAATTAGTATTAGAGTGATCACATGATGTTTTAAGCCAAGGGAAAAAAAATTAAATTTGCATAAAACATTTAAGAGCATGTCGTTAAGGTCCCAACATCATATATGAAATTTCAATCACACATTGGATGGATAAGTTATGACCATCTAAAGTTTTTAATACAGATCGAAATCAGTATTTTGTGGGTATTAAATTTTGAAGAACATATATATTTTATATGTTATTTTTAATAGAAAATGTATATGGAAATGAATTACGGTTAACTATAGTATTTCGATCAGAGATCTAATGGCTAGAATAGTGTATAAAATAGTTTTCTTTGGAGTAACAATATTTTCACCATATTGTAGAATTTAAAAAAAATAAAATATTTTAATAAAAAAGGGTAGTTTGGGCACAGGTTAGCAGGACAATCATTTTTTTAAAAAATACCCCAAAGAGGGTAGGGGTGGTGTAGGTCGATGAACTAAAAGAAAAACAACGATAAAAAACTAAAAAACAATGTTTATCATAATAGGTGTGATGAAACCTTTAATAAAAGAAAAATAAAATAAAAATGATGGGCATATATGGCGCCCTACAACCACTACATGTCATCACAACTTTGTCGCACCCCACTCGACCAACCACCCTATCAGTGTCACCTAGTCACTGTCCCGACCCTTCACTAGTCTCATCCTCACCTGACACCACTCATATGGACGAGATATGAGTGTCAAACCCCCTTAGGTTCATCCAAATTCCCATTTGGCCACCCACTCGGCTCACCGTCGTGGCCACCCACGTTGATCCCCCTTGTCATTCGGCTAGAACTGACTTCCCCTTATCGCTGGTGAACCCTACCACGAACTCCTTGTTGTCATCCCATGTGATATTTCCTTATCACCCTTAGCCTCTAGCCTTGCTAATCCACCACCAATCAGGACCCACCCCACCGAAACACCACCAATCGGGCCTCCCGCATTGAGAAGTCTGACAACTTCCCTCTCATCACCTATGCGTACCCACCCAACACACCCTAACCATGATACCTTTGTTGGCCATCCCCATGAATAGTGCTAAAACCCCCTGTCTATCATCCAGATCTAATAGAATCGACCCAAAATGGGATGGGTGGGTCCAGCCTAACCTAAAATGGGTTTGGGCGGGCCCCACCCGACTTGCACGACACTTATCTAGACTACACAAGGGCCCGGAAACAAAATTATACACACACACACACACACACACATATATGTAAATATAAACACACATACATATATGTGTATGTATATATATATATATATTTCAAAATTAAGTTTAATTTTTGGATATAATTAAATTGATTAATGATACCAAAGGATGTAAATTTTTGAATTAAAAATAAGAGTGAATTATTTTAATTCATTAAAATTTCCCTCAAAAATAATTTATTACAAGTTTGATTTTGTTTATGCATTTAATTTATTTACGCAAGTTAATTCGTACCGACTAATCATGAGCTATATACTGACCAATGCATGTATGATATTTATTTATTTAATTATTTAATTATCAAAATGCATGGTTTGTAATAATTATTTTATAATTGACAATCATTATATCATCTTTTACATCATTATATGTATAAGGGTTTGCATGTCCAGATAAAAATATTTATCTATATTTTGTATTCTCGAGTTCACCTCATCTGCATGAGATTATTTTTGTATAATGATGGAGATGATAAGTGATGTAGTTCATGATTATATTTGAAAATATACTAGATAGGAGGGTGACACATTGGATGGGTGAGTGTTATAACTTGAGTAGCACATGTATCAACTCAAGGAGTTACCCCTAGGGTATAGGTTGATCATTTTTTCACTCAATAGATCAACCATTAGTATCGACTCATGATCACATAATTTAATTATATTTATGCATGGTTTATTATTTTATGTTTGTGTAGTTTATACAAATGATCACATAAAATAACAAGCAAGCCTGCACAGATAAAATGAACATGTCACGAGATGAATGTTTTTCTATTTATTGCATAATCAGGTTGTGAGTGTGATCATAATTTACATGCATGTTAGATAGAAAATGAATTCACCCATCAGGAAATAAATAATAAAACCCTCAAATAAATATTAAGTTACAAATGACATTCATCATTCAAATTTAGACAAAATCGGGTGTATGAGGTACTCGCCAGCCCTAGTTGAGGGTGCCTCCTACTACTGGGGAGTTATTATGAGAGTGATGGGTTCAAATAACTAAATATGGAATAAAATAAGTATTAATAGCTATATTGTTGCATATTTAGAGGCAAAGCATTGAGTAAATAAAGTTTATGTTTTTTAGAAGTTGTGACTTCACTCAACAGTTCATGGAGCCACGGGTTAATGTGATTGGCCAGACAAACGCCTATCTTGAAACTCTCAGAGTAGTGGTGTTGCCATAACTTGAACTATGAGAAGAGGTTTCAGGGATCCTTGCCACTAGAATACTCTAGCAATTGGATTTTCTGAATCTAGTAGTGAGGGATATTAGGATTCGATAAAATAATGAGAGATATTTAATGATTAAATTAATCGGTAATGTCTAATTGGTAATAAAAATAAAATTACCAATATGCTAGTGTTTATTTTTGTAGAATAATGAAAATTAATACCAAAAATATACTATGATAAATATTAAAAAAAGTAAATTCTATCACCGACACAAGTTTCCAAAAGTAGTACAAGTGTTTGTATATAGTACTATGATATAGGAAATTCTAGGTGTTGAAGTCCCCGATACCTGTTAAGATATCTCATGAAGTTAGGGTCTAAAAGATGATTACAAGAGACTCATGTATGATGAATTTTATGTTTACATCATAATTCCATCATTAATGTCTAATGAGTTGAGGATACATCATCAAGAGAGGGATGATTTCACATGTTGTCTTATCTTCGAGAAACATGTAAGGAGAAAGTGAAGCGAGATATGAGAAAGGTGATGATTACACTGAATATGTATAAATTTAATAATAGATCATGATATTTCAATATATCCCTTTATTATATCATTTTCACACAATTACTCCAGTTTCTCATAAGATTAAAAAATGAACAGTATGGAGAACACACTTTATTACCTTTGGGAATGGTTCACTTTTCACCTTTTCATTTTTTTGAATTGAATAAGCAATTAGCTGCTTCTTCTTCAGGTATATTCATCAATTTTATATAATGTTTTTGTCATAATTATTAGGTATTAAATATAATATGTATTGAAATATAACAACCAAGTAATATGAGAAACATTACAAGAAGTAGCATGTATTCTCCAAGCGGCTGAGAAAGGGTGATTCCTAAGTTAGTGGTGAGAAGTACACAACTTATAATTTACAAGTTTAATCACCAGTGAAAAAGGTTTTTTCATGTTTTTTTTTATTTTTAACTCTGGTTACAATGATAAGTTATTACAGGCGATGTTGTAAATAAGTTTTTAACATTGGTTATATAAAAACTGATGTGAAAACCCTTTTCTCGTGTAATTTTTTTTGAAAAACCAACAAGATAAATCTAGTTTATTTTTTTTCACATCGGTTATTTCATAATCAGCATGAAAAATATATATTTTAAATAAAATCCAATTAATTTATCCTTCCCAACAGTACAAATATCTAAAATTTGAACTTTAAACTTTAAAATGAATATTATAAATAAACTAAAACCCAACCAAACCTATGAAATAATTCACCCATTCACTCTAAAAGAATTTTAGCTCTTATCCAGTATAATTTTGAGGGTCATAAAAAAGATATAAATTAAAAATAAATAATTCAACTTGTATTATGAATAAAACAAATAAAAAATTAAAGGAAAGCTTTATAACAAAATATAACCTTCTAGAACTTTGTAGCAGCCCTGATTGAAATTATTTCAAACATAAATCTTAGAACATAGTATCCAAATTCCTTTACTCCTTCTTGTTGATGAAAATTCTATTTAAAAATAATTTTTTCAATTCAATACTTACATCCAAAATATAGTAATTGTAAATAAAAAGTCACCTTTTCTTTTACATATTTGATCTTTTCACTCTGATTTCCTGTTGTATATCTAAAGTAATCCCATAAACTATTTGAAAATAACATGTATGGAATAAATTTAAATGTCATTATAATATATAAAAGTATTCAAATATTCAAACTTACGTGTTCAATACATTCTTAAAATTTTCTCGCACTTCCCCATGGATAGAGAATAGTTGGTAAAATGTATTATCTCTTGGACAAAAAAACACCCAATATCCAATTAACACTAATATAAAAAAATATATATTGTGAGTGTTTATTTTATTCAGATATGTATAACACTTTATGAGATATATGTTTCATATTTTTGAAGATAAGGAAGCATCCAACACTGAATAATTGCATTCTTTTGAAGTCTTTCAACAATATAAATTGTTATTTATGCATCAATCATTGCCCCCACTATAGGTGAAATAAATTATGGTTCCATAAATCCATATACTATTATCTTATCATTATGAACACAAATTTTATAAATATAGCTGATACAAAACAAACATAAGTATAAATTTTTGATAAATTAAAATAACTGAAAGATATATGTTAATCAACTTATATAGAAAAGACTTACATCATGTTGATGCCTAACTCATCTCTAATTATAATCTCCAAGATATATTTTTTGAAAGCGTCATAGTCATTGCACACCCACAAATATTATCTTCCATTGGAATGTTGTAAACTTCCAACAACAAATTTGAATATGTTGATAATCTATCAAGACTAGAAGAAGTTGTATATGAAGTCATAATGACCTGTATTTTTTATTGTCTATAAAATATGTCTTTACCTTTAAAGTATCCCTATAAAAAATAGATAAATATATAAACTTTAAAATGTTAAAAAAATTAACAAAAATATGAAATAAAGAATATAATATACACATACCTCAATGGTAATTTATCAAATAAGTCTAGATGGCCAAACTAAAAAATAGATGATACTTTTTCAAACTATACTAACCTCATCTGTAGGAAATAATATTTTTTCCGATCTATCTATAATATCCTTTATAGTGACCCTAAGATTCTCTATCTCTATTTGTTGTTGATGAATGATATCTCCAATATAATATATCATCCCATATGAAAAAATATGATACTTGGGATCATCAACATATAACTCACAATAATTGTGAGGTTGTGAGGGAGGTGTAGGAGTTGGATTAGTAGGAGGAGGTGGAGGAGTGAGATCTGCAGGTAGAGGTGGAGTGAGATTGGTAACCTGAAACTATCTTTTTATATTTTCAAATATCGATTGTACCAAAGCTCTGATCCCATCCTCCATCATATCATGAATATCCTGAAATGTAGCATCTAAATTTCTATTTTTTATTTTATAATTATCCTCCATTGAAGAATCTTCAAAATAAGGAAACACATTTTTTTACCAATACACTTATTGGGTATCCTCATACATGACCTGAGTGTTTAGGATTTCCCAATGCAATAGCTAAAATATCCTTCCCTCCCTTAGCTATGAAGGTCCCCTGTGTGCTCTGATCCTGAAGGGATTCCTGTATAGAATATTTGAAAAAATCATTAGTGAATCACAATATATAAATAATTGATTTAACTTAAATAAATAAAAAAAGTAATCTTCTTACAATCCTCTCAACTATAACCCTAAAATCTTCCATAAGATATTATCCCTTAATTCTAATTCAAACCCTCTTCCATTTTTCATGTCTAGTTAGGGGGGTCAACCTCTGCAGGGCCTGAAGACTTAGCTCTTATTTTTTTGAAAATTTTCATTTATAATTTGTTCTTCTTATAACATATAACCTCCAAAAGATAAATTATGAGAATATACATTTCTAGATTGGATATCATAATGATATCCCCTATTTTTCTATAAATTAAGAATAAATAAATCATTAATACAATCATTAATATAAAAAAACTTTTAAAAGATAACATTTTAGTTACCAAAAATGCTTCTTGTCGTCTAATTTCAACAAATTTCTTCCATGTATATACATCTAAAAATAGATACATATCACATGTATTTTGATGTTTTCTATTCCCAACAATGAAATCTGATGTGAGGGTTGATTTAAAATCTCTCTATCTCCCATAAAAAAATACTAAACATTTCCTCCAGACTCCTCCAATATAAGGTATATCATATGTCATCTGATAAGAAGGGGGAAAACCTATATTAGTATAAACACTTAATGATAATGTAAAATAATAACAAATGAGATTACCAAAATTGTGTTCCATAATTGAGATATTTCTAATTTTTCAATACTTATCCAATTAGAAATCAAAATACTAACTTTTCCTTTAGCCTGGACTTCAATAGAAGTCTTGAATTGTTTTGAATTTAGACCCCTAGGAATATCATTATCATTAAATTCATTTGGAATCCTATGGTCTTGAATATGGACAACTTATAATTTTAGTAAATGTGTGTTTCCACATTTACCAACCCTTGAACTCTTTTTTACTCCTATGGAAATAAATAGATCCCATATAGAAGGATGTGTAGGATCATCAACAAGAGTATGTGTACGGTTCTCCCTGGAAGTATATGGTGGATCAGATGTTTGATTTACCATTATCCTATAAATCAAAGAAACAAACAATTAATACACAAATATACAAATCCAACTATTATATACAAAAGTAAATAAAAAATGAAAAATGATCAAACAAAAAGTAAACTAAACCAAACACATTTTTATTCATATTTGTTATAGTTAACTAAACTGCTAACAAAATTAATGAGATATGAAATGACCTAAATAAATGAAAGAAAACCCAAAATTGGTGTGTTAATAATAAATAATTAGTACACAAATATAAAAATTCAACTATTACATAAAAAAGTAAATAAAAAATGAAAAATTATCAAAAAAAAGTGAACTAAACTAAACACATTTTTATTCATATTTTTTAAATTATTTAACTAAAATTCTAATAACATTAATGAGAGATGATATGACATAAACGAATGAAAACAAATCCAAAAATGTTGTGTGAATAGTAAAAATGCTCAGCATACTACACCATTTTTAACACCAAAAAGAATATTGTTTGAACATAATCTTTTATAAAATTTATTTATTTTTATTTGAAATATTAGATTAAAATTTATTTTTTCGAAGAAATCAACTAATAGACAATTTAAGTAAGGTTAAACATGGTAAAATAAGCAAAACTAAACTAATATAAATGAAAAATTTTACTTTTTAGTTATAATATGCGTTTTAATAAAGAAAATAAAACTAATATATCTAACATTTTATGAAATTTAAAAAAGAAAACAAGAAATAAATATATGTTACCTGTAATATTATGAAATTACTAAAGTATTATTTTTCTAAATTCCTTCCATATGATCATTCTATATGGAACATACCATGTATATGAGGGGATCATTAATATTATCTGTTAATATTTCCATGGGAGTAGGGATCTCACATAAATCAACATCTTCATTATGTTTTTCACCACTAACATACTGTTTTTTCCTTGTAAAATGATAGACCACTGCATATCAGATTGATCAAGAATATAGAAAATTTGTTTTTCATGTTTTTTCACGATAAAAATATCAACCATGTATTCCAATCTATTCAGATTAACCAGTGTCATTCTGAATTCATCGTGTCTAACGCTGTTGTAACCAATAACCCATTTGCAGTTAAACAATGAAACTCAAAAATTAATGCAATCAACCTCTCGTATTTCTTTAATGACTCCATGATATATACTTGATACAGAGATTGGGTTTTTGTCTTTGACACTCGAAAAATGCATTGCTTTTTCGAACACCAATACACTACTATTTTTAACTACGCTTATGTTGTCCCGATCTTTCGTATGAAATGTATAACCATTAATGTCATACCCATATCATGTTATCAAATTTAAACTTAGTCCACCCTCTAACCATCTCAATGTTTCTGACACATATGATCTTCCAGTCATGATCTCTTTAAATGATGGGAAAAAAGTTTTGTCATGCTCATTCAAAATCTACATATCTTTATTCTTTGGATAACATTACTTTAATAGATTAATATTCAATGTTATATATGGCTGGGAATCATCTATGTTATTAAAGATGTATAAATGTACCTTATTTATATGTTCACCTATCAAAAAATTTAGTTTCAATCCAAATATCCACTTTCCCCCATAATTCACTCATTCATGGTGAGATATAGGCAAACTGATGTTCCCTAATACATACAAGTAGATTGAACAAAACTCTGCAACCTCCTCAGAAATATACTTCTCAATAATGGAGGCTTAAGGTCGATATAGACTCTTAACATACCCCTTTAATATATTCATATACCTTTCAAAAGGATACATCCAACATAGATATATAGGTCTGCAAATATTTATTTCTCACACCAAAATAACCATTAAATGCACCATCATATCAAAAAAATATAGAGGAAAATTTATTTCTAGTTGAAAAAGTATAGAAACTACTTCATTCTCCAAATTGTTTAAAGAATTTAGATTAACCACCTTGTTGCGAATTGAATTGAAAAAATAACACACCTTTATGATACTCATTCTAACACATATGGGAAATACTCTACACAATGAAACTAGTAGGTGTTTTTTTATCATGACATGGAAATCATGATATTTCATACTTGTCAAGTTCAAATCATTTAATGACACAATTTTTTTTACATTTAAAGAATAACCCTTCTAAACTTTGATACCATGGAGACACTGAAAAAAGATAATTTTCTCCCTCTTGGATAATGTATGATAAACCAGAGTTAGGTATGTCCACCTTTTATCAGGAGTAGTAGATAACTCTAAACACATTCCCATTGAGAGTAAGTCTAATCTTGCATTCAACCCATCTTTAGTATTTCCTTTAATATATAACAATGTTCCATTCAATCTGTCACATATATTCTTCTCCAAATGCATGAAATCAATGTTATGTTTGACCTCATGATATCTCTAATATGGTATCTCAAAAAATATTGACCATTTCTTCCAAATATTTCTATCATTACCAGATTTTTGTGTCTTTCCAAACGTCACATAAATGTTTTCACCCTCTTAAAATACAGATCAATGGAAAAAGGTTTTAGAGTAATATCAAATTCTTGTGAGCCATTGAATGCCTTTTTTTAATCTTCAATAAGAGTGATCCATATACAAAAACCTTAGATGACCTATACATACTATTTTTCTTCCATGTTGTAGTTGATAATATGAATTATGTTGTTCAAAAATTAGATAAGTTTTATGTCCCTTAACATTATATCCAAACAAATTTCCATATGCTGGGAAGTTATTTATAGTGAATATAATCATTGTATGTAGTTTAAAATGTTTCATTTTATAAGAATCACATACCCTAAAACCTTCCTCCCATAAAATTTTCAAATAATAAATTAATGGTGATAAGAAAACATCAATATCATTTCTGGGCTGTTTTGGTCCAGAGATCATTAAACTCAACAAGACATATTTTCACTTCATACAAAATTTAAGAGATAAGTTTTAAATTAATAATAAAATAGGCCATGAACTATGTGTGTTACTAAGTCTTCAATATGAATTCATTCCATCTGTGCATAGTTTGAGTCTAAGATTTCTAGCTTTAAATATGAATGTAGGAAACTAGTGATAACTTTTATTCCACTATAGAAAATCAGATGGATGATATAATTTTCCATCACATATCTACTTATATACATGCTATATTAACCATTTTCCATCATTTTAATTTGCAAATAAACATTTCAAATGAGGAATTATAGGAAGATTCCAAAATTCCTTGGAAGGAGTCTCTACAATGGATAAACCAACTTGTGATTTTTTCTTTAAAATTATATTATGACGTCCCACATTTAGGACACTCTGAAATAAATTCATATTTATTCCTATATAGCACATAGTCATTTGTTCATACATGTATTTTCTTATACCCCAAACCCATCAGGAATAATATTTTCTTCATGTTATAATGTAAATGTGGAAGATCATTGTCTTTAGGAAGTATATATTTAAACAACTATATCAACTCTGTAAAACTCTTATCACTCCATCCATTTTTTTCTTTCAATCTAATCAATATTAACACCATCGATACAACCTTAAATTTTGTACAACCCAGATACAATGGTTTTTCAGCATCACTATATAGATGCTCAATTTTCGGTTCTTCCTCAATTGCCTCTACTTCAATATCACGAATCATTTCTTCAATTTGACTGGACTTATCATCATGTAAATCAAAATCATAAATAGATTTAAAATTCTACCCAGTTTCACCATTCCAAATCTAAGGGTTGTAACTTAGATCAAAACCATGAAAAATTAAATGATATTTGATCTCTCTTATTTTCAACTTCTTCATATTTAAACATTTCAGGCATGGATAGAAAACATATTGTTGTTTGGAACATTTTGTTTAGAAAATTCCAAAAAATCATCATCACATTACTCATATTCATCACTTTTTCGAAGTGTATTAATCCAATTTTGATTCATTATTATCTATAAAAAATATCAAAAATTAAAAATAAGTTATTATATTTTCAAATTTACTTTTATAAACAATAATAAAAAGTAAAATAAAATATTTCATAAAAAAACACAACATATTTTATAAAAAAATATAACTTTAAATATATTAAATTATCATTATTTAATAAAAAAATCACAAAAAATAATTAAATTATCATTATTTAATAAAAAATCACAAACCTTAATCTAAAAACAATCATTCATCAATTAAAATATATCTAAGATGTGTGAATAATTAAAATTGAAAGAATAAATAGTGAAGATAAAGCGACATAAATGGAAGAATGGAATAACAAATACAAATGAAAATATATTGGATTAAAAAAAACAAAATAATAAACACAAACTGTAAATTGATATTAGAAATGAGATAATTGAGAAGGTGACACCATCAGGAAGAAGGTGAAAGCAGCGATAGATGATGGGCGGTGATGGATGGTAGTGGTGGATTACAATTGAAATATAAAGTAACATCAATGAAAAATTGGAACTAAAAATAGAAATGGAAAGACCTTGAATGCATGGAAAATCAAAACAATAAACACAAAACATAAATTGATATCAGAACCAAGATGGTTGATAAGTCGAAACCAACATGAAGAAGTCACAAGATGCGACTGATGATGGATGAAAGTGGTGGATACTGACTCAAAGATAAAGTGATATCAATGGAAAATTAGAACTACAAATAAAAATTCCTTAAATTCATGAAAAATGGAAACAATAAACATGAACTATAAATTGAAATCAAAACTGGGATGAGCAACACCAATATGAAGAAGCATGAGAAATAGTCAATGAAGGGTGATGATAGATGGTGGTGGTGGAAACCAAATGAAAGATATTTAAATCCAAAGATTGAAGAATGAAGAGATTTGAGAGAACAGATTGAATAATGAAGGGATTCGAGGCCAAAAAACAAAGATATAAGGGTTAGGGTTTGCCAAATGAGAGAAAATTGAGGGGTTTCACATAAAATAATGAAATAAAAATGACTAATCCTAACCCTAAATTACAATTATAAAGCCTTTACACATTATTTATTTAATAAATAATGCAGAAAAGATGATTTTTCACATTAATTATTCAATAAACAACGTGAAAAACAAGTTTTTTCAAGTTGACTATTCAATAACCAACATGAAAAATGTTAGTCTTTTATTTTCCATGTTGGTTATTCAACTGACATGAAAATAATGATTTTCCAAGTCAATTATTGAATAACCAATATGGAAAATAGGAGAGTTTTATTTACCACATTTGTTATTATATAACCTACATGGTAAATCAATTTTTCATGCCAGTTATGCATAACCAACATGAAAAAAATGTCAGGATAAATAAATTTTTTACTAGTGAATGATTCTAGTTGAACATTTATTGAATATTACCAAAACATTTATCTTACATGTATATTAGACACAAATAGACATTGTTCCCATTTTGGAATGAATGTTGTTTGTGGTGTTCAATATTCAACTAATGGTTTATTAATTCTTGAATCACTGATAATACTTGATGAATATGAAATGTAAGACTCAGTTATACCCAAATGCGGAAAGATAATTATTTTTCCAAAAAACTAACTAGTTTTCAAGGATATACCCAATATGGTATTTAGAATCTTTGGAGATAAATACCTTAGGTATTATCGACACATTTAATTATTTAGTTTTTGATAAAGAAACCTTTATAGATAAATTCAAGTCACAAATCTTATAGAATATGTTCATCTAGAGAGCATGAGCTATTACAAGGTTAAACTAGTGGTAAATATACTTCATAAGATTTCTGTAAGTTCTATTTAAGTAATCTAAAATTGAATTATGGTATATGAATGGTCATAAGATATGAGTTGTTTTAGGACTGTGTGCTGAAGAATATCTTGAACAAGCATTCATCATTCATTAAAATATAGTGCAAAGAAATTCCTAAAGGCACATTTCCTTATACACATCAAAGTTATGATGGTATTAAGGAGGATAAATGATGAGTATTACATGAAAAAATTAATAAAAAAATGTAGCATGGAGTAATTCCTAAACACACATTTCTTTATATACATATGAGTCAATATGTAAGTAAAAAGGGAGAATCAATGTTAAGATTTATTTATTATTTTCAAGACACACTTCATAACTAATGACATTATCCCATAACCATATGTCAACTATAATTAAAAATTAATATCATATGATTTATAGTATGATATAAATACATTATGTCATAAGAACATGTGTTTATATGCATAGTGTTTGTTAAAGATATAAACAAACTTACATCAAGAAAAATACAATGTGCATCTAAAATAATTATCCTAAAAGTCTATAAGGATATTATAGAAATTCTTAAGATAAAAAATTTATAGTCAAGTGTTAGACTATATTTCTATAAAAGGGTTCACATCTATATTTTAGATAATGGGACAAATATTGAATTAGATTTGGTCAATGTTTAAGATACACAACTAGTTAGCACATGAACAAGTTTCACAAGAGCTTGTGGAAAAGGAATGTTCCAGAGAAACATATTGTTTAAGAATGATAAAACTATAGTAATGGTTTTACATTCAACATAGACGATGATACATTATTTAGAATAATGAAACCTAAAAGTAATTAGTAAATGAAAACAAACTAATATTGATAAGATCAATTAAAATTCAATAATGGATTCTATGTATAAAAGTACAAGGGCTTATTATTTTGAATATTGTTGTGGGTATTCAAGTGATACTATACATGGTTGGTAAAATTTTGGTACCAATATAGATCGATTGGTAATACCAATTTGTTATGCCTAAATCCATTAAAATTTTACTTACCATATATACAATCTATGATCATTAAATTGGGAATTGGGTGTCAAGACCTCCAATCTTAGAAGGCATCTATACAACATAACCAGAAAGGGTTGGTGACACCATAGAATACCATTAAGGGGTACAAGCTAGTAAAATCTAGTTTTTGATTATAGTAAGTAATATGTTCATATAATATTCATTTGAAATGATTTTTTCCATGTGTATACAAGAGTTTAGGGTAGAATCATGATTTTCCAAGGAAAATAAGTTCGATAACATATTAAAATAACTATTGGTCTTATATTTTTTAAGAATATAATTAAGGAAACTCTCTAGATATTAAATTAAAGTAGAAACCTAAGTTTTAAGGAACAATATCTACTAAGGTAGATCTAATGGGTTTTTATACCAAGTCAAAAGTATATATATTGATAAGGTATTAAAAATACAAGATGAAACAATTTGAGAGAGAATTGTTTCCAATGTCACATGGAATAAATCTCTCTAAGAAGACATGAATCATATATAGGAGGAGATTAATGAGGTAAGTATAATTCCACATGATTCTGATATAGATCAATCACACATGTCATGTTATGTTCTAGATGTGATATTTCCAACAATTTGAGAGAGAATTGTTACCAATGTCACATGGAATAAATCTCTCTAAGAAGACATGCATCATATATAGGAGGAGATTAATGCGATAAGTATAATTACACGTGCTTCTGATATAGATCAATCACACATGTCATGTTATGTTATAGATGTGATCTTTCTAACATATACTTTATGGTAGGAAAATATCAGTAATATTCAGGGGAACTTCATAGGAAGCATTCAAAACTATCCAATTATACTTGAGGAAGTATAAGGGATATGTACTTGGTATGTGGAGAGGAAGAGACACTAGTTTAAGGAAAAAATATTCTTCATTAGGATCAATATAATCTAATATCACTGTCTGACTAAGGTAATGAGAAATTAAATCTCATTAAAGCTAGTGGTAGCCACATCTATAAAAATACCGAGTGCATCGTAGCTTCTGATGTTTCTAAAGAAGTAGTGTAAACTACACAATGATTTGTTCTAGTTCTTGTAATTTCACCAAGTAAGTTAAGTTTCATCATAATATAAATTATAATAATACTACTACTAGTACTTTCTAAGATGTAAAGTTTTGATAGTGGAAAAAATGAATATAATTGGGGATATCATCTCTTAAGAAGTCTTAATCAATGAGGAGAGGTCATAGAAAATAGAATAATCACACAACGGAGACATGGAAGGCCCAATGACTAAATCCATAACTCAACAGGAACATGATTTTATCATGTGAGAGTTAACAAAGTTTGTTAGCAAGTTGGCTCTAGTGCAAGTGGGAGTGTTGTAAAATGGTATTCCCTAGACCCAACTTAAACAGTGCTTTTTGATCACCATATTATTTATACAGTGAGTTATGAATGATTTACTCTTATCATAATAGTGTTGATATTTATCCGTACACTATTTAAATAGTAATGTTCATAGATTATTTGTTGTATCAAAAGTTTATAGAAGTTCCTAAACTATAATGAGAACCTTGAAATATCATGACATTAATCTTAAATATATGTCCTATGGTTTAGATAAATCATACTGACTAGACACATATGATGTATAACTATTATGTGTTGGGGTATCATAATCACTGAGACGTCTTCTCATGAATTTAACACTTGGTGATCTTGAGTAGATGAGATTATGAGGACTAAATTGTTAATAATAATTATACAAGTTTCAGGTTTAATTATTAGTTCCTATATATGAACATTTATAATGGTCTCCTAACTTGATATTATTATTGATATGTACCATTTTATTTCGTACTTTAATGTAAGGAAAAAACTATGGAATTAAAGTTGTAGGAAGGTATCTTTCATTGGGTGCATCATTGGTGGTATGAAATTGATTGAATAATCAAGAAAGAATTTATAGCTTCTGAAAGGAAGTGATATCTCAGGCCTAGTTGATTAGGATGGAAGCACCTTCACTAAATCCATGGACATGGTAGAATAAGGTATGTCCATCCAGTAAGGTCAAAAAACAATAAAGTAAGAAAAGATGGTGACATGAAGTGTGCATCCTACTTTATGAGATATCACGAGACAAAGAGATTATATAAATTTTTAAAGGTTGGATCCGAAGCCTCAATTTATTATTTAAAGCAAAGATCTCTTTAGACTGGGTAGAGGGATACCCATTACATAGCCCAAAGGCCCAAGGCCAAGTGGCCTAAATACAAGGCTTGAAAGCCCATTTTTTGGCCCAAAGGACCCCTCGATGAACATTACTGCTACAGTACCCGCGCTGCTACAGTACCTGCTACAGTACAACTTCCACTACAGTACCTGCTGCAGTTCCTCCACCACTACAGTACTGCTACTGCTACAGTACTGCTATAGTGCCCCCCTGCTACAATATTGCTACAGTACCCCTAGAAATTCACCCCTGCCTAGATTTGATCCTGGGTCTTTTGGATGCCAAGTAGGAGCCTGTACCACTAGGGTACATGCTCGTTGACCGAGACAAAGAGATTATATTACACAAAAAGTGATTATAGGAAGTGTTTTTATTTTTATGACTATTCTTTATATCTTTAAGGGTCTTGATGGGTTTCTAGAATTCGCTTCTAGTCTGTGAATAATATTCACTACTATTAGGATAAGGTCCTAGAGGGCGACACACTAAGCATATTCAAAAGTATTCTCTATTATGATGAATATAAGTACATGAAATGCTGGGCTTCACTATGGGGTTTAGTATATGATTGAGAATATACAATCACCAATGAATAAATAAATTCATATTATTTAAGTTTATAATAATTGGTATTAAATTTATTTATTAAATTTATTTACAAGTATTAAAGTAAATGCATGGAAAAATATTATATGGGTGGATATTATTTTAATATTCAAGGTTCATTTAATATTTTCCAGAAAAATGATTCAATTTAATGGCTCACCTTTATCACATAATATATTTATTATATTACAAGAAATTGATAAAAATATAAATGATATTTATGAATCAGTAAAACGATCATAAGATTCCATTTATAGTGAGTAATAAATATTTGGTTGTCAGGGACCCTATTTTGTCTATTTTATAATCTCATTATATAAGGAGGAAAGGGGATCTCATGAAATGATTATTCACTACATGATTCTAGAGCCTCTCTCTCCTCTCTTTCTTCTTAGAGAATTAATCAGTCGATCTAATCCATTGATCAAATTTCTACTTCATGATCAATGGATCGACACAACGGTGATAGTCATGATGTTAAAGAATTCATTAGATATCTGTGATAGTACTCTAAATTCAATGATCAATGCTCTTTAAGACTTTCAAAGTGCATGTGGATGTCCAATAGGGAATTGAATTTGGTTCCTTTGAGAAATGATCATTGAAAATGAACATTCAACAAATGTGGATTCAGATCAAATGAGGTATTCTTTGTTTTATTTTTCATGCTTAAAAAAATTCATGTAGGATCCTTGGGGTTTCATACCAGGATTCAATTTGCTGGCGACAATGTAGTTACCATGATCACTAGTGAAAAGTTTTAAATTCCTAACCCATTTTATTCTTCTATGTTCCCCAATACCTTCACTTATTAAGTACTTAAGGACATTCTTAACTAAAATTAATTACTCTCACTGAGATTGGATTAATATTTTCTTGTTATGATCAAAGTGTAATTGATTTTAGGTTGAGTACACAACATTACATACAAATGCATAAGGAATCTTATCCATACATTTTAACACTTTATAAGGATTTTGAATCTTCCTAAGATTTATGTCATGAAACACTGATAAAGATCCCTTCTTGAAGCTATTTATGCTAAACTACTTTAGCAATTTACCAATATATGTGTTTTGAATCATTATATGAAACCATTTTGATATATCTATATAGATCTCCATACCCAGTATGTAGGCTGATTCACCCATGTATTTCATTGAGAATAATTTTCTAAATCACATCTTTACAAAATGTAAAGATGAGACATCATTTTTGATAAGTAGTATGCCATCTATATGAAATATTAAAAATACCACAACACTCCCACTAATATTATTGTATATACAAAAATCATCTATGTTATTAATGAAACCAAACCCTTTGATTGTATCATCAAACTAGATTTTCTAACTATGAGTGGATTTCTTCAATCCATAAATGGACCTTTGCAACTCATAAACCTTATCATACTCATTTGTAACTTCAAAACCTTTGGGTTGTATCATATGCACATCCTTAACTAAATTATCACGACGACAAGTAGTTTTGATACCCATTTGAAATATCTCACAATTATAATGAGTTATTACAGAAAGAAATATTTGAATAGTCAATACCATGAATTTGTTTGTAACACTTTACCACTAGGACATATTTATAGGTAGAAACTCTACCATCCATGTCAGTTTTATTATGGAAACCCCACTTTCACATATGGATCTCACCCCTTTAGGTGCATATAACAAGTTCCAAACTTAGTTAATGTACACATATTCTATTTTGGATCTCATGGAATCTATCCATCTCTTGAAATCTAAACTCTCAATGAACTCTTGACAGATATTAGGTTCATCATTTATGAACATTAATTCATCATCATTTTCTATAAGAAATCCATATCTCTTGGTATCTTGATAAATCCTACCAGACCTTAAAGGTTCTTATGTAACATGAGATAGTTCTTAACTATAACTCTTTGTAGAGATGGATCAACTTCCATCTCGAAAATAATTCCTATTTGTTGGTCTTGAACTTATTTTAAGTTCAATTCTCCTTCCACTGACTCCTTGGTTTATGTGACCCTTCTCAAGGAAAACAACATATTGGGCTACATACACTTTGTGTTTAGTAGGATTATAGAAATAATATCACATTTTTTCTAGGGGATAACCAAAAAATAATAATTTGTTTATTTAGGGTTAATATTATCAGAATCCAAACATCATAAAAGTGCTTCACAACCCCAAATACTCATAAAACACATATTGGGATGTTTCCCAGTCCATACATTATCTGATGTATTTATAATTTATTTAGATGGAATGTGTTTAAGTAGGAATGAAATAGTTTCCAAAGTATATCTGTAACAACCTGGACCTGAAAAGACACCCGAATAGTGCTAAACAGGTCGGGTGTTACTACCTTAGGCGCACCTCCCTGAATGCCAAAGGTTACTGACTAGTATCTAGGGTCTGATAGGTATAGTGTAGAGGATATACCCTCTCATAGGACAATAATGGTACTGGTCCAAGCAATAATATATAACATGAAATGGAAATAAACTATTCAGCATACTCGAACTAGACTCGCATAACAAAAGCACAATCAATAGAAATAAAAAGCAGAAGCAATAAATATAAACAACAACAGTGGAAGTAAATAGAACAACATGATGAGCACCACTTTTAACTACTAAACAAACCAGGCATGCGTCTATAACAAGTCAATATATAAAAATTAGTGTTAATGTTTAACCAATAGTATCTACAAAACAAGTAAGTGTACTAATATAGGAAAGAAAGAAAAACAAAGTAAAATCCAGCTAGGAAAGACCTCAAGGTCCATACCATCTCCATGCAACAACTAAAGTAGTCCAGCTCCTGAAGCTGACCTCTTTCCTACACATAAATCCATAAAGTCTACACGCATCCCGAAGGGCTCGTGTAGGGTGTGAGATGAATCTCAGTAGGATACCACCTAACGGTGCATACCTAATATAAGTGTTTAAGTAGGCATGAATTTATAAGGAAACCAATAAACATTATGATGCACAAATAAACACAAACTCCACTAGTGCTCAACAACCACCATGGAGTGTCACCTGCTTCAGCCAACACCAAAATCTCTGTCATGTAGCCCGACACTATGTGCCCCCTGACACCTCGTGTCTCAAGTACCGACATCCCGAAGGCACACCCAAACAGTAGTATCTCGAAGGAACATCGATGTCTGTCCTTAAATAGGTAACCAGGGGGACAACGATGTCTGAACTCAAATAAAGTAACCGGAGGGACAACGATGCCTGCCCTCAAATCTTGGTGAGCCTCTACCCTTAACCTGATAGCCTCAATGCTATATTCTGAATGCTCCTCACCTTCCACGTGGCTTCCTACGACAAGCACCCCCAAACCAATAGTACCTAAACCGCAACTAATAGGGGCCTCTACCCACACGAGTGGTCAAAACCACCTCATCACGGAGTCTCTGTGTGTGCACACTACTCAAAGTTTCTGGGTGAGTGGTAATAACCAAAATAGTACCCAAGCCACAACATCTCTGAAACCTCATTCCCCTGCAACCATGTCGCTCAAGTCCGACAACCTTACCATCCAAGTAACCCGGGCCATGCCCAACCTGACAGTCGCACTGCCTCAGGTCGACGTCCATGACGCCCAATCCCGTGGTCAGAACCACCCAATGTAACTCGGGCCAAGCCTAACCTGTGATCAGTATCACTCAAGAATATCTAGCCATTCCCAACACAACCCCAAGGGTTCCAACATATGAAATGACACGTATCACATATATAATCACAATGAAATACTTTAAACATGCAATACACACTAAACGGTTGAATTTCACTAGCGAGGTGTTGTCCCATACTAGCACTAAGATCTTGAAAGCCTCTAACAAGTCATATCAAGGTTTAATAAACTAAAATCAACAGTTTAAAACCATAAAATTCAATTGTAACCATTTTGGTGTCTCCCAGCCAAAATGTCCCGATGAGCAATGGCCCCTCGCCCGACCTCACTCAAGAAAAACGAAAAAAGGGCATACCCAAAGGCATCCCATGGGTCTTATAATCAGTTTGATATACAAAAGTAGATAAAATAGGGTCTCGTTCAAAATACCCAAAAACCCTCCAAAGGTCTCACTGCCCAAAAGTATATAAAAACATGAAAGAAGACATGCACTACCTACTTGAGACTCGTAGACGTAGGCACAACCGATATCGAGCTCCAATTCGAAGCCGATCTTTGTAGATCTACGTTTCCGTCAAACCCCGACAATTCTACTCAGATGAAAACTGCGATGTGTGAGGAAAAGGATCAAGAATAAAATAGGGTGCATGGGTTTAGCCTTGATATTGAAACCCCGCAGCCACCGAAATATTGAAGAACAAACTCCAGATGAAGATTCTAGGGAAAGAGATGTTCTTCGGGTTTTCAGAGCGGGACTGTTCTGAAGTTGGGGAAGAAGAATAGGTTTTTCGAAATAAGATGCGATGCTATTTAATTTAAGTGAATACAAATAAAAATACACGACATGTATAAAGGACTACACACCATGTAGTTTCCTTGTCCGTACTCCTACTTAAGAGAAGGTAGCCACATGGCTTGGATGCACCACACAGGTCGACACACAACTTGAACTCAACCGGTAGGCAGAAAGGATGATAAACAGCATGTCGAGAAATACTACACGCCATGTAGTAGGAAATTCTTACACGGCCATCACATGACAAGTACTCAGTGAGAACACGGCTGGTACATGCCTAACCCATACATGACATGTACTTTAGAGTACATGGCGTGTAGTCTGGAAATTTCCAGAACTTCCCATATTTTCCCAGTTTTCTCAGAACAAGTCAAAAATTCAAATAGGGTCAGGATTTTGACCCGTTCCAAAAAACCTGGGTTCTTACAATCTACCCACCTTAACATAGCTCTTCCTTGAGCTATAAAACGAAACTCAGAGATAGCACTGAACATACCAACCCGATCAAAGTAAATCAGACTCCCCTTGTCTCAAAGGTTCTAGATAAATTCCTCAGGAGGCTCCCCACCTTAGGAATTTCCTAACTCAGTCTCAACTCAATAAAACTCAACAAAGCAAGGGTTCACTAACCTGTTTTCAGACTCATGGTCCTATCATGACGCATCATCACCCCTACGCCTCCTTGGTGCTCCCATGTCGTTTCCGAAACCCAAACGTATCCCACACCACATCGGTGTCCGCCTCCACAAGGTCCTGCATCCCATGGATGCTCAAAATAAAACTTGATACCATGAACCTCAAGTAACCCACATCCTCGCTTCCCTGATGCCCATGACACCTCAAGTAACCCTCATCCTCGATACCCCAATGCACAAGGCACCTCATACACATATATATAAATATATCACTCACTCGATATGGCGCCAATCCCACTGACCAACATCTAGTCAGTCCACACATGTCCTGTGCACCTCGTGCAATCAAAACGGACATGCCTCAACAGGTCATGACAAAAAGAAAATAAGGAAGTCACGAACACACTCACGGTGTACCTCTAACCTTCATCGACTCGCCAACCTGATCAGCCCTTGGTAGCTTCACAGCGTGCACCTGGACTGAAGTACGACTGCCTGATGCCTGACCTCCCTGCGGTGCTTCTCTAGTCACTGGCCAATGACCCCTCAACTGGGTCCCACTGTCTCTACCGTGTCCTCCACATGCAGTTGAAACTCGAATACCCTCTCTTGGTACCAAACCTGAACCAACTCCATATGTCACTATCTGTCCTGGTCCTTGCCTGCTGGATATCTGAGAAGGCTACCTACAGAACCTCTCAAGATTCGCAACCTGTCCACATGCCCGACACTCCTTTGGGGGCCTATCACACTGAGTCCAAACATGTATTAGCTATCCACACTAAAATAAAACCACTAAATAACTGCTACGAGGTGGTCTAGCTGAGTCCTTGGCCTAACTGCCTTGCTAGAACTCATCCCGTTCTCGCTTCTTGCTATCCAAACCATCACTTGAAGCTGTCGCCAAGCCAACCTGGGGCCTATCCCTCTAGATTACCTCTACTATGAGCGTAGGATTTACCGCCTCTAAGAAAGAACCCAGCCTGAAGATATTTACCTAGATATGAATGGCATGTTGTAAGCCATCCTCGAAGCACCTCACCCTTGCTGAGTCATCGCTTACCATACCAGGTGCAAAGGGAGACAACTCAGTGAAAGTAGCTGCATAGTCCATGACAGACATGTCTCTCTGCTAAAGTTTTAAGAACTATTGATCCCTCTTTACCATTAGTGTATCTGGGTAAAATATCTTAAAGAACCTTTCCTCAAAGTCCTTCCATGCTAGCCCTTCATGCCTGCGAGCTTGAACCTGCACATCCCACCAACACTTTGATGGTCCTCATAGCATGTACATCACCGGCTTGACCCTCCGCCCTGGAGGCGTCTTGAGCTGCTCGAAGATCATCTGCATGCTCTCTATCTAGTTCTCAGCCACCTGTGGACCACCCTCACCCTAAAAAAGTGGTGGGTTCTGCGACTGGAACTCCCGTGTCAGATATGCCATAGATGGATCTGTACTGTGCACGCCTCTGTCGATCCCCAGCAAGACGCGTACCAGACTAGACCGAAGCTGCTCATCGAGCCATGGTTCGAATGCTGCCAAACCTGGCTGTTGTTCTGCCTACACTGGATCCTGAACCTGATCCTATCTCTGAGCCTATACCTACGACTCATACTCTACCTGCACCGAATCCTGAACCTGTTCCTACACCTGAGGTACTGTATCACCACCCACCTGATGCTCTATCGATACGTATAAGAGGAACCCACTGAATACCATAAATGGTCAGACACCCCATATATATATATAACAATATATTCATGCAAATAGGAAAAGCAGCACAAGGTAATACATAACTACTACCCTTACTCTCCCCCACCGTAACCCATGCCCACAACATCCCGGCCTCATGGTCTCCTTACCCACCCTCAACAGAGCCAAATATCAAAAGTACCCCGGGCCATGCCCGTCTTGACAACCAACATTGCCTCAAATTGACGACTGAGTCACCCAATCCTGATGATCAAAATCACCTCAACCATAGTACCTTCCTGCTCGTACAAGATCCATACCAAAATACCCTGACACATGCAATTCTACAATATATAAAGCATGACATACCACATTGCAATAAACAAGCAATTCTATCAGAAATTTCACCTATTCACATTTCAAAGCATACAAGGCATGAAAATTGACATTATTCACATGAAATTATCACTTTACAAAGCATACGTGTAGTTGTGAAATTGAAATACCCTAAAAATGTGCCTATAAAAATCCAAACAATCACGCCTTGCCACACCGCACCAAGGTCCAATTCTCCCTTACTGCACCGGGTTAAGGGTTAAATATCACAATCAATAACATCACACACCAAGTGAGCCACTGAGGTGGAAATCATATAAACTGTAATCTGAGAAAAATTAAAATAGCAATTCCCACCCAAAGAAACTTGGTCCATCACTCATACCTAGGTCTACAGGCACCCAAGAACAAGCTAGAAACCCAGTTCTAGTAACAACCTGTCTCCAGTCTACCATATCCCAAATAGTAAAACTAGCAGAAATAAAAAGAGAAGTCTCAATCTCATTAGTAGCTAGCAAGACACTGCTACTAAATCCCTGTCAAGAACCTGCCTCTGATACCACTTTGTAACAACCTGAACCCGAACAGCCACCTGAACCGTGCTAAATGGGTCGGGTGTTACTACCTTAGGCGCACCTCCCTAAATGATAAAGGTTACCGACTAGCAGCGAGGGTCTGATAGGTATAGTGGGGAGGCTATACCCTTTCGAAGGAAAATAATGGTACTAGTCCGAGAAATAATATATAACATAAAACAAAAATAAAATATTCAACAAACTTGAACCAGACCCGCATAGTAGAAGCACAATCAATAGAAATAAATAAATAAAGCAATAAATATAAACAATAGCAATGGAAGTAAGAAGAAAAACATGTTGAACACCACTTCTAACTACTAAACAAACCAAGAATGTGTCTATAGCAAGTCAATATATAAAAAGTGGCTCCAATGGATAACCAATAGTAGATACAAAAAAGTAAGCATACTGATACAGGAAGGAAATCAAAACAAAGTAAACTCTAGCTAGTCAAGACCTCAAGGTCCATACCATCTCTATGAAATAGCTAAAGTAGTCCATCTCCTGAAGTTGACCTCTTTCCTGCACGTAAATCCATAAATTCTACACGCGTCCTGAAGGGCCCATGCAGGGTGTGAGATGAATCTCAGTAGGATACCACCCAACGATGTGTACCTAATATAAGTGTTTAAGCAGGCATGCAGTTATAAGGAAACTAGTAAACAATATGATGAAAAAATAAATACAAACTCTACCGGTGCTCAACAACCACCATGGAGTGTCACCTGCTTCGGCCAACGCCAAAATCTTTGTCATGTAGCTCGACACCATGTGCCCCCTGACACCTCATGTCCTAAGTACCGACATCCCAAAGGCACGCCCAAACAGTAGTATCCCAGAGGAACAATGATGCCTATCCTAAAATAGGTAAATAGAGGGACATTGATGTATGCCCTCAAATAAAGTAACCGAAGGGACAACAATGTCAACCCTCAAATCCCGGCGAGCCTCTGCCCCAAACCCGATAGCCTCAACATTATCTCTTGAAGGCTCTCCACCTTCCACGTGGCTTCATACAGTAATAAACCCAAAACCAATAGTACCTAAACCGAAACTAATGGGGGTCGCTACCCACACGAGTGGTCAAAGCCACCTCATCACGAAGTCTCTCTATGTGCACACTACTCAAAGTTTTCAGGTGATCAGTAATCACCAAAATAGTACCCAAGCCACAACATCTCTGACACCTCATGCCCCTATAACCATGTCGCTCAAGTCCGATGGCCTTACCATCCAAGTTACTTGGGCCATGCCCAACCCGATAGTTGCACTGCCTCAAGTCAACATCCATGACACCCAATCCCGTGGTCAAAACCACCCAATGTAACCTGGTCCAAGCCCAACCTGTGATCAGCATATCACTCAAGAATATCTGGCCACACCCAATACAACCCCAAGGGTTCCAGCATATGCAATGACACATATCACATATATTATCACAATGAAATACTTTAAACATGCAAGACACACTAAATAGTTGAATTTCACTAGTCAGGTGTTGTCCCATACCAGCACTAATATCTTGAAATCCTCTAACAAGTCATATCAAGGTTTAATAAACTAAAATCAATAGTTTAAAACCATACAATTCAATTATAACCATTTTGGAATCCCCTGACCAAAATGCCCTGATGAGAAATGACCCCTCTCCCAACTTCTCTCAAGAAAAACAGAAAAAGGGCATACCCAAAGGCATCACACGAGTCTTATAATTAGTTTGTTATGAAAAAGTAGATAAAACATATTCTCGCTCAAAATACCTGAAAATACGCCAAAAGTCACTCCACCCAAAAGTCTATGAAAACAAAAAAGAAGGTATTCACCACCTACCTGAGACTCATAGACGTAGGAACGTCTGATATTGAGCTCCAATTCGAAGCCGATCTTTGTATATCTACGTTTTTGTCAAACCCCTGCAATTATACTCGGATGAGAACTGCGGTGTGTGAGGCAAAGAATCAAGAACGGAATAGGGTGTGTGGGTTTAGCCTCGCTGTTGTGACCCTACAGACACCGATGGATTGAAGAACAGACTCTGGATGAAGATTATAGGGTAAGGGATGTTCTTCGGGTTTTCAGAGCAGAATTGTTCTGAAGTTGGAGAAGAAGAAGAGGTTTTCTAGAATAAGACGCGACACTCTTTCATTTAAGAGAATAAAAATAAAAATAGACAGCTTGTATAAAGGACTACACGCCGTGTAGTTTCCTTTTCTGTACTTTGACTTAAGCAGAGGTAGCCACACGGCTTGGACGTGCCACATGGGTCGACACATGACTTGAACTCATCCGGTACATATAAAGGAGGGTACATGGCGTGTAGAGCAATACTACACGCCGTGTAGTAGGAAATTCCTACACAGTCATCACACGACATGTACTCGGTGAGCACAAGGCTGGTACATGCCTAACCCATACACAACATGTACTTTAGAGTACATAGTGCATAGTCTAAAAATTTCCAGATTTTCCCAGATTTTCCCAGTTTTCTTAGAACAAGTCAAAAATTCAAACAGGGTCGAGATTTTGACCTGTTCCAAAAACCTGGGTTCTTACAATATCCCCAAAATAAAATAGGAACTCCATACGAAGTCATCATTGATAAAACCATGTATTATAGGGTATAATTACTTTTCTTAGACACACTATTCCATTATGGTGTTCCTGGAGGAGTGAGTGATGAAATAATTCTATAATCTCTTAGAAGATTAGTGAATTCATGGATTAATTATTCACCACCCTGATTTGATTAGAGAGTCTTAATACTTCTTCCCAATTGACTCTGTACTTCATTCTAAAACTATCTAAAATTTTCAAAAGCTTTAAAATTATGTATCATTAGAAACACATAACCATATCAATTAAATTCACTGATAAAGGTTACAAAGTACTTGAACCCACCACTTTCTTAAGCACTCATTGGTCTACATACATAACTATGTATAAGATTCAAAAGTCCATTAGCCCTTTAAACTTTTCCATTAAAAGGTTCTTTGGTCATTTTTCCTAATAAAGAAGATTTTTTGTTATCAAAATATTCATAATTGAATGATTCCAACAATCCATATCTATAAAGTATTCAAATACATTTCTTATTTATATGTCTATGGTGATAATTCCAAGGGTAAGTGGGGTTATAATCAACCTTTACCTTCTTATTATAAATGTTATAGATATGATTATCCATATCCACAATGTACAAAATATTTACCATTTTCTCAATGCCATAAATTTTTTTATTCATATATATAAAGAAACTATTGTTCTTAATAATGAATGAAAATCTCATCTTGTCAAAATAAGATACAAAAATCAATTTTTTTTATGGTAGGATCATAATAATAGTTTTCAAATCCCATAACCAATCCACTAGGTATACTTAGATCATAAGCTTTGACCTCCAATGTGATAACTCTTTCCACACTGCTGACACATAGATCTACTTCATCTTTCTTCAATTATATCTTACCTCTAAATCTATGTTTATAAATAAAAATGTGTGATGCACACTTGACATCTAATAACCATGAGTTAAATCTGGAGAAATTTATTTTTATAACATTCACATTCATGTATTCAGAATTCTTCTCTTTTATAACACTTCTCAACCTTAGATATCAATATAGAATAGTTTTACAGGTTATACATATAAGAGAGCTCAAAATGATAAACATGACACATGAAATAATCTAAAACAAATACATATCTATGGGTGAGTATAATGTTTTATATATTTTCATTAAGGAATTTTAATGAAAGTACTCTCACTAAAATGATGGCCCCATATATCCTTGCCTTTAATGGGCCAATATCTATATTTCACTAAGTTTTGAGTCCACTTTAGTGTTCCACTAAAAGTTTAGCTATTTAGGTAGGTTATCAATCCAATCATATCACATATAATTCTTGGATATTTGAGTGGAAAACCCTTTGTTATAATTCATCATATGGATATAAACTCAAGTATATTTCTATAATATCCAAACTCTTAGGGTTTAATAGTTAAGTTTCACCCTAATATCAAAACGTGATTTGGTTACCTAACTCTTAGATTATCCATTTTCACCATGCCTTACACAATATAATTCATGGGAACCTAGATTTAACATGAACATACCCAGTTGGATGATCAAAGTCTTGAGGGTCACATAGAAAGCATATTCAGAATCTTAATCAATTATTATGAATTGGAGTTTAGGATATAGTGGGCTTCGTGGTAGGGGTCAGGTTATTTACAAATTTTAATAGTTTAAAGAGATAAATAAATTCAATATTATTCAAGTTTAGAAAAATAAATGTTGAATTTATTAACTTGAAGTATTCACCATTTGTTAAGTGAATACAATGGAAAAAAATATTTTACGAACAAACAATTAATTATTCAAGGTCCATTAAATATTTTTGGGAGAAGCGAGTAGAGTTAATGGATTGAATTTTATCACATAACATTATTTTAAAATTTTCAAGTGTGTGATAAAATATTTATGATGTTTCCAACATGTTCTCTTGGTCATTAATATTATTTAGTGCTTATTTAGGAGGTTAAATAAATTGGAAGAGTGTAAGTGAAATTTTTGAGACTTAACCCTACCTAAATAAGCCATGAGAGGATAAAAATCACTAGGACTATTCATATTATGAATTTGTGATATCTACTTTCATCTCCCCCACATCCTAGAGAGAGAAGGAGCCATTCTGAGAAGCCCAATCCACTTTCTCCTTCTTGGATCTTAGAAATGACATTACGATGATCAATGATACATCAAAGGCCTTGTCAATTCTCCATGTTAGGACCTGAAAATTGAAAATAGACATAGAAAAATGCATAAGGAGGGTGTGTTGATGATATAAAGGGTTCTAGATTCGGTTTCTTCAACTGACGATCTTTAGAAATGAGTGGTACACACGTTCGATCAAAATAAAATGAGTTGTGATTTAGTTTTTATTTTTCTTGATTAATTATTTCACATGATATCCTTGGGTTGATCATTGAGTGGAACCTCACTAGATATGATGTTTCAACATTAATCCGACAATAAAACTTTAATTTCAAATGTTTTTATGCTTTTGGTGCACACCTGATACTGACATTTATTTCTATAGAGTAATAGTGGTATGAATCGTGTTATATCATTATGTCCTTTTCTTAGTGATTTATTTGTTTTATCCATTACTTATATTGAATCACAATTTCTCCTATTCAATTCTATTATTGTCATTTGTTCATTTTTAAATCTCAAATTGTTAACTAATTAAAACCCATAAAGTATATGGGGATCTTGGTTGTTGCATGAAGCTTAACCTTAAGGTTTTCCTCAATAGATGGCCTAAAATTATATATATTTTGTTCAACTTTATAATCTTAAATAGTTATAAACAAAATTAAAAACACAATTCAAGTAAACCTTATGTGTCTAGTTGACCTTAAACTGGTTTCCCTTATTTTTATGAGGACCATAGAAATATGATGAGTATTATTTTTAGTATAAGATACAACTAGAATTAAATGATATCTCAAAAAAAACAAGAATAATTACTCAAATAAAATAACCTACAACTATTTTGGAGAAGCAGATCCGCCATGACCTTAAAATATGATAAGAGTTTCAATGAGGAGATTTCCTTATTTAGTGAATGAAATGTTGGCACCAGGGCATGTAAAGGAAGCCGATAGGCTGGAGATTTAAAAATTTTCACCATCAAAGCGATGAAACTTCATTGTCTTTAGTGATCTGTTCCCCATTTAAGGTTTGGGGATCTCATGTGAGTATCTCAAAACAAAAAAATTAAACTAAATGGTTACCTCATTCAAATTGGAATTGTGTTCGACTGGAACTCATCACCAATGATTGTTTCTTGAAGGATCTGAGGTCGAACCCCTCTAGATCATGCACACATGCTTCAAGAGTTTATATGAACACCGATAATCAAATTTCAGGTAATAGCATGGAGCTATGCAGAATACTTTGATACCATGATGATCACTAATGATCTGTTATTTTGATCAATGAAGGTGTTCTTGGATCGAACACTTGGAAGGTTTCTCTCTCTCTTGTATGTAGGAAGAAGGAGAGAGGAGCTCTCAAATTCAAGGGTATGAATAGTTCATCGGAAATGAGCTCCCTCCTGCTTATATATTGGAAGTTAATTACATATAAAGGTTTCCCTAACCCTTGTATAATCAATGACCACTAAATAAGCAATAAATGACATGTTATGATGAATTAACTACATCATAAAAATAATTTATATTTTATCACCTACTTTTAATATATAATAAATATATTACATGATAAAACCTAGTCAATAACTTGACTTATAACTCTCATAATATTAAATGAACCTTAAATATTAAAATAATATTTATTCATATAATATTTTTCCATGTATTCATGCAATACCTTGTGAATAATTTTAATAAATAACTTCAAATCCAATTATTATATACTCGAATAATAATGAATTTATTTATTCATTGGTGATCAATTATTCTTAGACATATCTCGAACCCTGTGGTGGGGCCCACCATGTCCTATATTTATATTAATCAGAATAGGGAAGATCCTTGAATATACTATTTTGTGTGACCCTCTAGGTCCTTATCACGATAGCTATGAATACTATTCACAGATCAGGAGCAGAGTTTAGCAACCCATCAAGACCCCTGAAGAGATAAGAAATAGTTATAACAACGATAACCTTCCTATGAACACAATCTTTGTAATATATCTCTTTGTATAGTGATATCTCATAAAGTAGGATGTAATCCTTGAATCATCATCCATTCTTGCTTTTTTATTTTTTTAACTTAACTAGATGGAATTATCTTATTCTACCATGGACATGGATTTAGTGAAAAACTACCATCCCAATCAACTAGTCTTGAGATAACACTTCCTCAAATCGGAAGTGAAAAATTATATCTTGATCATTAAACCAATGTCATACCACTAAATACACACCCAACATAAGAGAATTTGAAATGAATTTAATGTCATTGTTTTTTCCTTATATTAAAGTATGCAATCTAATGGTAAAAATTGATAACAATCTCAAGTTAGGAGACCAATACACATGTCTGTTGATAGGAATAACCAATGACACCTGAAATATATGGTTCTCCTATTGGTGAGTATGTTATCATGATCTCATATACTAGAGATCACCAAGTATGAACTTCATGAGAAAAAATCTCAATGATTATGAGACCCCAACACCTGATAGTCAAATATCATCCGTGCCCTATTAGTATGATGTATCTAAACCACATGACATAAGTTTAAGATTACTGTCATGGTATCTATAGGTTCTAATTATAGACTAAGAACTATTATAACCATTTGATATGATATGTAATTTAAGGAAATTACCATAAATATAGTGGATGTAGAAGTATCAACACTATTATGGTAAGATAAACACATGTATTTATCAAAATTTATACATGTAATGGTAATAAAAGTACATAAATAATTTGGGTACATGGAACCCAGTTATAACACTCCCATTTTTACTAGAGCTAACTTCTAATAGGTCTCAATCTGTAAGATACCACATGAGAATCATGCTTATAATGAGATATGGATTTAGTTAGAGGGTTTACCACATTATCAACTATGGATACTCTACTAACCGCAACTTCACATATCTGAGTAAAATATGTCAAGATATAAAACTTCCAAATTATATGGTTTTTCCTTTGGTGTGACTTGTGATCCTTGGAAAGAACCATTGCTGTAATATTATTACAATAAACTGGAATAGGGTCTGCACTACTAGGAACAATACCAATGTTTGAGACAAAGTTTCATATTTAAACCGCCTCCTTATCTGCATCGAAAGCTGTGATATAATTGATTATTCTATAAAGTCAGTGATCATAGGTTCTTTAATATTCTCCATCTCACTTCACCACCATTCAAAAAAAAAATACATATCCTGACTATGATTTTAAATCATCATGATATGTCTAGAAATTAATATTAGTGTATCCACTCACTACCAGTTCCTTATCTCCTCTATACACTAGGAACATACACTTTGTACATATCAATCAATTCAAGATAGTTTTTATAGCTTCTCAATGCATCGTTCCTATATTATCTTGATATTCACCCACTATTATTAAATAAAAGGTATCATCAAACCTAATACATAGAATGGAATACATGATAGATCCCACTATTTATTTATAAGGGATTCTACTCATTCTTTCAATCTATTACTATGTTTGTGGGTACATTTTCCTGGAGATATTGATACCATGTGACATTGGAAATAACCCTATCTTGGATTGTTTAATTTTTTACCTTTTGAGTACCTTATCAATATATGTACTTTGACTTAGCCCAATAATCCTATGAGATCTATCTTGATAGATCCTAAACCATATGATGTAGGCTACTTCAAATAATTCCTTTATGGATAAGCATTCATTTAACCAAGTCTTAACTAACTCCATGACTTATGCTTCATTTCCCATTATTAATACATCACCAACATATAATACAAGGAAAACAATATAATTCCCACTAACCTTATTATAGACACATGGATCACTTTCATTCTTGACGAAACCAAATTCTCTTATGACCTCATAAAAATGAACATTCCAAGATCATGATATGTACTTCAACCTATAAATGGATTTCTATAGCTTGCATAATTTATTGGCATTCTTTGAATTAATGTACCCTTCAAGTTGTCTCATATAGACATCTTCAACCAACTTCCCATTTAGAAAAGAATCATTGACATCCATTTTCTAAATTTCATAATCATGGAAGGCTGCTATTGAAAGTAATATTCTAATGTATTTTAGAATCACTAATGGTGATAAGGTTTCATCATAGTCTATAAATTTAATTTACCTAAAACACTTCAAAACCATTCATGACTTATAGGTATTCACCTTACCATCCATGTCTAGATTTTTCTTGAATACTCATTTGTACCTAATGGGTTATAGATCAATTGTAGAGTCTACCAAAATCCAAACTTTATTATGGTACATAGAATCCATCTTAGAATACATAAATTCTTTCCATTTAGAATATCTAACCTATTGAGTTGACCTGTGTAATACTTGTGTCTTGAGAACATCTTCATCTCCCACAATCTCTTGTAGAGATGGTTCCCATGCTAACTCTTGTGCATCTGGAGCATCAAATTCATCAAAGATAATCTTACTCCCACCATTTCCATTGAAAATGTGTTCCCTTTTTAGAAATATTCCATGACTTTCCACAATCACTTTTATATCTGAAGGAATATACAGGTAATATCCTTTGGTTTCTTTAGGATAACCTATAAAGATGAACTTAGTACTTCAGGATTCCAATTTATCACTAGGTATAGTCTTGACAAAAACCTTGCATCCCCATACATGTATGTGTGACTTCTTGGGTTTCCTTCCATACCATAACTCATATGGAATCCCATATATTACTTTAGTTGGTACTTATTTAAGGGTATATTCCAAAATCTATAACTCGTATCCCTAAAATGATAATGAAAGAGTGGCCCGACTCATCATTATTCTGACTATGTATAGCAAGGTCTGATTCCTCCTTTCACCAACACCATTCCACTTAGGTGTATAAGGAGGAGTGATTTGGGATACTATCCAACACTCCTTTAAGTGATCACTAAAATATTGGTTAAGATAATCTCCACATTGGTCTGAGTGGAGTGCATTAATATTCTTAACAAGCTAGGTTTCTACTTCATATTGGTATTCCTTAAACATCTTAAAGGAATCTAACTTATAACTCATTAAGTAGATATAATTATACCTACTTTATTCATTAGTAAAATTAATGAAGTACAAAACCCCACCCCTTACCTCTACTAGAAATGGTCCACATGCGTCAGTATGAATCAATTCCAGTAATTCCATATCCCTTAGTCCTTTCCCAAATAAGGGTGATTTGGTCATTTTACCTTGTAAATAAGTGTGACATACATCTAGGGTTTTTAAATCGATTAGGTCTAAAATACCTAATTGATGTAATTTCTTTAAACGCTTCTCATTTACATGACTAATCTTGAAATTCCATAGGCGGGTGTTGTATGAGTCATTTTTGCTAGTTTTTTCATTGATTTCCATTACAGGGTTTTCAAGTTAAAGTATATATAATACATTGTTAATATATGATATACCATAACACATGTTATCCTTATAAAAGAGACAATATTTATTTCCAAACTTGAAATAAAATCCCATTGTGTCCAAAATTGACACTAATATTATGTTTTTGGTAATTGAAGGAACATAATAAAAATTATTTAATACAATAACTAAACCACTAGGCAAAGACATATGACAACCACCCTTTTCCAAGGCTACTAGTCTCGCACCATTTATAGCTCGAAGATCCACCTATACCTTTTTAATATTCTAAAATCTACATAGTTTCAGTATGTGAATAAAAATGTGCAAGTCACATGTTGTATCCAATACCCAACTTATAGATAAAGACATATTACATTCAATGAAAAAATACCTGAATTAGAAGCGTCACATTGCTATTTTTTCCTAGCTCTGAAATTATTCTTCCAATGAACTTTCTTGACACATGAAAATAAAATAGCCTCCTACCCATTTTCCTCCCTCTGTATATTTGTATTTTTTGAAGTTCAGTGCATAGGTATCTTCATCTTGGGCTTATCCTTTGACCCCTTACCCTTTCCTTTCCTCCTCTTGTTCACCATAAGAACTAAATAATTGATATTATTCATATCATTATTAGCTTGGTGAACTACATCCAAAAGATCTGGGAGTGACTTTTTCATGTTATTCATATTTTAATTAAAAATAAAATTCGAGAAGCTTGACGGTAAATAGGTAAGAATGAAATCAGTCGCTAGTTCTTGGTTCATTTTGAACCCAAGGGCTTTAAGTCTCTCAATGTACCCAATCATCTTGAGCACATGAGGCCCATATTGATTCCCTTATTCTATACTCCACCTATAAAGTTCATTGGATGTCTCATACCTTTCTTTCCTTTCTCTCTCCTGATATAACTATTAGAGATGGGTTAACATCTTATAGGCATATTTGTCCTCGTGCATTTTTTGTAGTTAACTAAACATAGATGGAAACATGATGCATTGTGCATCTAGTGCATAATCTACATACTTTTTCCTTTTTTATTTATCCACCATGCTTTCTCTATGAGGGGGATTAGTAGGAAGTGAGGACTCCAAAACATAAAGCTTCATCTCTTGGTGCAGAACTATGCACAAGTTCCTACACCAATCCTAGAAGTTATGGTCAGTCAGGATATTTTATTTATCTAGAATTGATAATAATTATAATTAATTGGTGGTATTGGTAATTAAAATTTTATGTACAATAAATAAATTTAGAATTTAGTACTTTATCTTGATTATTGTTTAGATATTATTGATTAATTAATTAAATCATTAAATGTCTGTCACTATTTTATCAAACCACAACAACCCTTACTACTAGATTTGGAATACCCCATCACTCAAGTATTTTAGTGGAAAGGATCCTTGAAAATTCTCCTCATAGTATAAGATATGGTTATACCACTACTTAGAGAGTTTCAAGGTATGGACTAGTCTATCCAACCACATTGACTATAGTTCCTTGATATGTTGAGTGAAGTCCCAGCTTCTCGAAATCATAACTTTGATTCCCTCAATGATTTGCCTCTAAATTGATAGAAAGCTATCTATGACTACTTTACTACCAAATTTAGTTAAGTTAATCCATCATTTACATAATAACTTTCTAGTAGTAGGATGCACCCTCAACTAGGGTTGACGAGAACCTCATACACCCAGTTTTGTTAAAATGTAAATGGATAAAAGCATTCAAGAATTAATATTACTTTGAGGGTTTTTAATATTTATTGAAGAATGTAATCCTTTTTTAATAAATTTGTTCATACTATGTTGTCACACTCACAACTGAACATGCATTAATAGAAAACATTAATCATGACTTTATGCATTATTTTTATTTTATTTTATGTGTCCCCGTAGTCACGTACAATCATAAAATAATAAATAGTGCATAGAATAAATAAAATACTTAAATAATCATGATCATTTTGTATTGATTGATATATTTAAACTCAATGGATCTACCATAGACTAGGGATACCTGAGTTGGCTCTTAACTCATATCATAGCTCGCCCTCAGTCCAGTGTCTTCACTTCTCATCTAAGACACCGCAACATCTTGACATGGTATATGTCTTATAACATCATAATCAATAGTACAAACATACTCACACACAGGAGAGAGAGTCTCAAGAAGTGAAATATACATACATAATTAAAACTAATGGATGCAAATACCCTTATACATATTAAATTAAGAAGATGACGCACAAACCATTAGAAAAATTAATTAAATATTAAAATCATTGCACGTAGTTGTAATAATTAATAAAATAAAATAAAATAAAACCCAGACAAAAATGTTTAATCGCAGCTCAAGACCAGTTAGTAGATAAAATAAATGTGAAATAAAATTAAAATGCAATAAATTTAAGTTCAAGGGCATTTAAATAAATTGCACAAATTATTTAAAATTCAAATAATTTTATTTCATTCGATACCTGAATTAATTTAAATTTTATTCCAAAATTAAATTAATTTTTAAAATATTATTATTATATTTTAAATTCTAAAAATTAATAAATTAATTTTTGAATATTTAAAATCTTAGATGGTCCCCATAACCCTAACTAGGCCCATTTAGGGTCAGGTATAAATTGTCCAAGCCCATTATGGGTTGGTCATACCTGTGAAGGGCTGTTTCAGTTCGGGATTACCCGCCCTGACTTATTCCAGGTCGAACTGACTCGGTTTAGTCATGTCACCATGATAGGGGGTATCTGGTCACCAAAATAATGTATTTGGATGTGACAGATCTAAGAGAGTCCAATCAGGAGGTCCTTCCCATAGAGAATCACCATCGGAGAAGTCAACAATGTGGAAGGTTGCACTGGGGTAGTCGACGTGGTGATGCTGAGGGAGGTGGTCAACCATGAGCGGATGGTGGGGACAACTGTACGTAGTGGAAATGATGTTTTGTATGGTGCCACTACAGTGAGGAAACCTATGAGAGGTGGCTATGGTGACGATGCCTACTGATAGGGAGGTGGTGATGGTGGTCGCGGTGGGATGGATGACAAATGTTGGTGGTGGTATACAGGGTGGTCGGTTGTAGGGTGGCGATAACAACTGCACAAGGAGGTGGCGCTGGAGATGGATTCCAATGGAAGCCTCTACAAAACAATTTTTTTATTATATATATATATATTTATTTTGAATTCCAATGGGAAAACACCATTCCCTCTCTCTCTCTCTCTATATATATATTATTTCTTTTGTTTACTTCCACACCCCCATTTTTTCCCTTATTTTTTATCACCATTTCGAAATCCTAACACGTGTAGGCATTTTTTTGGATGATTTTACAATAGTATAAAATTAAATCCCACAATCTGGTACTGTTATGATGACCAAAATTCATACAATTCCTAGTCAGAAAATGAGAGGTCACTAGAATTTCCACCATCTACTGAAAACGAATGAAAATTAATATATATATAAAAATATATATTTTCAATTTTAATACCCATAGGAAAACCACAAAAAATATGTGTTAATTTTTTGGATGGAAATAATGTATCCATCCAAGATTGGATTAATTCATGATCAAATCTGTTGAGACCAAAACAAATCCCTCTACTGAAATCTAAGGCAAATTAATTTTTCTTGGCTAAAAAAATTCATGTGATCACTCTAATACCAATTATTGGTACTAGGGTGAACAATGAACAATGATGAGCTGGAGATTTAAAAATTTTCATCATCAGAGTGATGAAAATTCATCATCTCTAGTGATACAATCCCTAGTAAAGGTCCTAGGATCTCACATGAATATATCAAAGCAAAAAAATTAAACTGAACGGTTACCTCATTTGAATCGACAACACGTTAAAATGTAACTTATCATAGGTGATAATTGCTTAAATGATCTAAGGTCGAACCACTCTAGATCATCCACACACACTTCATGATTCCATGAAAATGCTTATAATTGAATTTTGGATTCCAACATAGAGATCTGATGAATCCTTTGACATCGCGAAGATCACCACTATTTCATTCCTTCGATCCACAAAGGTGTTCTTGGATCAAACACTTGGAAGGATGATTTCTCTCTTTTGGATGTGGGAAGGAGAGAGGAGATATCAGATTCATGGGTATGAACCCAAAAATGATCTCCCACCTGCTTATATAGTGGAAGTTAATTACCTAGAAAGGGTTCCCCAATCCCTGTATAAGTAACGCCCACTAAATAAGCAATAAATGTCATGTTATGATGAACTAACCATGCCATAAATGACATTTATATTTTATCACATACTTGTAATATATAAAAAACATATTAAGTGATAAAATTTATTCATTGAATCAACTTGTAATTTCTGCAATATTAACCGAACCCTAAATATTAAAATAATATTCGTTCATATAACATTTTTCTATGTATTCTTGTAATATCTTGTGAATAATTTAAATAAATAAATTCAACTAAAATTATTCTATACTTTAATAATAATGAATTTATTTATTCATTGGTGATCTATTTTTCTCAGACATATCTCAAATCCCATGGTGGGTCCCACTATATCATATATTCCTATTTATCCAAATAGGGAAGACTCTTGAATAAGCTATTGTGTGTATAAACCTCTAGTACCTTATCATGATAGAAGTGAATATTATTCATAGAATAGAAGAAGAGTATAAACACCTATCAATCCCCCTAAAGAGATAAGGAATAGTCATATCAATGAAAAAAATTCCTATAAACACACCCCATGTAATATAATCACTTTTTATCATGATATCTCATAAAGCATGATGCACTCATTGTGTCATCATCCATTCTTGCTTTATTATTCATTGACATAACCAGATAGACTTGCCTTATTCTACCTTGGACATGGATTTAATGAATATACTACCATATTGATCAACTTGGCCCGATATATCACTTCCTCAACTTAGAAGTTAAAAATTCTATATTGATTATTCAACCAATTTCATACCACCAAAGACGCACCCAACACAAGATACCTCTTCATGAATTCAATGTCATGGTTTTTTCCTTGCATCAAATTACATGATCAAATGGCATACATTGATAATGACTCAAGTTAGGATACCAATACACATGTCCATAGATAAGAACAACCAATGAAACCTGAAACATGTGGTGTTATTATTGGAGAGTACATCCTCATGATCTCATCTACTCGAGATAACCAAGTGAAAATTTCATGAGAAGAAGTCTCAATGCTTATGAGTCCCCAACACCTGATAGTAAAACACCATCTATGTCCTATCATCATGATGTATCTGGACCATATGACATAAGTTTATGATTACTATCATGGTATCTCTAGGTTCTCATTATATCCTGGGAGTTTCTATAACCATTTGATACAACATGTAATCTAAGGAAATTACTATAAATATAGTGGATGTAGAAGTATAAACACTATTATGGTAGGATAAACACATGTATATATCAAACTATATACATGTAATGGTAATCAAAGTACATACATAAGCTATGTCTAGGGTACCCACTTACAACACGAAACTTCTTCCCATGGATTTGGATTCACCATGATAGTCTCCAACAGATACCAATGCCCGTGGTTTCTAAGAATGTGAGCGGTGTTGAATGGTTTTAATAGCCCATGAAGAGTTATTCAGACCAATTGTGAGATTATAGGTATGACATTGGATTGAAATCTTAGACTTTCAATATCAATGACCATTTAAAGTTATTAGAGATATCATAATTACTCCAATTCCATTAGAAGGGGAGGCATGGTGTGGAATGACAAAGATGATATATTTGGATTTCAAAATCTTGCGTGCCCACCACCTAGATCGTTGTAATTTTGAGCCTGTATTATCCATCCATTCTCACTCCATTTTTTATTTTTATATATTATTTATATATTATTATATTTTCTTTTTAATTATTTTGTATCAATTTATTTTCAATATCATGTTTATGTGATTGTTTATTTTTTCCTATTTATTAATTAATTACAATGTTGTTTTCATGTTATCTTTTAATGTTTTCAAAAAACATAGCATAACACATATGTTTTCTCATTAAAAATAAATAAAAAATCAAGAAATGTAATAATGTAATACATGTTATATTCAAGAAAATAATGATAGGACACAAAATATATGATTTTTACTTTTTTTTATTTGAATATTATGATAAAAATAGAAAAATATAATTAATTGAAAAAAATATGAAAAAAAACACGTGTTTTTTCATTAAAAATATTCAAAAATAAAAAATTAATTATAAAGAATTGTTTTATTTAAAAAGAACCAGTAAATAACATAGAACACGTCTTATGTATTATTTATTCTTAAAACATATTTTATTGTAAAAAAAATAACCCGATGAAATAATTTTTGATGGTAATGACTAATGTCATGATAATGTGAGATTCCTAAGAGTGGGGTGAATTAATACACCAGACACTTTAAAGTTTTTATTTTATTTTTATATTTTAGTCATGTTTTCATGATTTGGTCTTATTCCCACATTGATAGAAACAATATTAAATTCTTGTGATCAAATCTACTGCCACGAAACCAAGTCGGATCATCATGAATCTCATATGTATTTTTATGCACACAAAATGTTGACAACCATCATTAAATAATTTTGATGAATCCAAAGGACTCCATTAAAACCTCTAGAAGAATCAAATTAGAAATTTATATGTTCCCAAACCTCACTAACTACAAATGCATTGTAAAGTGTAAGTACGAGGTCAAACCCACAGAGAGCTGGAACGTAATGATGAAAACTCTTAACCAAAGGTTAGGTTATTCCAATTTCTGTTTTATTTTATTAAAGTAATTAAATTAAATTAATTAAATAAATAAAATGCAGCTAGAAATATAAGAAGGGATTAGGGTCAATTTTAAGGTATAGGAAAAAGGATGATCCTAAATCTGTCCTGGGATAGACCTATGGATTAGGCTATAAATCAATTCAAAAGTCACCAATTGATCTTGGTTCAACCAATTAGATCTACCTAATATTCCAACTACTCCTTAGTCTAATGATAGTTGACAAGCTAATTACAAGAATCTTGGATTATAGGGAGAAATAATCACAGGCTATTGGTCCTAGCCTATTCAACTCCAATTAGGTTATGGTCGTTTGTTTTTCACCTTTTATGGCTAGGGTAGTTACAAAAGAATGAGATTGAAAATTGTTTTAAAACTAATTAATATACATAGGGTTACCAAGTTTTGATTTATATATTCATTATACTCAAGCCACCCCTACTCTTGACCCCTAACCCTAAGCTGATTAGCTATGCATGATGATATTGAATAAAAGAAAGGAAATAGATTGAAACATTCTTGGAATGACAAAAGAAAGACTTAAATCAAAGTAATACAAAATTGAAATCATTAAAAACCAATTAAATAATAACTTTAATGAAGGAAAAATGAAGAAAGTAATGAAAATCGATGTTGAAAAGAAATTGGTATTGAAATCGGAACATTGGGATAACAAAAAAAAAATGAGTCTTGAAATGGAAATCGGTAAAAAAGGAATGTTTAAAATGGTAAAAGAAAGCAATGGAAACAAGTTTAAATGAAATCAGAAAAGAAACAAAGAAGAAAAAGGAAAAATATTGGTGGAATCCTCCCTCATTGTCTGTATCCGGGTGTTCTCATATATATAAAGCCGATCATTACATGATGTGTATATTTTTCACATCGTGTAACTCTTTTAAGTAGATTATTCTTTGAGAAATTAACAATGTGTAACTAGGATTCACATCATGTAATTTAGATCTACAAAGTTTTCTAAATATTTTTGGATCTCATAGATTTCATGGCATGTATCTTTAGTGTGATTCATAATTCTAACTTTTCATTTCATGTATTTAGCTCAGGCTGTGTATATTCATTAGGTTTTAGATTTGAATCTTTCTCAATGTGTAAATGGAATTCACATCATGGACTTGGTTCATGTCATGTAAATGGGATTCAAATCTTGTAAATTCAGTTGGAAAGTGGTCTACTCATGGAATACACATCATGTACTTTGAATTCATGACATGCATCTTTGGTGAGATTCAGGTTTAATCATTATTATTGCAGCTCAGTGTGAAGTTCCTTTCTATTAATTAATTACCATGTTTTCCTTATAATTGATCCACAAGTCATTCTTACCATAATAATATATAAAAAATTAATATCAAACATGAATCTCATATTAAATCAATCAATATTCAATTAAAATTCATATAACAACACAAGAATATATTGATACAAAATAGAGATATCAACTTTAACATAATCCTTGGAGATATTGCGTCCTTAATAACCAAATAAAAAGGCGTAATGTTGAATTATATAAAAAAAATATATGGATCATATGTATTTTAGATATTCCTAAAGCGAAACCTTTAAAGTAAAATTTCACATGGATTGTTACTAAATATCATAACCTGAAACAAAACAAGAACAATATTTATTTAATATAGGTAGTTTGGAACATCCATGGGCACTATGAACCCAATACAAAAATATACATTTAGTATTTTATGATTATTATTTCCAACACTAGATTACTAATACATACGAGAGTGTAAGTTCATAGTTTATTACATAGGTAGGGATGAAAACAAGTTGAGTATTTTTCAAGATGGAGGTACCCAAACTCAAGCTCAGTTAATAAAATGATAAAAAAACTTGAACCCAAACCCATTTAACATTACAAATAAATACCCAAACCTAAATGTGAATAATAAATTTAATATCCATCTAGAACCCAAATCGTTAATTATCCCATTTAATATTTTTTATAATATATTTTTTATAGGGAAACTTGTTTTAAAAGGGTACTAAAATGCCTAAAGGTGGGTGAGGCATGTATACAAGTGAATCAAAATAAAATTTTTCACTTTTATAGAAAAATTAATTAATTTGGATTAACAAATTTTCACTTTTAATTGTTATTATATAGTTGGGGTGGGATGAGGGTGTTTAGTTTTTTGGGATTGGATTTATCAAATGCATCAATCCACCCACTGTTGTAGCCTAGGGAAGGGTAATGAAATTGGTGTGATACAAACATCACACCACTCATATATACCATCATAATAAATTAAATAAAAAATAATTAATATAAATAGATTTGGGTTTAGGGTACCCTATCATAGTTAATCGAATGATACTTGAATCTAAATAGAGAAATGATATTATTGATGAGTTTTGTAGGATCATCACATGATTAATACAGTGGAAGAACCCTTTTTTTGACCAATCTATCATCATAAATCAATACGTTGAGAAGAATATAAAATATAATAGGCATACCTTTATTATAGAGGGCTCCATCTCTATCAATCACGATGAAGTTTTCTTAATGAAGATCACTAAGCTACAACCTAAGGACTCTTTCCTCCATAGGGATGACATCGACTACTAAAATCCTTGAATGCTAAGAGAGGATCCCTGGTCTCTAAAGGTGTGCCATCACCTTCCTCAGTGAAAAAAAGTATCAAGGATAAAGAGAGATTTGACTATAGCTTAACTTAGTTGTACTGCAACCCACACACCCAACAGGAGGATAACTTATTCTTTATATAGGCTCCTTCATGAAATTAAAGAAGATGAAGGTCAACTTCCATCGCATGAAAACCAATATATGTTATTATAATGTATGGTTATTTGGGTCTTTATGATAATTATACATTGCAATGATTATAACACAGTATTCATTCCATAAATGAATCAACTCATAAATTCAGAACTGAAGGAAACTATGTAGATGATATGGCAGTAGCCATGAACTCAGTATTGTAAGCCCATATCTGTGATATGCATCATATGAATTTCAAAAGATACAAATCAATGGATATCATACACCAGTACATCTTTTTTTAGTGAATATACAATAATACTCCACTTGAACTAAAATACCATATGGAATTTATGAAAAACTTCACAAATAATTTTGAATCCATCCAAACTCTTTTAGAAATAGTTTATCAAACCCTCTTCATTTTTGAATAAACATTGTCTAGAATTTAATCCTCATTATAAGGTATAAATATGTGTCCCTACATGCCTTTTAAACATTGAAAACAAATATGAAATCTCTATTTCTTAGATTCAAGAAAAGATATGCCTCTAGAAAAACATTTATAATGCCTCTTAACTTAAACAACCCATAATTACATGATTTATAACAAGGGTTTCACTTTATTATATTTGAGGATATTTTTAGTTTAGAGTTTTAGAAAATTAATAAAAACTCTTATATATCAAATTCAAGGGGGATTATATTGGGATATAAACTACACTGATGGAGGGTGGGGCGGATCAATGTTGGTAAGTCATGAATCAATTTAAACTACTTGAACTTTATCCCTTTTCAATTTACCACTATCACTTGTTAAGGTGAACAAATATCACTTGTTTTCTCTTACATTCTTTCTTTGCTACAACACAAACAAACTCATGCGTACAAGAAACACATCAATTTACAAGGTTTACTACTCAATGTGAGATAGATTTACTTGGTGTGAATTGGATTCCTCTAGGATAAAACAACCCACTAAATTCATCATGTGAGCTAAGACAAGTAGGGTATAACCTTGAGACTCATCTTTGAACATATCTCAACTATAATTTAGTACATATAACACATAGGTGCATCATTAACCTTATAATGATAAACATTTGGATAACAACAAGAGATTATAATACCAATGCATAATTTTTTCTTGTTATAGATGTTATGCCTCTTTCTTCATCTTCTTCCACCTGTACAAAAACATGCAAGGAATTACTATTATTTTATGAAAAGTATCAATTCAAAAAATATCCTTTTTCTTATTCAAACTCTTTATCTTCACAACAAAAAGTGATGGATACCGTTCTTACATAGATTTCAAGACACTTCTTCTCATTTTCCCTTCTTTCTTCTTCTAACTTCAATGCACAACAAGATTGCACTGGTACTTATTCTTCACTTCTACTTGGCAAAATAAAATACCATCTAACATTATAGTGCCTAACTTATATTATTTTTTCAACATCACCATAATTTTATTTTTCTCCATTTAGTTGTGTGTATAGTATTTTTTCACAACATCCCTCCAATTATTTTAGTTTGAATTTGAATTTCAAAATCCAAATTCAAACACAAACTTCTTCTTCAAACTCAGCCTATGGATATTTGTTCCAATAGATCTCATTCATCCAATTTAAATTGGAAGTTATTTTGAGTTAGAATAACCACTAATCTAATAATATATATCAAATTCATCAAGATTATTTGAATCTTCCAATAATTAAAAAAATCACAGTGTGGGAATCTCTATTGTGACATAACACAGTGGTCAAACCAGTTATTTTTTAACTGCCATAACATTCTGTGGTGTGATAAAGGATCTGTGGTATGAAGGCATCCAAAATTACAGTGACAATGAAAACCTACCCAAATTGTTATATGATATGGTCCTCCTTTTATGGTCTTCTCACTATACTAGTCCACTCATTGTGGTGTGGTGGTTCATTACAATATAGAAACCTATACACAAATAGGGTTACCAAAATACAACCTTTCTTCTTTATAGTGAAATATGTCTTCCATATCACAGTACTTATTCATTATAAAATATTTTTGGCATGGTAATATTCTCCATAGTGAAACCACATTTATTCCTCTTCTCCTTGAAGTGTAACCAGTGATACTATAACATAGATACCCCTGATCAAGCCTCCATTGTGACGTGGTCACTCACTCTACGACGCGAGGTCTTGTAGACAGTTTTTCTACCCCACTTCCAAATTCATTATCTATACGATATGTATACCTATGATACAGAGTAGTCTAACTTGATTTCAACTGTCTATGACTTGGACATAAATTACAACACAAAACATCTTCTCTAATTAACTTATATAGTGCATTGCCTTGATTTGTTTCATGGGACTCCTTATGCTACTCCCTTGAATCTACTAGCATCATAAACTCTTATCATGATATATAATCACTTTGAATTAGCTTAATCATTGTCTAAATTTATTCTCCAAACACTTACAAAACTTCATCCTACTCTTATGGACGAACCTTATTCAAAGAAGTCCTTTATCATAGAGATAAACATCTTCATCATGAATATTTAAACTCTATGGAACTTATAATATTCAAACAACAATTACCTTAAATATATCAACTAATTCCAAGGAAATAACATCAAACCAACTCCAAAATCAATCGTTCAAGATATTTCATATAATATTGAAACATTTAGAAACAAGTAGAAACTTTCTTGGGAACTTATTCTCTTATTAAAAAATATTAGATAATTCATCATTAATGATCAGTATTTTATTATCATATCTATTAAACATCCAATCTACCTATTATTTATTAATAGGCTTGGACTCTTCAACCAATAAAATCTTACAAGATACACCATCTTCACTTTAATTCTTCAACATATTGACATCAATGAAATCATTCTTCATTAAAAACCATTGACAACAAATAAAACATACACAAAGTGGGATCAATTATAACCCATTTTTTATTTATTATTATACCCATATAAAATGACGTGTCAATATGTGAAACTAACTTCTTATGAAAATTTACATTTCTCTCCCCTAGACTTGTTAAATTTCATTTCATTCTCTCCCCACATTATTATCAACTAGATAATTTTAATTTCTCTCACACTTATTTAAAATAAATATAAAGTACCTAATAAAGGTTATAAATTAATATCTAAAAAAGAGTTATCAGATCATTCCACTTTAAGTCCAATGATCCATGCTCGGTTTAGAAAACAAGAAGGTTTGATTTAGACAACTAATTTATCCCTTATAAATTGAAATGATACCATATGTACTGAGATTACTCACAAAATATCTTTAATTATTATCTAACTATTTTCAATCCATGAAAAATGATGATACTACTAATTGAGATACCATTTTCCCATAAAACATATCAACCTGAATTTTTTTGCACCCACTTCAACACAAAAGTCATAAACTTTCAAGTAAAAATGGTAGAATTCAAAAACCTTGGCACTTCAAACCTTAAATTTTATGTCATTGATAAAAATAAATTCTCCCCCTTTAATTTATAATATAATTTTGTCTATCAAGGATGATATTCCTATTTAATGAAAATTTTAGCAAGAACCTTCCAGATTATTCAAATTTGCAGGAGATTATAATTTTGACAGCTTCTTAAAAATTATTTATTTGTATCCCACCTAAGGAGATAATCATCATGATATTCATAATGATGAATCTCTTAAATTTATATTTTTCAAGATTTTTATGATGTGAGTACACCAAAATGGAATTCTTCATGTGGCTGTTCAGACTTGAAATCTTCCACACCTTCAATAAGGATGATCACTTCAATGTATTGATTTTAGAATACCTACTTGTGAGAAAAATATAGGATGTGATATTCATATTATTATTGTCCAATGTTGACGAAACCATTTTCAAATTCATCAAATATTATTCTATAACATATTTTTATTTGAATACCAATATAAAAATCATTCAAATATAGAATCTTTTTCATCATTGTTTTCCAGAATCGACAACAATACACTTTATAATGTCCCCCCCAAGAATATGATTTAACTTAAATTCCATAAATTTTAATTATAAATAAAATAATTTTTTTTAAGGGAATAAGGTGGATCTTCTCTGTTTCTTAATGTGAACTACAAGGTTGAGAGGATTTTCTCAACCAAGTTGCTCCATTCTTAATGCTTCTACATTTTCTTCTTAGATCTAATTTGTCCTTTGGTGGCATGGGCATCTTCACATCCTCTTCTTAATTGTGTGAGATATCAGCATTCATTCTAATTATATCTTGAATTATTTTTAAGCCTTCTTCTTACACTAGTAAGATGGTCAAACAACCTTTGGCATTGTGTCCAGTCATCTTGAATCACCCACATAAAACTTATCTAATACCATAGTTTTCATTTTTTAATAACCTCTCATGAAATTTAGGATCTTTATATAGATCCTCATCTTCTATTTTATCAGTATTTTTTCTTATACTTCTTCTAAATTTCTTTATTTCTCACAATCTTCTAGTTAAATTGCCATACATTGTTTTAAAACATTGGCATACTTCTTGGAGTCTCCACATTGATTCTTGAGAGTGATTTTCCCCTTTTTATATAGAAATAATATATAAATTATTGTAATTTCTTTGAATCTAATTTTTATTGAGATTGTTTTCAAATTATATTTCACCTATATTATTAAACTTCTTAGGTGTAATTTTTTGTAACATTTTTTAGTTTTCTCCTAAAGGATGACTCTTACCTATTCATAAGTGGTCTTCTCTGATTGATTGTGATACATGTTGATTTGTGCATGAATTAATTATGTGACCACTACCTTTGAAAACATCACAAAAATCATCAAGTTTTTTAAACGTGTCTGAGTAGAACAAATTCTTTATCATCTATGGATGTCTCTTCTTCTCCAGCTTTATTCCCCTTTAATTAGGATTCCTATTTACTTTTGAATTTAAATGATTATACCAATAATCATGTAAAAAATTCTTGAACCTATTGTATCACAAAAGAAATCCCCACAAATCTTGACCTTTTATTTTTTAAAACATGCTATCCAGATCTGGAAGCTTGTTTCTTTTGGGCTATCTACACTTTTTTTGTGCTTTTATTAGGGAATCGACAATAATATTTATTATTCTATCCTCCATAAACATGGTGGTAGATTACTATTTATTTATTACCATACATACTTTTATAATATTCATATTTAAACCTTCATTTTTTATAGAAATAGATTTAGAACAATCATTACATTGAGATATGGATGATACCTATTTCTTTGAGACTGCTTGAGAAAAATCATAAAATGATTTCATGATATTTTTATCACATAATGGAGGTATTTTGACATGATAATACTCCTTATAATTGTCTGTGATAGTATCTCATTCTTCCTTCAATTTTGATGACTCAATATGTGTCATTTCAAGGTTGATAAATCTAATATTCTATTCAAGACACTTCATATTGAGTACATTATTATGATATTCAATGAATACAAACTTATCTTAACAATCCTTCCTCATCTATCCAACATATTCATAATTAATTCTACTCTTTTCATTTAATAAAGTCTTAAGATCCTTGATCCTCTTGGATTTAATATCCAATTGTACATTCATGACATCAATGTTATTTTTCATATTTTCTTCCAATGCATGAATCCTCTTATAAAACTCTTTACTAGAATAATCCTTCTATTGAATTGTGATAATAAAATCTTCTAAAAATTTGTATCATCTCTCTTCAATCTCCTCATTCATATCTTTTTTGATAGTAACTTATTTTGAGATATTAATACAAGTAAGTTCTCTTTATCTCAATGAATTATTCAAATTATCTAATTTATACTAACTTAAATCTTCCAATTGAGTTTCAAAAACATGATAAATAATAGTAAAATTTTCAATGGGTAAGCCATGCATCATATCCTTTAATGAACCAATAGTGTAACATCCCAGGTAAATAAAGAATAAAGAATTTTCATAATTATTAATATTTACGAATTAAATATTAATTTTATTTTAAAGGGGTTTCTATGTTCGATAGCGTACCCGATACGCAACGATGAGTTTCTTTGAAACTTACGTGGCACACTAGTAATAAAATAATATTATTTTAAATGTTAGTTAACAAGTAGCCGTTGTACTGGCGGGAATGGATAGAAATAACTAAAATATGATTAGATATGTTTTTAAATGTTTATACATTTACCCAATAAAAGATAAAGGCTTAAAATACGGAAAGAGTTCAATTTTAGGCATATATACTCTAATTTTCACTAAAGGTTCACTTATCACCTTTTAATGGTGAACCGTCATTAAATATAGTTTTTATCACTCTTATACATTCTTTTGGACCAAATAAAACTCTTATTAAGAATCGGGACATCAAATTTTACTTTGTGTAATTTTTTTGGTATTTTTCTGATAAAGTTCATTTTTTTAATGAATAGTGTAAAATGTTGTATTTTAATTCAAAACCTCTTTTTAATCTAAATTATTTATATGATTAGATTATTATTTTAATTGGTTTTAAAGTGAAATTAGAAAATATTTTTACCAGTTAATCCAATGGTGGTCATTGGAGTCAATTTCACTTTGAAATTGGACTTAAACTGGTGTCAATCTTTTGATACTTATTGTTTCACAAAAACACGCTATTTGTCATGACAGCGAGAATTAATTATTAAATTAATTAATTTGACTTATATGTTTTGAATTTTGTAAAATGGGCTTCATTTTTGAATTCGGAATATCAAATATATCTTAGGGTGAATTTTTGGTAATTTTCTGAAAAACTTCAATTTTTGATGAATAGTGAAACCACTAAGTGGTAATCAAGCAAACTGATTTTTCAGTTAAATGAAAGTTTACCACTAATGTGTATTGAATTTTGAAAATCCGACATACATGGTTGTCATTAAGAAGTAAAATGTGGTTCAATGAGATTAAAATAATTTTTTGGTGAATAGTAATTTTTTTCATTAATCGCGATTAGAGGTAATTAGTGTAATTTAATGTAAAAATGATATTATAAAAATGTAAAAACACCATAAAACTTGTCCTACACCTATTGGGTGAGTCATGGCCGACCAAGACAAGCCATGGGATAACTTGGGGACCCCATGGAGCCACTTTAGTTGGAAAATTACATTAATATATTTTTATTAAATGTTAAAGTGAAAATGACACTAACATAAATTGTTTTACTAAAATAATTTTTGAGTGGGGTTATACAAGTCCAAATTTTGATTATAAATAGTCATTAGAAAGATAAAAAGATTTACTACATCATAGTATTTTTTTTATAATTTTTAGACATTAAATAAATTAAATAATTTATGACATAATAATGATGCAGCGATGACATCATTATTTGACGATTTAAATAAAATGGAAAGATAATGAAAAATCTAAAACCAACACATGGACAAAACCAATTGGATGAGTGGATTTCGAACCCTTATCACCTTATCCACGAAGTATATAAATGTGGGACCTTTTAAAACCGAAAAACATTTACAAATAAAGTAATATTTCTTTACTTTCCAAAAGTGCCCCTCCTCTCCTCTTATAAAAGGCCCCCACCTCTACCTCATTTCACACACTCCTCAAGCCTTTGGCTCGGCCAAACCCTGCCCATTTACTCTCTCGACATACCTCTACTCATCCTAGAGGATTCACTTTGGGAAGAATCCTTCTAAAGGAAGCCTTTAGTCTCAAATCAAAAGGGAGTTACACTTTTAAAGGTAATTCATTCTCTCTTGTTCATTTGTTTTATTTTGCTTCTCCAACCCTCTAAACTATTTTTATTTACTTCTTTTGTAACAACACCAGTATCTTAAATATACTAGGATGTTGTTATAAGATTATTTCGAGCTACACTCTCACACAACTACATTAAATGGTTAAAGAACATATGGTTTCCGTGGATGGCGAAATTCTGCCTCCCGAAACGATGATTGTTCAATACTCATTTAACACCTTCAAAGGTGGCCATTATGATGTCACTATTTTTATATATGATATATAATATGTTTATTTTTTCTTTAAGCTTCTGTATTTTTCATTTTTGGCATACCTTTATGGTTTCCATTATGGGTAAACACGATATCTTCATTTAAGGAAGTGCGGACTACCGCCCCCTCAAAGTGATGTGATTCGTTAATGCCATATGTGGGACATGTAAAGGATGGATTTAAAGTTATTATATATGATGTTATACTGGAATTATAATATACCTCTATATAATTATTATTTCTTTCCATTAAAGTATGAGATATAAATGAAAGTAGCGTTCATGCGTACGTACGGCTTACCGTCTCCATGAACGGTGCATTTCATTTCTTATCCCCAAATGTAATGTACTATTAAAAGTACATGTATATAATGGATATATATAATTAATGATATATCTAAATGATGAATATAATTCTGGAATTAAAATATACATACCTCTCATTTAGTTTTAATTCCATTAATATGACAAAGAAATGAAAGTAGCGTTCATGCATACGTACGGCTTACCGTCTACATGAACAGTGCATTTCATTTCTTACCTCTAAATGATTATGTAATATTATAAATACATTTATATGCTGGATATATATGATATATATGATATACAAATCAGGAATGTCATTCTGGATATAAATAACCTTTGACCACACGAACAACATGTAATTGTAAGAAGTCCACTTTCGACTTAAGAACCAAATATTGACAAAACAAACATTATTAACTTAAATGGTTACATAATGTTTATAACATGGAAATAAGTGATATAAAAGGAATAATTAACTTTAAAAAGGTTCTTAATAAAGTATAAATTAACTCAAGTTTATTATTCAGGACGTTAAAGAACGATCGAGTCAAGTCGGACCCGAGGTAAGGGAACTTCTTAACCCAACTTCCATTCTTTGGGTTAATCTCCTACTTTCAAATTATGTCATTATATTATTATGTCGTATCTTTTATTTGTACTTTATTTATGTGTACTTATAGTGAATACACATAATATATCTATTTCATTTTAAAAATTATCTTTGTAAAGGACTTCGTCTCAATCTCCTTTCATTGAGGCATATTTCGTTTTATACACAACTTTATTTTATACGGTGTATAAAATCCTTTTACTTTTACTTTTATACAAAAGGAATATTTTTCTACGAAGCGTTTTACAAAACGACAAAAAGGAATGTTTCTTTTAACGTACGCGGCGACAACGACCTTTTCCGCCGCCGCGAGTATTATTTGGTCTTTGGCTTTCTCAACAAGCTGTAATGTTTTTAGAATAAAATAAATACCATATACTCTTTTATGTATTTTGGTATTGAAAATGGTTTTGAAAAAGGATTCTATTTATGTCAATATATTTATGATATATTATCATTCCTTTATATTGGTTTTATGTTTTATGATTTTATATTGGTACTTGGACATTTTAATGGGTGGTTACGTTATAAACCATATGACGGGTGGTGCCGTGAATACCAGGACGGGTGGTTACGTTATAACCTCCAATGCATTGGGTATGGAAGTCGGCCGTATGGCTATTCCATTAAGTATGTATGGAAATTGGCCGTATGGCTATTCCATTAAGTGATATGTGTGGAAGTCAACCGTATGGTTATTCCACTTAAGTATGTTTATGTCCCAAGTTACCTTTATATATTCTATGTGTTCTTTATATGGGTTTTATGGTAATCCTTTGGTTACAAAAAGGTAAGTAATGATACTTTATTCAGTGAAGATTTTTTTTACTACTTCATGAAGGTGAAGGTATTACTTTGATATAGTATACATGGTTTACTTGATGTTTGAAAAACTAACAGTTTTCATTCTTTTTGTATCCCTTACTGAGCTTTTTATGCTCACCCCAAGTGTTTCGAAATGTTTTTCACAGGACTTAAAGTGGAATAAGGTCAAGGATGGGATCAAGGGAATTTCATGCTATCTAAAACATGGAATCTAGACATATTTCTTTTTAAGAGTTTTTATTTTATGGAGACTTAGTAGAAGTGTCTACTTTGTAATCTTTTAAGATGTAATAGTTATGTTCTAATTCTATAAAACTCTAAACCTGAAAAGATCCTCAATGTGAATTATTCATTTAATTCAATATTAAGTAAGGTTTAAGGCTGGGGCCTTATAGTTGGTATCAGAGGTCGGTTTAGACAACTTTAGGAGTTAGAAAAGTGTTAAATTATAATATTATTGAAATGATATAGCATTTACGGATTACCATGTTGCTTCGCCTAAGATATTTCTGTGTTTAGAATGGTTTTCTGCAGAGGAAACAAAGCAGCTATGTTGGGTCGACATCAGGAGGAAGATAACCTTCCAAATCAGCAACCTGAGATGGTCGGAATCGGAACTGAACAGTTTGTTGCAGTGATGGCACAGTTGACTCAGGCTATAAATGGTGGTGGTATACATGCACGAGATCAGCCAGATCAACCACAGAGGAACATGTCAGTGGTGTAACACTTCATGAGGCAACATCCCCCATCATTCAGAGGATCATCTGACCCTGTTCTAGCTGAAGGGTGGATTAAAGCACTGGAGAAGATTTTTGATGTCATGGGGTGTTTAGAAAATCAAAAGGTTAGTCTTTCTATTTACCGTTTTGAAGGTGAAGCTGATCAGTGGTGGTCGATGACGAAAAATATAAAGGATAGTGATGAGATTGAGGATCTTCACTGGGACGAATTCAAAGGTATGTTTCTTGAGAAATATTTTCCTAAGGTGGTTCATCTTAGGATGGAAAAACAGTTCCTAGAATTGAGGCAGGAGGATGATTCAGTGGCTTCTTATGAAGAAAAGTTCACTCGATTGGCAAGGTATGCTCCAAACTTCATACGAGATCTTGATAGTAAAATAAACCGTTTTTACTCAGGGTTAAAGCCAAAGTATCGAAGGGATTTATCTTCTCGTGAGTTCAAAAGTTATGAAAAACTTGTTCGATGTGCGGAGAAGGTGGAAATGGAGTTTGCCGATGATCAGGTGTTCTATGAAAAACAACAGAATAAGAGGTCTAGTTGGCAGGCAAAGGGGAAGAATTCATCAAAGAAGCAAGGAGGTAAGAAAACCAAATATCCATCCTGTGAGAAGTGTGGTAAAATGCATCCTGGAGAATGTTTATCCAAGTCTGGTAAGTGCTTTCGGTGTGGTAAGTCTGGTCATATTGCTCGTAACTGTAAGGAAGATGATCAAGCATGCAATGAAAACCCAACGGTAAGATGTTTTAAGTGTAATGAAATGGGTCATTATGCAAACGAGTGTCCAATGAAGAACTCAACTGGGGGAATGCAGCCAGACTACAAGCAGAAAGGGGTGGTGAAATCCTTTGCAACAACTTCAGCAGATGTTGGGCCATCGAATGAAGTGGTATCAGCTCTAGGGAGCTCAGTATTTTTCGAAGATTGACTTGAGGTCGGGGGTACCATTAGTTGAAAGTAAAAGAAGCAGACGTTCCGAAGACTGCGTTCCGTACTAGATATGGCCATTATGAATTTGTAGTTATGCCTTTTGGGTTAACCAATGCACCTGCTGTATTCATGGACCTTATGAATAAAATTTTCCATGAGTTCTTGGATAAGTTTGTGTTTGTGTTCTGAGGTTTGGGAAGAGATTATGTGTGCCTTGTGATTCGCAGTTGAAGAATGAGTTGTTATGTGGGGCTCATAGTTCTCCGTTTTCAGTTCATCATGGCAGTACTAAGATGTATAGAGATCTGCGGGAGTATTACTGGTGGGATGGAATGAAAAGAGATATTTCTGATTTTACTGTGAAGTGTTTAACATGTCAACATTTTAAAGCAGAGCGGCAGTTACCTAAAGGGATGCTTCAGCCTTTACCAGTGCCAGAGTGGAAATGGGAAAAACATATCCATGGACTTTGTTGTGGGATTACCGAGGACATATCGAGGTAATAATGCAATCTGTGTTATTGTTGATCGCTTGACCAAATCTGCTCATTTCCTTGCTATACGAGATACTTTATCTCTTGATCAACTTTCCCGTTTGTATCTTAAAGAGATAGTCAGGTTACATGGAGTTCCTCTCTCTATTGTATCGGAACGTGATCCCGGGTTCACATCTAACTTTTGGAAAGGCCTTCAGAAGTCGTTGGGTACTGAATTAAATTTTAGTACAACTTTTCATCCTCAATCAGATGGGCAGTCAGAACGAACAATCCAGACATTGGGGGATAGGCTACGAGCTTGTTCTATGGATTATCAGGGAAGTTGGGACCAACATCTTTCTTTGGTTGAGTTTTCTTATAATAACAGCTTTCATTCTAGAATACAGATGGCACCATTTCAGGAATTATATGGGAAGCGGTGTCGAACTCCAGCTTTCTGGGATGAAGTTGGTAAAAGGAAGTTGATGGGACGAGAATTGGTAGAAGAGTTGGCAGAAAAAGTTCAGCTGATTCAGAAACACATGAGAACAGCTCAGAGCAGGCAGAAGAGTTATGCGGATAACCGGAGGAAAGATCTATCTTTCGAGGTAGGTGATCATGTTTTTCTCAATGTTTCTCCTTGGAAAAGTGTGATGAGATTTGGTAAGAAAGGAAAGTTGAGTCCAAGGTTTATTGGACCATACGAAATTCTTGAAAGAGTTGGATCAGTTGCATACCGAGTGGCTTTACCTCCGAATTTATCTCAGGTACACAATGTTTTTCACGTTTCGATGTTGAGAAAGTATATGCCAGATCCATTTCATGTTTTGAGTCCAGAGGTAGTTCAGCTGGAAGAGAACCTATCTTATGAGGAACAACCGGTCCAGATTCTTGACCACAGGGAGCAGGTGTTACGGAATAAGGTGATTCATCAGGTAAAGATTTTGTGGAAAAACCATGTGATTGAAGAGGCAACGTGGGAATCTGAAAATGCTATGAGGGATAAATACCCCCACTTATTTTGATAAGTGAATAAAATTGCGAGGACGAAATTCCCAAAAGGGGGGAAGGATGTAACATCCCAGGTAAATAAAGAATAAAGAATTTTCATAATTATTAATATTTACGAATTAAATATTAATTTTATTTTAAAGGGGTTTCTATGTTCGATAGCGTACCCGATACGCAACGATGAGTTTCTTTGAAACTTACGTGGCACACTAGTAATAAAATAATATTATTTTAAATGTTAGTTAACAAGTAGCCATTGTACTGGCGAGAATGGATAGAAATAACTAAAATATGATTAGATATGTTTTTAAATGTTTATACATTTACCCAATAAAAGATAAAGGCTTAAAATACGGAAAGAGTTCAATTTTAGGCATATATACTCTAATTTTCATTAAAGGTTCACTTATCACCTTTTAATGGTGAACCGTCATTAAATATAGTTTTTATCACTCTTATACATTCTTTTGGACCAAATAAAACTCTTATTAAGAATCGAGACATCAAATTTTACTTTGTGTAATTTTTTTGGTATTTTTCTGATAAAGTTCATTTTTTTAATGAATAGTGTAAAATGTTGTATTTTAATTCAAAACCTCTTTTTAATCTAAATTATTTATATGATTAGATTATTATTTTAATTGGTTTTAAAGTGAAATTAGAAAATATTTTTACCATTTAATCCAATGGTGGTCATTGGAATCAATTTCACTTTGAAATTGGACTTAAACTGGTGTCAATCTTTTGATACTTATTGTTTCACAAAAACACGCTATTTGTCATGACAGCGGGGATTAATTATTAAATTAATTAATTTGACTTATATGTTTTGAATTTTGTAAAATGGGCTTAATTTTTGAATTTGGAATATCAAATATAGCTTAGGGTGAATTTTTGGTAATTTTCTGAAAAACTTCAATTTTTGATGAATAGTGAAACCACTAAGTGGTAATCAAGCAAACTGATTTTTCAGTTAAATGAAAGTTTACCACTAATGTGTATTGAATTTTGAAAATCCGACATACATGGTTGTCATTAAGAAGTAAAATGTGGTTCAATGAGATTAAAATAATTTTTTGGTGAATAGTAATTTTTTTCATTAATCGCGATTAGAGGTAATTAGTGTAATTTAATGTAAAAATGATATTATAAAAATGTGAAAACACCATGACACTTGTCCTAAACCTATTGGGTGAGTCATGGCCGACCAAGAAAAGCCATGGGATAACTTGGGGACCCCATGGAGCCACTTTAGTTGGAAAATGACATTAATATATTTTTATTAAATGTTAAAGTGAAAATGACACTAACATAAATTGTTTTACTAAAATAATTTTTGAGTGGGGTTATACAAGTCCAAATTTTGATTATAAATAGTCATTGGAAAGATAAAAAGATTTAATACATCATAGTAGTTTTTTTATAATTTTTAGACATTAAATAAATTAAATAATTTATGACATAATAATGATGCAGCGATGACATCATTATTTGACGATTTAAATAAAATGGAAAGATAATGAAAAATCTAAAACCAAAGCATGGCCAAAACCAATTGTATGAGTGGATTTCGAACCATTATCACCTTAGCCACGAATTATATCAATGTGGGACCTTTTAAAACCGAAAAACATTTTCAAATAAAGTAATATTTCTTTACTTTCCAAAAGTGCCCCTCCTCTCCTCTTATAAAAGGCCCCCACCTCTACCTCATTTCACACACTCCTCAAGCCTTTGGCTCGGCCAACCCCTGACCATTTACTCTATAGACATCCCTCTACTCATCCTAGAGGATTCCCTTTGGGAAGAATCCTTCTAAAGGAAGCCTTTAGTCTCAAATCAAAAGGGAGTTACACTTTTAAAGGTAATTCATTCTCTCTTGTTCATTTGTTTTATTTTGCTTCTCCAACCCTCTAAACTATTTTTATTTACTTCTTTTGTAACAACACCAGTATCTTAAATATACTAGGATGTTGTTATAAGATTAGTTCGAGCTACACTCTCACACAACTACATTAAATGGTTAAAGAACATATGGTTTCCGTGGATGGCGAAATTCTGCCTCCCGAAACGATGATTGTTCAATACTCATTTAACACCTTCAAAGGTGGCCATTATGATGTCACTATTTTTATATATGATATATAATATGTTTATTCTTTCTTTAAGCTTCTGTATTTTTCATTTTTGGCATACCTTTATGGTTTCCATTATGGGTAAACACGATATCTTCATTTAAGGAAGTGCGGACTACCGCCCCCTCAAAGTGATGTGATTCGTTAATGCCATATGTGGGACGTGTAAAGGATGGATTTAAAGTTATTATATATGATGTTATACTGGAATTATAATATACCTCTATATAATTATTATTTATTTCCATTAAAGTATGAGATAGAAATGAAAGTAGCGTTCATGCGTACGTACGGCTTACCGTCTCCATGAACGGTGCATTTCATTTCTTATCCCCAAATGTAATGTACTATTAAAAGTACATGTATATAATGGATATATATAATTAATTATATATCTAAATTATGAATATAATTCTGGAATTAAAATATACATACCTCTCATTTGGTTTTAATTCCATTAATATGACAAAGAAATGAAAGTAGCGTTCATGCATACGTACGGCTTACCGTCTCCATGAACGGTGCATTTCATTTCTTACCTCTAAATGATTATGTAATATTATAAATACATTTATATGCTGGATATATATGATATATATGATATACAAATCAGGAATGTCATTCTGGATATAAAGAACCTTTGACCACACGAACAACATGTAATTGTAAGAAGTCCACTTTCGACTTAAGAACCAAATATTGACAAAACAAACATTATTAACTTAAATGGTTACATAATGTTTATAACATCGATATAAGTGATATAAAAGGAATAATGAACTTTAAAAAGGTTCTTAATCAAGTATAAATTAACTCAAGTTTATTATTCAGGACGTTAAAGAACGATCGAGTCAAGTCGGACCCGAGGTAAGGGAACTTCTTAACCCAACTTTCATTCTTTGGGTTAATCTCCTACTTTCAAATTATGTCATTATATTATTATGTCGTATCTTTTATTTGTACTTTATTTATGTGTACTTATAGTGAATACACATAATATATCTATTTCATTTTAAAAATTATCTTTGTAAAGGACTTCGTCTCAATCTCCTTTCATTGAGGCATATTTCGTTTTATACACAACTTTATTTTATACGGTGTATAAACTCCTTTTACTTTTACTTTTATACAAAAGGAATCTTTTTCTACGAATCGTTTTACAAAACGACAAAAAGGAATGTTTCTTTTAACGTACGCGGTGACAACGACCTTTTCCGCCGCCGCGAGTATTATTTGGTCTTTGGCTTTCTCAACAAGCTGTAATGTTTTTAGAATAAAATAAATACCATATACTCTTTTATGTATTTTGGTATTGAAAATGGTTTTGAAAAAGGATTCTATTTATGTCAATATATTTATGATATATTATCATTCCTTTATATTGGTTTTATGTTTTATGATTTTATATTGGTACTTGGACATTTTAACGGGTGGTTACGTTATAAACCATATGACGGGTGGTGCCGTGAATACCAGGACGGGTGGTTACGTTATAACCTCCAATGCATTGGGTATGGAAGTCGGCCGTATGGTTATTCCATTAAGTATGTATGGAAATTGGCCGTATGGCTATTCCATTAAGTGATATATGTGGAAGTCAACCGTATGGTTATTCCACTTAAGTATGTTTATGTCCCAAGTTACCTTTATATATTCTATGTGTTCTTTATATGGGTTTTATGGTAATCCTTTGGTTACAAAAAGGTAAGTAATGATACTTTATTCAGTGAAGATTTTTTTTACTACTTCATGAAGGTGAAGGTATTACTTTGATATAGTATACATGGTTTACTTGATGTTTGAAAAACTAACAGTTTTCATTCTTTTTGTATCCCTTACTGATCTTTTTATGCTCACCCCAAGTTTTTAGAAATGTTTTTCACAGGACTTAAAGTGGAATAAGGTCAAGGATGGGATCAAGGGAATTTCATGCTATCTAAAACATGGAATCTAGACATATTTCTTTTTAAGAGTTTTTATTTTATGGAGACTTAGTAGAAGTGTCTACTTTGTAATCTTTTAAGATGTAATAGTTATGTTCTAATTCTCTAAAACTCTAAACCTGAAAAGATCCTCAATGTGAATTATTCATTTAATTCAATATTAAGTAAGGTTTAAGGCTGGGGCCTTATAAATAGATAACTCTATTAACCTACGATCACAACCAATTGAATCTTCTTATTTTGGAAATTTTAAATAAGTATCTTCACATAACTTAGTATCACTTATATCCCTTAATCCCCTTGAGGTAGAAGGGTTTTCAATATCCTTTATGGTACATTGAACCACATGTTCTTCTCCTTCCAAGATAAACCTATCTTCCTTGCTCAGAGCACTTTAAAATTATTCCTATTTTTACAAGAGGGATATCTTCCTCATCTCCTTCTTCTCTTTATTTTCCCTATTTATAAAATTCATGGTAGAAACTGAGTTCTAATCTAACATATAAATAATTTAACCAAAACTTTACTTAATTATAATTTTGAAAAAGAAACTTCAAATCTTTAAAGAGAACAATTTTAAATTGAGAATCCAATAGAGGTGAATTTTTCCATTTGATACCAACTGAGGGGGACTATATTGGTATGAAATACACCGAGGGGTGGGGGTGAATCAATGTTGAAAAGTCATGAATTAATTTAAACTACTTGAATTTTATCCCCTTTCAATTTACCTCTATCACTTATCAAGGTGAATATATAACTATTATTATCTCTTTATTTTTTTCTTTTATGTAGTATAACCAAACACACACACACAATAAATGAAAAAATTTACAAGGTTCACCAATCCATGTGATATGACTAGTTCTTAGTGTGAACTGGATTTCTCCATGACCACATAACCCACTAAATTAATCCTGTGATATATAATGGGTAGGGTATAAACTTGAGAATTATGTTTTCACATCTCTTGACTATGATTCTGTACATCTCATACACAGGTGAAAAATGCAACTTAAAATTATAAACATTTAGATAACAACAATAGATTCTGATACCATTGTAGAATTCTGTCTTGTTGTAGATGTGCTAATTCTTTCTTCTTCTCCTTTTACTTTAATAACAACATTCAAGGACTTCCTTTTCTTGTATGAAAAGTATCAATGCACAAAATTTCTTATTTATTATTCACACTCTTTATATTCATAGTAGAAAGTGATGATTTTCTTTCTTACACATATTAAAAGATACTTCTTCTTCTCCTTTCATCTTATTTATTCTTCTAATTTAAGTGCACAATAAGATTTCACTAGTTATACATCTTTTATTCTACTTAGAACACTAAAAATTATCTCTAATATCATAGTGAATGTAACATACTTACTACAACCACCAAGTCTGAGTTAGAATGCTAAATAACCTCATGCGTGCCTCCCCGTATGCAAGAGGTTACCGACTAGCAGTGAGGGTCTCAAGTGAAACCTTGGGGAGGCTATACTCTCTGTATCATGTCATAGGATTGATAATAATGAATAAACCAAATAATAAACAATCAAAGTAAATGATTAAATAATATAATGATATACATATAAGAGCTCCTAAAGTGGTATGCTTGTCCATAGTATAAACAATTAGACGAATAAAAGATAAAAGTAAATAAACAACTATCTGCGGGGTACTCCGGTGTCTGTCCTGGTCTGCTCCATCTCCATGCTCCACCACTCAACCATCTACCATAAGTCCCATGCACTTCATTGTATCTCTGGTTAAAAAATCTACAAGCATATCAAAATACCCGAGTAGGGTGTGAGTACAAGACTCAATAGGACACCACCAATGCGTACTTACCATAAGTGCACAAAATATATTTAATAGTGTATATCATGACATAAGTAAATTCTCAGTAAGCATACATGTGCTGAGACATTGTGCACTTACCAAGCCACCATGAATCCCATACCCACTTGCTTTGTTTCGTTTTCAGTAAGAAATTCAGGAACACATGTACCTCTATCAAGGTCACATAGATCACCCACCCTTCCAATGGTTGTTACAGGAACACCATACATTCTATCCAGTATATCTTTGGTCCAATTATCCTTTTAATCACTCATGACCCAAGTTCATGAGAATACATGACCAATATCTGCCAACAAGGCACTATGCTTTCCCCTCTATAGAGGTATCCACATCTGCCTTTAAGGACGTTAGGACTATGTTAGGATGGGTAATCGACCACTAGACCACATAACTCCCACCTTCAAGGCTCCTCCTATGAATCTTAGTATCAGGAAACTAGCCACTATGATTTACCCTCTATAGGGGTAGCCACACCCACTTTTAAGGATGTTAGGACCTCATCGAGATGGGTAACCGACCATTGGACCATGTAACTCCCACCCTCAAGGTTCCAATTGTGTATCTTAGTATCCTCCAGCTAGACACTATGATTTCACCTCTATAGGGGTATCCACACCCGTATTTAAGGATGTTAGGACCACGTCAGGTTGGGTAACCTCATACACCCAACCTCAAGGCTCCACCTAAGTATCTTGGTACCTGCAACACAATTCCACAGGCTATGCAACACACAAACAAAACATGTCATGGAAAGGAATGGTAAGTCACACCAAGATCAAAGTCAAGATAATCACACATAAACAAGTATGACCACGACTACTCACACACCCACATGAAATTCATCACAAAAGTGAGTTAGTCCAACATAAACATCACATCATATATATATATGGACCAAAATGGGAAGGAACCTTTTACCTCATGGTTGTCAAAGTCGACGTAGAGGTTTACAAAGGTTATCGCCGCCCAAACCATGCTCAAACCTAACCATAAGACAATCACATGCCAATGAATCCTTGAACCATCCCCACTTCAAAATTATTTAGAATTATCACTATCTTTTATAATAAAAAAATATTTAATTAAATCATAATAAAACACCTTGCCACCTTCAAAAATAATCTTAGGAACAAATTTCAACTCATCTCAAAGAATCCAACGGAACCGATGGTACATCAATTCGATCAATATTGAAGAAGATATCAAGGAGAGAAATTTAGAAGAATAAAACAGAATATGAGAGAGAGAGAGTAAGAGAGAGGGGAGCAACATGAAAAATAATGGGATTCCTACCCATTCCATGTGCACCACCTCATATCTAGTTTATAATACTTTTTCATCAATCAATTTAGTAACATTTATTTATTGCATCACCTATTTATTACTTTTTACTATTAATTCCATACATCAACCCATCATGATATTGGGTGTTTCGTGGACCTATACCATGAGACTGAATTAAATATTCAACACTGGTCTTGAAATGACTACCTCAATTTTAGGGTCATACTATTGCTGACAGCGTGTCAATCTAACACAGTACAAAGAAGTTACAGCGAAATGAGATTTTAACAATAATAACAATGATATTAATAATTTAATATTAATATTAATATATATATTTTAAATACTATCTAAGACACATTAGGCTCTCTATGTGTGCTACACCCATTTATAGTTTAATCTATTTAGTATTATCACTTTTCATTTTATTATGATATTATTAAATAAATGGGATATTAAATCCCCACATCTCCAGACAATCATGAAGGAGGTGGTGCCCCTTCATGTTTATTTTATGTGCAATCTATCTCCAAGCACCTATTCATCCCCATTTAATTTATTAATTCCTAATTTTATTAATATTACAAATAATAATAACAACACACCATTAAAATATTATATTTCATAATTAATAATAATAATAATAAAAACAATTATTATTTTTATTATTAGTTATATCTAATCATTATCACCATTTACATTTTAACAAAAAAACCGTCATTAAATACCATAAATTTAAAACATCCATTTAATCCACGATTCAATGTAAAGTCAATGATGAAATATCTAAATTCACCCATTAATGACGTTTCAAATCTTAAATCGGTCCAAATGGTGTAAATTAAAGGTTTGAAAAATTTTTGGTGGGAAATAATGGTTTTTGAAGCATAAGGTTGGAGATAAGTGAAATTCCTTTTAAATAATTAAATAAAATTAATTATTTAACACAAAAATTAACCAACACCTAACACCCGTTGTGCATAGAAGTTATGCCCTATCTAGGGAAAACCCCCCATTCTAGACATAATGGTGGCCTTATATTTCTAAAATGATGAATTGTTTGAGAGATATTAATTATTTATTATTTAAAAAATGGATTAAATAAATAATTAAAAATAAAAAACATTTTATCGCATGCGATGTTGCCAAACACCCGACGCGCATAAAAGTTATACTCCGCCTAGGGTAAACCCCACATTTCAGACCTAACTGTGGTCTCAGATTTGTCATAAGATTCACCATTTATGAGATATTAATTATTTAATGTAAAAAAAATGGATTAAAAATTAATTAAATATAAAAGTGGTTATTTTTGTGAGCGAGCCATCCAAACGTCTGATGCTTAGAAATGTTATACCCCGCCTTGGGTAAAAACCGCATCTTGGACCTATCAATGGTTTTATATTTTCCATACGACGTACCATTTGAGATATATTTAGTTATTTTCAATAAAATAATATATTAAATATCATTTAATAACTTTATCTCATGAGCGAGACATCCAAACATCTGACACCTTCAAATGTTATAATCCTCCTAGGGTAAAAACCGCGCTTTGGACCTAACGGTGGTCTCAGATTTCTCATATGACACATCATTTTAGAGTTATTCAATTATTTTGAATAAATTGTGCATGCTTAAAATAATATATTTAATATTTTTATTCAGTCTTTGCCGAGCCATTGCGGGCCTTAGAATCTCGTACCAAATTAGTGTCTGACTCCAAAAATATTCCATTGAATATTTCAAAGTGTTAACTATGATTTTTCTCTTATGCACAACCTTTAACACATTCTTAAGTTATTTCAATAATAAACCATTTTTTTTCATTTAAGATATTAATAATTTATCACAAGAGGGTTTTTATTATCATTGTAAAAATCGGGATATTACAATTCTTCCCCTCTACTAACTTATCGTCCTCAAGAAGTATCTCTAGCAGTTTTGCTCAAACAGCTCAGACCACCGAGCTCGAACGTCACACTCATGTTTTCAAATCTATTCCTGTTTTGTCCAATAAGATGCAACAGGTTCCAACTCAACGTCCTTGCAATCTATAATATGCACAGGATCGGGCATGTACCTCTGAAGCTGAGAAACATGGAACACATCATGCATACCTCAATAGCGAGAAGGTAGGTCCAAATGATACGCTACTACCCCTATCCACTGAGTGAGTTCCTCATCAGTCTCTCACTAAACGAAGCACCGACTATCGCTCTCTAATATACAAGGGTTTTACGTCATCGTTCAATGACGTATTAGAGGAAGGTAAATTACACTACCACATAACGGGGTAAAGGCAGCACCTCATTTTATCAGTGCTAAGAAGAAAGCATTGATAAGGGGGGGGGGGATTTATCAATGCTAGCTAAAAGTGCAGATAAATCTACCCTTTATCAGCACTAAAAAACGCTGATAAAAGTGTACCCTTTATCATCACTTTTCTTAGCGCTGATAAAAGTTTTTAATAAAAAATATTATTAATTTATATAAAATTATTATATTTATATTAAAAAATAATGTTTATTTGTATACATTAAATAAAAAATTCATGTTTATAATTAATATATATATTTTAATAATTCAAATATATATATAATGTTTTAAAAAAAGTATTTCTCAGATTATAATTATATATATATATATATTTAAATAATTATAATATTATAATAAATTTCATTAAATAATAAATATATTAATTAGATTTATTATATTTATTATATTTATTAGATTTATTAGATTTATTAGATTTATTATATTTGTTATATTTATTATATATTTATTATATTTATTTTATTTATAATAGATATATATATAAATACATTTTAAATATGTATATTTATAACTACTTATTAAATAAATATATATGTTTATAATGAATTTGGTCAATAAATATATTGATCATGCGTGAGTATAATTGACATGCATATATGTTATGTATTATCATAAATGTTCATTTATACATTACACCCTTCTTATTATTCATGTTGTCCATAAGTGATTACTCATTTTTTATTATGTATACTTTACTAGGTATATGATTAATTCATGTTACACATATAAACTATCATGTTCTAAAAAATACTTATAAAATTTCATTAAATATATTTAAATAATAAATCTATTTATTATATTTATAATTATTAAATTTTAATTATATATAAATAATTTTTAATTAATATATTTATTTTTAATTATAATTATAACTATAGATATATATTTAAGTAATTATAAAATTAAAAAAATACATATATAATTTTATAAATATATATAAAAATATATTTATTTATAGTTATAATTATAACTATAAATAAATATATATATGTAAATAATTATAAAATTTTAATAAATATATCTATTATACTTATAAAGTTATAAATATATATAATAAAATAAATATATTAATAAATATATACAAATATTTATAAATAAATACTAATAGTTATAATTATAATTCCTAAATAAATATAGATATATTTAAATAATTAAAAAATTATAATAAATATATTAATTATATATATTTATAAAATTTTAAATATATTTGTTATAATTTTATAATTATTTAAAAATATATATATTTATAATTACAAATATAAATAAATATTTATTTATTATAATTTTTAATTAAAAAAATATATATTTATTTATAGTTATAAATATAAATTAATTTATAGTTATAAATATAAATAAATAAATAATTATTTAAATAATTATCAATTTATAAAAAATATATTTATTATTTTCATATATAATGTTATATATAATTAAATAAATATATTTATAAATATATAAAAATATTGATAAATAAATACAAATATTTATATTTATAATTATAAATAAATACTGATATATTTAAATAATTATAAAATTATAATAAATATAATAAATATATATATTAATAAAATTATAAACATTAGAAATACAAAATTTTTATAATTTTGTAATTATTTAAATAAATAAATAAATAAATAAATAATTATTTATAATTGTAATTATAAATAAATATCTATTCATTAAAATAATTATAAAATTAGAACAAATATAGTTATATATATATAATCTTATAAATATATATAATTAATATATTTATTATATATATTTCTAAAACTGTAAATATAATAAGTATATTTCTTATAATTTTATAATTATTTAAATTATAATTTTATAAATATAAATAAATAAATATATATTTTTAGTTATAATTATAGATAAATAAATAAATATTTATCATATATATAATTTTATAAATATATATAATAATATATGTTTTTATTAGTGATTTTTTAGTGTTGATAAAGATAGGCCTTTATCAGTGCTATAATTTTAGCGCTGATAAAAACACCTTTTATCACCGCTTTTTTAACGCTGATAAAGACATGTTTTATCAACAATTTTTTATTTTAGATCTGATAAAAGATCCACCAGGTTTTATAAAGAAACTCTAATAGTCGTCTCCTTTCTCACACCCCTCAAGCTCTGGCAGAAGCCAACCATTGCACCACCGACCCCTCATCCGCTGCGACCCTCCTCTACCGTGAACACCCCTCTGCCGCGAACACTCCTCTAGTGCAAACACTCCTCTGCCGCGAACCCTCCTCTACTACGACCCCTCCTCCACCGCGACCACTCCTCCGCCGTAAACCCATTTCTGTCGCGACCCCCATCCAAACTTTCTTAAAGCCCTTATACCTCAATCTTTGGGTGGTTTTGACTCTGATTCTTTAAGGAAACATCAAGTAAGTCTCGTTTTTCTTGATTTCTCCCTCTTTTTAGGGTTTCTCTTCCTTCCTTCTTGAGTTCTTATTTTCCAATGGGTTATTTGAAATAATGTTGGTTCGATCTTCTATTTGTTGGGGAAAATATTCATGTTTGAGTTTGGATCTTGCCTTAATAGGGTCTTGTTGAGGTGTGGTTATGGTTTCACACTGATTTCCAAAGGTTTCCAAGTGTGAGGTAGGTTATTCCATACTTTTACATTATTAGATGATTTTTATATGATTTCCTGTTGGCTTATATGTGTTCCATGGATTATTCATGTGGTGAAAAACATGTTTTGGAAATGGTTTGACATGAATATGTGATGAAAGTCGGTTTTTGAAAAGAAATTGGTTGTATTTCTTATGTGATTTGTAGTGGTGTTCCTTAATAATGTTTTATGCTTTGTGTGAAAGGTGAAAATTGTTATTTCAAAAGAGATATAATGGTGAAAATGTGTTGAAAATGGATTTCTCCAAGGGAAATGGATTTTTAGTGTGTGTTGGCTTCCTTGTTGTGTAACTTAAATACATCTTTGAATTGTGGAAGTAATGTGAAGAATGTTATAAAATAGTTTTTATGTGAGAATGATTTTAAAAAGTATATTTTCCCAAATGCTTGAATTATTGTTTAAGATCCTAATACGAAGGAGATAGTTTGATCGCATCAGTGAGACATACTCTGAATTTTCCATTATTTGGTTTTTATTTTTTAGGTATTTTCAATGAATATAAAGTGACCCACCACCGAGTGACAATAGTTTCTAGATCAAAGGAAGTTTTTATTGCCTTTTTATTCTATCCACAACCATATTCTATGTAGACCATATTTTGGTGGAGGTGCCTCCTTTTACTATACATGAATCATACTCCTTGATCCCTCCTTCTTATACACATCCACCTTTAATGATCAACATCATTGAGGCATGTATTTCTTCTCTCTTGGATCTGGATTCTCTTGGACACACCTTTTAAAAAAATTTCCAATGCATTCATCTCATGGTTTCCCATTATACTAAACACCTCGCTTCTAACTAATTCAAAATCAATGTAACTTTTGAACTCTCCAAGATTAGAAAGGCCATTATCCCCCAAAGTTTGAATCCTCCACCATTGAATATCAATCCAAACATTACCCATTTCAATGGCACCACCACTTTGTTACTAGTGAAATTTCACTGAATCTTAGAAAACCACTTCACTAGGGAAACCTAGTAGTCTTCAAACCAATACTTTCTATAGAGTGTTGATAAAATAATCACCATATGTTATGTAACCAAGCTCTAATACCACTTTTTGGTTGCTAATATTATAATAAGAAAAATATTTGGTACCTCTAGTTAGATTTTGTATACATCAAAAATCATAATGTTAAACCCCCAAAACATAAATTAAACCCCTGAAACTTACAAATAGCAGAAGAAATTCCAGAACATACCTGAATTGAAACAAATCCCCAAAAATGATATACCATAACATAGAAGTAAAGATATAGCTAAGCCACTACATCAGATCTCTACCTTCTAGTTCTAGTAACATCATGGTTTTGAAAATACCTCCCCTAGAGGAAAATGAGAAATAATGAATAAACACATGACATAAATGGAATAAGCACACCACATGAAAATTATGTTGTTTGGATGAAAATCCTAATTCATAGGGGAATACATTGATACATTTATTAAGGGATAAATTGAGTTATAAGGGAAACATATCTTTTGTTAGCCCTACCAATCCAAAGCTACATGAGACACTTTCTGGACACCCTAGTCAAATAACCATAACAACACATGTAATGAATCCTTCCACCTGTAAGCACTCTATGGTGAATCCCCTCAAACGGACAAATTATATAATTCAAGTTATTATCAAATAATATTTTCTTCTCAACATAGTTTTATATCTAAATATCTAAATTATTATTTTATTACAACTTTAACAAATTATATGAATGAATTAATAACTATTGATATTCAATGTTATTAAGTGGTCATGACATTTAGATTGATGCATTCATCAAAGGTACCTAACCTAGATTTTCTTTATGAAAATTTATTTAAAAGGTTATAGACTATTTTTGGACTTGATGTTGTTAACTTCATGAATGAGTTTTAGAGAGGTAAGAATTATCTTGAGACTTATAATGATACTCCCATCACTTTGATTCTAGAGGTTAATGATATGAGTTCAGTTAAGGATTTTAGAATGACTAGTCTTTGTAATATCATTTATAAAGTCTTTTTTTAAGATTTTAGAAAATAAAATATGGAAAATCATACCATATATTAGTTTAGTACCATAGTTTTTTTCTTATGTTAAAGTGTTATATAATACTGTAGTCTCCATGAAGTAGTCTTCAAGCATGAAAAATATTTGGAATGTAAATCCTTACTCATTTTGATTAATTCAACCAAAAGGAGAGGCTTCATAACATAGCCTCAATTTTTTTATATAGGAATTAGTTAGTGAAATATCCTATAGATGTGGTAATTTTGAAAGATATTATTTTTAGAAGTGGATGTTGTAATGGTAAGTAGTCTAGAAGTTATGAATAAAAGTTGTGGATTTTTAAATATGTGTTTTTCAATGGTGATATGTTAAGGTATTATACTTATTTTATTAAGAAAATGTTTTTGGAATGTAAGATTCATTCATTGAAAAGTAAGAGTGATATTAACTATTCATCAAAAGTGAAAGGTTTTAGCTGGACATGATACAGGTGTTAGAAATTCCACATGTTCAATGGGGAGACTTCCATGAAATTTTGGAAGTCAGTGATACTGGATGAATAGATGATACTTACCATAAAAAAGTGGGACAATATTCATAATAAACATGTGATAGAGGTGATTTTGGAATACTCATTGAGAAGAAAAATAATTTCACAAGAATATTTGGAACATGAAATTAGAGTTTTATTATGGTGATTTTGTTAGGGGTTCACTTTTATTACCAGAGGGTCAAGTGGGATTCTTTCTGATTGGAAGCTCTAAGAAGGAATTAACCAAAAATGTGGTATGGTTCCTTTTATTAGATGTTCATGAGAGATCCTTCTAATATCTTAATGGGATATTGATGAAAATACTAATCTTAACCACAAATGATCTAGGTAATGAGTATGGATTATATTGTGATATATCAGGAGTCAGGATTTGAACAGTTCCAGTCCATGATAGTCATGTGGTTGCTTATGGCTCCAAACAGTTAAGAACAAATAAGAGAAACTTCTCAAATCCGTTCCTAGATTTGGATATAGTGGTGGTTTCTATGAGGTGTTATTGAAATACACTAAAAAAAGTGTTTAAAATATATTTAATCACAAAGTGAAATGAACCATTGATAGCGGAGAAGGTATGAGTACCTATAGTACTTTAACTTTGACTTAATGTATACCCTCAAGAAGGGGAACATTTTTTATAATGTACCATATTAGAAGGACCAATTTTAAGTAGTACATGATTCAAGCATCAAGTGGAAGATGATTTTACACTTTAAAGAGACATGAATTTATGTTCAAAAGTATCATTGTCAAGTGTCACTTATGTTTTTATCTCTCACTTATTCAATCCTAAGTAGTATTACAATAGTAAACTATGGGATTCATACTATTTATTCATGAGAGACATGATAAACCTTTTATAGCTTTATATTTTGTAAAATGTTGGTTATTTTTGATTCATTTATCCTTTATAAAGTGCCTCTCTTGGGATTTATGTATTTATGAAAATGATTAAATTGATATTTTAAAATGATTCAAGTGTTTTTAAATGTTTCTTAAAAAATTATATGTTTTCAACATACCTTTTTTTGGTTTTAAATACCTTTAAAATGATTTAAAAACTTTCCATGGACTTAGGTTTCATGAAAAGTGTTTGTCAACTCATCTGATTGGCTTTCAGAAAGGGATGTGAATGTTTTGAAAGCGTATGTAATGTTGTATTCATTTTAACAAGGGGAATGTGAAGTTTTAAATGAAAATTTGTAAAATATAGAGGGTTTTAGTTCATTTTAAATGATTAATATTTTTGGGTCATGAAGTTGCCTTGACTGCTTTAAAATAAGGGAATTGGGGGTTTGAGAAAGAGTGTTTGAAACTGATTGGTTTATTTTAAAAGGGCATGTTATTTTAAAGAGGAATTTGTGTAAATGGTTGTTTTTTAATGGGATTTCAATTGTGATTTAATATATAGTTTTCAAAGGAGACATAAATCTATATCTTTTTTTATCCTTGGTTAATTTTTATATTAATGTTTTGTGTATTTATTTTGTTAAATACTAATATCACTGAATCAAATAGGATGTATATGAATGAAGAATTGATGGATGCCAATCATTTGAAAAAAGAGTATGAAGATAGAGTGAAAGAGTTCATCAAGTTTTCAAAATATCATGCATATGACCCTTCTAAAATCCTTTTTCTATGTTAACGCTATTGTTATTCAAGACAAATTAGTCCAAAGGAGTTGGAAGAACACTTGATCTATCACAGAATAGATTGAAGTTATAAATGTTGGAATAAACATGGGGAAAAAGTGAATATAGCTAGTAAGTGGGATAAAACTGCATTTTATAGATCATCTGATATGATTACAAGTGTGGAAAATGAATAAGACCGTATTGAGGATGTTATTATAGATGTGAATGATAATGAAGATCATATTGAGGAAATGATAAGGAAAGTTGAAGATGAACTTCATGATTGCCCAAAAATGTTTGAGAAGTTAAAGAGTTGTGCAAAGATTCTATTGTATAGTGGTTGCACTAAATATATAGCATTGTTATCCATATTGAAGTTGTATAATTTGAAAGTAGGAAACAAATGGAGTGATGTCAGTTTTATGGAATTAAATGCTCTCTTGAATGACATGATCCCATAAGATAATGAGCTCCTGAGCTGAACATATGATGTGAAATGAATGCTATGCTCGATGGGTATGATCTATGAAAGAATACATGCCTTCCTGAATGACTATATATTGTTTCACAAGGACCACAAATAACTTAGATAATTCCTAAAGTGTAATGATTCTCGATACAAGAAAGATGAATCCGATCCTATGAAAGTTTTATGGTACTTTCCAATCATTCCATGTTTTAGGCGCCTATATGGAAGTGAGGAGACTACAGGGCAATTGAAGTGGCATATAGAAAGAAGAAATAAATATTGGAAACTATGTCACTCAAAAGACTCTCCTTAGTGGAATAAAATTGATCATGAGTATCCTGACTTTGTAAACGAGCCTAGAAGCCTTCATCTTGCATTATCTATAGATGGAGTGAATCCTTTTGGTTTTCAAAGCAGCACTCACAATACATGGCTAGTTATGTTGGTAAATTATAACTTTCCACTGTGGTTATGCATGAAACTAAAACACATCATGTTATCTATGCATATATCAGGACCAAAATAACTAAGTAATGATATTGATGTTTATTTGGATCCATTGATCGAGGATTTGAAATTATTGTGGGATTGAGGCGTTACATTGTATGATTCTTATAGAAATGAAGATTTCACATTTATATCCATCTTGTATGGGATGATAAATGAATTTTCTTATTATGGGAATTTTTTAGGATATAGCATTGAAGGAACTCTTGGGTGTCCTATCTGAGAATAAGATACATTGTCAATTAGGTTGAAACATTCATCGAAAACTGTGTTTCTAGGAAATCATAGATTTCTACCCCGATGACATAAGTACGGATCTTGGACAACATCATTTGATGGAATTTTAAGAGAATGTAAACACCATATCCACTAACAGGTGATCAACTATTTAAGAAATAAAATATGTGGATATTGCTTTTGGTAAACCATTTTCGAAAAACCTTACAAAAACCGGTTGGAAGAAGATATAGGTTTTTTTTGAATTACCATATTGGAATTGTCCATACGTCAGAAACTTTCTCGATGTTATGAATGTTGAAAAAATTTATGTGATAGTGTCATAGAAATGTTTCTAAATGCACAATAAAAAACAAATGATGAAATTAAGGCTAGGTTGGACATGGTTGACATGGGAATATGAGAAGAGTTGGCACCAATGAAGGGTGAAAAATGAACTTTTCTTCCTCAAACTACTTACACTCTTTCCAGGATGGAGAGATATCAGTTTTGAAACTTCTTGAATGACATAAAGGTTCCCGAGAGGTATTCATCGAATATCAATAACGTCATGTCAATGATTTATTTAAAGTTAAATGGTATGAAATCACATGGATGCCATGTTTTGATACAAGATCTAATGCCTATAGATTTACATTTTATTTTTTCCAATAATTTCTATAATAAATTAACCAAACTCTATTTCTTCTTTAAAGTTACATACAGTAAAGTAATAGACCCGATGAAATTGCTGAGCATGGAAATATAAATTGCTGTCATATTATGTGAATTGGAAATGTTCTTCCCACCAACATTCTTTTATATGACGGTTCATTTAATGGTTTACTTGGTGAGAGAGATTCGACTATGTGGTTCTGTACACTATTGATGGATGTACCCCATTGAACGATATATGAATATTTTGAAAGGTTATATCAAAAATTGAAGTCGGCCATAGGGTTGTATTGTGGAGTGATATATTGTTGAGGAAGCTATTGAATTCTATACCGAATACCTGTTCAGTGTGAAAATCATTGGTCTACTAAAATACCATCACACTAGGTGACTTGAAGGTGAAGGAATTTCTGGAAGTTATATTGTCACAATCAATATTACAGATCAAGAGTAAGTTCACCTTTATGTTTTGCATAATAGTTTGGAGGTCTCCCCATATGTTGAAACCCACAAAAAAATTCTTAGTAATTTGAATCCATCAAGGGATGAAATATGGATATCAAATACACATAATCAACAATTTATAGGATGGTTTCAGGACCATATTTTAAAAGAGTTAGATGAAAATCCAGATTCAATTTTAGAATGACTTCGATGGCTAGCCAGAGGAACAAGTGTGTATGTATTATCTTACAAAGGTTATGTAATTAATGTCTATACATTCTATACAAATGAGAATTATGAAGATATTACCATGAAAAATAGTGGATTTACAATAATGGATAAAGTGATTCATGTTTCTGATACTAAGGAAAGAAATCTAATTTATGTGAATATCTCATACTTTGGCATCATAAAAAAATATGGGAGTTGGATTATATAACATTCTAAGTGCTGATTTTTCAATGCAATTGGGTTGATAATAAGAGTTCCATTAAAATAGATGAATTGGGATTCATGAAATTTGATATTAGTAAGGAAAGGTACAAATAAAAACCATTTATAATGGAATCACAGACAATACAAGTATTTTATGTTACATTTCCCAAAAACCAAAAGTGATCAATTGTTCTATTATCAAACAAAACCACTGAAGGGTAAGATAAAAATTTAACTGAGGATGATCCTTTTATTAGGACGTTGTAATCATTTCACAGTGGTCCCAATGTAGATGGTGTTTTGTATGTTAGAGGAGACCACAATGAAGGGATTTAGATCATCGATAGAGGGGTAAAATCCCTTCAACCTTTAAAAAAGAAAAAGAGAGTTCGATATTTACTTTACATTTTTTTGTAGTATACATCATGTTATCTCATGTTATTATCCATTTTTTGCTACATTTATGTACTCTAAATTAAATGTTAAACCACTTCTGTAGATAATGAATTCTGTATGTGCTAGTGCTCCTAATACATAGGAACAATAGGTCTCTCAACCTGCTAATTCTTGTAGTGTATAAGAGTGACCTTCTTCATGTGATAGTGATCCCATTCCCAAGGAAATATAGGTCTATAGTGTAGAGGTACAATAACCATATTCATGTGCCAATGCCATCACTCCAGAGGAAAATATTGATGATGTTGATTCTGGGGAAATGGTAGGAGACAAAGGACTGACATCACAGAAAAAAACGAGCTCTTTAGTTTGATGGTGTTAGAAAAAATCCTTAAGAAAAAAGCTAAAGGCATCAAATACGAGGTCAGATGGAATGAACAAGGTCATCATGTTAACCCCAACAGGGCCATGTTCAATAGTTATATTGGAATCGTCACCCAACAATGCGTGTTGATTGACATAGATTCATGGCACCATGTTGTGACCAAGCTTAAGACACTAATGTGAGAAGATATTACAGTAACATTATGATATCATTTATTTATTTTACTAAAAAATAATATAATAAAACATTGAATTACTCTTCATCATCCATTGTAGAGTGAATTTATAGTAGATGACTCCCACAAGAAGTATGTATTAATTCTTACTAGAAGGATTCATAGAGGATTTCACAAAATCCTAACAAGACATCATATTAAATATGTTTAAGGGAAAATAAACCCATTCCCACCACTTATATATGCACACCTGATAACCCAAGAAGCATGGGATGCGTTTATTGGCCATCGTGAAAATGTGTCTTTTCAGGTACATTGTGGTCAGTAATACATTGTTTGACGATACATGTATTAATTATTTTGATTGAAAATTTTTTATTTATGAAACAAAAACTTAGTGCTGAAAATAAGGAATGAGCAACTAAACCAGTGTACCCCTACCGTAAAGTAAGGATGGGGTATACTTCACTTGAAAAAAAATGGTATGTATTTTAAATCTACCGTAATAATTTTATGCGACATGAACCAACACCATAATTATGTTCCTCTATTTACATGAATATATATGACTCAAAATCCAAACCCACTTTTATCCCATACCATTTGATATGGAAGGAGGCACGTGTAAATAAAGACATGATACTAATAGATGAGAACATGCAAAAAAGTGTGGGAATCATGTGTAAGTATTACATAATAAAAATTTATTTTGATTTAAATTTATATTACGTAACAATTATATCTTTTTTCCTATATTTTCCATATGACATAGTCATAGGAATCAGAAACATCTGTTCTGGATGAACACAAACTATCAGTGGCCTTGAAGTAGCCAGAACAATATGGCCACATCAGAGGTGCGGGTTTTGGGGTGACACCCCAAACATATTTTGAGATAAAAAAACAAGAGGATGATCAAAGTGAATTAATAAAACAAATGTGAGAAAGAATAGCTACCCTTGAAGGAAAATTACAATGGAAGAGGGAGATAATGGAAACTTTAATGAGGGATAGGAAAAGAAAAGAAGTAACTCAAGAATAACCATTGTGTGGAGATCCCACCCCACCCCCACCAGCTATGGGGCTAGACATTCTCCTCAAAGAGATTTCTCAGAAGAGGTAATCAATGTTATAATAAATGTTTCTGTGAAATGTGAATTATAAAAACACTAATACCTTTTCTATACTACTATTCTATAGGGTGATAATGACTATGATTTATATCTAGAAACACCCACTCATCACCTTATGATGAGGGATATGGTGTTCAATATTAAAAAGGACACTCTATACAACAAACCACTTCCAACAGGTCATATGCGAGTGTCAATCAATGTAGCCCATGAGCCAATCATAAATCTACCTATTCCAATTCAGGAGGATGATATTAATACGATTGAAAAAGATGTTGGAACATTCATCGCATGGACATCACATCTTGTAAAAAATGACGTCGACAAGGAGGTATTCATTTCCAATTTACTTTTCAAGATAAACCTTTAATAGTTAATGAAAAAGGTTTGAACCAATGAATGTTATTACAAATAGACAAAGAGAAGGGGTTGAAAGGAAAAACTATCTCAAAACCATCTAAAGGATCGACCAACTGATCAAAAAGATCTACAAAAAGAACAATTACCCCAACTATTCTATATCCACATTTACCATCATTTAAGTCTCATGTAGATACAAAGTTAAAAGATAGTGGAAACCAAATAATTGAATTTGAATCAAGTATGTACAGAGAGAAAGACCAAGACTTCATTGGTGTTGAGAGTGAAACTGAAATCCTCAACTATGACTGGCTAGGAAGCTCAGTTGTAAATGTATACATGATATATGCTCTCTTGATTTCATTTTCCAAAAGCTGATATATTGTTTTAATTATGAATAAATACATTTCATATTTTTGTAAGGTGTATATATGAAAAACAATTGAAGGAATTTTAACATGATACAAAGTTTGGACTCGTTAGTCCTCATGTAACCTCAATAGAATAAGATAAAATAAAACCCAATAAAAATGATGAAATAGTGGCAGGTCTGATCAAATCCTTTGAAAGAAAAATTTCAGATGAAAAAATCTCTTTAATACCAATGATATAGGGTAATACTATACAATTTATTCATATCAAATTTATTTTCATTTTTTTCATTACTTATTCATTTTTGTGTTTTTAGGTAGTATTGGATGCTCATTGAAATAAACTTGGATACTCCAAATATTTATTTTCGAGATTCAATGAATGGATATCCAACAAACTGTCCACACATGATGGCGTTTGTCAATTTTTAAAATACTACATCCAACGTTTTAGAACTAAAAATCAAGTTATATAATTTATATTATCTTTTAATGAGGATTATATTATGATAGGGTGGTGCATCACTATCATCTGAAAAAAGGAATGAGGCCAGGGGATAAGGATAAGGAAGAACACAAGTACTAAAACTGGATAAGTATCAGGGTATATATAATAATATTTCACAATCCAAACACATATAATTTTTTTTAATTATTCTCCTAAATGTTTCTGTAGTGTCCGAAATAAACCAATAGAAAAGATTACAGTTATTATGTTTGTAACTTTATAAGAGAGATCATATTCCATGAACAAACCAGTATCCCTAAAGAGGTATTTTTGAAGATAATTACTATTTTATTTAAAATATTTATTAATCATTTGTGTATTTATATTTTTCCATTACTACTATGACTTTCAAAAAGACTCATATTCATAAGATGATATAGATGCACTCAGAAACGAATTGGCAGAATACCTTATGAAATAATGTACACAAATATCATGAAGATGTGACTTTCATATGCAGGGTATGAATTTATAATGTTAATATCACCTTCTAACATATTTATACTCATGTCATCCTTATATGATCATTGATATCTCCATTTTTTACACTAATTGAACATCTATGATAAACCTTTCTTATGTTTCACATCCTTAGGTTATTAATAATGGTTTTAGAAATGATGTCTAAGAAGGCTAGTACAACTCAAAGTGTCTCTTTTTATTTAAAATTGACATTAATTTAAGTAAAAACAACAAGTGACATACTGAAAACCGATCAAACACATTAATATTGTTTTGATATGTTAAGACAACGATATATTAGTTTTTTATGTGTAGAAATCAGCCAGACATCAATACGATACACGGTGTGGACGGTAGAACTCAAAGTGTATTTTTATTTAAAATTGACATTAATTTAAGTAAAAAAAACTAGTGACAAAATAAAAACCAAAAAAATGCATTCAAATTATTTTTATACTTTAGGAAAATGATCCATGATTCATTTGTGACATGTAGAAGCCAACCACAACTCAATACAATGCACGATGTGGTCGGTAAAACTCAAAGTGTATCTTTTTATTTAAAATTGACATCAATTTAAGTAAAAACAACAAGTGACATACTGAAAATTGAGAAAAAAACATTAATTTTTTTATATTTTAGAAAAATGATATATTAGTCATTTTTGATGTGTAGGGATCAGTCGCACCACAATACAATACACAATGTGTCTGGTAGGACTCAAAGTGTCTTTAATTTAAGTAAAAACTACAAGTGGTGTACTTAAAACCTAACAAACACATTCAGATTATTTTAATACTTTAGGAAAATGATCCATGAGTCATTTTTGACATGTAGGAGTCATCCTTATTTCAATACAATGTATGGTGTGACCGGTAGAACTCAAAGTGTCTCTTTTTATTTAAAATTAACAATAATTGAAGTAAAAAAAGTGACATACTGAAAATCGAGAAAACACATTCTGATTGTTTTAATACTTTATGAAAATGATCCATGAGTCATTTGTGATGTGTAAGAGCCAACTAAATCTCAATTCGACACACAATGTGGCTGGTACAACTCAAAGTGTCTTCTTTTATTTAAAATTGACACTAATTTAAGTAAAAACAACAAGTAACTTACTAAAAACTGAGAAAAAACATTCGGATTGTTTTCATATTTTAAGAAAATGATCTATTAGTCATTTTTGACATGTAAAGATCATATAGACCTCAATAAGATGCACAGTGTGGTTGGTACAACTTAAGGTATCTGTTTTTATTTAAAACTGATATTAATTTAAGTAAAAACAACAAGTGACGTACTTAAAACCAAGAAAATGATTTCAGATTATTTTGATACTTTAATAAAATGATAAATGAGTCATTTTAGATGTGTAGAAGTCAAACACTCCTTAATCTGATGCACAGTGTGGCTAATACAACTCAAAGTGTCACTTTTTATTTAAAATTGGCATTAATTTAAGTAAAAACAACAAATGACATACTAAAAACCTATAAAACAAATTTGGATTGTTTTGATATTTTAGAAAATGATATATTAGTCATTTCTAACATGTAGGGATTAGACGAAACTCAATAGGATGCATGGTGTGTCCGGTAGAACTCAAAGTTTCTTTTTATTTAAAATTGACATTAATTTAAGTAAAAACAACAAGTGACATACTGAAAACCAAGCAAACACATTTGGATTGTTTTGATATTTTAGTAAAATGATCTATTAGTAATTTTCGATGTGTACAAATCATATAAACCTCAATACGATGCATGGTGTGTCCGGTATAACTCAAAGTGTCTCTTTTTATTTAAATTGACATTAATTTAAGTAAAAACAACAAGTGACATATTGAAAACTGAGAAAATGCATTCATATTATTTTGATAATTTAAGAAAATGATCCATGAGTCATTTGTGATGTGTAGGAGTCACCCGCACCTCAATTCGATGCATAGTGTGACTAGTATGATTAAAAGTGTCTCTTATCAGTTTAAAATTGACATTTTAGTTCAAAACACGTCACTCACTAAAAACCAAACAAATGCACTTAGATTATCTTGATAATTTAGGACAACGATTCATAAGTCATTTTTGTCATGTATGAAGTAGTATCACATAAAACTGATGCACGATGTGACCGGTATGACTTAAAATGCGTGTTTTCAGTTTGAAATGACATTTTAGTAAAAAAACACAACTGGTATACTGAAAACCGAGTAAACACATTCATATTGTTTTGATACTTAAGGAAAATAATCCATCAGTAATTTGTGATAGGTAGGAATTAATATCACATCAATATGACACACAGTGTGGCTGGTATTACTCTAAATGTGTCATTATTTAAAATTGACATTAATTTTAGTAAAAGAACAAGTGACATACTAAAAAAATGAGAAAATGCATTCGGATTGTTTTGATATTTTATGACAATGATATATAAGTCATTTGTAACTTGTAGAAATCAACCTTACCTCAATAAGATGCACGATGTGACCAGTATAACTCCAAATGTATCATTTTTATTTAATATTGAAATTTTATTAATGTGTTATTTTATATTAATGTTTAATTTATTTCTTTATAGTATTACTAACATAATATTTGTTTTCTTATATAGGTGGAATATTTTTCTTGGGTTGAGATGATTTATTTGGAAACTGATACCATGGGTGGAGATTTTTGAGAGGGGATCAAGGGCATCAAAAGATGAAATATTAATGTTTTAGAATGTTCGTTGGACAATTGTAAATGTAATTATATAAAAAAATTTGTTTGAAATTTAAATAATAGTGTTTATTTTTGTATATACCATGGGTGGAAAGTTTTGTGTTCATGATGTAAATTAAATGTATATAGTAGGTTTGCTTCTGGTGTGCTATTTAAATTGTAGTTTTCTTTTGTGTTTCCTATGTTTAAATTGTAGGTTGGGTGTGCTGTTATATGTGTTTTAATTATAGGTTGGGGGTGCTGTTATATAAACAACACACTGCAGGTGGGTAGCCCTTTATTAGGGATAAAAATAGCACTGATAAAGGGGGAATTTATTTGCACTAGAAAAGAACTGATAAAGTGGGTCCTTTATCAGCACTTTTTTTAGTATGGATAAAGGACCCCCTTTATCAGTGCTTTTTTAGTGCTCATAAAGGGGACCCCCCTTTATCATCACTGTGATTAATAGTTCTTCTTTAGCACTGTTAAAGGACATTTTGTGCACTGTTAAAGGCCATATGTGTAGTAGTGTTAGTGGAACATGAATCTTTAGTTAATTCAAGTTCAGACATGGCTCACAGATATAAGGAAAACAACATCATTAAAACAAGTAAGAAGATCAAAGACATGCTCTAGTCTATACCTCACACAATAACAAATTTCTTATCACCATTTGTAGTTTCTAGATCCATTACATAGACATGGACTACCTTAGATCCATGATCATATTCTCAACTTTCTCGAATCGTCATCATCAGGGGAGTTTGTATCCTCTACTGGGTTTCTCCACTCTTAGCCTATCCTGATCTCCTATCACTCCTCTAAGAAACCTTTGAGAAAAAATGTTGAAGATGGCCAGCCTTGCCACACTGGTGGTGATCCGCTATTGGTTTCCTACAAGTGATTCTATAATACCCTCATAGCCAACAATTGTAGCACCTATATGAATAAGTTATAATATATCCTGATTGTTTATTTCTTTGTTTCTCCTGGTATGTCTTTCTATTCCTACCATCTAAAATGACTCTTATAGTGGTAAGTAAAAACTTAGTCACCAGCCCACCGTGAGTCAAAAGTAATCCTGTTGTCTTATCCTCATCTAGCCCATTCTCAAAGGTTAGGGCCTTAAAAATCACCTGTGAGTATGTCATCAGGTCAAAGACCTTAACCGTACATCTAAGATCTGGTCGTAGACCTATCTCTAACTTTTGAGCTTTATGTACCTCATTCCTAGCTAAAAAAGGAGAAAAGTGAAGCAACTTCGTAAAACATGCAGAGTAAGCAGTTACAATCATAGAACTTTTTTCACAATTCTATCAACTTCTGGTCACGACCCAACATCACCATGTTAGGGAAGTACTATTCAAGGAAGAACTCATTAAAGGTTATCCATGTAAGACCTTCTTGTCTCCCAAATTGATTTATGGAAGTCTACAATCTCCTAGAAGGTCCATGGAACTTAAAGGTTTCTAGAATCACTCATCTTTTCTCAGGGGTCTGGACTAGATCAAAAATGCTCTTGATATAGTCTAACTAATCATTTGCATCCTATGGGAAACCAATACCCTAGAATGTCGGAGTATGTTGAAGCTGGAAATCCCTTGACTGGTCGGTCATAGTCCTCTGAATAGTGCCACTCTAGATAGGAACTAACCAAAAAATCCCTGGTTGATTAGGCTCTATGTCTTGGATTACTTATGGTGGTATAATATCATGTTTGGGGATGTCCCCCTATACCACGGGTTGTGGTACATGAGCATCTTGGGTTTACACAACTGGTGTTTCCATCCAACGTCTCTCAGGCGATATCTCTCCAATAAAAGGATAATTAGGAATGCATCAATTACTAACCATATATGGGAGAAAAAAAGTTTTTCCTAGGATTATACCCTTAAACCAAGGTATAATCCTCATAGAACTAACCCTTATTTCCATCCCTGCATGTTAGTTACAGTCATCAAATATATACTAACACAAAAACATGATCTGTTCAACTAATCAATTCCAATAAAGATATATCACACAACATGGTAACACAAATATATCATACAGAGAAACTATCTTGAACATATATCACAAATCAAGGCATTTAATTAATGAACTACTATGTAGCACAATAATAGGTATATACATGGCATGTGAACCTAAGTGCCTATTCATGATGCATGGACATATGAAAAATCACATAAATCACATATAACATCATGTGAATCACCCAAGGTAAATCAATAGTAACAACATAACATAGATTTCCCACTTTATGGAAACTCATAGGTCCACTATTCAGTGCTGGTCAAACACTGTCATAGTTCCCTTGCCAGAGTCCCAATTTTCTATCTCTTTTCTAACCTGTTCTAACCCAACATAAGAGAAGAAACATGTTAGTGGGTGTTGATCCTATGATATCATTTTGTAATATCCCGAATCAAACCACCGAGTTTGAGATGGAATGATATATGACCACATGAATGCCTCCCCATACAAAAGAGGTTGCCAACTAGTAGTGAGGGTCTCAAGTGAAACCTTGGGGATACTATACCCTCTGTATCATATCATAAGATTGATAATAATAAATAATCCAAATAATAAAAAATCATAGTAAATACGGAAACGAGATAATGAAATACATATAAGAGCTCCCAAAGTGGTAATATTGTCTATAGTATAAATTAGTATACAAATACAAGATAAAAGTAAATAAACAACTATCTGTGGGGTACTCTGGCGTCTGTTTCGGTCCACTCCATCTCCATGCACCACCGATCAACTGTCTGCCATATGGCCCTTTCCCTTCGCCGGATCTCTGGTCATTAAATCTACAAGCGTACCGAAATGCCTGAGTAGGGTGTGAGTACAAGACTCAGTAGGACACCACAAATGTATCCTTACCATAAGTGCACAAAATATATAGAACAATGTATATCATGACATAAGTAAATGCCTAGTAAACATACATGTGCCGAGTCATCGTGTGCTGACCAAGCTACCACGAATCCCAGTCCCACATGATTTGGCTCATTTTCAGTAAGAAAGTCAAGAACACACATACCTCCATCAAGGTCACATAGATAACCCAACCCTTCTGGTGGTTGTTACAAGAACACCGTACATTCTATCAGGTCTATCTTTGGTCCGCTTATCCTTTTAATCACCCATGACCCAAGTTTTTGGGAATCCATGACCAATATATACCAATAATTCACTATGATTTCTACTCTACAGAGGTATCCATATCCAAATTTAAAGATGTTAGGACTTCATTGGGATGGGTAACCGACCACTGGACCACATAACTTCCACCCTCAAGGATCCACCTGTGAATCTTAGTATCTGCTAGCTAGCCACAATGTTTTCCCCTCTACAGGGGTAGCCATGCCCACCTTTAAGGATGTTAGGATTGCATCAGGATGGGAAACCGGTCACTAGACTACGTAACTCCCACCCTAAAGACTCCACCTATGTATCTTAGTATCCTCCGGCTAGCCACTATGATTTCCCCTCTCCAAGGGTATCCACACCCCCCTTTAAGGATGTTAGGACCACATCAGGTTGGGTAACCTCATAAACCCAACCTCAAGGCTCCACCTGAGTATCTTGGTACCTAAAATGTAAATTCATAGGCTATGCAACACATAAAAAAACGTGTCATAGTAAAGAATGGTAAGTGTCATGAACCAACCCGGGTGGACCCTTATCTGGTCACCCGAGCCGGTCCGTGGCATGGTAAGAAGGGTGTTCCCGATCCCCACAGGCTGACAACTAGTGCCGAGCATCAAAACATACAAGAGGGAATGATTTAGCCTGAAGAAAATAAACTAGGACCAGATAAATAAATGAACCAAATGAGCCATAAGAACAAACAACTGATCATAAATAATATAAATAGATCTAGCTACAAAATACCACTCAACAAGATGAAAACTGAAATACAAAACAGAAACTAAAATGAACAAACTGATCTGCTAACGTGTGATCTCCATGTGTCATCTTGGTCACCTCCAACCACAAGACCATCCATGTTCCAACCATGAGAACCTACTAGGGAACCTGAATAAAATATGAACCTACAAAACAGCTCGGGTCTACCGACACTGAGTGGTATAGGTAGGGCGTGAGCTCGACAGATTAGTATGTAATTACTAGAGAATCCATGCCATTAATTTCTTAAAAACATTCCATTAATACTAGTTTGAAATACATTTATAAAATTATAGTTTCATACACACTTTTCAATTTAAAACAAATAAACATGATCCATTTCGCTTATAATTTAAAACAAGGAACAAGAAGGAAAAAGGGGAGTTGAACTTTCTCTTTAAAAATAACTACTTAGGAAATTCCTTTTTAAACTAACCACACATTCACAGTCTTTTCAAATAAAAACGAAAACCAGGTATAAGGAATAAATTTATACACAGTGCGGGAAATGAACCTAGTAGTGCTCGTAATGGGTAAACATGAGAAATATTAGGAACTCATATGAGAACCAGAACATACTATACATGTGACTCATACTGAAGGAATTCCCTATTCAATGACGTTATAACACCCTAATTCCCAACCATCGCCTTATCTAGCCTGGTCGAGGGGCCCGATCCCATAGCAATAAACCAAAGTATCCACCTGCTATGAGCCACCAGCTAGTAAAATAAACTAGACAAGTGAAAAAATAATTCTGAGTAAACCTCTTTGCTATGCTAGGTTCCCATGTATATTTCACAAGGGGTTGTGCCATACAATTCAAATAACAAGACACACATATAAAACCACACACCACACAATATGGCACCACCCCAACCACCTCAAGGTTAGTCCCTTGACTTAAAATAATTATCATGCAAAGGAGGTACCATACTGAGGACCCTCCCATCTCATGACCAACTAGATAACCAAAAGACCTAACTCAAGAGGGTTTTTTCAAACAACCATTTCGAAATTCCAAATGGGCCTTTAGCTTTACAATATTCAACCATTTACCAAAAACCCTTTGAAACCATTTTCAAAGAAACAATGAACATCATATTTGTATTAACATGAAAAAATAGGCCTTTAGACCAATAATTCACCAAAATGTTCTTAAGTGCACCTCAAATCCAAGATAAACCACACAAGCCTACGAAAGTCCCAAATGGTCATTCAAACTACTTATAAGCCAACCCTATTTTATAAACACCAAATGGGCTATAGCTACACAACGATTCATCCAAGCATGTTTCAAGGCCAACTGGGCCAAAACTTAAGGAACATGTTAGGAACCACTTTTAAACACAAGAGACACTACTTCCCCCATTTTGGAAAACATGGATCCATTTTAGGGAAATAGGGAAAAAGGGGAAAAGATATGTTCTTGAGGGAGATTAACTTTAGAGTGCCATATTCATTTGATTGCACATCCATGTGTGTACCTAGTGAACCCATGGATGTGTCTTAATCCAATGGAACACTATATAACCAATCAAAACATTCAAAACCCATTTTAATAAAACCACTATTTTCTTTCAACCCAAATCCATCCATTTTACTCTTTTATAAAATACAACACAAGTTTAAAACCCAGAAGCTCTTCTCAAATCAAGTTCCAAACCACATCAAAAGAAATTACCATGTTTCACATATAAAATCCAAAACATGACCCAAATAAATTTAACAAAACATTTTAAATTAGAAAAAAACCTTACACAACCATCCAATTTTAGCCAAAAGGTTCAATAGACATTTTATCAAACATCCATGACACAAATACACATGGACATAAACCAAGATTCATGTAAAAACCTATTTTTAGTCGAATATACCAACAAGAAAACACTACTATAGATTAACTATGAATATAATAAAGGTAAGAAACATGTTTTAATAATTAATTAAGAAATAACGAGCATCATATGAATTGAAATTGAAAAGAAAGGCATGTAAACACCTACCAAAACCATGTGCAAATGGGATAAAACTACAAAGAGAGGAAGAAGCAATCCTTACAAACAATCCACATGCCCTAGACATATGAAAATGAACCAAAATCATCCAACACTAACCCTAAGGTTTATCCAAATAAGAACCAAGCCAAGAGAGATCAAAGAAATGATAGGGGGAAGAGGAGAAGAGGAAACTAAGAAGAACCACTGACCTTAGGTGATAAATCTACCCTAAAATGACCATAATAATGGAGGATGAAGGGGGAGGTACCTATGGTCGATTAATAATTAGTAGGGATTCATTTTGGAGGTGAAATCAACCAAAATAGATTTCTAGGTCAAAATTTATTAAGCCTATAATGGGATGTATAGTTTTACTGCACGGTTTTGTAAACCGTGCACAAACCATGCTAGGGCTATTGAAAAAATCTACAACTTTACATGTTTAATTTTCACGATTTGGGAAAGCTGTGAGGCACCAAAAATTGGCCAAAAACCCTCAAATGACACCCAAAACACTAGGGAAGACCCACCCAATGATCCTTCAATGATTTAAATACAATATTGTGACATCATGGGCATACCAAACTCTCCACCATTACATTTTCTCCCAATAACACTCACGATAACCATGAATAGGATTTGAAGAAAACCTAAACCACCAAAACACAAATAATTTTGTTGGAAACTCAAGACAAACCTCAACCAAAAGATTAAAGATTGAGAAATAAATAAAAACAAATGATAACCATGGTCGAGGTGTGATAGTAAGTCACACCAAGATCAAAGTCAGGATAATCACATATAAACAAGTATGCCCACTACTACTCACACACCCACATGCAATTAATCATAAGCATGGCTTAGTTTAACACAAACATCACATCATGATAAAATCATATATATATATGGACCAAAATGGGAAGAAACCTCCAACCTCAAAATTTTCCAAGTCGACATCGAGGTTTACAAAATTTTCATCACCCGAACCACACTTGCACCTAAATAGAAGACGATCACATACCAACGAATCCTTGAACCATACATGATTCAACATTATTTATAATTTTCGTTATCTTTGATAATTAAAAATATTTAATTAAATCTAAAAAAATACCTCACCACCTTCAAAAACAATCTTAGTAATAAATTTATACTCGTCGGGACGAATCCAACGAAACAGATAACATGTCAATCCGATCAATATCGAAGAAGATATTGAGGAGATAAATTTAGAAGAATAAAATAGAATAGGAGAGAGAGAGAGAGTAATATATAGGGTAGTGGCATGAAAAATAATAGGATTTTTACCCATGCCATGCGCACCACCCCAAATCTAATTTATAATACCTTTTCATCAATCAATTTAGTAATATTTATTAATTGCATCACATATTTTTTACTTTATCCTATTAATTCCATGTGTCAACCTATCATAATATTGGGTGTTTCATGGAACTATACCATGAGACCTAATTCAACATTGGTCTTGAAATGACAACCTCAATTTTAGGGTCATGTTATCGCTGACGGTGTGCCAATTTGACACCATACAAAGAAGTTAAAGCGGAAATGAGATTTTGACAATAAAAATAATGATAATAATAATTTAATATTCTTATTAATATTTTTTAAAACACTATACAAGACATGTTGGTCTCTCTATGTGTGCTACACCCATTTAAAATTTAATTTATTTAATATTATCACTTTTCATTTATTATGATATTATCAAATAAATAAGATATTAAATCCCTACATCTCTAGACATTCATGAAAGAGGTGGCAGCCCTTCATGTTTACTGTATGTGCAATCTATCTTCATGTGCCTCTTTATCCCCTTTTAATTTATTAACTCCTAATTTTATTAATATTATAAATAATTATAATAACACAACTTTATTATTATTATTATTAAAAATCATAATAATAACACACCATTAAAATATTATCTTTCATAATTATTAATAATAACAATAAAAAAATTATTATTTTTATTATTAATTATGTCTAATAATTGTCACAATTTACATTTCAACAAAAAAAAATTCATTAAATACCATAAATTTAAAACGCCCGTTTAATCCATGATTCAATGTAAAGTCAACGGAAGAGTGTTTAAATTCATCCATTAATGGTATTGCATATTTTAAATTGGCAAAAATGGTGTAAATTGATGGTTTGAAAAAATTTTGGTGGGAAATAATGGTGTTTGTAGCATAAGGTTAGGGATGAGTTAAATTCCTTTTAAATAATTAAATAAAATTAATTATTTAACACAAAAATTAACTAACACCTAACACCCATTGTGCATAAATGTTATGCCTTGTCTAGGGTAAATCCCCCATTCCGAACCTAACGGTGGTATCTGATTTCTTAAACGACACATTATTTGAGAGATATTAATTATTTATTATTTACAAAATATATTAAATAAATAATTAAAAATAAAAAGTGTTTTATAGCGTGCGATGTTTATAAACACCCAACACACATAAAAGTTATACCATCCCTAGGGTAAACCCTCCATTACGAACCTAACCTCGGTCTCAGATTTTTCATACGACACAAAATTTATGAGATATTAATTATTTCACATAAAAAAATAGATTAAAAAATAATTAAATATAAAAATGGTTATTTTCATGAGTGAGACATCCAAACGTCCAACGCTTACAAATATTATGCCCCACCTAGGGTAAACACCATGTCCTAGACCTATCAGTGGTCTTAGATTTTCCATACAACAAACTATTTGGGAAATATTTAATTATTATCAATAAAATAATATATTAAATATTATTTAATAACTTTATCTCACGAGCGAGACATCCAAATGTCTGACAACTTTGAATGTTATACTCCTCCTAGGGTAAAAACTGTATTTCAGACCTAACCGTGGTCGCAGATTTCTCATACAACACACCATTTTGGATTTATTCAATTATTTTGAATAAATTGTGCATGCTTAAAATAATATATTTAATATTTTTATTTAGTATTCACCGAGACTTTGAGGGTCTCAGAATCTCTCACTAACTCAGTACCTGACTCAAGAAATATTCCATTGAATATTTCAAAGTGTTAACTGATATTTTTCTCTTATGCACAACCTTTAACACCTGATTAAGTTATTTCACTAATAAATCATTTTTCCCATTCATGATATTAATAATTTATCATAAGAGAGTTTTTATTATCATTGTAAAAATCGGGAAATTACAGTTCCTAACTTCTCTTATTTGTTCTACATCACCATCATTTTCTTCTTCTCAACTCTGCTGTGTATATATTTTTTTTTTCACAAAAGCCCTCTGATTCCTCTAGTTTGAATTTGAATTTAAAAATTCAAATTAAAACCACCAATTTGTACTTCAAACCCAACCTTTGGATATTTATTCTAATAGATCTTGATCATATAATTTTAATTGATAGTTATCTTGATTTAGAATGACTACCAAACTAATAAGATAGATCCAAGTCATCAAGTTTCTACAAATTTAGTAGAATTCATAAATAATGATGTTTACACCTCCATTGAAACATAACATAGTGGTTCAAACTAGTTATTTTTAATCACCAAAACATTATACAATGTGATAAAGGTGCTGCAAAGTGGATGTCTATAAAAGTTTAGTGGCATAAAAAATCCCTGCCTATTTTATGATGTGGTCCCCCTTCTATGGCTTGAACACCTAGCTGGTCCACCCATTACGGCATTATAATTCACTATGGAGTTGATAGCTATACAAAAATAAGGTTACCAAAATATGAACTTTCTTATTTGAGGCATGGTATCTATTCCACAATGTAGTACTTCTTCATTACAACATATTTGTTGTGTGGTAATCCTCTATATGGTGAAACCACATTTATTTCTATTCTCCTTGTAGAATTACTAGTAACACTACAATTTTGAGACCCATTATTGAGCCCCCACTATGGCATGGTCACTCACTCTTTGGTGTAAAATCCCGTAGTCAATTTTTCTACTCCACTGCCTAATTCAGCATCTGCATAACATGGATATCTTTACTATAGTGTATTATAACTTGATATTATCTGGTTGTGGTGTGGACATCAATTACGGTGTAGAACATCTTCTCCAACCAACTTCTACAGTGAAATACCATTCTTTGAAATTTGGAACTCCTTCAGTTTATCTCTTGAATATAATAGAATCATGAACTCTTCTTATGATATATAATCACTTCGAATCGTCTTAATCATTTTATGGATTGATTCTATAAAAAAATTTAAAACTTTAACCAACTCTCATGGATGAACCTTATTTAAAGAACTCCTTTATAATAGAGATAATGACCTTCACCAATAATCTTTAAACTCTATGTAACTTCTAACATTCAAACAATATTTACCTTCAATATATCAACTAATTTCATGGAAAGAACATCAAAACAACTTCTAAAACAATTATAAAAGATATGTAATATAATCTTGAAACACATATAAACAAGTATATAATTTCTTTGGAACTTCTTCACTTATTCAAAAATCCAATATACATCATCATTCATGATTAGTATTTCATTATCATCTCCATTCAACATCCAAGATACTTATTCTTCATCAAAAGGCTTGGATTCTTTAACTTGTCATATCTTAAAAGATACATCATCTTCACTCTAATTATTTAATATATTGACATCAATGAAATCCTTATTCATTGAAAAAAATTGAAAAAAATAAAGCTTACACAAAGTGGGATCAATAAAACCCTTGCAATAAAAAGTGTACACTTCCACTCAAAGTCCATTTTATTCCACAAAAACATGATTCTTAAATTTAAACTCATTTTTCATTAAAAATACATTTTCTTCTTTTAAGATGGATCAATATAACAAATTGATAGTCCTTGTTATAGTTCCTACTCATACTTAAGCCCTATGAAAAATATTTGAAAACATGGGATTAGAAAAATTGATCTTAATAAGAGATATAAAAAAATAAACATGTTAATCCATTTTAAATTCATAAAAACCGACAAGGATGTTTTTCTTCTCCCATAATAAACTTTGAGTTTAAAATAATCACTTACTTACTCTTGAGATCAACTTTTTACAAATTTTTTTCTTAAAACATTTCACAATAAATCATAAATGAAAAATCACAATTTATAACGATTTATCGGAAAATACCAAATCTTTTCCTTAAAAAAAAATTTTACCCATAGAAAATCATAAACAATATTTTAAATAAAAGCTTATTTTCTTATTTTTGAAATCAAAATATTTCAATAAAAACCATAAATAAATAGAGGATGAAATATATCTAAGGAGAAAGAATAAATAATCACATGGATAATAATAATTGATTTCATAATTATAAAATTCATAATTTCTGACATCACAATCATACCATCAATGCCTTGTTCCAAGACATCATAAATAATTGGGTAGACATATATGAAATCTCAGTGTAGTTTGTCTCATGATACCCATCAATGAATCAAGGGGATATAAAGGCCCCTACCATCACTTAATAAGTATAATTCATTCATCATATGAAATAAATGAATAACAATTCAATATATAATCAAAATAAACATTTATATTTAAAAACTAGCATAAAAAATGTTAATATTTTCCTTAGTCAATTTATTAAACAATATGATCATAAAATAACTAGATAAATGAAGTGGATGATGTCATTAGAGTATATACTTAGTAAATCATAAGAATCATTAAATCATGTTTACATAGATAAAAATATATTTAAAATAACATGTGATTCTTTATTTAAAAACATGTGAAAAATATCATTTTCTTTTGATAAAATTTTAAATAAAATTTCCAAAATATTAAGAAATGCCTTTATTTGAAAATAAAAATGGAAAATTGTAAAAGAATATTCAAAGAAAATAAATTTCATAATGGTGTGAAAATTCATTCATTCCATATATGTTAAAATATATCATTCTTTTCAGACTTTTATAAAAATCCAAAACCAAGTTATACAAAAAACAATTGAAAATATTCCTTTTAATAATTTGTAAATAAAGTAAAAAGTAGTTTAAAATTACCTTTAACAATATTTGAAACATAAATAATAACTTTCTATAATACATGGTAATAAATAAAATAAAAGGGGTTATGATAAGGGAATAAAACTAAAAAAGGTTCCTAAGAAAGTAAATAATTAATATAAGTTTATTGTATAGGATTTAAATAATGTATGTGGTGATTCAGACTCAAGGTAAGATATTTATCATCTCAATTTCCTTTCTTTGAGTCTTATATCATTTTAACCACATGTTTTATTTTGCGTGGTGTATCACTACGGGAAAAATGGGTATTTGCGACGGGTTATTTGCGACGAGAATAAATCCCGTCGCAAATAGTCCCGTTAAAAACTTATTTGCGACGGGGGTATTTACCCGTCGCAAATAATTAGGATTTTGCGACGGGATTGCTTTCCCCGTCGCAAATAGTTTTCCCGCGGTGCGCGCCAAATCGCGGGAAAACTATTTGCGACGGGAATATCCCCCCGTCGCAAATAACCGGCGGCGGTAAAAGGTATTTGCGACGGGAATATTCCCCCGTCGCAAAAAGTATGTCGGCAGGTGGTTATTTGCGACGGGACCCGTCGCAAATAAATATTTACCGGTTGACCGTAATAAATGTTGGCTAAGGTATTTGCGACGGGCACCGTCGCAAATAACACTATTTGCGACGGGACTCCCGTCGCAAATGGACCCGTCGCAAATAATCTAACCTATAAATACCCCCATCCGTTTTTTTCAAATCATTATCAAACTCCATCTTCTTCTTCTCTCGAAGTTATATTTCTAAAGTTCATTTTTTCTCCAGTTTAATTTTTTTTTTCCGGAGGTGATATTAAAGATTTGAAGAACGATCAGAGCAGATCAATTTTCAAGGTATTTATGTTCATTTTAATTTTTTATTTATTTTTAATTTTGTATTAGTTTCAAATATTATTAATTAGTTGTAATTTAATTATGTTTACATTATTTTATTACTTAATAAATTTAAATTATTAGTATTGTTTATAGTTAATAGTAATTAGGAATAATTAGTAATAATTTTTAATAATTAAGAATAAATATTAATAATTAGTAAAAAATACCACTAATTAGGAATAATAACATTATTACATTATTAGTTTATTTTATTATTAATATTAAAATAATATAATTTTTTATATATATACAATTCTTTTTTCATCTGTGTGTTTGCTGTCTTCACATGTATTATTTGTATGTGGAGATAGAAAACGCACAGATGAAAGAAGAATTGTATATAAATTAGAAAATTATATTATTTTAATATTAATAATAAAATATATTAATAATGTTATTATTTGTAATTATTGGTAATTATTTCTAATTATTGATAATTATTCATTTAATTACTAATAATTAGGAACAATTATCAATAATTATCAATAATTAAGAATAATTAGTAATAATTAGTAATAATTATCAATAATAAGTAATAATTACCAATAATTAGTAATAATTAACAATAAGTAGTAATAATTACCAATAAGTAGTAATAATTACCAATAATTAGTAATAATTACCAATAAGTAGTAATAATTATCAATAATTAGTAATAATTACCAATAATTAACAATAATTAGTAATAATTACCAATAATTAACAATAATTAGTAATAATTACCAATAATTACAAATAATTACCAATAATTACCAATAATTAGTAATAATTAGGAATAATTGGTAATAATTAGTACTAATTAGGAATAATTAGGAATAATTAGGAATAATTATGAATAATTAGGAATAATTAGGAATAATTAGGAATAATTATCAATAATTATCAATAATTAGGAATAATTAGGAATAATTAGGAATAATTGTTAATAATTGTCAATAATTGTCAATAATTGTCAATAATTGTCAATATTTAGTAATAATTAGTAATAATTAGTAATAATTAGGAATAATTAGGAACAATTATCAATAATTATCAATAATTAAGAATAATTAGTAATAATTAGGAATAATTATCAATAATTATCAATAATTAGGAATAATTAGTAATAATTAGTCAGAATTAGAAATAATTAGGAACAATTATCAATAATTATCAATAATTAAGAATAATTAGTAATAATTAGGAACAATTATCAATAATTATCAATAATTAAGAATAATTTGTAATAATTAGTAATAATTGTCAATAATTACCAATAATTAGGAATAATTAGGAATAATTAGGAATAATTAGGAATAATTAGGAATAATTAGGAATAATTAGGAATAATTAGGAATAATTAGTAATAATTAGGAATAATTAGTAATAATTAGTAATAATTAGGAATAATTAGGAATAATTAGGAATAATTAGTAATAATTATTAGTAATTATTTATAATTACCAATAATTATTTATAATTAATTATAATTACCAATAATTACCAATAATTACCAATAATTATCAATAATTACCAATAATTACCAATAATTACCAATAATTACCAATAATTACCAATAATTAACAATAAGTAGTAATAATTACCAATAATTAACAATAAGTAGTAATAATTACCAATAATTATTAATAATTACCAATAATTCCCAATATTTAGTAATAATTAACAATAATTGCCAATAATTACCAATAATTGCCAATAATTACCAATAATTAGTAATAATTAAGAATAATTAGTAATAATTATGAATAATTAGTAATAATTACGAATAATTAGTAATAATTACGAATAATTAGTAATAATTACCAATAATTAGTAATAATTACCCATAATTAGTAATAATTACCCATAATTAGTAATATTTAGCAATAATTAGCAATAATTAGCAATAATTAGCAATAATTAGCAATAATTAGTAATAATTAGCAATAATTAGGAATAATTAGCAATAATTAGTAATAATTAGCAATAATTAGTAATAATTAGCAATAATTAGTAATAATTAGCAATAATTAGTAATAATTAGCAATAATTAGGAATAATTAGTAATAATTAGCAATAATTAGTAATAATTAGCAATAATTAGTAATAATTAGCAATAATTAGTAATAATTAGTAATAATTAGTAATAATTAGTAATAATTAGTAATAATTAGTAATAATTAGTAATAACTAGGAATAATTAGTAATAATTATTATTAATTAGTAATAATTATTATTAATTACCAATAATTATTATTAATTACCAATAATTAGTAATAATTATTATTAATTACCAATAATGATTATTAATTACCAATAATTAGTATTAATTACCAATAATTAGTAATAATTACCAATAATTAGTAATAATTACCAATAATTAGTAATAATTATTATTAATTACCAATAATTATTATTAATTACCAATAATTAGTATTAATTACCAATAATTAGTATTAATTACCAATATTTAGTATTAATTACCAATATTTAGTATTAATTACCAATAATTAGTATTAATTACCAATATTTAGTATTAATTACCAATAATTACCAATAATTACCAATAATCACCAATAATTACCAATAATCACCAATAATTACCAATAATCACCAATATTTTCCAATAATCACCAATAATTACCAATAATCACCAATAATTACCAATATTTACCAATAATTACCAATATTTACCAATAATTACCAATATTTACCAATAATTAGGAATAACTACCAATAATTAGGAATAACTACAAAAAATTATGAATAACTACCAATAATTTGGAATAACTACCAATAATTTGGAATAACTACCAATAATTTGGAATAACTACCAATAATTTGAAATAATTACCAATAATTTGAAATAATTACCAATAATTAGGAATAATTACCTTATTACATTATTTGTATATTTTATTATTATTATTAAAATAATATAATTTTCTATATTATATACAATTCTCTTTTCTTCTGTGTTTTTTCTGTCTCCACATGTAATATTGGCATTCTTTTTCAAAATTATCAACCTACTCGCCAATGGAGAGGTGAAAGTGAATGTCAATATTACATGTGGAGACAGAATGTGAAACACACAGATGAAAGGAGAATTGTATATAATATAGAAAATTATATTATTTTAATATTAATAATAAAATATACTAATAATGTAATGATGTTATTATTATATAATTAATATTTATGAAAAAAATTATATTAGTATTATTAAAAAAAATAAAAAATCAATATAATATTAAAATTATCAATATTTGTAACAGGTTTTGCTTTATTCTCAATATATTCAATCCTTGCTTGTGTTTTTTCTAACAAATTATTCAAAACCAGTAATGCTTTTATATTTTATAGAAAAATATGGAACAACGAGGTCGTCAACAGTCATTATTAGATGACCGCATATGGATAAATCAACGTAGAAATCCAAATGGTTCTGGTTTAAATCCAGTATATATAGAGGGTGTGGAGATTTTTTTATCATTTGCGGCATCAAATCCAGAATTTGTTTCAGAAGGAAAGATAAAATGCCCTTGTAGAAAATGTGCATTGAGAACGTTTGACACGTTTGACAAAGTGGGGGAACATCTCTTGCGTTTTGGTTTTCAAGCAGATTATGTTTTTTGGTATCAACACGGTGAACGCAGTTCCAGAGCAGGTGATACCAACTTGATTCCAGATCCATCCCAGTTTCAAGATTTAGTACATGATGTTGCAGGTTCATCTGTTCAACATACAGAAACTCCGGGTGATATAGCTTCAAATCCTGAGTTGGGACCGTCTGAATTTTATGAGTTGTTGAAGTCTGCTGAGGATGCATTATATCCTAGCTGCAAGATGAGAAAATTAGAAGCAGTTGCAAAATTTATGGCTATCAAATCAGATAACGGAATGTCAAACACCTATTTTGACCAGATATTTTCTTTGCTGAAAACACTATTACCCGAAGGAAATGTTTTACCTGCAAATTACTATGAAAGTAAGAGGTTGGTTCGAAATTTGGGACTTACTTGTCAGAAGATTCATGCATGTTCAAATGAATGCATTTTATATTCTGGGGAAAATGAGTCGTTGGATAGTTGTCCCACATGTGGGCAACTGAGATATAAAGAAGGACAACACGGGAAGTCTGGTTTGATTCCTGTAAAACAGTTGAGATATTTTCTGCTTACATCCAGACTTCAGAGTTTATTCATGTCTAAGAATACAACGACAATGATGTCATGGCATAAAGAGAATAGTTTAACCGATAAAAGCTTGAATCATCCAGCCGATGGTGATTCATGGAAACATTTTGATAGAGTGCATCCATCCTTTGCTTTAGAAGCTAGAAATGTTCGACTGGGCCTTTCCACTGATGGTTTCTGTCCGTTTGGATCTTATGGTAGTCAATATTCATGTTGGCCTGTTTTTTTAACTCCGTACAATTTACCTCCATGGATGTTGATGAAGGAGCCATATATCTTTTTGACTTTACTAATTCCAGGACATCCGAAGAAAAATATTGATGTTTATTTGAAGCCATTGATTGATGAATTAAATTTATTGTGGAGTACTGGTGTCAGTACATATGATGTTGCAACGAAACAGAATTTCATACTGAGAGCAGCATTGATGTGGACAATAAGTGACTTCCCGGCTTATGGGATGTTATCTGGCTGGAGTACACATGGTCAGAAATCATGTCCTTACTGTATGGGAGAGAACAAAGCATTTATGCTCATTCATGGAAAGAAACCTTGTTATTTTGACTGTCATCGTAGATTTCTTCCAGCTGATCATCCTTTTCGCAGAAACAGATCTCATTTTAGAAAAGGAACAACTGAAAGGGATGGACCACCAAAAATGCTATCAGGTTCAGAGTTAAAATCGGTTGTATTTTCATTACCTCCCATCACTTTTGGTCCCACAATAAACCAACAGAAAATTTCTGGTTTTGGGAAAGAACACAATTGGATTAAACGTAGCATATTTTGGGATTTGCCATATTGGTCTGATTTGTTGGTCCGACACATGTTAGATGTCATGCATATTGAGAAGAACTGTTTTGATAATTTTTTTCATACAGTTTTGGATACGCCAGGAAAGAGCAAAGACAATGTAAATGCACGTTTAGATCTTGCCCAAATTTGCAGGCGTCCAGAATTGGAACTATTTGAGAATGTCAGAACAGAAAGGTTACTGAAACCAAAAGCAGCTTATACACTGTCTAAAGAAAACCGTTTATTATTTTGTCAGTGGATTGCATATTTGAGACTTCCAGATGGCTGTGCTTCCAATTTGGGTAGATGTGTAAAGAATGGTCATATTACTGGATTAAAAAGTCATGATTGTCATGTTATAATGGAGAGACTTCTACCCATTGGATTAAGAGGTCTCTTGAATTCTGTGATTTGGGATTCTATAACAGACATGTCTCATTTTTCTCGGGAAATTTGTGCGGCTACGGCAGATTATGATGCTCTAGGAAAACTTGAAAAAGATGTTGTTGTAATTATATGTAAACTGGAAAAAATATTTCCGCCGTCTTTCTTCAACTCAATGGAACATTTGATGTTACATTTTCCATATGAAGCCAAATGTGGAGGTCCGGTACAGTTTCGATGGATGTACCCATTTGAAAGATGCATGCAAAAATTGAAAAGAAAAGTACACAACAAAGCATCTGTTGAAGGATCTATTGCAGAAGCTTATTTGCAAGAGGAAATATCTTTTTTCTGCTCCCATTATTTTGAATCTGAGTATCCTTCAAAACACAACCGAATGGGACGGAATGAGAGGAATATTGATGAAATTGACAATCAATTATCTGTTTTCAACCAGTCAGAGCTTGTTTTTGGTGGAGTTTCTGAACGCTGTATTTCAGATGATGAACATCATAGAGCTCATACGTATGTTCTGCTCAACTGTGAAGAGATGACATCAGTTGTACTATAAGTGTTTATATCACTTATTCTATCATTTATGTTACAGTAAATAACTTTGGTTTTTATAGGTTGTATGATAATCATATCAAGAAACAAATTCCATAAATTACAGCAGCTGCTCTCGAAGAACGTCGACTGAAAAATTTCTTTCAGTGGTTTCAAAAACTGGTAACATAAATTCTTTATCTTCTAGCAACTCATTAAATGTATAGTTTACTATATTGATAATTATTTCACAAATTTTCAGGTGTCTCGACATGCTGATAAAATTGACAAACAGTTGTGTGTATTGAGTAACCCACCTTCCAAACTTGTTAAAACTTATAATGCATATGTGGTGAATGGATTTCGATTCCACACACATGCATATGGGGAATCGAAAAAAACAATGAACAGTGAAGTTAGCTTGAGAGGATCTCATCATCGAGAAAATGAAGTTGACTTTTATGGCATACTTGATGAAATCATTGAACTCTGTTATCTTGGACAACATTACATAACCATGTTCAAATGTTGGTGGTTGGATACAGAGAGAGGCGTGCGTGTTCATTCGACTCATGGAATCATCGATATTAAATGTAAAAGTGTTCTCGCAGTAAATGAACCATTTTTATTGGCTCAACAGGCATATCAAGTTTATTATGCAAAGTACTGTGCAACATCAAGATACTTGACTGATTGGTGGAGTGTAATAAAAATCAAAATTCAAGACAATCAGTTTAGTCAAAGTGAATGTGCTTTCACTGATGTGCAAAGAATTGAAGTTTTTCAAGAGAGTACTCAAAATCAATCTTTTTTACAAAGAGACATAAGTATCGATGACGACACCCCACATTTAAGAGTCGGTGATGACGATGATGTTAATGATGTCACATATGAATTTGAAACGGTAAGAGATGAAGCAACTGTAACTCGAATGGATATCGATGATGTTGAGGAGGAATATGAAGATGACATTGACATATATGAAGATGATGATGAAGATGAAAACTGATAGCATTTCATGGTATTTATATACAATCATAATATGTATATATGTATATATAATAGTAATTATCAATTATTTGCTAACATTAACATTTTCTGTTTCAGATGGACGACGCCACATTTCGTGCGTTGGCGGATGCTGACCTGAGTTTTGATGCGGATGAGTTGCTGACAGATGACCCTCAGCCTGCAGGCGCTCCAGAGAGTACGCGGAGGGGGCGCAGTCTTGCACGATTGATGATTCCTGACCCCGTCCCCGAGCGACGTCCACGTCTTGGGTTTGATCCACGCACACGGAGGTGTGATAACCTGTGTGATAACATGGGGATTTGACTAAGATTTCATTAATCTATTCACATAATAAATGTTTATTATTTTTTCAGTTTTCCGCATATAGCAGTCGGACAGGGCAGCGCTATTTTGCGCAACTATTTCTCTCAGTCGTGGACCACATGGGAGAAGATTCCCATTGATGTGCAGCAGGCCATGTTCGGCCATTGGTTGGTACGTACGTAAATAAATAATTTTTATTTTGAAAATTATTTCATTTCTAACTTGATATTTTGATTTATTTGTAGGGTTTATGGTATCCGATCGAGGATACCATGCGTGACGCCATCCACGAGGCATGGGAGGTGGCCATGCGTGATCGTCTTCGTCAGTTTTTGCACAATTTAAGAAAAGCTGCGATGAAGAAAGCAGGAGTGTCAGATTTTGAGGAGTCATGTAGGGCACACCGACCAGAGTATATTTCATCCCATGTATGGGATGGATTATGTGCGCACTGGTTGAGTGGTGCCTTTCAGAGGAGATCATCGGTGGGGAGGCAGAATCGGGGGAGACAGGAGGTGACTCATCGAGTTGGGAGTCGTTCTTTCAGTACTCATAGATAGCATCTGGTACGTACATTATTTATAAATATTTTATATAACTATAAATATTAACAGTTTATTTTTTATTCTTATAGGCTGTCGAGCACCCCGATATTACAGAGTACGACGTATATCGGAGGATGTATAGTGATCCTGCTACTGGGGAGCTCAGAGGTGATCATCAGCATCACATCGTGGTCAGTATTATTTGTTTTCAAGTTTAAAAATTAACTGCATATAATATATTCACAATTTTAATTTTAAATTGCAACTATAGGAGTCATATGAAGCCGCAGCGGCACAGGCCTGGCCTGAGAGTCAGGCCGAGTCATCAGATCAGACCACTGCCCATCAGTTTGATGAGGCGGCATGGATGCAGGCCATCCAGTATGCCTTCGAGAAGGGCCGAGTAGTTGGTATCAGCTCTCGACTGACTCCCGGAGATTATTATGGCAGTGCTGCGATGTCGGCGTCCAGCTCGAGAGGAGCTCGTGCATCTTCTTCTACACAGTATGAGGATCAGTTGCGATCTCAGACTGCACAGATAGAGAGTCTCCGACAGGAGCAGGAGCAGATGCGTCAGCAGCATGAGGAGGAGCGTCGACGCCAGCAGCAGCTGTACGAGGAGCAGACGAGTCGGTGGCAGCAGCAGCATCAGGAGCAGATGGAGTACATGCGCCGACTCACTCATGCTTTAGGGATGGAGTTTCCTCCACCACCATCTGCAGATCCCCCACCTCCCCCCTCCCCCCCTCCTTCAGATTAGAGTTTGTATTTCTGTTATAAAATTTTTGAAATAATTTTTTTTTTCTATTCGTAGTTTCTGTCTCATTATAAAATATTAATAATATTATATTTTTAAATAACAATATTAATATGAATAATAATATTATTTATATTTTATAATATTAAATTTTATATATATATTAAAATTTTATATATATATTAAAATTTTATAATATTAAAATTTAATTATTTTTTTTTGTAATACTTGAATTATTTTAATATTTGAATGTAAAATAATTATATTATTTTTATATTAATTAAAATAACTTATTAATATTTTTTTTATTTATAAATTATAATTGTAATATTATTATATTAATTAAATCATTTATTAATATTCTATTATTTTTTATTTTTGAATTATAATTCTACTATTATTATAGTAATTAAAATAATTTATTATTTTCATTTCTAAATTATAATTCTATTATTATATTAATTAAAATAATTTATTAATAATTTATTTTTTTATTTTTTTTATATTATTTGCGACGGGATACTATGCCTGTCGCAAATACTATTTGTAGTATTTGCGACGGGATACTACTCCCGTCGCTAATACTAGTATTATTAATTTTTTTTATTTTTTAAAAATATAGTTTTTGCGACGGAACCGTTGCAAAAGCGATTGCGACGGACCCGTCGCAATAGGTATTTGCGACGGGTCCCGTCGCAAAAACTATTTTAAAAGTTTTTTTACAAAAATACGGAATACTATTTGCGACGGGGAGAATGTCCGTCGCAAAAAAGGGCTTTAGCGACGGGCCCGTCGCAAATAAGTGTAGTTGCGACGGGATCCCGTCGCAAATAGCCCGTCGCAAATACCTGTTTTTCTAGTAGTGTATATACTTTCATATGGATGAATTTTATAATTAATTTACTAATATTAAATTGGTTTAAAAATCCTTTTAAAATTATCTTCTTCAATTTCCTTTTGATTCAAAAGTTAAAAAAGTGGTAAGATATTTTTTAAACCTTATTTTAAAATTATATTATCAAAATATTTCTTTTCCACATACTTTTTCCTTAAAGTATTTCACAAGTCACTAAATCGATCAAGTTCTTGTTGAATGTTTTGAGGACATTTAGTTCATAATATCAAAACAAATTCGATAGGTTGAACATGGTTAAAAGTTTAATTTTTACATAATATATATAATAATAATAATTAAATAATTATAAATTTTATACATTAAATACAATTTTATAATAATCCATGTAATATTTTTTCGAATTACATTGTTTCATGGAGACAGTAGTCTGTACATATGCATAAAAAACAATTTAATTTTTCTAATAGGTGGAAAAGAAATAAAGTTGATAATATTTTTATTTTATAGATTCATAAATATATTATAAAAGTAATATTTATTAATTAGTTTCTTACTTATTACCCTCCATGTGATTTAGTAATGATAAAAAAATCACATTACTTCGTGGATGTGAGATCCCACACGTACACATGAGCGACATTATCATTTTCCAATAGCTGAAAAGGGTTAGAAGATAAGTAATATTTTATCTTCACATAATAATAATAATTTTATAACCATCTTATAAACTCATTTATTTAATATTTATAACCATACATGTGATATGATGATGGAAAATAAAACACATCCCTTCATGGAGGTGGTAGTCCACACTTATGTACAAGCGATATTGTTATTTCCCATTGGAGGGAAAAGGAGATGAATAAGGGTTGTAACATCATCATAATAACATTTAATTATATTTAAGAAAATTATTCTATTATATCATCATTTTTAGGATATAATTTAAGGATGAATCTGTAGAAATAAATTGAAATAACCCGGTTAAGAGTTATACCTCTTCTTTGGAAACCCTCCTTTGAATTTCACTATAATCCTTCTTAGGATAGTCTTTGGGGAAGAAAAGAAGATCTATTAAATAAATAAATAATATATTTAGGTATTTGGTTAGATATTTATTAAGCTAAATGACTAACTATATGTGAGGAAGAGAGGAGAGGATATACCCTTTTATAAGTGAGGTGAGTGACAAATATGTAAATATTTGAAATATAAATATATAACACGTGTCTAAATCATAAAAATAGCTCCAAAATACCTTATTTTAGAATATATTTAGAATAAGGTCTAAATATAATCAACCAATAAATTTTATACAGGTTTAGATTTAATTTTAAATCTTATCTTTTGGTTTAACCCCTAGTTAACCTTGTTTAACCTTAACCAATGTAATACATTTTTCACTCTTTAAGGGTCATGAAAGTAATTTTAAAAATGAAAAGTAGAACATAAATGAATAATTAATGATATAATAAATAATTTACCATAAAATTGAGTCAATATAGAATTTCTTATAATTTAATAATTATTTGAAATATTTTTAAACATTAAATACCATTTAAGGTCATTTTTAGGACTATTTATATATCTTGACTTTAAAGGCATCAGGATAGAAATTTAATTAAAATATAAACTTTTTAAATATAAATTATACATTATAATTTTCCAATAAATTCTTAGGACACCATAATTAATCCAAAATATATTACTTTTAAACTTTTTAATATTATTTATTTAATCTTTTTACTACTGACACAATCATTGCGTCAACATTGTGGAAGCGTTCAAAAAAATTATACTAGCTATAAAAATTAAAAAATAAATTAATATCATAAAAATAATTTATTAATATTCAAAATAACCATTTATGACCATTTATAACCATTAATATGTACTTTTTATCCTTATTAAAAAATATTAGAGATATTAAAAGAGAGAGAATGATGTTTTGTAATTTTTCTTAACTTAAAAAATATAAAGGTCATAATCAAAGTAAACTAGAAAAAATTGACATATTTTAGAATTTAGGATGGTTATGGTTGAATTAAACTAATAAAATGAAATAAATTCAAGTATTGGGTTGATTTTTAGACCTTATCTCATAGTTTTGACCTTAATTAACTAATTTTACCCATTATCGCGGTGGTAAATTTTTACCATGATTACTATTCATTATGATAAAAAAATAAAATTGAACTATTTAAAAAATTTGAACTTTCTAATTACAAGTATGAAATAAAATTTTCAATATTCAATCTTTTATAAGTGGAAAAAATTACTTTTAATATTAGTGAACAAAACATAATGAAAAATAGTTTTTTTTTAAAAATTGTGTTTTAAGCATAATAATGAACTTATACCAAAATAAAATATAATGTTGATTCCTATGGAATTATTTAGATCATGTTTAATCAAATTGATATTATGTTACTTTAAAACTAAAACAAAATATAATGATACTTTTAAATTACTGATAAAAAATGATAATTTTGCAAAAATATCGGCATTTATTACTATTCACTAAAAAATCAACCTTTTTAGAAAATAAAAAAAAGCCACGACAATAATATTTTGAAATTATAATGTATAAAATTATGTCAAAATTTTTCAAATAAATTTTTTAAAAGTGATATAAATTAATTATAATATTCACGCACAAAATGAAATAAAACCCATTTATGAAGAAAATGTATTTTTGATGCATAAAATGACTTTATTATCATTAATTTACTAATAAACATAATTAAATTAATGTTAATTAATTAAATTGAATATATAATCTACCTATTTCATTATAATCATTTATAAATAGTGATTAATTTAATTTATTAAGATAAAAATACACCGCACACATAAAAATAGTTTGATGAAAATATATCATTTACCTTCAAAATATTTTATATTAACTTAAAAAAAATGATAATAAATGTATGATTGATTATTAATTTTATTAAATAAAAATTTATACATATATTTTACAATAAAATTATTCTTATTCAAATATGTTAAACCAAAAACTAGGTTATAACAATCATAATTAAATAATAATATTTATATAGTATATCATGGTTTGTTTAAGCTTGGTGTTGTGTATACCATAAAATATTAAATATATATATTAAATAAAATAAATTCTAAAATCTTTGGGTGTTACACTCTTCTCCCTTATCGAAATTATTCCCTCAAAAGTTTATCTTGTGTCCTATAAAAAGGTTTTAAAATATTTTTTTATAATAAATTCCAGGGAGTGAAAGATAAAACATATGATCATGAAAGGGAAAAACTTTTTAATTTTTAAAAATATTTTTTTTTAAAAACACACATCATAAAAAAGGATAATAATACATCTTTATATAAAGAGGAAAATGGAAATATGAAGGTCATCTAAAATAACACATAGTCGGGTTCTAAAATAAGGAGAACATTAGTGGGAAGTGAAAATATGGATAAAGAGTAAAAAAATAAAATGTAAACAATAATAGATAGTGACAGAGAACATTATAATGAGAAAGTAAATGAACAAAAAAAACATAAATCCATAAATAATAAAGAATAACATAAATTTATCAGAAATGAAGGTAAAAAGATAACATTTTTATTTCAAGATCCTTTTCCCTTGGTTGAAGGATTATTTTACCATCAATATATAGAAATCAAGAAAATATACTCGATTTATTTCCATTTCATAATCATAATTTCATCATTTAGTTTTTCTTTGATCAATTTCTACTTACATCTCATCTATTACTCCAAGAAATGAATATTCAAGATGATTTTTTTCAAGAACCATCCTAGGTCCACCCTTGGAATGGGCACCTGATATGGCTCGTGACAACGACTAAAGGGTATCCTCAATCCCCATGGCCCGAAAAAAAGAATCAAGGAATCACAAGATAAATCTTTGGGAAATATTTCACCCAATAATAACTGACATAAAAAGAACAGAGAACACAACACAAGGAGGATGTAATAATCTATGGACATAAATAAAAACATTTCAAGATCCAAACACATGATACAAAAAATAAAACTACAACCAAAATGGAACTATAAATGATCTCTATGTAACCTATTAGTAACCAATGTCAATAAAACTAACGTGATCTTCAAGAGAACCTGAATGAAAACCTAAACCTTCAAAACAGCATGGGTCTACAGACACCAAGTGGCACAACTAGGGCGTGAGCATATAAAAACGTAGTAGGTAAGAACCACATATTCTATACATATCCTTTCCTGAAATAGTATATAAATAATAGTTTGAAAATAAAAGTATAAAATAATATTTTATCATTTAAACAACTAAACCCAAATTTCCCAAAACACACTTTCAAAAATAAATCATTTATGGATTTATTTTAAAACAAATTTCCAGTTTGAAAACTCCATTTTGAAAACCAAATCCCATAAGAAAACTGCAACCCAGGTAAGTATATAAAAAATAGTGATAAAAAATAAACACAACATTAGGGTATATCATAAAAACAATACCAAAATTAGAGGAAAAACATGAATGTAGATATGCCAAAATGTAAATAGAACAATAAGATAAAGTGGAACAAATAATAATAAAACATACAAGGTACATAGTCATGGTTATATAATAAACATATCAAGAGGAGAACCTTGACATACTTGGTTTAGATCCATCTAGCCAACATAACGATGTATTCCATAGTCTATCACCAACCCAGATGCTCTCAACCAGCCTCACTAGTGGTGCATCCCACCATGTCCATTCACCTACCATGGGGATCTAGCCCGTATCATTGAGAACTAGATAGTAACCATCTCTCGACCCTCCATATGATGTATAAGATACTATTACAATAGAAAAATGGGGAAAGTGAGTAGGTCATCACATGTTTGACATTAAAAAAAACCCATAGATGCCAATATGCATGCCTTTCCCACTCCCTGGAAATATCTATGTGAATACCCCATCTAACTGGAGGACCACCATAGGGGTTCCCATCATGAATAAAACATTTCACAAGTTTCAACTAGGATTAAAAATCTTGAGAGTTCAATTTGTTTTTACAAGAAACACTTAAAGGTTCCAATTGATACTTAACATCTTAAGAACTTATAATCAATTTCAAATAAAACATCTAAAAGTACCAAAAAAACCTTAGCATTTGAAATCTAGAATCAATTTTTAGGAAAAAAAATTATTTCAAAAAACATTTATAAATCAACATGATTATCCAAATACATTTCCAAGGTTCCAATCAAGACTTTAGAGAAAAAATTAAAGAAACAATGCTTGAAACCTCATTTTAAAAAAATTTGGAAATTAGGAAATCATTTGATGAAAAAATGGATTTAGAAATAGGACATTATATAGAATTTTCCATTTATATACACACACACATCTATATGTACACCTCATGCACATATGGATACACAAAAATCACATCATAATATATATTAAAATCCATATTAATTTCAACAGTTTAATCAAATAAACATAAGGAAGCATCACAATGTGACACAATATTTCTCACATAAGCACCAAAATCATAAAGATGCCAAAAAACCATACAAAGAAAAATTCCATTTGTCATATAATTTTATCCAAACTCCAACAAGAAAAAAAAACACTTTAAAACACCCAAATCCATTTGAAAGGACACTTTAAATTTTATAAAAATCTTAACATACATTTACATTGGGAACATATAATTGAAATCATAGAAAACCTTTGAAAAATCCAATTTCACCAAAACAAACATATTGAAAATACACAAAAATATATTTTATGAAACCAAAATCATGAAGAACACAATAAAAATTAATTTATGAAATCTCAGTAATCACATGTCATGTTTCAAAAAGGAAATAGATAGAAAGAACTATCTCAATGATGTGAAAATGTGATGAAACATTGGAATTGGGATGAACTAATCCCAAGAGACAAAACATACACCATAACATCAAAACAAACAACCCACATAAGCTAACCCTCACCCTAGGGTTTGTTCAAGAGATAACCAATCCAAGAATAATAGATAAACAAGAGGAATAAGGAAGGAGAGGGGGAAAACTTGGTGGGCTTGAGGAATAAGGGAGAAGGTTGGGAGAGGCACTTAGTAAAGTTTCTAGGTGTAGTGAAAGCATTAAGTGGTGGGTGATATATTAAAATTTATTTTTAATATTTAGTTTTATAAAAACCAAAGTGAAGATATTTAATGTTAAATTTATAATTAATTTATTTATATCTAAATAAAATAAATACCTCGACACAAGATCCTTTATTCATTTCTGATGTTGATCTTATGAAAGACCATTTTCATATTTCCTTCATTGTGATGTTAGGATCCAAGTATAGAATACTTCTAGTGGTTATCCACACGTGCTCCTTTGATCTCTGAGAAACACCAATCAATTTCTGGGTGCTATCGTGATGAATTGACTGTCTTTCATTGTTCATGATTATTGCTCGTACTTTGATCTTGAAGGAATATCTCTTGTGTTTATCGTTCTTGAGAGTGAGAGAGGAGTCGAGATAGAGTTTTATTATGCACAATGATTCTCTATTTTTTCACACTCAGTACAATATACATAACTGTCTATTTATAGAGCCATGGTTTAGCATAAAATATTATTTAATATCATGCCAGCCCTTAAACAATATTATAACCCTTAATAAACCCCATTTATCATAATAATAATGATATTATTATTATTATTATTATTTTATGGTGTGCACCATCTTACGCAATAAAAAATATTATTTAACTGGCTTGTTAATTAATATTTGTCACCAGACACGTTCTTGGTCTGTTTGAACTCCTGTATCATTTATTGAACATCCGAATAAATATTAAATATTTTATTTATCAATAAATATTTGTAATTGATAAAATGTGAATGAAATTATTCCCCTGTATTAAGATTAATATTTATTCTATTAATTAAATTCAAATATAATTTAATTGAGATCAACACAAACACTTAGTGTATGACCCTATGGGATTCTTTCTCATTGGAATTAGAGGGGATTTCCTAAAGTATAAGACTAATATCTTGAAATAGGTTCAGGTACCCAAGATAAATAACTTAATTTTACAACAATTATAACCACATAAAAATTATTACTTTGTAATAACTTTTTTATAATATCTCATCAAGCAGGTTTCACATCTGTGTCACCAAACTATATATTCAATATGTCTTTCTTTGAATTTCTGAAATAAAAACTTCATTACACCATGGAAATGAAATTTATGGAGATAGTTATATTGTAATAAAAGTTATAAGATATTAGTTTCCATAAATATTGAAGGGAAAATACTTCCTTGATTTATCCATTAATAACATGTCATTTATGACACACCCAACATACCCTACATCCCACCAATATACGATATGACAATTTTCATCAGAAAATCTAAGTGTGTGAGTCAAGAAATGCATTAATAATAATCTCAAAGTATAAGGATTATTACACATGCTTGATGATAAGAATATATGATGACACCAAAACATGTAGAATTCCTACTGGTGGGTTTATTCTCATAATATCAAATCTTGGAGATTACCAAGTGTGATCTTCATGAGAAGAATCCTTATCTTCTTACACTTACTCACACATGAAAATATATGTACTATGTGTCTCATCATAGTATGTTATCCAATCAAAAAACATTATTTAAGAATATATTTATAGAACTTCAAGGTTCTCATCAGAGTGGGGAACTGCTATGACCTTATCAATGAGACGTATACTCTAGGACATTATTACATCAGAGTTATGCAAAAAAATGAACAATATATAATAATTTATTTTATTAATATTCAATGAATACAATATAAATGTAATAAAAGTAAAAATAGTTGGTCCTAAGAAACTAACTCTAACACCTAGGTCATGGGTTTCGAAGTGGGGAACCTAAGGGAGGAAACCCCAAATAAAAAGGATCCAAAAGGACAAAAATACCCCTCTTCGAGTGGATTGCACGGTTTACCCTTAATATTTACCAAACCATGTAGTAATAGTGCATATGGAAACTTTTAAAAAGTTAATGAGACCTCACAATTAGGCTTTACAGTTAGTTTAACCATGCACCTTAACCGTGTGACCTAAAAAAAGTCCCAAAATTTTCACATTTTCATTCTAAAACACCCCAAAATTGAGGGGCCAAGCCATTCAACAAAAATAAACACATAAAAGTAAAATTTGGGTGTTAAAATTCTCTCAACATGACAATTTACACCCCTATAAAGTCACCAAGATCAAGACATGAGACAAAACTAGAACCTTTCACCCAAAAGAAAGAACTCTTGAAACAAAATCCCCAAACCAAACTGAAAACTGAACCAATCAAAACCACCAAAATCAGTGTGACCCTTTTACCATAAAAGTAACACCAAAATATATCTAGGGATAATGAAAACAAATGGATCCATGGTGGGTATCTCCACCATTTAATAAACCAACTAGCATAATGACTAAACTAGACAAAGGATTTAATTGAACCACCACCCAACATAAGAAGGACCCAACCAAAGAAACTCAAAAAGAACACTGGATCAAACTAAAATTCATAAATCCTTGAGATACATTCATAAATAAACATGATTGGGATATAAAATCACCTAATAAATACACAAATAAAATATAAAAAACAAAACAAAAGTGGAAATGAAAAAACAAAGAATAAGAGGATAAGGGAAAAAATAGGGAAATACATCAAAAGGGTTACCTCAAAAACATAGATAAGAATGGATAATAGGATCTAGATTTAGATTGGACTTCTTTTTCTTATGTAGAGGTCCCACCCCATATAATTTTTGAAGATGTAACATCAGACCACATCGATGACAAGTATTCAAAGTGTTACGAAAAGACGACTTAGAATTCCCAAATAGACCACACTGGAAGCACATGAGTGGGTGGTACTTCTGAGAAGAATAAGTTCATAATATAGAAGACTATTTAGAATAGTTTCCTTCATATTTTACACCTTATCATATGGGGAACCCCTATTAGTACTAAGAGAATATGGGATTCCAACCACCACAGGTTTCCCTCTAGAAACCTACTTATCTATAAATGCCTCATCAACCAACTTCTTGAAAAAAATCAACCGAGATGAAAGAAGTTGATCCTTGATCTCTATATGGAGAACCCACTTGAAGATATAATCTTTTAATAGATTGCTCGATGCCATTTCTAAAGAAAATTGAACTAGCTCCTTGAAGTGGTCAACATACCCCTTCACCATCTGTTGACCTTGACAAACACCCATGACCTCTTCAAATTTCTTCACCTTCACTTCCCCAGGGATAAAACATTTAATGAAAGTGCTCTTGAATATTTTCCAATTCATTCCAACTTGCAATGAGGATAGAGTGATCACTTTCCATTGGTCCAAACCTAGTCCATCAAATATACCTAAGATAACTTTCACCCTAAAGGATTTTAGAGTTCCCAATGACTTGAGGACACTTTCAATTTACTCAAGCCACTCCAAAACCTTAAAAGTAACTAGATAAACATATAAAATAGGAAAAGGTTGAGAAGATCTTGGCTCTACCACACCACTATGAGTCTAATCAAGGTTAACCACTGGAAGAGACTCCTTAGAAACCCTAAAGACCTTTCTGATTAGTATTCTATAATAACATAAAAACACCAAAACAAATCAATATAAAACAAAGTCTCAATAAAAACTCATAAAATAAAATGATTAAATCCAAAATACAAATATATTAAACCCAAAAATAACATCAAATGAAATCTGGAACCATAATTCCCATTTCAAATTCCAAACCATTTCACCACCAAACCATTTCAAATACCAAAACTATTTCTAAATTCACTTTAAAAATCCGTTTTACCACATAAAGACTTTAAAAATATTAAAATCATTTCCATATTTTTCATTTTAAAAATACAAAACACAACTTTCACCCTATTCCCTTGAAAATAAAAATCTCATAAGGAAACCCCTTCCACCGGTTTTAAATTCCCAAAATATTTTTCCATTTCAAAACCCACTCATGATAACCAAAATCAAACCAATATAATCACCCACACTGAAACCTATTAAATAGGGGAATAGTGGCCATGAATGAATTGGAAACATGGTTCAGAAGACCACATGTTAATCATACACCAACTACTGGAAGCATAATAAATCATGCACTCAGGCTCCACATGGGTCTCTATTTCATGTAAGATCACCGTGTGACACTAGATCACTTCCATTATCATCCCATAAATCACCAAACAATAAATCATATCACAAAAAAAAACTCAAAGCCCAAATACCCATGGAAACTCAGGTATCTGAATATAAAATATCTATCTAGGCACTTTCTGTATGTACCTCCCAAGTTCTGACAGTCCCATATCCAGTCTACCTAACACCCCAAATAATAAAGGAATTATCTGATGCTATTTTTGATAAACTATCCCATGTAAAACCTCATATTGGTCACCCTATCCATATTGTGACAAGAATCTAAGGGCATCCTTGATCCCAATGGGTTGACAAAAAGCACCAGGGAATCATAGGCTAAATCACTGGGGGTGATTTTACCCAATAATATCTAACATAAAAAGAACATAGGATACAAAAAAGGAGGATACGACAATCTCTAAACATAAATAAAAACATCTCAAGATCCAAACATAAGAAAATAAAAATAAAACTACAACCAAACTGTAACCATACATGATTTTCATGCGACCTCTTGTTCACCACAATCCACAAAACCAACCCTCTCCTTAAGGGAACCTGAATGGAAACCTGAACTAATAAAACAAATTAGGTTTACCAATTCCAAGTGGCACAAGTAGGGTGTGAGCATACAACATCTCAGTAGGTAATCTCCATAGAATACATACATGTACTTTACCAAAACAATACATAAATACTATTTAAAAAATATAGGTATAAAATAAGTTTTTATCATTTAAAAAACCAAACCCATATTTCCAAAAATACACTTTTGAAAAAAAAATCATTTTTGGATTTCTTTTAAAATAGATTTATAGTTTCAAAACCCCATTTTGAAAACCAAAACCTATCAGAAACCATAACCTAGGTAAGTGAGTAAACACGAGGGATCAAAAACTAAAAACATTAGTAGGGTATAATAGAAAAAAATACCAAAAGTAGAGGAAACAACATGAATATAGATATTTAAAAATTTATTAGAATAATAAGATAAATTTCAAAAAATGATAATAAAACATACAAGGTACACGATCATGAGAATGTCCTAAACATATCAAGAGGTGAACCTAGACATAATTGGTTTAGAACCATCTAGATGGAATAATGATGTGATCAATAGTCGATCACCAACCTAGCTACCCTAAACTAGCCACACTAGTGGTATAGCCCACCATAGCCATTCACCTACCATGGGGATCTAGTCAATCTCATCAGGAACTAAATAAAAACTATCTCTTGAACCTCTATATGACATCTATGATCCTATGAAAATATAAAAAGGGGGAAAGTGATGAGGTAATTACACTCTTAACATTAACCATAACCCAAATATTCCAATGTGAATTCCTTTCCCACTCCCTAACACCATTCATATGAAGACCCCCTCTAATTGGAGGACCACCATATATGTGACTTTCACAAAGAAAACATTCCACAAGTGCTAATCAGGACAACACACATTGAGAGTTCAAAACTATTTTACAAGAAACACTTAAAGGTACCTATTGGGCCTTAACATATTAAGAACTTAAAATAAATTTCCAATAAAACATCTAAAAGTACCAAACAAGCCTTAACATTTGAAATCTAGAATCACTTTATAGAAAAAAAAATCTTCATTTAAAAAACCATTTCCAAATCAAGGTGATTGTCCAAATATGTTTCCAAGGTTCCAAATGGGACTTTGGAATAAACATTAAAGAAATACCTCTTGAAACCTCATTTGAAAAGCATTTGGAAACTGAGAAATCGTTTGAGGAAAACATTGTTTTATAAAGAGGGAATTCTATGGAATTTTTTATTTATATGCATTCACATATCTATATGCACACCCAGTGCACATATAGATACACACATATCACACCAACATATATATGAAAATGTATATGAATTTAAAAGGTTAAATTAAATAAACATAGGGAATCATATCAATGAAACACAAGTGTTCTCATAGAAGCACCAAAATCATAAAGAGGCCAAAAACCCATACAAAGAACAATTCCATTTGTCGCCCAATTTCATTCATACTCTGATAAGTCTAAACAACAATTTTAAACACCCAAATTTATTTTCAAGGCCACTTGGAATTTTATCAAAATCTTATCATATGTATACATTGGGAAAATATAGGTATAATCATAGAAAACCTTTTAAAAACACATTTTCACCAAACCACCCACATATAAAAGCCACAAAAATTCATTTTAGCAAACCAAAAGTATGAATAACACAATAAAAATCCGTTTTGGAAAGATAAAGCATCAAATGTCATGTTTTGGAAAGGAAATTGATGGAAACACCTGCCACAATAATGTGAGAACATGAAGAAACTACAAAATCAGGAATAACTAATCCCAAGAGACAAACCACACACCCTAAAATCAAAAGAAATAACCCACATTCGTAGACCTCACCCTAGGGTACGGAAAATAGAGAAGCAAGACAATAAGAAGAGAGAAACAAGAGTAATAAAGAAGGATATGGGGAAGAAATATTACCCAAGAGTGAATCTACTAAGAAACCATCAAAAATCCACCTTAGAGGGATTAGGGAAGATGAGAGAAGGTTGGGAGAGGCACCTAGGTTATGGGGTTTGAAGTGAAGAACCTAAGGGAGGAAAAACTAATTAAAAAGGAGTTAAAAGTACAAAATAAACCTCTTTGAGTGGGTTGAATGGTTTACCCACATGGTTTACCAAATCGTACAGTAACCATGTAGATCTCCATTGTCAAAAAGTGTAGGAGGCTGTATAATTAGGCTGCATGGTTAGTTTAACCATGCACCTTAACCACACAACCTGGAAAAAGTCCCAATTTTTTCACAATTTCATCCCAAAACACCCAAAATTTGAGGGGTTAAGCCATACAAAAAACAATGACACATAAAAGTGACATTAGGATGTCACATTTTTTCATGCTTGAAGTACTAAAATTAACTTTTAGTGGATAATAAGATCTAAAAAAGGATAATGATATATTCCTCCTATCTTTAGACATTAACCAAAACCAAAACGGTTAGCATAAAATAAGATAATATCCAATATGAATAAACCTTTATATGAAGAAATAAAACATTAATCTCAAAAGACTCAAAAATAACACCCAAAGTTCAACTTAAATCACTCCATAAATAACTAACCTTAAAACTATTCAAAATATGACTAACCAAGTTCAAAACCCAAAAATCAAAAAGATTTTATCAAATATTCTTCAAAGATAAACATAATATTTATCTCCAAATAAAACCATTCACTCCTAAATTCCCATACGAAAAATTTATATACCCTAATCATATAATCTCTGAAATATGATAATATCTTCGATAAATATCCTAAATCATCATAAAGCCATAATAAAATCATATATGATTCAAAAAGATAATTAAATTTTATTCCTAAAATAAACTCCCATATTAGCAAAAAAATATTTCCATTTAACTTAATCATATAATGTTCCTGATATAGTGAACTTATTCAAAAATAATTTTAATCACTTAATCAACAAATAAATTTTCAATCCCATAGTTATCTATATGATAAATCATATGTTCCCAAAATAACATTTTAATTACAATATAAGTTAAACATAATGGTTTCATATACCTCAAACATTAATTAAATCTCAATAAATGTCTCCCAAAGTACTGCCATCACATAAAACCACAAAAGGGGTATCTATGTATTTAAAATTATGATCAACCATAAACTTATTAACCCATTATTGTATTTATAAATATTAAAATATCCTCATATGAATCATTATATCCTATAAAGTTATTTAAAACTTTCCTTTAATAACAACTATAATTCCATGTAACTTAAACAACATATAATTACATGATTTATAAGAAGGGTTTCACTTTCTTACATTTGGGGATCTTTTCATTTTAGAGTTTTAGAGAATTAAGAAAAAATCTCACATATCAAAACCTTACAATAAAATGTGGAAAATTCAACTCAAAGTTTATTTTATTCCACAATAATAGGATTCTTAAATTTAAACTCACGTTTCATTCAAAATACATTTTCTTCCTTTAAGATGGATCCTCATAATAGAATGATAGTATTTTATATAGTTCTTACTCATCTTTAAGACCTATAAAAAAATATGAAAACATGGGATGAGAAAAACAAATATTAGTAAGGGATATAAAAAGAAATGAAACCCATTAATACATTTGAAATTCATGAAACCCATAAGGATGTTTTACTTTTCTAATAATAAACTTTGAGTTTAAAAAAATCAATTACTTAATCTTGGAATTAAAATTTTAACTAAAGTTTTTCATAATATATTTCTTAATCAAGCATAAAGTAAAAGTCACAATTCATTAGGTTTTCATGAAAAACATGAAATATTTTCCTTGAAAACAAACATTTTACCCATAAGATATCATAAGAAATCTTTTAAATCAAATTTTATTTTATTTTCTTACAAAATCAATATATTTACATAAAAAACATAAAAAAACTATAATATGAAATATATAAAAGAGTAAATATATAAATAATCACATGTATAATAATAACTGATTTCATAATTATGGAATGCATAATTTCAGACATCATATTCACACTGTCAAGGCCTTATGCCAGGACATCATAAATAATTGGGAAAACATTCAAAAAATAAATAGGATAGTTTATCTCATGATATATACTAATTTATCAAGGGGATATAAAGGTACCATACCATCACTTACGAAGTTTGATTAATTCATCATATGAAATAAATTAATAATAATTCAATACAAAATCTATATAAACATTCATATTGAAAAAATATCATACAAAATGTTAATATTTTCCTCATTCAATAAATAGATCAATATGATCATAATACATCTAGAGAAGTAATATGGATGATATAATTAGATTATATCCTTATTAAATCATAATAATAATCAAATAATGTTAAAATAGATAAAAATACCTTTAAAATAACATTCGATCCATTCCTTGAGAACATGAAAAAAATATCCTTTTATTTTGATAGCATTTTAAATAAAAAATTACAAAATATTGGGAAACTATATTTCTTTGAAAATAAACATGTAAAATTTTAAATTAATCTTCAATTAAAAAAATGGTCATGATGATTGGAAAATCAATTCATTTTGTATACATTAAAAGAGAACATTATTTTCACACTTTTGTAAGAAGTAAAAAGCGAGTCATATAGATTTTTTTTGAAAAGATTCATTTTAATCATTCATAAAGAAAGTAAAAATTATTTTAAAATGAACTTTAACAATCTTTTAAATATAAATAATAAAATTCTTGAATCATTTTAAATAATAGTTACATGGAAGAGAAATATTTTGATAAGATAATTTTAAAACAAGGGTTTAAATAAAATCTCTTACCACTTTGGTAACTTTTGAATCAAAAGGAAATTGAAGAAGATAATTTTTAAAGGATTTTTAAACAACTTAAATATTGTTAAATTAATGATAAAATTAATCTATATATAAGTACATACACCACACAAAATAATATATGTGATGAAAATGACATAAGCCTTTAAGAAAGGAAATTGAGATGAGAAATCCTTAACCTTGAGTTTGACCCACCATGTACTTTCTTTAAATAATATATAATAAACTTATATTAATTATTTAATTTATTAATTTTTTTAAGGTTTATTAAATTATTATAATCCATTTTATTTCATTTATTACCATGTCTTATATAGTTACTAAATTGATTAAGTTTATGCGGGATGTTTTGAGGATGCTGGTTTCATAATCCCAAAACAAATTCAATAGGTAAAACAAGGTCAAAGGGTTCCTTGTACCATAATATCAATAATATTAATCATGAAATAATTATCATTTTTATATATTAAATACAATTTTATAATCATCAGTGTAAGGTGGTCATGAATTATATCATTTCATGGAGATGATAGTCCGTACGTATGCATGAACGTCATTTTCATTTTTCTACTTGGTGGAAAAGAAATAAAGTAGATAATATTTTTTAAAAAAAATTCATAAATATATTATAAATTTCATATTTATTTACTATTTTAATCATTTTCATGATTTATGTGAATCATTTTTGAAAAAATAATCACATCACTTCATAGTGGCGGTATTTCACACGTACACACAAACGACATTATCATTTCTAACGAACATAAATTATAAGAAGGTAAGTAATATTTATCTCTCCAAAATCATAATAATTTCATAAAAATAATATATATTCATTTATTTCATATTTATAACTATATATTTTAGGTAGTTATGGAAAACAAAACACATTGCTTCCTGGAGGTGGTAGTCCACACATACGCACAAGCTATGTTTTCATTTACCATATGATGAAAAATGAGATGAATAAGGGAAATAAAATAACAATAATAATATTTAAATATATGTAAGATACTTATTTTATTATATCAGCATGGTTATGATATAATTTAATGAGTTATAGGAAGAAATAAAATGAAAGAACTCAGATAAGAGTTGTACCTCTTCTTTAGAAATCCTTCTTTGGATTTCACCTTAAGCCTTCTTAGGATGGTATTAGGGGAAGTGCATAAGATCTAGTAAGTAAATAAGGAATATAAGAAGGTATTTTTTTAGATATTGTTTTATATAAATGGCACAATATTTGTGATTAAGAGAGGATATGAGATACCCTTTTATAAGTGAGTTGGGTGGAAAACTTGCAAATATTTGAAATATTAATATATAATATGTCTCTAACTCATGAAAAATAGATCCAAACTATCTTATCATAGAATATAAGTAGAATAAGGTCAAAATTTAATCATAAAATCAATTTTAAATATGTTTAAGAATCATTTTAAACCTTATCTTTTTTGTTAACCCTCTCGTTAACACTGTTTAACCACAACTGCTGTAACACATTTTTCATTCTTTAAGGGCTATAAAAGTAATTTTAAAAAATTAAAAGTGGGAAATAAATGAACTATGAATTAAAGGATATAAAATTTACCATCAAATTGATTCAATATAATATTTTTATAATTTTATAATGATTTGAAAATAATTTTTAAACATTTAATACCATTTAAGGTTATTTTTGGGACTATTCATATATCTCGACTTTAAAGGCATCAAGATAAAAATGTAATTAGAATATAAAATATTTAACCATAAATTAAACATTATAATTATCCAATAAATTCAAGATAAACTATAATTAATCTAAAATATATTACTAATAATGTTTTTAAAATAATTTATTTAATTTTTCTATTATTTGCACAGGCATTGTGTCGACGCTGCGTAAGCATTCAAGGAAATCATACCACATCTAAAAAATAAAAAAAATAAATTAATGTAATAAAAAATAATTTATTAATATTCAAAATAACCATTTATAATTGTTCATATATATATTTTTATCCCTATTCCAACATATTTTATATATTTAAATGGAGAGAGAGAGAGTGTGTCTTTTTTGTAATTTTTCATAACTTAAAATAATATAAAGGTCATAATAAAATTCATGTGGAAAAAAATTCTATGTTTTAAAATTATGATATTTATGGTTTAATTAAACCTATCCAATGAAATTAAGGTAAATTTTGAGTTGATTTTGAGACCTTATCCCATAGTTTTAACCTCAATTAACTTGTTTTACCCATTACCGTAGTGATAAACTTTTACCATGATTACTATACATTTTGACTAAAAAATGAATTTGAAAAATTTACCAACTTTTAAAATAATTATTTAAAATATTAAATCCATTTTTTAATACTTAATTTTTATAATTGATAGAAACTACTTTTAATATAAGTGTGCAAAACACAATGAAAAATTGTTTTTTTTAAATTTCGTTTTGAAGCATAAAAATGAACTTATACCAAAATCAAATATAATGTTTAATTATATGGAATTATTTATATTATTTTTAATAAAATTTATCTTATTTTACTTTAAAAATAAATCTAAAATAGAATGATTTTTTTAAATTACTTTATTTAAAGAAAATAAACAACAGTTTTGCAAAAAAATGACATTTTTTAATATTCACTCAAAAGTAAATATTTTTATAAAAATACAAAAAATTAACCCTAATACTGTTATGATATAATCATTTCAAAAATAATTTCCAATTTAAATTTCTAAAAGTGTAAAAACCTAATTATAATATCCACACATAAAATTCAATAAAAACCATTTTTAAAGAAAATGTATTTTTGAAGCATAAAATGACTTTATTCTTATCCCTTTCTTAACAAACATAATTTAATGAATTTTAATTAATTAATTTGAATATATAATCTAATTATTTCCTTATAATAATTTATAAATAGTTATTATTTTAATTTATTAAAATAAAAATGAATCGTGAACATAAAAACAATTTTATGAAAATATCTCTTTTACATTAAAAAGATTTTATCTTAATTTCAAATAAATTGATAATAAATGTATGATTTATTATTAATTTTATTAATAAAAAAATTTATATATTTATTTCATAATATGCTTATTCCTATTCAAACCCACCAAACTAACAAGTAGGTTATAATGATGAAATTTAAATAATAATATTTCTTTAGTATATCACAGTTAATTTAAGATTAGTGTTGAGTTTACCACACAATATCAAATATATTACTTAAAGAAAATAAATTATAAAATATTAGGGTGTTACAATGTTAGTTATAATCTAGCTACAAGGGGGTTTGATGCGATCTCGATCAAATATACTCATATATCCATATGAACATGTCCACCATAAGATATATCATATATATCATATGTATACCTATATAATCCCTTTTTCCTTGACATAGAGTGACCACTAGACATGTAACATTTAAATGTAGTATAGGTCATCTCATGCATTCACGATTCTCTAAAATAGATTGACCAATATGAATGAATACATCACATGAAATTCATCCAAGTAGCCAAGAACATCACATGTCACTCAACTAGGCATGGACATGTATTTAAATAGTCCAATTAAATCAAGGAACTAGATGTATTTACTCATTATATTAGAGGAAAAATCCAAGTTTGGTTGAGATCCAACTGACAACATGATCAAAAGAATACCCAACCATCCCCTCATTAGCTAAGTATCAAGGTTTTCATAATAAATGTATCAAAGTATGATGGTTCTCATGGTATATATCTTTCCAACCTCATATAATAGTCATTCATAATAAGAACACACCCCTAAGTATATTAATGACTATATGAATTTCCATGTGATATTATTTGGAAATTTAGTTTAAATATCAAGTCTTAACTTGTTACCTCATGATTTTATCCTTTGTATAACGTATACAAGTGTTTGTATCAAGTATAAGATTCTAGTTATGCTAATATTAAAATATCATCAAAACCTATAATACTTCTTTATGATTATTAATTAGGGTAAAATAAAAGTCATACTTTGAGAATATATTATCATTTTACCATTAATGTAATATAAATAAAACACACATGAATGTATGGTAAATGAAGATTGCCTTCATTATAAAACCATGATAATTTCACAGCCATTGAATTCAATCAATAATATATATAATACCAAGATATTCAATAGGAACATCATTATTTTGAAAAATTAATGGTTTTTAATGGATCTGATACATTCTCCCCTATATCCACTAAAAATATCTTTACATTTCCCCTCTCAATGATCTCTCTAATGAGATAGTATTTGTGAAGGATGTGTTTGGTCTCTTGGTGAGACTGAGGTTCCTTATCCTGAGAAATAACTCCATTGATGTCATAGTAAATCTCAAGTTCTCCCTTAATTATAGTAATCATCCCAAGTTTAGAGATGAATTTCTTGATCCAAACAAATTCCTTCATATCATCTAATACATCGATGTACTCTAACTCTATTACTGAGTCCGCTACGGTGGATTATTTGGAACTATTCCAACTAATTACTCCATTATTTTGGAAAAACAGAAAACCAATTTGATATATCATATAATATTTTTCATATTTGAAATTTTCATCATTATAACCCTTTATAATGAGCTTATCATATACTATAAATAACAATAATATATCCTAACTTCTTATTAACTACTTAAGGATGTTATTAAAATAAATCCAGTGAATTTCACTGGGATTGAATTAGTATTTCCCTATTATACTAAAATCATAAGTGATATCATGTCAAGTACATAACATGGAATACATGATAGATCCTATGGTAGATAAAAAAATAATCTTATCCATCCATTCTAAATCTTTAGAATGATTTTTAATCTTCCTAATATTCATGTCATGAAATACTGATAAAGATCCCTTATTGGAGTTCTATATGCTAATTTTTTTAGAACTTTACAAATATTAGTGTTTTGAATTAGTCTAAGAAACCTCTATGATAAATCTCTATAGATATGTATACCTAGTATGTAGGTTGATTCACCCATGTATTTCATTGAGAAGAATTTTCCTAACCAAAACTTTATAGAATGTAAAGTTGGAACATCATTTCTAATAAGAGGTATTCCATCCACATATAATATCAGAAATACCACAAAACTTCCACTAATATTCCTGTATACATAAGAATCATCTAAATTATTGATGAAACCAAACTATTTGATTTCATTATCAAACTAGATGTTCCAAACCCAAGAGGCTTACTTCAATCCATAAAAAGATCATTGCGACTCAAAAATCTTAGTAAAATCATTTATAACTCCAAAATCTCTAGGTTATATCATATACACATCCTCAACTAAATTATCATAAAGAAAAGTAGTTTTGATATCCATTTTTTATATCTCATAATCATAATGGGCTGTTTTGGTGAGAAATATCCGAATAGACTTTATCAACAAAATTGGTGAAAATGCTTATTGACAGTCAATTCCATGATTTTTTTTTGTAATTCTTTGCCACCAATAAATATTTATAGGCATAAAATATACCATCCATGTAATTTTTGTTATTGAAACCCCACTTTCACCCTACGGGTACACCCCTTCATGTGTATCTACCAAGTTCCAGACTTGGTTAGTGTATATGGAGTCGATTTCAGATCTCATGGAATTTAGATATATATCAGAATCAAAACTCTCAATGGCCTATCGATAGAAATTAGGTTCATTGTAGCACCATGAGTTTTTATGAATTAATTTTTTTCGAATAAATTAAATTTATTTGATGGATTTCATTGCATGCTACGCCAAGTTAATCTTTCTTTAAACGCAATACCAAGTTAAGTGTGTGCTACACATAACACCGAACTTAGATTGAGTTACACAAAAAACCAATCTTATCTTATCTTATATACAACAATAAGTTTTTCTTGTGTTACACATAATAACAAGTTCCTTTAACAACTTTTATTACATGCAAGACTGAGTTTTATCGAACTATAATATACTATTAATATTATTATTTAATATTATAGTTATCACCTAGCCATTAGAATGGCGGGTATGAAAGAGATTGACTAAATTATGAAAATATTTTTTATTCATGTTTATAAAATGAAATATTTATTAATGAATTAATTAGAAATGAGAGTAATAACTATTTGAAAATAAAGAAATTCATTTTCTAAAAAACTATTTTCTATGCATGAATATGTTTTATCTGAATAAATTAAACAAACCACTTTTTATGAATGATTTTAATCGAATGTATATATTATATATTAAATCAACTATTTAAAATTTATATTACGTATTTTTTAGACAAGATATAAGAATAAATCCAATTTTATGCATAAATACATGTATTTTTTAAAAGTTAATTTTATCCCTTTTAATAGCGTACCTATTTTAAATATAATTTTTGACACTTTTATAAATTATATTTGAAAAAATAAACTTCATTTTTTAAAGTGTAATATCAAAATTATCTTATGGTGAATTTTTGGTATTTTTATGAGAAGTTTCATTTTTTGATGAATAGTAAAAAATATTAAATTTTAACTGAAAACTAAATTTTCATCTAATTTTGTTATTTTTTTGAGAATTTTTATTTTTTGATGAATAATGAAAAATGATGAATTTTAATTGAAAACTAAATTTTCATCAAATTTATTTATATAGTTAAATTATATTTTAAACTGGTTTTAAAGTACAATTTATTTAATTATACATCAATCAATACAATTTAGGTTATTGAAATCAATTTAACAATGAAATTGGATATAAAAACATTTCAAAATTTTGAACATTTTCACTTTTAAAACCCATCGTTTTGTCCTGTATGTGGGATTAATTTTAAATTAATTCCCACCAATTGTGTGATTAGAATTTGGAAAAATGTTTTCCATATTTTTATTAAAAATTATCTATAATTTATTTTAATTTAAAATTAGTTATTAACCAAAAAAATTAGTGAAAGAAATTAAAATTAATTACAGCGATTAAGGTAAAAATGAGTTTACTTAGTGGTTAAAATTTAATCTTAATGGGCTAAATGATCTAGAAACTTGTCAAAAAATCCATTTTATGTCCATATTTATACCATTTAGTCTCTTGGATCTAAATTTTTTCTTTACTTGAGGCACATGATATAAGGGATACCTCTCAATAGTGTTTACCTTTTTTGTATTTACAAGAATGTAACTCCTCTTCTACTATAAAAGGGAACTTACCCCCTCACTTGTTCACAACTCTCAAGCCTTTTGGATCATAAAAAACATGAATATAAAATATATTAAAAACCCTAATATCATCCTATAATCCTCAATTTTTTCATAAATCAAACCAATAAAGTAATTTGGTGCAAACCAAAAGGAGTTACATGAAGAAGAGATGACATTCTTTAACGACCACTTCTGTTTTATTTCTTTATCCATGCCTTCAATTATTCTTATCACATGATTATATAATAACCTCATTATCCTAAATATATTGAGATGTTATTATGTTAAGTGTTAAAATTACACCTACACACACTTCCATCAAATGGGATACGCAATCATCATTCGTGTGTACGACGGACTACCGCCTCACAAACCAATGTCGTTCGTTCTTCCATTACCGCCTCTCAAGGTTGGGAATAATGATGTATTTAATATTTTTATATGATATATATGATATTTATGATCTATTTATTCTTATAGAATTATTATATAACACATACCTTCATGCTTTCCATTTTGTGGAAATATGATAACATCGTTTGTGGACGTGTGGACTACCGCCTTCTCAAAGAGATGTGATTCGTTCACACTTTACATGAAATGTATTAAGGATGGGTTTATTAAAAATATGTGATATTTATGAAATAATAATTATAATATAATGAAAACACACACACACACACACACAATTTACTTTTCCTTCTTTCAATGCGACAAGAAAATGGAAACAACATTCATTCGTACGTACGACCTACCATCTCCATGAATGGTGTATTTTATTTCCTATTTCTATATTTTATAGATTATTATAAATACATATTATATTAATATCATGTTTTACATTATGAAAATAATGAAATCATGATCTAAGTAAGAGGGATAGGAATAAAAAGTCAAAACATGTACAAAAAACAAAGAGGTTATTACCCAAAACATAACATTAATAGGCCCAAATGGCCCAAAGCTCTTAGAGTAATTCATACAGCCTATAAATACTTGAAACTAACCCTCCCCAGCATCCACATATTGATGTCAGCTTTCCACCTTCACATGTATATTTTTCTAGGCTTCCCATGCATACACAGGCTGGTCCCAATGGCAATTTCCATACCCTCTCATTCTTCCAAATCCATTAGCTCTGCTTCGGTGAATTCACTTAATCTGAATCCTCATCTAGAGAATGTTCGGTATAGAGTCTTCCTGGTCTATTAAGTACAATTTTCTTGTGGCTCAGAGGCCTTGAGGTTTCCTATGTAAAGAAATGTGCTTTTCTAGACTAAAGTTTTGAGCATAAATTTTATTTTTTGCTTTTAGATTTTTGTGAGGGATAAAATGGTATTTTTACACTATAATATGATCTCATAAAATTTTTATGATCACTTCGTTGGTCTCAAAATAGTGTGTTTACCCTAGGATATGAGTTTGGTAGAAATATGAGCTGTTCGAATTTTGGTGGAATAATTAATAATTAATATTTATTAAATTAAATATTAAATTATTTGTGCAAGTTCATTCGACCATAAATTTTTAACATAGAATTATATTGAGATTCCATCTTCTCCATTGAGTCCAAAATGGGGAGTTTTACCTAGGGAAGGTATAAACTTGAGTCAGGCACTGGGGCCGGCTTGAACCCCTTTTTCTTCCTTTTCTTTCTTTTTCTTTTCTTCCATTTATTTTCTTTTTTATATTTTTCCTTATTTCTTCTCTCAGAAGATACCCACGGTTCCTCCTTCACTGTGACCTAAGGGAGAAAAGGGAGAGGGATAGAGAGGGAGATATAAGGGAAGAATGGTATCACTGCGAATCCCTCGATGCGCTAGTTTGGTGTGTAGTGTCCGTGGACAGTGAAATCAACTGAAGCTTTGATAGTTTCCACCCAAAGGTAGGACCTTTTACTTTTTCATAGTATATCTCATTTAAATTGGCTGTTTCACATTTTTAAATCCATATATTTCTTTTTGGTGGCCTCTTGAGGCCCGATCAGTAGTTTCAGGGGTTTAAATAGGCGATTTGGGTGATCTAAGGGTTTCTCATTTAGGGAAACCAAGTGAAATGGCATGTAGTCCAAGGCGACACACCGCATGTTTTTCTTGTTTGTTGAAGATGATGTTTTAAGAAGTATATGTTGTGTATGGGGTATACACATCGTTTACTGATACTTGACCATGTAGCTGAGTATCTGGGCTTGTCTACCTGTATAGGGGTACACGACCGTGTGGAGTACATGGCCAGACCCTGGTAGCAAGCTGTGTAGATATAAATGGATTGGCCAGATAAATGGACAATATGATTGAGGGATATGGTCATGTACCCCATGTCGGGTACACACCATGTACCCCATTTACATGCCGTGTACCTGGGGTGTTTACACGCCCAGGCTGGCGTAGGTACACACCCAAGTGGTTCTGCCAAAGCACATGGTGTGTACCCATGGGGACATGCCGTGTACTAATACCTTGTGACCCTTTGAGGGTTTTTCATGCCTTCTGGCCCCAGAGTTAGAACTGGATCCCAGAGTAGTCCATTCTGAGTAGTTTTCCATGTCAAATCACGATGGTGGAACCCGTGGAGCGTTCTGATGAATCCTAATGGGTGTTTTGGGGATTATATATAAATGGATAGGTTCATCCTCTAGTTATCAAATCCAGTTTTATCCTAAAAGTGAGACTTGATTTGAATGATAGGTTAGGTGTTTGGACCAACCTAGTTGAGATCTTTATTTGATATGAGCTATGTGCTATCTCACATTACCTTTTCTTTTGAGGACATTCCCCTTGTGAGACGTGTCCCTATGGCCTATGAGGCCATGGGACCTGTTTATTATCAGGATCCCATAAGGGATGCCTTTTCTTACATGATGATTTAGGGAGTTCCTTGTATGATCCCTTACCTATGTGTTGTAATGAGTATTATAAGTAATATTCCTTTTCCTTTCTTTAGTTTGAGGATCCCTTATAGGATTCCTCATTTTCCTTAAATTTAAGTATTCTGAGTAAGATGCCTTCTCTTGTATATATTTGAAGGATCCTAAGTAGGATGCCTTTCAGTGATTGACTTGAGGGACCCAACGGTTGCCCATTGTTTGACCGACCCTGAGATGTATGTCAGGTTTAGGTAGAGATGGTGTTTGGGTGTCACTTAGAACCCATTCCGAACTGGTAAGCCCATGAGGCTATTACTGGAGTGTTGAGTTGGGCGTTTGGGCCACCCTCACTCTTTTGTTTATGTCTTAGACTTGGTTTTGATGATGCTGTAGTTTTTACTAGAGGTTATTCCTAGTTGGTGCTTATTGATCCCAACACAAGATGTCTTCCTTTCTTTTGAGATTCCTAAACATTCTTCTTGGGATCCGTATTGCTTATTGGGATGCTCATATGTGCTTACTTGGGATTCGTCTTCAAGGCCATGTTATTTATGATATTTTATTGTATACCTAGTGGTATTACCTGGGAGTTGGATGTCGAGACAGATTATATATATATATATATATATTGTGATATATATTTTTTGGTATGTCCATAGGTGTTTCCTAGTATCTGGATGTTGAGCCTTACGTGTTTAATTGTACACCTTGAGTGATACTTGGATTCCCGTAGAAGGAATGCCTTGGATGGACTCATGGGATTGATGATATTCAATGAGGATGATTTTTATCTCATTGATTTCAGGAATGGATACCCAAGACTCATGGTATATTATGCACTCCCAATTAGTGGTGATGATTACAATCTCCTCGACCTTTGATCAGAATGATTACACTCTTACATATCCGTTACGAGACTCGAAGGGTTTAGCATGACGTCTCACTGGTGAGTTCTCTCTTTATACGGGCATGATGACCCAATACTCATGGAAGATTATGCACTCCTAAGTGGTGGGTATGATTACAATATCCTCATCCTTTGATCAAAATGATTACACACTTTAGGACTAGTTACAAGACTCTAGGGGTGTAGCATGACATCTCACAGATGAGTTCTCTCTTTAAAGATCGCCTAAGGTTTATCCCCTTAGGGATCATCCAAGTTTCGAATGCCATGAATGCCTACAAGCCAAGACCTAGGGCTCAGACAATGGAATAGATTTACAAGCCTGGGCAGCATGAAGACTGAATCAGTAACCTTTTATAGAATGTCCAGACATACTACCTAGAATCCTTATTTACATGATTGACCATTGGTATACAATATCCTTATTTATAGGATTGACCATCGGTATACAGTATCCTTCTTATAAGATTGAACATTGGTATATAGTATCCATGTTAGTGATTAGAGGTGAGTACGTGTGAACCTAGGTGTAGGACGATCATCCCCATGTGGTGACGTAGCTTTCTCAGAGATATAATTCCGACATTGAATAAAGTAGGTACATGTCGATGGGATTACAGACCCATAGATCGACTTAACGATACACGAATTGAGTGGCATGACATCCAAACAATTCCCTTGAATATAATATCCAGGCGATAGGTATTATAGACCCAAGTATCGACTGTAGATGTGGTTTCATATTATTTAATTAACATACCAATAAATATTCATATCTATGTATATATGTATAGGTATGTGACTATACATGTCTATGTATATAGTTATGGACATCCATGGTGGAAATTTCTTAGTTGATAAGGATTATGGACCCTGGGTTTGTCTGTAGGCTCACGTTGGTTTTACTCTTTTTGGTTGTGTTTCAGCTAGGCTGAGCACATTTCTTTTGCATACACTTTTAGTAGCACAATAAAAGGTTGCTTGTCAGGATGGACTACTAAGATTCTTTATCACCCCTGCATGCGCACCTCGGTGTACATGTAGAAATTATGTTTACTTTTCAGGTTGAGCACGAGTTTCATGGTGGATATGTCTGATGCCTAGTGTTGCATGATCAAGCGGAGCTTCTCGAGTGGTTATTATTATCGAGCTGCTATAGTTTGACAGTGTCTGGAGATTGGGTATGCGGTCTAAATCAAAGTTAGTAGTAGAGCCCTATACTTTTACTTTTAGTTTATTTTGTAATCTTGTATCTATATGGTCATCCCAGTGGGTGACTAGTGTTGTATTATATGACATAGCTATTAAGGATTTTACAACATTTCATTTATTATTACAACATATTCTATTTCAGTTGTTTACTGCTTCTGCACTCTGTCTATTTAATTTACTACTGTCTGTGATAATTAGCTATTTTTCAGTTGTTTCTTACTATGATATGAGGGCATAGTCTCCCCACTATTACTCCCTAGGCCCTCGCTGCTAGTCGGAAACCTATGGCATACGAGGAGGTGCACTTGAGGCCTTATAACTCACTGGATCAGAGCACCAGTTTAGTGGAATTTGGGTCAAGACATTACAAAGTGGTATCAGAGTTGTTTTCTTTTCCTGGTCTTTACTATTTGGGATATGGTAGATAGAAGTATTAGTAATGTGTCAAAACCTATGATGGATATCAGACTGGTGCATCGAGAACACTTGTTTCGGTACGAAGTCCTGGTTGCATGGGTATGAGATAATTGTTCTATTTTGTGATTTTATGGTTGTATATGATTTTATCCTTGAGATACACACATGTTGTGTGTGGATGTTATTGTTTATTGTAGATCTTTGGCTCTTGGGTATTGGAAAGAGTCCATAGATATATTTTGACTCTTGGCCATCGAAGGCAAGAGGCATCACATTCATCATATTCTACATGTAGGATTCACATCATACAAGCTTGCTAGTATGTGATTTCACTAACGACTAAGGCCTCTTGGGCCTGCTTACATAGATATTTCACTCTGATGGCAGGTTATGTGGATCTACATTGAGGAATTCTTTTTGTGTGGCTGATGACTCAGTCCTCACGCATAGTAGGTGCAGTGACCCTAGTTGGTCAATGTGGCTTGTGATGCCTTTATAATGAACCCCTTATAGGGTGTTGTTTCTCTAGTCTGTGGTTATCTCGTTGGATCACTAAGTATGATGCCGATGGATACCAGTAATTCTCTTCTGAACTGGACCTCCATGGGGTATTTCTGTGTAAGAATTCTCAATGAGTGTTAGTTCAATTTCTCTTCTGCTTTAGTTGTGACCTCTAGGGAGCAGTTCCTTCAGATTATGCTCAGAGGGGATCAGAGACCTAGTAGGCTATGTTTTCAGCTTTGACCCTCATTGTTTGTTGCAATATTTACCTACTTTTTAGAGGTTGGATATTTTGGTCTAGGTGGTTGGAACTTGTGACCCAGTTATGTGGATTTTTCTATAGGGCTAGGTGGGAGACCTAGAGACCCTTTGTTTTGAATTGTACCTTTGTAGTTTGACATCTATTTTATTATAGGGTAACCTAAATGAGAGGTTGTCCCATATTTTACGATGCCTTTTTGGGGATGATCTTGGTTTTACACTCATTTTGCGATCAGGTCACAGTATGTGCTTTAGTTTTGCATTATAGGCATATTGATGCCTTTAGTTTTAACAATGCATCTGGTGTGCTTGTTTTTTTTGAGATTGGTGTGACATGAAGGAATTTTCGAGTGCTTGGCTTGGTTAACTAGTGTTTCTACTATTTCTAACATAGTTAGAGTGTGGGTATATGCTCATGATTGGAACGACACTATCTGTTGGGAAGTCATGGAATAAATCGTATCACAGGTGAGGTGATCGATGTTGAAGAGGAGTTCCAAGGGAGATTCTAGCTTATAAATCTGACGTGTTGTGTAGTATGATCAGTTTATCATTTGGTTTGATGACTCGCTGGAGTATGAGTCGGGTGATAGAGATATATGCTGGTTACACGTGGTATTGTTTGAATCTAAATTGGTGAGTGGACGAGTACGAGTTGAGGATCGATGTTTCCAAACATTCTGTGGACTTAGACCTTGAAAGTTGTGTTGGAATGTCCCTCTATGGTAGAGGTGACATCGTGAAATGATGGGGAATTGTAAGCCGGTTGACCCATGGATGAATCTTGGTCAGGTTTTGACAGTATGTGAGCATGGCTCAGAGGGATATGTACACACCCTTAGTGGAATATTAGTATACTCCCATTAGAGATGATCTTGCTCTATCTTGACTTCATCTTGAGTGTTCTAAGAGAGAATAATCCCTATGCCAAACTCCTTTTTCTTTTCTTTCTAAATGTATTTCCTGGTTTGGAAAAGGAACTTGTTGAGGTTGCGCTTGAGGAGCGGTGTAAGGTAATCCATATTGTGGGGAGTACACCATTGACTGTTTGAGGGTGGTGGCCCTAATTTTTAATTTCTCTTCAGTGTTTTTCATGTTCTATTGGGCTCACAATATTGTTTAAGATGGTGATAAGGGTATTATTATGGTGGGGAGTTCCATATTTGTTGTAGTTAAATGTATTCCATGTAGGAGATAGTTTTTAACACTATGAGGTTGGTTGTTGGAAAATCCATATAGTTTGGTTGTGTAGATGTTCGGGTTGAGAGCATGGCTTCTGGTCCTTTCACCAGGCTTCTTTTGGACGAGAAGGTTTATGGTGGAGAGTTTGTAAAGACCCATGATTTTTCGAACTACAGTTTTGAGAAGAAATTTGAATTTTTTATTTCAGATGATTTTGAGTGATAAAATGATCATTTTAACCTAGAATATGATTTTAGATAATTTTTCTGACCACTTTATTGGTCCCAGAATATGGTTTTTACCCTAGGATAAGAGTTTGGTAGAAATTCGAGCCGCTCAAATTTTGGAAGAATAATTAATATTTATTATTTATTAAATTAAATATTAAATTATTTGTGAAAATTTTTTCGGTATTAAATTTTGAACAGAGCATTGGATTGAGATTCTATCTCCTCTGTTGAGTTTGAAATGGAGATTTTTCCTAGAAAAGGCATAAATTCGAGTCGGTCGCCGGGGCCGGCTCGGGCCCCCTTTTCTTCGTTTTCTTTTTCTTTTTCTTTAGGGATGTGAGAGTACATGCCATGTACCCATGGGGACATGACATGTACTTATCCATTGTGAACCTTTGAGGGTTTTTCATGCCTTCTATCCCCGGAGTTAGAACTAGACCCTATAGTAGTCCATTCTAAGTAGTTTTCTGCATAGATCGTGATAGTGGAACTGATAGAGCATTTTGAGGACTTCTAATGGGTGTTTTGGGGTTTCTATATAAATGTATAGGTTCTTCCTCTAACTATAAAATCTATTTATCTCATGAAAGTTAGAATTTACATGAATGATAGGTTGGGTGTTTAGAACAACCTAGTTGAGATCTTGATCTGAGATGAGCTATGAGCCATCTCCCATGACTTTTTCTTTTGAGTAAGTTTCCCTTGTGAGATGTGCCCTTCTAGCCTATGAGGTCACAAGACTTATTGCTTCTTAGGATCCCATGAGGGATGCATTTTCTTACATACTGATCTAGGGAGTTCCTTGTAGGATCCCTTAATTGTGTGTTGTACTAAGGATTCCAAGGAGGATGCCTTTGCCTTTCTTTTGTTTGAGGATCCCTTATAGGATTCCTCCTTTTCATTGTAGTTAAGGATTCCAAGTAAGATAACTTATCTTGTGTTTATCTGAAGGATATCAAGTAGGATGCATTTCAGTTCTTGACTTGAGGAACCCAATGGGTGCCCGTTGTTTGACCGACCCTAATATGTACGTCAGGTTTTGGTAGAGATGGTGTTTGAGTGTCACCTAGAACCCATGTCTAACTGATAAGACCATAAGGCTGTGACTGGAGTGTTGGGTTGGGAATTCGGGCCACCCTCACTCGTTTTTTATTTCTTTGAATTGGTTTTGATAATACATCAGTGTTTACTAGAGGTGCTTCCGGGTTGGTGGATATTGAGCCTAACGCGAGGCGTCTTCCTTTCTTTTGGGATTCCTAAATGTTCTTCCCAGGGTCCGTATTTCTTATTTGGATGCTCATATGTGCTTACCTGGGATCCAGCTTCTAGGACATGTTATTTCTGATATTTTATTGTATACCTAGAGGTATTACTTGGGATTTGGCTGTTGATCTAGATTATATATATATATTGTGATATATATTTTGTTGGGATGTCCATAGGTGTTTCCTGGTACCCTTTTATTGAGACTTACGTGTTGACTTGTGTGCGTTGAGTGATACTTGGATTATCATACTAGGAATACCTTGGATGGACTCATATGATGGATGATATTTGATGAGGATGATTATTATCTCCTTGATTTCGAGCATGGAGACCTAAGACTCATGGTAGATTATGCACTATCGAGTGGTGGGGATGATTACTATCTCCTCAGCCTTTGATCAGAATGATTATGCTCTTCCGAATTAGTTAAGAGACTCAAGGGGTGTAGCATGACAACTCATTAGTGAGTTGTATCTTTATATAGGCATAACAACCCAAGAATCATGGTAGATTATACACTCCTGAGTGGTGGGGATGATTAAGATCTCCTCGGCCTTTGATAAAAATGATTACACTCTTCCAGACCAGTTATGAGACTCGAGGGGTGTAACATGGTATCTCACCGATGAGTTATATATTTACAGATCGCCTAAGGGTAAGCCCATTAGGTATCATCCAAGTTCCGAATGTCATGACCACCTACGAAATGAGACCTAAGGATAAGACATTGGACTAGATTTATAGGCTTGGGAAGTATGACGACTGACTCAGTGTCCTTTTACATGATGTCCAGACATACTCCCTTGAATCCTTTTTTATAAGATTAACCATCGGTATATGATATCATTATTTACAAGATTGACCGTCGGTATATAGTATCCTTATTATAAGATTGAATAATGGTATACAGTATCCTTGTTAGTGATTGGAGTTGAGTACATGTGAAACTAAGTATAGGATGATCACCCCCCTATGGTGATGTAGCTTTCTTAGAGATATAATTATGGAATTGGCTGAAGCAGTTACATGTCGATGGGATTACGAACCCAGATATCGACTTAATGATACACAACTTGAGTGACGTGACTTCTAGCTCAATGCCCTTGCATAGGATATCTAGGAGATTAGGATCACAGACCCAAGGATTGATTGTATATGTAGTTTCCTATTATTTGATTCATATACCAATGAAAATTCATATCTATGTATATATGTATAGGATTGTACTATACATGTGTACATTTATAGTTATAAAAATACATGGTGGAATTTTTCCAGTTGATAGGGATTACGAACCCTGGGTTCGACTGTGGGATCACATTGGTTTTAATTTCCTTTTTTGGTTGTGTTTCAGCTAGGCTGACCACATTGATTTTTCATACACTTTTAGCAGCACAGTTACAGGTTGCTTGTTGGGGTGGCCTATTGAGATTATTTCTCACCCATGAACGTGCACCTCAGTGTACATGTAGACCTTATGTATTATTTTTAGTTTGAGCACAAGTTTCATGGTGGATAGGGTTGAGGCCTAGTGTTGCATGATCAAACAGAGTTGCTTGAGTGGTTCTTCTGATTGGATTGCTACAGTTCGACAATGTATGGAGATCAGGTATGTGGTCTGGCTTGGAGTTAGTAGTTGAACCATTTACTTTTACTTTTGGTTTATTTTTTACTCTTGTATCTATATGTTTGGCCCAATGGGAGACCAATGTTGTATTGTATGACGTAACTATTTGTGATTTTACAATATTTCATTTATTATTATAGCATGTTCTATTTCAGTTGTTTATTGCTTCTGCACTCTGTCTGTTTGATTTACTACTGTGTATGATACTTAGCTATTTTTCAATTGTTTCTTACTATGATATGAGGGAATAATATCCCCCTATCACAACCTAGTACCTCGCTTCTAGTTGGTAGCCTTTGGTGTATAGGGAGGCGTGCTTGAGGTCTTGTAATCCATCATCTTGGAGCACCAGTTTATTGGAATATAGGTCAAGATGTTAAAATTTGAAGGCCTTTAGGTGGCCCAAAGGCCTTGAGGTGGCCCTAAGGACTTTAGGTGTCATGTAAGACTTACTATCCTGAAGGCCTTGGGTGGACTGAAGGCCTTGATGGACCCGAGGACCAAACCAGTGGCCCAAAAGCCCAAACAGATGAATAGTTCTAGCTACTATAGTACAAAACAGTACCTTCTATAGTACCTACTATATTACCTACTATAATGGATACTATAGTACTAGAAATATGTCTCCACTCGGATTAGATCTCGGGTCTCTTGGATGCACTTTCCGATTTCTCACCAACTGGGCTGAGGCTCTTGTGCATGGAATTGTTAATAAATGGGTAATATAAAGTCATAAAAAATTATATATAGTATTATATATATGAATATGGTTCCTTTATAGATGTATAATAAAATTATATTTATTATATAGTATGTTTGAACATTTATGAATAAATTCAAGACTTAAGGTAAAAGAATTTCATCTCACTTTTTATATCCATGAGATACATGCCATATTCACCACTCGATTATTTTATGTTGTGTATATACTGACCTATGCCATATTATATCATGAATTTATTTTATTTAATTATATTCAAAGTTTAAATTGATTTTATTATTTCATGGGGCTCATGATTAAAAATTTACTCAGGTAGTAAAGAGATTTCTAGTCTCACTTTTATTTCTGCGAGACTTATACCATATTCACCGCTCATTTATGTGTGTGGTGTATATAATACCCATGAATGTATTATATGGATATTATAATTAAATTTATGGGTATTTATGTATCTATTTTATTATCTATATTTCATGGGGTTTACAGTTTAAAAGTTACCAAATCAGTAGAATAATTTTGTCTCAATTTTCCTTCTTTGAGACACATGTTATGTTATGAAACCATATTATTTTATGAGGTGTATATAATGCTTTTTAACATGTTATATCATGAATATAATTATTTTAATGATATTTTAAACTTCATGTATTATTATTCTCTCATGGGGATTATGATTCAAAGATACCAATGTGGTATGCGTTTATTTCTACAATCTCATCATTTATCTAGATTATTTATGATCATACTTCCATTGATGAAATATTATGATCCATATCTCAAGTATAATAATGATTTTTTTCTCCTATGGTTATTAATGATATCTTCATGTAATGGTACCAATTTTCTACTCTTTTGTACTTAATAAATTTAAGAATATTTTTTTAATAAAATTTGACTTTATTTCTCTCTTTGGTCAAAAATTTATTTTATTCAAAAACCATGTTCTCTAAAATGTTTTCAAAAATGTTTTCAAACGATATTTTAAGATAATTTTAAAGAAAAATGATTTTAATTTTTTTTTATGATTTTTAAATCTTCCTTTATATGTTTTTAATGTTATTTTCAAAGAAAAAGGTTTTAAAAAATATTTTATGTTTAAAAAGTGTTTTAAATGATTTTTAAAGATTCCTTTACATGCTTTCAATGGTTATTTTTAGAGAAAAGGATTTAAATTATTTCAAATCTTCCTTTATAAATTTTCAATGTTATTTTAAATAAATAAATTTTTAAAATTTTTTATATTTTAAAAATAATTTTTCAAATAGGAAAGAATATTTTACTCATGAAATGTTTTAAATTATTTTTAAATCCTACATCATAAGTTTTCAAAGTGGGTTTCAAAGAAAAGGATTTCGAAAATTTTTTATGTCATAAAAAGATATTTTTAAAGAAAGGTTATTTTCCTTATGAAATTATTGAAGTGATATTTCTAAATGCTTCTCCATCTAAGATGACATCCTTTGATATAGGTTATGATTTACTAGGGATATGATCCAAGGACACAGTTATTATTATTATTTTAAATGGTTTATGTTTATGATGAAAAGTTATTTATGAAACCCGATTCTATTTGATGGGTTATACGATGATAAAACGCTTATGAAACCCACTTATTTTAATGGGTTATTCTATGATGAAATGATTATGAAACTTGTCTCTTTTACATAGTTTATGATATAATGACATATTTGTGACACCAATTTAATTTCATGGGTTATGATATGCTGAATGTTTATGATCATATGGGACACATATGTATGATTTCATTATGTGATGGGTGGGAACTATATCTCCCTCTAATGAATTGGGTAAATATTTATATCACATGATATGGATAGAGCTGGAACGAGGAGTGAAATCAATTTAATAATACAAGGCTGGAATGAGGAGTGAAACCAGTTCACTAATACAGGTTTGGAATGAGTAGTTAACTCGGTTCAGTAATATAGGGTTGGAATGAGGAGTAAACTCGGTTAAATAATACAGTTCTGGAACTAGGAGTGAACTCAGTTTAGTAAAACAGGGCTTAAATGAGGAGTGAACTTGGTTCAGTAAAACAAGTCTAGAATATAATGCCCTAAACCTAGTTTCCTAGAGTCAGTACATTATTTTATTACACTGGCATGATCACAAGAAATCAAATCCTGAAGGACCGATTAGTTTAGTATACTTGGAAATACTAGATACACACATAAGTTTTACATTACATCTTTAAATGAAAAACAACATATTATCTTCTTTGAAAACCATCATATCCCTTAGACTATCCATGCATGTAAATCATAATATACTTCTTCAAATCCTGGGAAAAAATGAAACATAAGAAAGGGGTGAGATCAGATTCTCAGTAAGGATAAACAATATATTGGAAGCTCTCATAAATAAGTATAAATTTTTTAAGGAAATGTATAAAATTGAAACAAAAAATCTTTTAGACATAATCTTCAACATGATATGGAAATAATAAATCAAATAATTCCATTTAAACATTCACATGAATATTCTACTAGTCAGATAACCATATGCAATATCAATAACTAATCTCATAATGAGGAAATGCATAATGTTGGGCATCATAACCATAACATCAAGGCCTCGTGGCAAGAACATACACAACCATATCATCAAGGACTTGTTCCAAGACACTATTTTGTATTATAAGACCTATCGATACACTGAGAGGATATAGCGGGCCCCACACATCACTTACTAATTCCAATGCATTCCTCATATGAAAAGGGTGAAACATAACATAAACATTCATATTAAAACTAGTATACAAAATGTGAATACTTTAACCATAAACCATGAATGGTATAAAAATAGAACATCCATATTAAAATATATCATAAAACCTTCAATACAATTTGGAATATTTTATCATTATAAATCAACCTCAATCAAGCATAAAATCCAATAAAGGATGTTGGTATAGATTAAAATACTCCAATAAATGTATTAAAACTCTTTGAGTGAAGTATCCATTTTTTACTTTGAAATCATTTAAAAGCCACAAAATTATAAGAGAAAACATTTTTTTTGAAAATAAACTTGTAATATTATAAGGGAATCTTCAAAATGTTAAGGCACCATAATTCCATAAAATAGCCGCTCGCGTCGTATAAGTTAAAAAAAATTCTTTCCTTAATTTGTCAAAAAGGTCATAAAGTACCTTGTTCGAAAAATGATGGAAATAAACATTTTATAAAAATTTGAACACAGGTAAAAATTTATTTAAAAAATTTGGGATAATATTTTGAAATAAAATTTAATAAACATGGACATGGATGATAAATATGTCCTAGTAGATACTTACGTATGAACAATCTCAGATAATAAAGAGATTGTGAAATTAACCCTTACCTTTATAATTTCCTTTAGGTGAGGGTGTGTTAACCTCATTTATAATGTTTAAAACACGTTATTAAATTATACCATAACCATATCTATATTTATGATATCATATATGATCCTATTACATCATTTTGTTAATAATATTTCAATATTACCATTGTTTTGAGTGTTAATTGTTTCGTTTTCCAATTCTGGTTTTGTCACGTAAGTCATGTTTGTTATGCATAGGATATATATTTTATACATATATAGAATTATATTAAGTTCATAAACATTATATTTACTCATCATAAGAATTTTATAATCATTATTTAATGGTTAACATGGAGAATGAATCTCATCGCATTGTGGAGACGGTAGACTGTACGTATGACCGAGCGACAATATTATTCCATTAATGGTTAAATGGTATGAAATTAGATGGTATATTAATTATAAAAAATAATTATCATGTTATATTTATTATTTATTTCCATTATAATAATCATTATACCCATCCAAATAATGTAGTGTTGAATAACAAATTACACCACGACGTGGAGAGAGTAAGCCGTACGTACATACGTATGATGATATTGTTATTCGTAGGATGGAAAAATGGAGGAATATGGTTTTTTCATAATTATAATACCATATAAGTATATTTATGATACTTGAGTTATTATTTTGATATGGAAAAAACATAGAAATAGTAAGTATAAGAAGAAAAGAACTTTGAAAGAGGTGATAAAACAATTACCTCTTCTTCATGTATCTCCTTTTGATTTGCATAAAAGGATTCATTAGGATGAATTTATGCCAAAATTATGGCCTCTAGAATGAATTTATGGAAGTTGGGAGGAGAATTGGTCAGGGGTTTACCTAGCCAAAGAGCTTTATATGTGTGAATAAAATAGAAGGAAGGGTTTCCTTTCATAAGAGAGGTGAGAGACATTTTTAGAAGATCTTAAAATATTAATTTATTATAAATTTATTTTAGGTTTCAAATAGATAAAAAGTGATTTATCTAGATTCTAAAACGATTATGGGTATAAATAATCTCAGAAAATGTTTTTTAGACAATTTTAGGTCACAAAAGTAACCATATCTTTTGAGTTTAACCCTTAGTCAAATAGTTTTACTCTTACCGTGTTTACTTGTCTTTTTATACTATATGGATAATATAGTTACCATAAAATTATAAAAAAAACCCAATTGGATAATTTATGACATATTTAACACTATACTAGATATTTTTAAGAACTTTATATTTTTATAAATTTTATAACATTTAATAAAATATTATTTATTTTAAATTATTATTTATGACAATTTTGATACTATTCAAAATTTACATTTTTAAAAATATAAAACCAACATGATAACTTTGAAAAAATACTTCGAATATGTCAATAACATGTCTATGTTATCTATAAAATTTGTTTATGTCATTAATTAAGTAAAATTATATTTATTTTAATATCTTTAATATCATTTAATAGATTCTTCCTTTAATAATTCAATTAGTGCGTCAATATTGTGTCACCATTTAATTTAATTATTTATTTAATAAAATTATAAATAAATTAATATTATTTAGATAATAATTTTATATTTATAAATATTATTTATAGTCAACCATATAACTTATAAATCCTAATATTAAAAATGATATAGTTATTAAAATTTGAATATGACATTTTTAACTATTCTTTAAATAAAATATAATAAATGTCCTAATATAACACAAGTGGCTTAAAAAGGATAATATTTTATACCTAAGGTTTATTTTGGTATAAAAAAACTTATCCAATGAAATTAGGACAAGTTTGAGGGTAATATTATATTATTATAATATACATTTTTACCTTTAATTACCCTATTTACCTTTAACCATGCTAAATAAAATTCAAAAGTTACTATTCAAAAAAAAAAGGATCCTATTAGACCACATTTTTCATACTGGTTAAAACCATGTATGTCTGTTTTTTGAAATTCAATTCACAGAATCTATAAAATTATGTTTAATGCTAATATGTAGATGTGGTTAGAAGGCGGGGAAAAGAGATGTTCAAAAGTTTAATAAAATTTTTATATCTAATTATATTATAAAAATGATTCCTATGACCTAAATTGGACTAATATATTTATTATGTATCTATTGTGAATTTGAAATAAATTGAAGTTAAAATAATTATTTAAATGAAAAAGTTGGTTTTTCAATAATGCAGTATTTTTCACTATTCATAAAAAATTGAAAATTTTCAAAAAAATACCAAAAAAAAAACCATAAGATAATTTTGATATTTAAAATTCAAAAATGAAGTCTATTTTTAAAAATAATATTAATAAAATTTATAATTGAGTTAATACTATTCATAACTTCTTTTTAAACGGCTAGTTTGATAGGTCATGGTGTGCTCGAACTTAATGTTTCATGTGATTAGACACTAAAAGAGGCTAATATTCATTGTTTATATTATAATATTCATGTGATTTATTAATCATAAACACCATTTTTAGTGCATTTTACACTTTGAACATTATTTTATATTATAATTGTTATTCCTTCTTAAAATGCACTATTACATGGTACATTTTTTAACATCATTTAAAGTACCCAATAATCTTGATTTTATTTTAATATTTAATTTTCAGGTTTCTAATTAAATTGGTAACAATTAATACTTTTTGAGTACTTGAAGATTCATATTGGAAGACCACCAAAGTTGGCCTTGAACAAACAACATTCAGGGTGAAGTGAACTGGACAACATCCCAATCAAACTACTATAATAGCCAATATACAAGCCCAATAATTCTAAAAATTTAACTGAAGATAGAATAAATCATTGTAAACATTTCTTCCAACAGTTACAAGAGTTAATTATGAGTGCTAAAGGGAGTTCCATGCAGCCCAAGTTGGAGATAAAATTTTGGGCCGGATTCTGAGGCCCAGAACAAAATAGCCCACCAAAGTAATCATATCTCAAAAAAAAAACATTAATTTGGGATGAAATTTTACATATATCTAGGAGACATCTGTAGATTCATTTTTTTATTCTATGTACCACTCCAATTCATTTATATAGAAGGTCATCTAGGTGCCTCTATTCGGTGGATGCAAGATGGATGAAACTACGGGTCAAGGGTGGAAAAGTCTCCTCTCCCTTACTTTCCACCACCCTAGGCCTACCATACTCATGTGGGATCCTTTGTAATATTGGGATCTCGACCCAAGCCTCTTGAAATGCCTATTTGAGGTAGTTTTGGTGGAGGAGGTTTATCATCTTGGGTGCTTTCTTTCACTGTAGTGTTATGCTGCCACTTTTCCTTTGTAATGTTCTTCCTCAATTGTAAGTTATTCAAATCACCTTAGTTTTCTTATAAAACTTATTATTATTTTAATTTTCTATTCTTATTATTAACACATTGATAATTTTTCTTCATGGTGTGAATTTATTCACACCAAACCTAGTGAGATTTATCACACAACAGTGGAGTGTTTGTTACTTTGTTTTTGTTTTTTTCCTTCAATTCCTCCCTTATGAGACTACTTCCCACTTCCATTAAGATCATAAGATCAATAGAGGGATAACCCACTTATGTCTTGATCCAATGAAGTATAAAGGGTCTGGATGGGATGATATTTATCACTATATTAATCTCTAATCACTTCTTTTAAATGATATTTTTATTTGATGATTATAAAACTTCTTCATCCTTATTGAATTTTAAGACCACACACCTCAAGTGATAATATGAATCTTTACCTAGGAGTGATCATAAATATGATCCTCCAAGTGCATAGGTGATTAGTATTAAAGTTCATTGGTATGAACCAGTAAGTGATTAAGTTTTTTGATCTCCTTGAATGAACTCATCTCAACTGTAAGAAATTGAAATCGCTAAAGAGGAATTTTGTCCAATCCACCCCTTAAAATAACCTAGGATCAACCATTATAATATTTTGAATTCACTTAAGTCACATAGTGTTCACTTAAACCTATATAAAATCAACCCAAATTTTTCCACTTAATAGATAAAATCCGTCCATATAATGTGCGTTTCTATATGTTTCTTCTTAGGTCCCTGAGGAATCAACAACCCAAGCTACTCTACATTTGTCCGCTTAACCCTAAAAACTTGGGTAAATTTGGGCAATACCAAATTTCATTGCCGTTTCAGGGGACACAAATAATTCATCTCAACACCTATTCTATTCTCTCCCATTTCTTCTTTTCTCACCCAAATTCTCTTATCTTTTCCCTTTCTCACTTTTTTTTCTTTTCGTGCATGTCCGCCTACACCTGTGACCAATCAAACCGTCTTGTTAGGGTGGATAGTCCTGGGGTTGGAGAGTAAAGTACACCAAGGGAACTATTTACATTAGATATTAATCTTCCTAATACTCTAGAGTCAAAAATTGAGCCCATTTCAATGGAAGGTCTTCAAAGAAACCAACTCATAAACCTTGGTGGGAACCAAAATAGAAATCCAAATGAGGCAACCCCAAACTTGGGGAATGTAGTTGATCAAACCATGGATGACTACCTCACGCCTGCTTGGACCAATTCCCCCTCATGCATCAGACAAAATTACCTAGGATATGCCAACTACATCTTTAAACCCCATGTCCTAAACCACCTTTACACATTCCATGGAATGGAGTCTGAGATGCCTTATCTTCATGTTAAGAAGTTAATTGATATCGTAGAAACCATGTGTCCCCCACATCAACTAGAATCAGATAAGATGAGGCTCTTTACTTTTTATTTAAAGGAATGAGCTAAAAATTGGCTAAAAAATTTGAGATCATCATCCATCAACTCTTTGGACCAATTACAAATAGAATTATACAAAAAATACTTTCTCCACCCCAAATAAATTTCACTTAAAAAGATAATCCAAAACTTTTTTGAAAAAGAGGGAGAGTTATTATATGAAACATGGGAGAGATTAAAAGACACCATAAATATGGTTCCAAACCATGTTTTTTCAATTCCTAAACAAGTGATAATTTTCTATAAAGGGATGGGCACAAGGAACAAACAATTAATTGACATGATGTGTAATAGGAACTTTAAAAACAAAGCCCCAAATGATTCTTACGAGCATCTAGAAAGCCTTGCTAAACAAAACCAAACATGGGGAACATCACCTAATTCAAAAAATACACAAAGAACTACTAGAATTCATACAATTAGAGAAGAGGAAAGACTTAGGGCTAAACTCATAGTACTCACTAGGAAGGTTGAAGAGACAGACCTTAAGAAAATCCATGAAATCCAAACCGTAGACCCTATTTTCACAATTTGTGAAAAACATGACTATAAAAAAGAAAACTTCCCAACCATTCCGTCCATAAAGTATGTTCCTCTAGGAGGAACACTTGCTGAAGTCAATGACCAAAACTTCCAAAATCCCCAATACCAAAACACATTTAACCCAAGGTATAATGACCACTTAGGATTCTGCTATAAATATAACCAACAACCTAGTCAACCATAAGGACCAAATCCCTATACTACACAAAAATTTCAAAACCATAACCAATTCCAACCAAAAACAGTAAAATACCAACATCCTCCTGTCCAATACCAACAACCCATCTATCATCCCATCCAACAACCAAATTATCCTCCCGGGATAAACCAACCAACACAAGCCCCCTCCCAATCTGTCCCTCTCCCAATCCTTGAACAGTTGTGTAAACAAATGGAGAGAATGAATTCAGAGGTCTCTTCCCTTAAAAAATAGCTTCAAACCATAAAAACTAAGAAGTAATCCATTCCTTATTAGGTGGTACCATCCTAAAATTTTAGGGGAGAGTAAAGTTTCACTCAAACAACTCATGAACTAATGAAGGTTGTGATAGTTTTAAGAAGTGGGAAATCAATTGAGAAACCTAAAAAAATAATTTAAAAACCATATGAAGATTCAAATCTAAGGAAAATTTAAATTAATCACATGATCAATCTAAAAAAACTGATAAAAATGTGAAAGAAAAAACTCTTCAACAAACAATCCCACAACCTGCACCATTTCCTCAACACTTGAGGGGGAAAACTGAGACTGAATTGATTGAAACATTGAGGGAAATATTCTCACAAGTCAAGTTGAAAATTCCACTCCTTGGTGCTATTTAAACCATTCCTGCATACTCAAAATACCTAAAGGACCTCTACACATTTAAAATCAAATTCTCACATAAGAACAAAGTCCTTATTGAAGAAAATGTTAGCACAATAGTCCAAGGAACCCTTCCACCAAAGATGAAAGACCCAGAATGCCCTTACATCAATGTTGAACTAGGAGAGAAAAATGTTGTCAAAGCCTTATGTGACCTAGGTGCCAATGTCAATCTCATTCCCTATGCCGTGTACTACTAATTAGGACTGGAAGATCTCCAACCCACATCTGCCACACATCAACTTTCGGATCGTATCATTAGGTTTCCAAAAGGAATTTTAAATGATGTTCTGGTAAAATTATAAAACTTCATCTACCCTACTGATTTAATTTTCCTTAACAAAAATCCAAACTTAGGTAACAAGGAACAAACCCCAGTCATCCTTGGTCGTCACTTCCTTGCAACAATCAACTCTATTATCTGATTCCGAAATGGGAACATGACCACCACCTATAGAAACATGAGTCTAGACTTGAACATCTATAATAAAAGCTCATAAATAGGGTATGATGAGGATATTCATGAAGTAAACATGATAGGAAGCATTGATAATGAATCCATAGAACATCAAGGAATATTTGAGGAATGTCTAAGTCAGGACAAGATTAATTTACTTTACTCACATGAAGGAAGTTTATCTACTTGGATAGAATCACTTTCAGATTACTCCTATGATGAAATCTTAAGACAAAAAATTAGTGAAATATTTCAGGAAACCAAATTCATGGAGACCACTATAACTCCCTTCCCTAACATTGATCAAACTGATCTAGTATCTAAAACTTCCACACACAGGGAATCAATCCTATCTGAAACTCTAAACAAAGAAAATAATCTTGATCCAATGTCCCAATATTCTGCTGAAATTTTGAACCAACCTGATCTTGAATTGAAAGAACTTCCTACTACACTTAAAGTATGCCTTCCTAGGAGAAAATGGAACACATCCCATTGTCATTTCTTCTTATCTTCAATCCGATCATGAGATGATGATTCTAGATGTCCATAGGAGACACAAGAAAGTCATTGGATGGAACCTATCTAATATTCCTAGAATTAGACCACTTATCAGGACTCATAGGATTGTTCTAGAATCTGATTCAAAGCCATGTCGTCCACCTCAGTGGTGACTCAATATAAATCTCATGGAAGTAGTGAGAAAATAACTTTTGGAATTTTTAAAAGATGGTATCATCTATCTTATATCTGAGAGTGAGTGGGTCAGCCCAATCCAAGTGGTTCCAAATACGGATAAAATCATAGTGATGACCAATAAATATGGAGAGATTTTTCCAACCAGGGTGAGTAGTGGCTGAAGAGTCTGCATCATCTATAAGAAGCTAAAATCATTTACCAAGAAGGACCATTTCCCATTACCATTCATTGACCAAGTCCTTGAGAGAGTTGTAGGTCATGACTTATTCTCTTTCTTATATGGGTACTCAGGGTACTACCAAATTGAGGTCTCCTTAGAGTATCAAGGGAAGACTATATTCACCTATACATTTGACACCTTTTCTTTCAAACACACGCCCTTAGGGCTATGAAATACCCCTGGAACCTTCCTGCGGTGCATGATAGGAATCTTCTCAGACATGGTAGGGAATTTTCTAGAGGTTTTCATGGATTAATTATCTATGTTTGGGGATATATTTGAGGTATGTATAAGGAATGTGGAGAGAGTTTTTTCAAGATTTGAAGAAAATAATATGGTCCTAAACTAGAAAAAATTCCATTTCATGGTTAAAGATGGACTAGTCCTTGGCCATCTAGTCTCAGGTAGGGGGATTGAAGTTGATAAATACAAGGTTGAAATAATACGTCACCTTCCATCACCCAAAACTATCAAGGAAGTGAGGTATTTCTTAGGAAATGCTGGTTTCTATAGAAGGTTCATTATGAATTTCAGCTCTATTTCTTGACCACTTTGTGCTCTATTGGTGAAATATGATACATTTTTATGGTTAGAAATATATGAGGAATCATCATTTACACTCAAGTAATCTCTTATCTCTCCACCTATCATGAAATATCCAAATTGGAAACTTCCTTTTGAGCTCATGTGTGATGCGAGTGACTTCACTGTAGAAGAAATCTGAGGACAACGATGTGAGAAAAATCCATGTTTCATTGATTATGAAAGAAAATCATTAAATGATGCACAAATAAACTAAACCACCGCTGAGAAATATGTTCTTGTTGTTGTATTTTCCTTAGAGAAATTTAGTTCCTATATCTTAGGATCACCCATCATTGTCTTCACCAACCATTCAGCCCTGAAATACCTTTTACAAAAACAAGATGCCAAGGATAGATTAATTAGGTGGGTCCTTCTTCTTCAAGAGTTTGATTTAACCATTAAAGATAAAAAGGGTGTTAAAAATTTTGTAGCTCATCACCTCTATAGGATGGAATTCAAAGACAAATCACATCACCTTTCTGTGTCTGATTCATTTCATGATGAGCATGTCTATTTAGTGAGTGATTTCCCATGGTATGCCGACATGGCCAACTTCTTAGTTATAGGAGTCATTCCAAAATTCTTAGGGACTCAAGATCAAAAGAATTTTTTTTCTGATGTTAGGCACTATGTGTTTGATGATCCATACCTCTATAAGTTTTTCCCTGACCAAGTCATTAGAAGGTGTGTACCAAAATCTGAACAAGAGTCCATCCTTAAAAATTCTATCATAGTGAGGTGTGTGGAGGTCACTTTTCCCCTAAGAAAACTTCTTCTAAGGTTCTTCAGTGTGGTCTCTTCTGGCCCACCTTCTCAAGGGACTCCTAATTTTTTTTTCAAAGTTTTTAAGGTGTCAAAAAGTAGGGTCCATCACAGAAAGGAATCAAATTCAACTCACTCCCATCTTAGTGATTGAAATATTTGATTAGTAGTGAATCAATTTGATGGGCCCCTTCCCAAACTCTAGGGGATATCTATACATTATTTTAGCTGTTGATTATGTCTCCAAATGGGTTGAGTCCATTCCTAAAAAATCCAATGATCATCAAATAGTGATTATATTTCTCAAGGAAAACATCCTCTATAGATTTTGAATTCCAAGGGCTATCATTAGTAATCGTGGAACTCATTTTTACAATCTTCCATTCTCAGAACTCCTGGAAAAGTATGTAATTTATCATAAAGTGTCCAATGCTTAACACCCATAGACCAATGGTCAAGCTGAGTTATCCAATCAATAAATCAAAAAAATTATTGAGAAAACTGTTAATACATCTAGGAAAGATTGATCAAGAAAACTCTTAGATTCTCATTGGGCATATAGAACCACATTTAAAACCATTTTAGGAATGTACCCATATAGGTTGGTTTATGGTAAAGCATGACATTTTCCAGTGAAGATTGAACATAAGGCCTTTTGGGAAATTAAGAAAATGAATTATAACCTCTCATTGGCCGAAAAAAAGGAAATTAGATCTCAATGAACTTGGGGAACTTAGGATGGAGGCTTATAAAAATTCAAGGATCAATAAAGCTAAAGTAAAAGCCTATATATCTCAAAATCTTAATACCAAACACATTGTATCGGGTAAAAATATTCTTTTGTATAGTTATAAACTTAAGTTACACCTAGGAAAGTTGAGGTCCAGATGGTCATGTCCATACATAGTGCATAAGGTGTACCCCCATGGGGCTGTAGAAATTCAAGATACCACCAATGGTAAAACTTTTAAAGTTAATGGTTATAGCATCAAACCATTCATTGAACCATTCCAAAAACATGAATTTGATGAAGACTTGTGTGAACCAACCTTAGATGATAAAAATACTTAAACAATTAGGGGTCTAAGTCTAGTTAATGTCATTAAACAAAAGTGCTGCATGAGAGGCAACCCATGATTTTCATGGTTCCAATCATTGTGAATCATATTTATTTTTCAAATAAGATTAATAAATCAATTTTATATTTTAAAAAAATACTTAAATCTGAATATGATAGTACCATAGACTATTAACTTGTTCTTCTATTATGAGTATGGATGAGTATGAAAGGGGAGCGCCATATTCATCCGTGTCATGTGGTGTGATCCTTGAGTAATACCTTACCCATAAATTTAAAAAGAAGACAATGTATCATTAGTTTATTTTTATTTTTATGTGTTTGTAGGTTAAAATAATATAATAATAATTAATTTTTTTTAAAGGAAACGTCTTAGGTCATGGAAAAAACCCCTTCACAACCAGCTAAGCAATGAAGACTCGAACCTGGGACTGAAGGGAGACCGGGGCATGCACTTACCACTGACCTATGACTTATAGTGATTCCTTATTCTATAATTTTTGTATATATACTTATATTTTATTTTTTATTATATATATATATATATATATTGTTTTGTTTTGTTTATTTGTTTGTTTTTTCTTTTTACACTTGGGAACTCTGCGAGTGACATGGATATCAAAGCACTAAATTAGAGCAGTGCGAACTTCAACTTCAACCAATAGGTGACTTCATTCCATGATCCTCATTTTCAATTTCATTTTTGAACTCCCCTTCTCTGCCTCTACCCCCTTCTAAGTTTTATTATCTTCAAACATTGGGGATAATGTTATTTTAAGTTGTGGGGGGGGGGATGAAATAAAAAAATTGCTTTTGTGTAAAAAAATTGCTTTTGTGTGTAAAAAATGATTTAAAAAAATGTGTATAAATAGAAGAAAAAATTTATTTAAATTTGAAATAGATAATAAAAATTGAAAACTTTGAAACTAAATATCAAATAATTTATCATGCCTAAATTCTGATTTTAATCCATGTATAATTTCATGAACATAGATTTTCTGAAAGTGTGGCTGTCTAATGTGATATTTCATCATTTATATTTTCATCAAAAAAAATCACAATACATATCCTTTGGATAGTGGGGTATTAGTTTTAGTTAATAGGGTCCCCAAAATAAATATCATAGGTTTGGTAATAATTTTAGTTTTAATATGAGTATTCAAAAAAAACCAAATAAAAAAAATTAAAAAAACAATAAATTTGCACGTAGAGCAATGAAATAACCTAATGTGTCACTTTCGACACTTGGGGATCGTGACTCCATAGTTTTCTGGCCTAGAGTTAGTAATTTTATCACTATTTGTGGTAATTTGAATTTTTTTGAGTGATTTAACTTGAGATGATGCCCGAGAATGTGGGCTTCACTTGGTGACCTAAGGTCTTTAAGCCCAGGAGTCATCAGCAAAGTCTCGCTACATGGGTTGAATCTTTTGAGTGTAATTTAAATTACCATGGAAATATTGAAAATAATTATAATTGAATACTTATCTTAATATATAAATTTTATTCCACCTAGAGCTTCCATCATTTCTCCCTTGAATAAAGATTAACCCCCAAGTCTATTGTGATACACAACACATCATCATGCTTAATTGATATTGGATGAAATATGGTGATGAATTTGAACAAAGGAATGATCTTGGGATTGAGATATGATTATGAAAATATCTTGTATTAAAAGATTTTTATGGGTTTCATGATTGTTTGGTATAATGGTTTTTGGTGATCATTGCATATTAAAATGTTTTTGGAAAAGGGAATTCGAATTTCATATTGTTGAGATATATTTTTCTCAGGACTAGAAAAAATCAAGTTGGGGGGGGGGTGGGTGTGATTATCCACTGAAATATGATAATATTAATTTTTTATATTATAATATTCATGTGATTTATTAATAATAAACACCATTTTTAGTACTTTTTACACTTTGAACATTATTTCATATTATAATTGTAATTCCTTCTTAAAATGCACTATTACATGGTACATTTTTGAACATCATTTAAGGTACCCAATGATATTGATTTTATTTTAATATTTAATTTTCAGGTTTCTCATTACATTAGTAACAATTCATACTTTTGGAGTACTTGAATATTCATATTGTAAGACCACCAAAGTTGGACTTGAACAAACAACATTCTGGGTGAAGTGAACTGGATAGTAGCCCAATAAAACTATTGTAGTGGACAATATAAAAGCCCAATAATTATGAAAATTGAACCGAAGATAGAGAAAATCATGGGGAACATTTATTTTAATAGTGACAAGAGATAATTATGAGTTTTAAATGGATTTCCATATATCCCAATTTGGAGAAAAAATTATGGGCTAGATTCTGAGGCTCAGAAAAAACATCCCACCAAAGTAATCATATCTCGAAAACTACAAATTCATTTGAGCTGAAAGATTATGGAGAGCTAGGAGACATATGAAGTTTCATTTTGTTATTATATGGACTACTCCAATTCGGCCATATATAAGGTCATCTAGGAGCCTTTGTTCTGTGGATGAAAGCTGGCTGCAACTTCGGGTCAAGGGTGGAAAAGTCTACTCTCCCTTACTTTACACCACCATAGGCCTACCATACTCAAGTGGGACCCTTTTTACTATTGGGTTCTTGACCCAAGACTCTTGAAATTACTATTTAAGTCAGTTTTTGTGGAGGATTTTTATCATCTTGGGTGATTTCATTCATTATAGTGTTATGCTACCACTTTTCCTTTGTAATGTTCTTCCTCAATTATATGTTATTCGAATAACCTTAGTTTTCTTATAAAACTTCATCTTATTCTCATTTTATATTCTTATTATTAACACGTTGATACCATTTCTTCATGGTGTGAATTTATTCACACCAAAACTAGTGATATTTATTACACAACAGTGGAGTGTTTGTTACTTTGTTTTTGTTTTTTACCTTCAATTCCTCCCTCATGAGTCTACTTCCCACTTCTATTAAGATCATAGAATCAATGGAGGGATAAAAAACTTATGGGTTGATCCAATGGAGTAGAAAGGGTCTGGATTTGATTTTATTTATCACTCCCTTAATATATAATAACTTCTTTTAAATGATATTTTTAATTGATGATTTTAAAACTTCTTTATCCTTATTGAATTTTAAGGCCACAAACTTCAAGTGCTGATAAGAATCTTTACCTTGGAGTGCTCATAAATATGATCCCCCAAGTGTATAGGTAAATAGTATTATAGTTCATTGGTATGATTCAATAAATGACGAATTTGTTTTATCTCCTTGAATTAACTCATCTCAATTATAAGAAATTGAAATCGCTAAATAGGAATTTCTTCCAATCCACCCCTTATAATAACCTAGGATCAACCATTATCATATTTTGAATTCACTTAAGTCACATAGTGTTTGCTTAAACTTATCTAAAATCAACCCAAATGTTTCCACTTAATAGCCAAAATCAGTCCATAGAATGTGCGTGTCTATAGGGTTTTTCTTAGGTCTATGAGGAATCGACAACCCAAGCTACTCTACATTTGTCTGCTTAACCCTAAAAACTTGGGTAATTTTGGGTGAGACCAAATTTTGGCATTGTTTACGGGGACCCAATAAAGTCATCTCAACACCTATTCTATTCTCACCCATTTCTTCTTTTCTCACCCAAATTCTCTTATCTTTTCCCTTTCTCATTTTTTTCTTTTGGTGCATGTCCTCTTATACCTATGACCAATCAACCTTTCTATTTAGGGTGGATAGTCCTGGGGTTGGGGAGTAAAGTATACTGAGGTAACTCTTTCCATTTGATCTTAATCTTTCTAATACTTAAGAGTCAAAAATTGAGCCCATTTCCATGGAAGGTATTTAAAGAAACCAACTCATAAACCCAGGTGGGAACCAAAATGGAAATCCAAATGAGGCAGCCCCAAACTTGGGGAATGCGGCCGATCAAACCATGAATAACTACCTCACACATGCCTAGACCAATGTCCCCTCATGAACCAGACACAATTCCCTAGGAGATTCCAACTACATCTTTAAACCCCCTGTCCTAAACCACCTTCCCACATTCCATGGAATGGAGTTTGAGATACCTTACCTTCATGTTGAGGAGTTCAATGACATTATAGAAACCATGTGTCCCCCACATCAAATAGAGTCAGCTAAGATGAGGATATTTTCTTTTTCTTTAAAGGATTTAGATAAAAATTATCTAAACAATTTGAGACCATCATACATCAAATCTTGGGAACAATTAAAATATAATTTTAAAAAAAATACTTTCCCCACCACAAAACAATTCCACTTAAAAATAGCATCCAAAACCTTTTTGAAAAAGTGGGAGAGTCATTAGATGAAACATGGGAGAGGTTCAAAGACACCCTAAACATGGTTCCACACTATATATGGTTTTTCTATTCCTGAACAAGTGATAATTTTCTATGAAGGGTTGGTCCTAGGGAAAAAACAATCCATTAACATGATGTGTAATGATACCTTTAAAAACAAAGCCCCAAATGATGCTTATGAGTATCTGGAAATCCTTGCTAAACAAAATCAAACATGGGGAACATCACCTTATTCTGAAAATACACAAATAACTACTAGAATAAATACACTTATAGAAGAGGAAAGCCTTAAGGCTAAACTCACAGCACTCACTAGGAAGGTTTAAGAGATAAACCTTTGGAAAATCAATGAAATCCAAACTATTGACCTTATTTTCACAATTTGTGACAGACATGACCACAAAACAGAAAACTGACCAACCTTTCCATCTATAAAGTATGTTCTTATAAAAGGACCACCTGCTGAAGTCAATTCCCTAAACCTCCACAAAACCCAATACCAAAGCACATTCAACCCAAGTTATAATGACTACCCAGGATTTTTATGGAAATATAACAAAAAAACTAGCCAACCGCAAGGACCAAACCCCTACCCTACACAAAAATTTCAAAACCGTAACCAATTCCAACCACAACCAGTAAAATACCAACATCCACTTTTCCAATACCAACAACCCATATAGTAGCCCGTCCAACAACCAAATTATCCACCTAGGATAAACCAACCAACACAAGCCCCCTCCCAATCTGTCCCTCTCCCAATCCTTGAATAGTTGTGTAAAGAAATGGAGAGAATGAATTCAAAGGTATCTTCCCTTAAAAAAGAACTTCAAACCATCAAAACTGGGAAGTCACCCATGCCTAATTAGGTGGTACCATCCTCAACTTTAAGGGGAGAGTCAAGTTTCACTCAAAAAACTCATGAACAACTAGATGATGTGATACTTTTAAGAAGTGGGTAATCAATTGAAAAACCGAAACAAGTAATTACGAAACCATATAAAGATTCAAACTCTAATGAAAATTCAAATGAACCACATGATCAAACTGAAAAAACTGATAACAGTGTGAAAGAAACAACTCTTCAAAAAATAATCTCACAACCTGCACCATTTCCTCAACACATGAGGGGGAAAACAAGCCTGAATTGAGTGAAACATTGAGAGAAATATTGTCACAAGTCAAGTTTAACATTAAAATCCCTAATTCTATTCAAACCATTCCTGAATAATCAAAATACCTAAAGGACCTATACACATTTAAAAGGAAATTATCACATAAGAACCAAGTCCTTCTGGTAGCAAATGTTATCACAACAATCCAAGGAACCCTTCCACCAAAGATGAAAGACCCAGGATGCCCTTACATCAATGTTGAACTAGGAGAGAACAAAGTTTTCAAGACCTTGTGTGACCTAGGTGCCAGTGTCAATATCATTCCCTATGATTTTTACTCCTAGTTAGGACTGGAAGGTCTCCAATCCACATCTGTCACACTTCAACTTTCTGATCATAGAATTAGGGTTACAAAGGGAATTTTAAAGGATGTTCTGGTAAAAGTAGAAAACTTCATCTAACATGCTGACTTCATTTTACTTGAAAATAATACAAACTTAGTCAATAGGGAACAAACACCAATCATCCTTGGTCATCCCTTCCTTACAACAATCAACTCTGTTATCTGAGTCCAAAATGGGAACATGAATATCACCTTTGGAAACACGAGTCTAGACATGAACATCTATAATGAAAGATCACAAATAGGGTATGATGAGGATAATCATGAAGTAAACATGATAGGATGAATTGATAATGAATCCATAGAACATAAAGGAATATTTGAGGAATGTTTAAGTCAGGATGAGATTAATTTTCTTTATTCACATGAAAGAAGTTTATCTCCTTTTCTATAATCACTTTCAGATTACTCCTATGATGAAATCTTAAGACCAACAATCAGTGAAATATTTCAGGAAACCACATTCATGGAGACCACTCCAACTCCCTTCCCTAACACTAATCAAACCAATCTAGTAGAAGAAACTTCTACACGAGGGGAATCAATCCTATCTGAAACTCTAAAAAAATAAATTGATCTTGATCCAATGATCCAATATTCTACTGAAATTTTGAACCAAATAGATCTAGAATTGAAAGAACTTCCCACTACACTTAAGTACGCATTCCTAAGAGAAAATGGAACACATCCCATTGTCATTTCTTCTTCTCTTCAAGAAGATCATGAGATAATGATTCTAGATGTCCTTAGGAGACAAGAAATCCATTGGATAGACCCTCTCTGATATTCCTAGGATTATCACACTTATCGAGAATCATAGGATTGTTCTAGAATCTGATTCAAATCCATGTTGTCAACCTCAATGGCGACTCAATCCTAATATCATGGATGTAGTGAGAAAAGAACTTCTGAAATTGTTAAAATCTAGTATCATCTATCCCATAGCTGAGAGTGGGTGTGTCAACCCAATCCAAGTGGTTCCAAAGAAGGATGAAATCACAGTGATAACCAATAAAGATGGAGAGATTTTTCCAACTAGGGTGATTAGTGGCTAGAGAGTCTGCATCTACTATAGGAATCTAAACTCATTTACCAAGAAGGACCATTTCCTCTTACCATTCATTGACCAAGTCCTTGAGAGAGTTACAGGTCATTCATTCTACTATTTCTTAGATGGGTACTTAGGGTACAATAAAATTGATCTCTCCCTATAGGATCAAGGGAATACTACATTCACCTATCCATTCGATACCTTTTCTTTCAAACGCATGCCCTTTGGGTGATGAAATTCCCTTGGAACCTTCCATCGGTGCATGATGGGAATCTTCTCGAACATGGTAGGGGATTTTCTAGAGGTATTAATAGATGAATTCTATGTGTTTGGGGATAAATTCAAGGGATTTATGAGGAATGTGGAGAGAGTTTTGTCATGATGTGAAGAAAATAATCTGGTCTAAAACTAGGAAAAATGCCATTTCATGGTTAAAGAGGGGATAGTACTTGGACATCTGGTATTAGGTAGGGGGTTAGAAGTTGATAAAGCTAAGGTTGAAATCATTATTCACCTTCCATCACCCAAAAATCTCAAGGAAGTGAGGTATTTCTTAGAACATGTTGGTTTCTATAGAAGGTTCATTAGGAATTTCAGATTTATTTCTTGACCACTTTGTGCTCTATTGATGAAAGATGCTCCATTTTTATGGACAAAAATACATGAGGAATAATTATCTACACTTAAGTAAGCTCTTATCTCTCCACCTATCATGCAATCTCCAAATTGGAAACTTCATTTTAAGCTCATGTGTGATGTGAGTGACTTCGATGTAGGACCAGTCTTAGGAAAACAATGTGAGAAAAATCCATGTGTCATTGATTATGTAAGAAAATCATTAAATGATGCACAAATCAACTACACCACCACTGAGAAAGAGTTTCTTTCTATTGTCTTTACCTTAGATAATTTTAGGTCTTATCTCTAAGGATCACCCATCATTTTCTCTATCGACCATTCGGCCCTGAAATGCCTTTCCAAAAACAAGATGCCAAGGCTAGATTGATTAGTTGGGTCCTTCTTCTTCAAGAGTTTGATTTAAACATTACGGATAAAATGGGTGTTGAAAATGTTGTAGCTGATCACCTCTCTAGGAAGGAATTCAAAGACAAATCACATCACCTTTGTGTGTCTAATTCATTTCCTGATGAGCACCTCAATTCAGTCAGTGATTTAACATGGTATGCCGACATAGCCAACTTCTTAGTTACATGAGTCATTACAAAATTCTTAGGGACTCAAGATTTAAGGAAATTACTTTCTGATGTCATACACTATGTGTTTGATGATCCATACCTCTATAAGTTTTTCTCTGACCAAGTCATTTGGAGGTGTGTCCCAGAATCTAAACAATATTCCATCCTTACATTCTGTTATAGTGAGGCATGTAGAGGTCACTTTTCCTCTAAGAAAACTTATTCTAAGGTTCTTCAATGTGGTCACTTTTGGCCCACCCTCTCAAGGTACTTCTACACATTTTTCAAAGTTATCCTAGGTGTCAACAAGTATGGTCCATCACAAAAAGGAATCAAATTCCACTCACTCCCATCTTAGTGATTGAAATCTTTGACTACTAGGGAATCGATTTCATGGGCCCCTTCTGAAACTCTAGGGGATATATGTACATTATTTTATCAATTTATTATGTATCTAAATGGGTTTATACCATTACTAAAAAATCCAATGATCATCAAACTGTGATTAGATTTCTCAAGGAAAACATCCTCTCTAGATTTGGAATTCCTAGGGCTATCATTAGTGATCGTGGAACTCATTTTTGAAATCATCCATTCTCAGAACTCATGGAAAAGTATTGAATTTATAACAAAGTGTCCACTTATTACCACCCATAGACCAATGGTCAAGCTGAGTTATCCAATCGAGAAATAAAAAAAATTCTTGAGAAAACTGTTAATCTATCTAGGAAAGATTGGTTGAGAAAACTCTTAGATGTTTTATGGGAATATAAAACCACATTTAAAACCATTTTAGGAATATCCCCATATAGGTTGGTTTATGGTAAAGCATTCCATTTTATAGTGGAGATTGAACATAAGGCCTTTTGTGAAATTAAGAAAATGAATTATGATCTCTCATTGGACAAAACAAAAAAGGAAATTAGATCTCAATGAACTTGAGGAACTTAGGATGGAGGCTTATAAAAATTCAAGGATCAATAAAGCTAAAGTACAAGCCTATCAATATTGAAATCTTAAAACCAAACACATTGTACCGAGTAAACCTATTCTTTTGTATAGTTCTAAACTTCATTTACACCTGGGAAATTTGAGTTCTAGATGGTCAAGTTCATACATAGTGCATAAGGTGTACCCTCATGGGGATGTAGAAATTCAAGATCCCACCAATGGTCAAACCTTTAAAGTTAATGGTCATAGAGTCAAACCATTCATGGAACCATTCCAAAAACATGAAGTTAATGAAGAATTGTGTGAACCAACATTAGATGAGGAAAATACTTAAACAATTAGGGGTCTATGTAGAGCTAATTATGTTAAACAAAAGTGTTGCATGAGAGGAAACCCGTGGTTTTCATGGTTCCAATCATTGTTAATCATATTTATTTTTCAAATAGGATTAATAAATCAATTTTATATTACAAAAATACTTAACTATGAATATGATAGTACTGTAGATTGTTGACTTGTTCATCTAATATGATTTTGGATGGGTATTAAGGGGGAGCACCATATTCATCCGTGTTACGTGGTGTGATCCTTAAGTAATACCTTACCCATAAATTTAAAAAGAAGACAATGTATCATCAGTTTATTTGTACTTTTTTGTGTTTGCAGGTTAAAATAAAAATACAAAATAATAATAATAATTAAAACAATTAAAAGGACACATTATAGGTCATGGGGAAAACCCCGTCACAACCAGCGAAGCTGCAGGGACTCGAACCTAAGATGAAGGGAGACAGGGGCATGCACTTACCGCTGAACTACGACTTATAGTTCTTCCTTATTCTATAATTTTTGTATATATACTTATATTTTAATTTTTTTATTATATAAATAAATAAATAAATATATATATTGTTTTGTTTTGTTTTTATTTTTCCTTTTTACACTAGGGAACTCTGCGAGTGACATGGATATCAAAGGACTAAATTGGAGTATCAAAAACATCAACTTCAACCACCAGGTGACTTCATTCCATGATCCTCATTTTCAATTTCATTTTTGAACTCCCCTTATCTACCTATACCCCCTTCTAAATTTTCTTTTCTTCAAACACTGGGGATAGTGTTATTTTAAGTTGAGGGGAGATGAAATAAAAAAATTGATTTTGTGTAAAAAATTAATTTTTTGTGAAAAAAAATGATTTGAAAAAATGTGTATAAATGGAAGGAAAATTACTTTAACTTTGAACATGATAATACACATTGAAAACTTTGAAACTGAATATCAAAAAATTTATCATGCCTCAATTTTTATTTTAATCCATTTATAATTTCATGAGCATAGATTTTTGGAAAGTGTGGCTGTCTAATGTGATATTTCATTATTTATATTCTCATCAAAAAAAAAATTCACAATACACATCCTTTGGATAGTGGGGTATTAGTTTTAGTTCATGGGGTCCCCCAAATAAATATCATAGGTTTGGTGATCATTTTAGTTTTAATATGAGTATTCAAAAAAAAAATTAAAAAAAACAATAAATTTGCGCGTAGAGCAAAGAAATGACCTATTGTGTGGCTTTCAGCACTTGGGGATCATTAATCCATTGTTTTCTAGCCCAGAGTTAGTAATTTTATCTCTATTTTTGGTAATTTGACTTTTTTTTGAATGAGTTAACTCGATATGATTTCCGAGTACGTGTGCTTCACTTGGTTCCCTAAGGTCTTTGAGCCTGGGAGTAATCGACAAAGTCTTGCTACATGGGTTGAATTTTTTGAGTGAAATTTCAATTACCATGTCAATATTGAAAAAAATTGAATACTCATCTTAATATTGAAATGTGATTCCACCTAGAGCTTCCATCATTTCCCCCTTTAATAAAGATGAACCCCCATGTCTATTGTGACACACAACACATCATCATGCTTAATTGATATTGGATGAAATATGAAAATGAATTTGAAAAAAGGAATGAGCTTGGTATTGGGATATGATTATGAAAATATCTTGTATTAAAATATTTTTATGGGTTTCATGATTGTTTGGTATAATTTTTTTTGGTGATCATTGCGTATTAAAATGTTTTTGGAAAATGGAATTTGAATTTCATATTGTTGAGATATATTTTGCTCAGGACTAGAAAAAATAAAGTTAGGGGTTGTGATTAGCCACTGAAATAGGATAATATTAATTGTTTATATTATAATATTCATGTTCTTTATTAATCATAAACACCATTTTTAGTGCATTTTACACTTTGAACATTATTTCATATTATAATTGTAATTCCTTATTAAAATGCACTATTACATGGTACATTTTTGAAGATCATTTAAATTACCCAATGATCTTGATTTTATTTTAATATTTAATTTTAAGGTTTCTAATTACACTAGTAATAACTCATACTTTTTGAGTACCTGAAGATTCATATTGTAAGACCACCAAAGTTGGCCTTGAACAAACAACATTCTGGGCGAAGTGAACTAGAAAACATCCCAATAAAACTAATGTAGAACCCAATATACAAGCCCAATAATTCTTAAAATTGAACTTAATATATAGGAAATCATGGGGAATGTTTATTAAAATAGTTAAAATATCTAATTATGAGTTTTAAAGGGAGTTCCCTACGGCCCAAGTTGGAGATAAAATTCTGGGCCAGATTCTGAGGCCCAGAAAAAATAGTCCATAAAAGTAATAATATATAGAAAACAACAAATTAATTTGGGATTAAATTTTATAGAGATCTATAAGACATACATATATTGATTTTATTCTGCTATGGACTACTCCAATTCATCCGTATAGAAGGTCATCTAGGCTCCTCTTTTCGGTGGATGCAAACTGGATGCAATTTCGGGTCAAGGGTGGAAATGTCTCCTCTCCCTTACTTTCCAGCACCCTAGGCCTACCATACTCAAGTTTTATCCTTTTTACTATTGGGTAATCAACCCAAGAATCTTAAATTTCCTATTTAAGGTAGTTGTGGTGGAGAATTTTTATCATATTAGGTGCTTTCTTTCATTGTAGTGTTATGCTTCCACTTTTCCTTTGTAATGTTCTTCCTCAATTGTATGTTATTCAAATCACCTTAGTTTTCTTATAAAACTTATTATTATTCTGATTTTATGTTCTTATTATTAAAAAGTTGATAGCGTTTCTTCATGGTGTGAATTTATTCACACCAAACCTAGTGAGATTTATCACACAACGGTGGAGTGTTTGTTACTTTGTTTTTTTCCTTCAATTACTCCCTCATGAGTCTACTTCCCACTTCCATTAAGATCATAGGATCAATGGAGGGATAAAAAACTTATGGGTTGATCCAAGGTAGTATCAAGGGGATATATGGTATGTTATTTATCACTCAATTAATCTCTAATCACTTTATTTAAATGAGATTTTAATTTGATGATTTTTAAACTTCTTCATCCTTATTGAATTTTAAGGCCACACACTTCAAGTGATAATACGAATCTTTACCTTGGTGTACACACAAATATGATCCTACAAGTGTATAGGTGATTAGTATTAGAGTGAATTTTTATGAACTAATAAGTTATAAAGTTGTTTTATCCCCTTGAATGAACTCTTCTCAATTATAAGAAATTGAAATCGCTAAAGAGGAATTTCGTCCAATCCACCCCTTGTAATAACCTAGGATCAACCCTTCTCATATTTTGTATTAAGTTAAGTCACATAGTGTTTTCTTAAACCTATCTAAAATACTACCAAATTTTTCCACTTAATAGACAAAATCAATCCATAGAATGTGCGTGTCTATAGGTTTCTTCTTAGGTCTCTAATGAATCGACAACCCAAGCTACTCTACATTTGTCCGCTTAACCCTAAAAACTTTGGTAAATTTGGGAGAGTCCATATTTTGGCTCCATTTTCAGGGACCCAAGTAAGTCATCTCAACAACTATTATATTCTAACCCATTTCTTCTTTTCTCACCCAAATTATGTTATATTTTCCCTTTCTCTTTTTTTTTCATTAGGCGCATGTCTGCCAACACCTGTAACCAATCAAACTGTCTAGTTAGGGTGGATAGTCCTGGGGTTGGGGAGTAAAATACACCAAGGGAACTATTTACATTATATCTTAATCTTTATAATACTCAAAAGTCAAAAATTGAGCCCATTTCATTGGAAGGTCTTCAAAGAAACCAACTTATAAACCCAGGTGGTAACCAAAATGGAAATCCAATTGTGGCAACCCCAAACTTGGGGAATGCAGTCGATAAAACCATAAATGACTACCTCACACCTTCCTGGACCAATACCCCCTCATACATCATACATAATTCCCTAGGATATTCCAACTACATATTTAAACCCCATGTACTAAACCACCTTTCCACATTCCATGGAATGGAGTCCAAGATTCCTTAATTTCACGTTAATGAGTTCAATAACATTGTAGAAACCATGTGTCCCCCACATCAACTATAATTAGCTAAGATGAGGATATTTACTTTTTCTTTAAAGGATCTAGCTAAAAATTGGATAAAAAATTTGAGACCATCATCCATCAAATCTTGGGACCAATTACAAAGATAATTCTACAAAAAATACTTTCCCCACCACAAAAAATTGCACTTAAAAAGAGCATCCAAAATTTTTTTGAAAAAGAGGGAGAGTCATTCTATGAAACATGGGAGAGGTTCAAAGTCACCCTAAACATGGTTCCACACCATGGTTTTTCTATTCCTAAACAAGTGAGAATTTTCTATTAAGGGTTGATCCCAAGGAACAAACAATTCATTGACATGATGTGTAATGGGACTATTAAAAACAAAGCCCCAAATGATGCTTATGAGTATCTAGAAAGCCTTTATAAACAAAAAAAAAACATGGGGAACATCACCTTATTATGAAAATATACAAATAACTACTGTAATACATACACTTATAGAAGAGGAAAGCCTTAGGGATAAAATCAAAGCACTCATTAAGATGGTTTAATAGATAGACCTTAGGAAAATCCATGAAATCCAAACATAAGGACCAAAACCCTACCATACACAAAACTTTCAAAACCATAACCAATTAAAACCACAACAAGTAAAATACCAACATCCTCCTGTCCAATACCAACAACCCATCCAACATCCCATCCAATAACCAAAGTATCCTCCTAGGATAAACCAACCCAGACAAGCCCCCTCCCAATCTGTCCCTCTACCAATCCTTGAAAAGTTGTGTAAACAAATGGAGAGAATGAATTTAGAGGTATCTTTACTTAAATAAGAACTTAAAACCATAAAAATTGGGAAGATAACCATGCCTACTTAGGCGGTACCATCCACAACTTTAATGGGAGATTCAAGTTACACTCAAATAACTCATGAACAACTAAAGGATTTGATAGTTTTAAGAAGTGGTAAATCAATTGAGAAACTTAATAAATAATTCAAAAACCATATAAAAATTAAAATTCTAATGAAAATTCAAATGAACCACATGATCAAACTAAAAAAACTAATAACTATGTGAAAGAAACAACTCTTCAATAAACAATCCCACAACCTGCACCATTTACTCAATGCATGAGGGGGAAAACCAAGCCCGAATTGAGTGAAACATTGAGGAAAATATTCTCACAAGTAAAGTTGAACATTACACTCCTTTATGTTATTCAAACCATTACATGATACTCAAAATTCCTAAAGGACCTTTGCACATTTAAAAGGAAATTCTCATATAAGAACCAAGTCCTTATGGCAGCAAATGTTAGCACAACAATCCAAGGAACCCTTCCATTAAAGATGAAAGAACCATGATGCTATTACATCAATGTTGAACTAGGAGAGAACAAAATTGTAAAAGCCTTGTGTGACCTAGGTGACAGTGTCAATCTCTTTCCCTATGCTATATACTACCAGTTAGGACTATAAGAGCTCCAACCCACATCTTTCACACATCAACTTTCTGATTGTATAATTAGGGTTCTAAAGGGTATTTTAATGGATGTTATTGTAAAAGTAGAAAAATTTATATACTATGCTGACTTCATTGTATTTGAAAACAATCCAAACTTAGGAAACAAGGAACAAACCCCAATCATCCTTGATCATCCCTTCCTTGCAACAATCAAATCTCTTATCTGAGTCCAAAATGGGAACGTTACCATCACCTTTAGAAACATGAGTCTAGACTTGAACATCTATAATGAAAGCTCACAAATAGGGGATGATGAGGATATTCATGAAGTAAACATGATAGGAAGAGTTAATAATGAATCCATAGACCATAAAGAAATATTTGAGGAATGTTTAAGTTAGTATGAGATTAATTTACTTTATTCACATGAAGTAAGTTTATATCCTTATCTAGAATCACTTTAAGATTGCTCCTATGATGAAATATTAAGACCAACAATCAGTGAAATATTTCAGGAAACTGCATTCATGGAGACCACTCCAAATCCCTTCCTTAACACTAATCAAACCAATCTAGTAGCTGAAACTTCTACATGTAGGAAATCAATCCTATCTGAAACTCTAAAAAAGAAATTTATCTTGATCCAATGTCCCAATTTTCTACTAAAATTTTGAACCAACCTAATCTTGAATTGAAATAACTTCTTATTTCACTTAAGTATGCCTTCCTTAGAGAAAATGCAACACATCCCATTTTAATTTATTCTTCTCTTGAAGATGATCATGAGAGGATGATTTTTGATGTCCTTAGGAGACATAAGAAATAAATTGGATGGAACCTATCTGATATTCCTAGGATTAGCCCACTTATCGGAACTCATAGGATTGTTCTAGAATTTGATTCAAAGTCATGTCTTCAACCTCAACGGAGACTCAATACTAATCTCATGGAAGTAGTGAGAAAAGAACTTCTGAAATTGTTAAAAGCTGGTATCATCTATCCCATAACTGAGAGTGAGTGGGTCAGCCCAATCCAAGTGGTTCTAAAGAAGGTCGAAATCATAGTGAAAACTAATAAAGATGGAGATATTTTTCTAACTTGGGTGAGTAGTGGATAGAGAGTCTGCATTGACTATAGTAATCCAAACTCATTTACTAAGAAGGACCATTTACCCTTACCATTCATTGACCAAGTACTTTAGAGAGTTGTAGGTTATGCCTTCTACTATTTCTTAGATGGGTAATTGGGGTACAACCAAATCGAGGTCTCCCTAGAGGATCAAGGGAAGACTACATTCACCTGTCCATTTGGCACCTTTTCTTTTAAACACATACTCTTTGAGTTATGCAATGCCACTGGAACCTTACAGTAGTGCATGATGGGAATATTCTCAAACATGGTAGGGGATTTTATAGAGGTATTCATGGATGACTTCTCTGTGTTTGAGGATACATTCGAGGGATATCTGAGGAATGTGGAGAGAGTTTTTTCAAGACGTGAAGAAAAGAATCTGGTCCTAAACTAGAAAAAAATTCCATTTCATGGTTAAAGAGGGACTAGTCCTTGGCCATATAGTCTCAGGTAGGGGGATTGGAGTTGATAATTCCAAGGTTGAAATCATTCATCACCTTCCATCACCCAAAAATTTCAAGGATGTGAGGTATTTATTAGGACATGCTGGTTTCTATAGAAGGTTCATTAGGAATTTCAGCTCTATTTATCGACTAATTTGTGCTATATTGGTGAAAGATGCTCCATTTTTATGGATAGAAAGCTATGATGAATCTTTATATACACTCAAGTTAGCTCTTATCTCTCCACATATCATGAAATCTCCAAATTAAAAACTTCCTTTTGAGCTCATGTGTGATGCAAGTGACTTCACTGTTGGAGCAGTCTTAGGACAATGGTGTGAGAAAAATCCATGTGTCATTGATTATGAAAGAAAATCATTAAATGATGCACAAATCAACTACACCAACACTGAGAAATAGTTTCTTGATGTTGTATTTTCCTTAGATAAATGCATGTACTATATTTTAGGATCACCCATCATTGTCTTCACTGACCATTTATCCCTAAAATACCTTTTAAAAAAACAATATTCCAAGGTTATATTTACTAGGTGGATCCTTCTTCTTCAAGAGTTTGATTTAAACATTAAGGATAAAAAGGGTGTTGAAAATTTTATAGATGATCACCTCTCTAGGATGGAATTCAAAGACAACTCACATCACATTTCTATGTCTGATTCATTTCCTGATGAGCACCTCTATTCAGTGAGTGATTTCACATGGTATGCCGATATAGACAACTTCTTAGTTACATAAGTCATTCCAAAATTCTTAGTGAATCAATCTTGAAGGAAATTACTTTTTGATGTCAGGAACTATGTGTTTGATGATCCATAACACTATTAGTTTTTCCCTGACCAAGTCATTAAGAGGTGTGTCCCATAATCTGAACATGAGTCCATACTTAAATTCTATCATAGTGATGCGTGTGGAGGTCCCTTTTTCCTCTAATAAAACTTTTGCTAAGGTTATTTAGTGTGGTATTTTCTGGACCAAAATCTCAAGGGACTCCTACACATTTTTTCAAAGTTTTCCTAGGTTTCAACAAGTCAGGTTCATCACAAAAAGGAATCAAATTCCACTCACTCCCATCTTAGTGACTGAAATCTTTGACTGCTTGGGAATAAATTTCTTGGGCCCCTTCCCAAACTCTAGGGGATATCTGTACATCCTTTTAGATATTGATTATGTATCCAAATGGGTTGAGGCCATTCCTAAAAAATCCAATGATCACCAAACTATGATTAGATTTATCAAGAAAAACATCCTCTCTAGATTTGGAATTCCAAGGGCTATCATTAGTGTCTGTGGAAATAATTTTTGCAATCATCCATTATCAGCACTCATGGAAAAGTATAGAATTTCTTAAAAAGTGTCCACTACTTACCACCCATAGACCAATGCTCAAGTTGAGTTATCCAATCGATAAATCAAACAAATTCTTGAGAAAACTATTAATCCATCTAGGAAATATTGGTTGAGCAAACTCTTAAATTCTCTGTGAGCATATAGAACTATATTTAAAACTATTTTATGAATGTCCCCATATTGGGTGGTTTATGGTAAAGATTTCCATTTTCCAGTGGAGATTGAACATAAAGCCTTTTGGGAAATTAATAAAATGAATTATGACCTCTTATTAGATGAAACAAAAAGAAAATTAGATCTCAATGAACTTGAGGAACTTAGGATGGAGGCTTATAAAAATTCAAGGATCAATAAAGCTAAAGTATAAGCCTATCAATCTTAAAATCTTAAAACCAAACACATTGTACCAGGTGAAACTATTATTTTTTATAGTTCTAAACTTCATTTACAACTGGGAAAGTTGTGGTCCAGATGGTCAGGTCCATACATAGTGCATAAGGCGTACCCCCATGGGGCTGTAGAAATTCAAGATCCCACCAATGATCAAACATTTAAAGTTAATGGTCATAGAGTCAAACCATTCATTGAACCATTACAAAAACATGAAGTTGACGAAGAATTGTTTGAACCAAACTTAGATGAGGAAAATACTTAAACAATTAGGGGTCTAAGTCGAGCTAACGATGTTAAACAAAAGCACTGAACGAAAGGTAACCTGTGGTTTTCATGGTTCCAATCATTGTGAATCATTTTTATTTTCCAAATAAGATTAATAAATCAATTTTATATTAAAAAAATACTTAACTCTGAATATGATAGTACTGTAAACTTTTGACATGTTCTTCTATTATGAGTATGTATTGGTATGAAAGGTGAGCATCATATTAATCTCTGTCATGTGGTGCGGTCCTTGAGTAATACCTTACCCATAAATTCAAAAATAATACAATGTATCATAAAGTTTTTATTTTTATTTTTATGTGTTTTAGGTTAAAATAAAAATACAAAAAAAATATAATAATAATTAAAAAAATTAAAAGTATATGTCATAGGTCATGGGGAAAACCCTGTCATAACCGGCGAAGCTGCAAGGACTCAAACTCGGGACTGAAGGGAGACATGGGCATGCAGTTAACACTGTCCTACGAATTATAGTGCTTCCTTATTTTATAATTTTTGTATATATACTTATATTTTTATTTTTTTATATATAGATAAATAAATAAATATTGTTTTGTTTTGTTTGTTTTTTTCCTTTTTACACTAGGTAACAGTACGAGTGACATGGATATCAAAGGACTAAATTGGAGTAGCATGAACTTCAACTTCAACCACCAGGTGACTTCATTCCATGATCCTCATTTTAAATTTCCTTTTTGAACTCCTCTTCTTTACCTCTACCCTCTTCTAAATTATCTTTTCTTTAAGAATTGGGGAAAATATTATTTTAATTTGTGGGGCGGGGAGATGAAATAAAAAAATCACTTTTGTGTAAAAAAATTTCTTTTGAGTGAAAAAAAATGATTTGAAAAAATGTATATAAATGGAAGGAAAAATTTCTTTAACATTTAACATGATAATACACATTGAAAACTTAAACTAAATATCAAATAATTTAGCATGACTCTATTATGATTTTAATCCATTTATAATTTCACAAGTATAGATTTTTGGGAAGTGTGACTGTCTAATGTGGCATTTCATCATTTATATTTTCATCTAAAAAAAATTCACAATACACTTCCTTTAGATATTGGTGTATTATTTTTAGTTCATGGGGTCCCCCAAATAAATAGCACATGTTTAGTGATCATTTTATTTTTAATATGAGTATTCAAAAAAAAATAATAAATTTGCGTGTAGAGCAATGAAATGATCTAATGTGTGGCTTTAGGCACTTGGGGATCGTGAATAGATAGTTTTCTAGCCCAGAGTTAGTAATTTTATCTCTATTTGTGGTAATTTGATTTTTTTTTGAATGAGTTAACTCGAGATGATTCCCAAGTATATGGGCTTCACTTGGTTCCCTAAGGTCTTTGAGCCTGGGAGTAATCTACAAAGTATTTCTACATGGGTTGAATCTTGTGAGTTCAATTTCAATTACCATGGAAATATTGAAAAAAATTAATACTCATCTTAATATTGAAATGTGATTCCACCTAGCACTTCCATCATTTCCCCCTTTGAATAAAGATGAACCCCCATGTCTATTGTGATACACAACACATCATCATGTTTAATTGATATTGGATGAAATATGGCGATGAATTTGAAAAAAGGAATGAGCTTGGTATTGGTATATTCTTATGAAAATATATTTTATTAAAATATTTTGATGGTTTCATGATTGTTTTATATAAGGGTTTTTAGTGATCATTGTGTATTAAAATGTTTTTGGAAAAGGGAATTTTAATTTCATATTATTGAGATATATTTTTCTCAGGACCAACAAAACTCAATTTAGGGGGGCATGATTAGCCACTGAAAGAGGATAATATTCATTTTTTATATTATAATATTCATGTGCTTTATTAATTGTAAACACCATTTTTAGTTCATTTTACACTTTGAACATTATTTCATATTATAATTGTAATTCATTCTGAAAATTCACTATTACATGGTACATTTTTTAACATCATTTAAAGTACCCAATGATATTTATTTTATTTTCATATTTAATTTTCATGTTTCTAATTAAATTGGTAACAATTCATACTTTTGGAGTACTTGAAGATTCATATTGGAAGATCACCAAAGTTGTACTTGAACAAACAACATTCTAGGTGAAGTGAAATGGAAAGAGGCCCAATAAAACTAATTTAGAGGAAAAAATACATGCCCAATAATTTTGAAAATTGAACTTAAGATATATAACATCATGGGGAACATTTCTTCAACTAGTTACAAGAGCTAATTATGAGTGTTAAAGGGAGTTCCATGCAACCCAAGTTAGAGATAAAATTCTAGGCTGAATCTGCGGCCTAGAAAAACATACCACCAAATTAATCATATCTAGACAAGAAAAAATTCATTTGGGATGAAATTTTACATAAATGTATGAGACATATAGGGAGTAATTTTTTCCTTTTATGTTCCACTCCAATTAGGCCATCTAAAAGGTCATCTAGGTGCCTCTCTTCGGTGGATGCAAGTTGGCTGCAACTTCGGGTTAAGGGTGGAAAAGTATCCTATCCCTTACTTTCCACCACCCTAGGAATACCATACTCAAGTGGGATCCTTTGTACTATTGGGATCTCTACCCAATCCTCTTGAAATTCCTATTTAAGGTAGTGGTGGTGGAGGAGTTTTACCATCTTGGGTGATTTCTTTCATTGCAGTGTTATGCTTCCACTTTTCCTTTGTAATGTTCTTCCTCAATTATAAGTTATTAGAATCACCTTATTTTTCATAAAAAATTATTCTTATTCTCATTTTATGTTCTTATTATTAACACATTGGTACCGTTTCTTCATGGTGTGAATTTATTTACACAAAACCTAGTTAGATTTATCACACAACGGTGGAATGTTTGTTACTTTGTTTTTGTTTTTCCCTTCAATTCTTGTCTCTTGAGTCTACTTCCCACTTCCATTAAGATCATTCGATCAATGGAGGGCTAAAACATTTATGGGTTGATCCAAGGGAGTAGAAAGGGGATGGATGGGATGTTATTTATCACTCCATTAATCTCTAATCACTTCTTTTAAATGATATTTTTATTTGATGATTTTAAAACTTCTTTATCCTTATTTAATTTTAAGGCCACACACTTCAACTGCTAATACGAATCTTTACCTTGGAGTGCTCATAAATATGATAATACAAGTGTATAGGTGATTATTATTATATTGCATTGGTATTAACCAGTAAGTGATGAAGTTGTTTGATCTCCTTCAATGAACTCATGTCAATTATAAGAAATTGAAATCGCTAAAGAGGAATTTCTTCCAATCCACCCCTTATAATAACCTAGGATCAACCCTTCTCATATTTTGAATTCACTTAAGTAACATAGTTTTCTCTTAAACCTATATAAAATAAACCCAAAGTTGGCCACTTAATAGCCAAAATCAGTCCATATAATGTGCGGGTCTATAGGTTTCTTCTTAGGTATCTGAGGAATCAACAACCCAAGCTACTCTGCATTTGTCCACTTAACCCTAAAAACTTAGGTAAATTTGTATGAGACCAGCATGCAACACACGATATTTAATTATTTAAAATTAAGTGTACCATGGTATCTTAAGGTGTTACATCCTTCCCTCCTTCAAATAATTTCATCCTATAAATTTCTTTAATATCACTTCATAAAAAGATTCAGGTGGTTCTTCATCATAAGTTCTTTAGGTTCCCATATCGCCTCTTCCATTTTATGGTTTCTCCAAAGAAATTTTACCAGAAGAGTCATCCGATTTCTCAAAACTTGTTCTCTAGTATCAAGAATCTTTATATGATCTTCACAATAAGACAAACCAGGTTCCAGTTATATTTCTTCATAGGTGAGTACATGCATTGGGTCTGGCATGTATTTTATTAACATTGATACATGGAACACATCATGAACTTTGGATATACTTGGAGGCATTTCCAAATGGTAAGATACAACTCCAATTAATTCAAGAATCTCAAAATGTCTGATGTACCTGAGATATAATTTACCCTTTTTACCAAATCATATAACACCCTTCCATGGAGATACCTTCAAGAATACATGATCTCCCACTTGAAATTCCAAATCCTTCATTAGGTTATCAACATAGATCTTTTTCCTACTTTTAGATGTTTTGATATGGGTATAAATAGTTTTTACCTTTTCCATCATTTCCTCAACAAGTTATGGGCCTATGAGTTTTCTTTCACCAACATCATCCCAACAAGTCGGTGTACGACATCTCTTTCTATATAATGCTTCATATGGTGCCATATTTATACTTTAATGGAAGATTTTGTTATAGGAAAATTATACCAGAGGTAAATACTGATCCCACATACCTTGAAAGTCAATTGAGAAAGATCTCAACATGTTTTATAAGGTTTGAATAGTCATTTATGACTGTCCATCAGTTTTAGGGTGGTAGGCAGTGCTCAAACGAAGATCAATATCTAGGGCCTTCTGAAGAATTTTCTAGAATATTGATGTAAAATGAGGATCACAGTCATAAATAATTTATAGGGGTACACCATGAAGTCTTATAACTTCATTAATGTAAAGTCTTGCTAATCATTCAAGTGGTAAATATTCTCTTATAGAAAGAAAATTTGTAGATTTGGTAAGACGATAAATAATAACCCACATCACATCATTTATTCTAGGAGTATTTGATATCCTCATGATAATGTCCATCATAATATAATCCAATTTCTACACAGGTATAGTAATAGGTTGCATGACTCCTCTAGGATGTTGTCTTCTAACCTTTCACTTGTTGAAAAACCAAACATCTCGACACAGAATCATGAATCTCCCTCTTCATGTTGTCTCACCAAAAATGTTCCTTTAAATCTCCATACATGTTAGTGCCACCAGGGTGTATAGAAAAATTGGAGCTATGAGCATCATCCAATAATCCAATTTTTAGCTTAGGTATAGCCGGAACACAAAGACTCTTCCCAAATTTTAAAATACCATCTTCAAATACACAGTCAATTAGTCTCCAATCATTCAAAACTTCAATTTTTTTTAAACTCCTCATCATCAGAATTAGAATTTTTTATACTTTATAGTAAATAAGGTTTGTAAAACATTTAAAAAAGTAGTGATGTTTCACCTTCCATGATAATTACCACGTCTATCTTTACTAGATCCATGAACATAGGATCCTTTTCAACTCTCATTTTGTTTAGAACTCTATGGTTCTTTCTAATCAAAGCATATACCACCTTATTTTCCTTCCCCGGGTGGTAGTGTATTGTGAAATAATAATCCTTGAGTAGCTAAATCCATCTCTTTGTCTCATGTTGAGTTATTTCTATGATAAAATACATTTAAAACTCTTGTGATCAGTATATATCTCACATATTTCACTGTAGAGATAGTGTATCCATATATTTAGAGAAAATATTATTTCTGCTAACTTAAGATCATGAGTTGGGTAATTTTTTTCATGAATTTTTAATTTACTTAATGAATATCCAAGAAACCTATCAATCTACATATGGACTCAACCAAGTCCTTTCCTTGATGTATCACTATAAATCAAAAACCCATCATTCCTAGATGGTAGAGTCCAGATAGGATCATTGAATAATATTCTCTTAAATTATTCAAAACAATCTTCACACTCTTTTTTTCAAATTAATTTACCCCTTTATGTGTGATCTTGGTTAATGAGTTTTCCAATCGAGAAAAATTTTGGATGAAACGCCGATAGTAACCTACTAAACCAATAAAACTACATACCTTAGTTATAATCATTAGTGAAAGCCATTATTGGATTTCCTTTTTCTCTATAGGATCAATAAAGATTCCATCCTTGGAAAAAATTTGGCCAAGAAAAGAAATTTCCTGAAGATAGAATTCACACTTGCTAAACTTCTCATATAGTTCATTTGTTCTAAGAGTATTCAGAATAACCCACAAGTGGTTCTCATGATCTTCGTAGCTTTTGGAGTATACCATGATATCATTAATAAATACTACAACAAAATCATCAAGATATTACTTGAACACTTTTTTCATTAGATCCATGAAAACTGAGGGTGAATTAGTCAATCCAAATGGAATTACAGTAAATTCTTAATGACCATACCTCGTTCGGAATGCTATCTTTGGAATATCTTTTTTTTACACACAAATAATGATATAAAAAATGAAGGTCAATCTTTAAAAAATATTGAGCCTTATGTAGTTGATTAAACAAATCATAAATGTGAGGAAGAGGATACTTGTTCTTTATTTTAAAAGCATTTATTTATCTATAGTCAATACATAGCCTCATTGATCCATATTTATTCTTAACAAAAAGAAAAGGGGCTCCCAATGGAGAAACACTAGGGAGAATAAATCCCTTATTACTTAAATCCTCCAGTTATTTCTTCAACTCTATTAATTCCACAACGTCCATTCAATAGGGAGTTTTTTGATATTGGCCTTGCATCAGGGATTAAATCAATAGTAAACTCAATTTCCTACTCTAGAGGATGTATAGGTAAATCCTGTGGAAATACATCAATATATTGTTGTATAATAGGTACATCCTCAATTCGAATATTTCTTTCTTCATACCTAGATGTTATTCTTCTTCCTCTACAATAATCTCATTCAGTAAAGCTACTGGGGGTGGATTTTGATAAGAATCAGATGATGAAATTTATTCTCTAAAGGTAATGGATTATACATCTTCCTCACAAATAACAATTTCATTCTTTTTGAAATAAATTTTCACATCATATTTTTATTTCCAATCCTTATTTAGGATTATATCAAAGTAAATCATAGGTTTGATGATAAAGTTAGATGATAAAGAACGTTTATATTCCATAATGGGAACTGCTTAAAACATCTTTTTTGTAATCAGAATTACCTTAGGGTTTTGACTGACAACTCCCTTATTAATGTGAATTGGAAATATCTAATTTTTAAAGAAAATAGGGAAGACATAAAGGAATGTGTGGATTTCGAATCAAATAAATATTTGGATAAATATTAGGAAATGATTAAAGTACCTACTGCCAAATCATTAGGAACTTCAACCTCAGCAGTTTTGATCACAAAAGCTTGGCCTTACCCCCTCAGACTATTTTGGGGGAATTTTACTTGATTATTAGGAAAATCATTTTCATAATGTATCATATCTTTACAATTGTATAATTGAACATTGATATCTTTTTTACCCTTGTAATCACGAGATTGGTGGCATTTTTCTACACACTTGTAAAAAACTCCCATCCCCTTTAGGCAAGTACCAGATTGTTTCTTCCCACAATTATTGTAGGGTGGAAAGTCAATTTTTTTCCTTCTTCTCCTTATTTCCTTTCACAGAGTGTTCAACATCCATATTCTCTCTTGATTTACTTTAAATTAATAAGATCTATAAAATTACTTTTCTGTCTTTATAGCACACAAGACTATATCTTCGTACAACGAGAAAGATTGTGAGACTATTGCTCATAGGAGGAATGGTTTTAACTCATAAATGAATCGATAAATATTACTTCTTGGGTTACATTTGTAGTCTGAAACACACATTGATAACCTTGTGAAGTTAGTTTCATACTTTGCATCATTCTCATCTTCCTTTTTCCTCACACTCATAAATTTACTCTCCATATCCTCTCATAGATCACAAGGAAATTATTTTTCTAGGAAGAGTTCTTTAAATTTACTCCATTCAATATTTTTGACCTCTTCATCCTCCTTCATGTTTTGAATTAATGACCACCATTGATATGTATCTCCTACTAGATGATAGACTACCATAATTTTTTTTCCCTTTCATTACTCCCCAAACCAAGAAATATTTTCTCTAAGGAACTTATCCACTTTTCAGTTACAAAAGGATTTGTAGTCCCATTTAATTTTGGGGGTTGTTGCCTCATGAAGTGGTCTGACATTGATCCTCCACATTGTGGATCAGGCTGCTCCATACGGGTAAGGTTATTATTCATAACCTGATTCAATTTTCCCAGTATGGTTATAATATTTTCATCACTAGTTGTATCACTAGCTCCACTATCATTATCTTTAATATGATTTAAATCCCTACATGGATTACGTGTGTTGATACGATTTCCATTCCTTCAACTAGGATCCATTTCTAAACAATGGAATACACTAGATTAGGTTAAGAACCATAATGCATAATTCCAAACTAGTAAACACTTAACATAAATTGAAAAATTTATGCATATCTAATCTATAATAATAAAAATGGTTCTTTGGGGACATATTTAGTCATAAATTCTTCATAATTTTTTGTAATGAAAATGTGAATTATCCAAAGCATATCCTCCGGGAGTGTCAAAATAGGTGTGCAATAAGTCCTGTTGTCATGTATCAGGTTACCCCAAGTCAAGCCTGGAACACCTTGACAGAGTTATTACTCCTAAGTACATCTATTCTAGAACCACATCCACTTGTGGTATCCAAACCGGTATGTATTTTTTAGGAATACCCACATACTCTCTAAATTACCAAAATTCTAGGATGTTCTTCTATACTTATCCTCAAAGTATATCTTAGGGTAATGTTGCCTAATAAAGGTTTTTCTAAATATAGTTTCCAAGGTTTGTACTAAACTTCCCCTGATACCAACTATAATTCACCAACCCTAATTTACTAGATTTAGTGCATTATTTTATTATACTGGCATGATCACAAGAAATAAAATCCCAAAGGACCGATTAGTTTAGTATCCTTTGAAATACTAGATAAAAACATAAGTTTTACATTACATATTGAAATGAAAAAAAAAAACATTACCCCCTTTGAAAACTCTCATATCCCTTATACTACCCCTAAAGGTCAATCATAATATACTTCTTCACATCCTGGGGAAAAATGAAACATAAGAAAGGGATGAGCTTAGATGATCAGTAAGGATAAACAATATAGTAGAAGCTATCATAAATAATCATAAAATTTTGAAGGCAAGTTATAAAACTAAAGAAAAAGCCTTTTTTAAACATAATCTTCAGCATGATATGGAAAGAATAAATCAAATAATTCCATTTAAACTTTTAAATGTATATTTTACTAGTTGAATAATCACATGTAATATCAATAACTAATATCATAATGAGGAAATGCATAATTCTAGACATCATAACCATAACACAAGGCCTCATGCCAAGAACATACATAACCATATCAACGAGGCCTTGTTCCAATACACTATTTTGTCTCATAAGACCTACCGATGAGTTGAGGGGCTATAGCGGGCCCCTCCCATCACTTACTAAGTCCAATGCATTCTTCATATGAAAAGGGTGAAACATAACACAAACATTCGTATTAAAACTATCATACAAAATGTTAATACTTTAACCATAAACCATGAATGGTATAAAAATAGCACATCCATAACAAACATATCATAAAATCTTTAATAAAATATGGAAGATTTTATCATAATAAATCAACCTCAATCAATCATAAAATCCAACAAAAGATTTTTAAATAGATGAAAATACTCTAATAAATTTATTAAAAATCTTAGAGAGAAATATCTATTTTTTACTATGAAATCATTTAAACATCACAAAATTATAAAAGAAAAATTTTATTTTGAAAATAACCTCATAATATTGTAAGGTAAGATTCAAAATGTTAAGGTATCATAATGGCATAAAATAGTTTCTCATGATGTATAAGCTAAAAACATTCTTTCCTTAATTTTTTGAAAAGGTCATAAATTACCTTATTTGGAAAACGATAGAAAGATTATTTTTAAAACATTTTATAAAAATTTTAACATGGGTAAAAATATATTTAAACAATTTTAGATAATATTTTGAAATAAATTTTAAGAAACATGGACATGAATGATAAATATGTCCTAGTAGATAATTACGTATGAACAATCTTAGATAATAAAGAGACTGTGAAATTAACCCTTACCTTTATACTTTCCTTTCTTTGTGGGTGATTTAACCTATTTTATAATGGTTAAAGCATGTTATTAAATTATACCAGAACCAGAACCATATCCATATTTATGATATCATATATGATCCTATTATATCATTTTTTAATAATTTTTTAGTACTACCATTTTTTCGAGTGTTAATTGTTTCTTTTTCTCATTTCAGTTTTATCGTATAAGTCATGTTTGTTATGAATAAGATATATATTTTATTTATATATAGAATTATTTTAAGTTCATAAACATTATATTTACTCATAATAATAATTTTATAATCATTATTTAATGGTTAACGTGGAGAATGAATCTCATTGCGTCGTGGAGACGATAGGCTGTACGTACACACGAATGACAATACCATTCCATCAATGGTTAAATGGTATGGAATTGGATGGTATATTAATTATAAAAAATCATTATAATTTTATATTTATTATTTATATCCATTATAACCATCATTATACCCATCAAAATAATATAGTGTTGAATAAAAAATTACACCACAACATGGAGATAGTAAGCCGTACGCACGCACGCATGGTGATATTGTTATTCGTAGGATGGATAAATGGAGGAATATGGTTGTTACATAATTATAATAAAATATAAGTATATGTATGATACTGGATTTATTATTTTTATATGGAAAAAACATATAAATATGAAGTATAAGAAGAAAATAACTTTGAAAGAGGTGATAAAACAATTACCTCATTTTCAGGTATCTCCTTTTTATTTTCATAAAAGGAATACTTAGGATGGATTTATGCCCAAAGTATGGACTCTAGGATGAAGTGAGGGAAGTCGGGAGGAGAAGTGGGAAGGGTTTGGCCGAGCTAAAAGGATTTATATGTGTTAAGTATAAGAAATGGTTCCTTTTTATAAGAGAGGTGATGGGCACTTTTTGGAAGATCTTAAAATATTAATTTATTATAAATTTATTTTCGGTTTCAAATAGATAAAAAGTGATTTATTTTGAGTATAATATGAGTATGAGTCTAAATAATCTCATTCAATGATTTTTAGAAAATTTTATCTCACAAAATTAACCATATATTTTGGGTTTAACCCTTGTTTAAACAGTATAACTCTTACCGTGTCTACTTGTCTTTTTATACTCTATGGAAAATATAGTTACCATAAAATGGAAAAATAACCCCAATTAAATAATTTATGAAATATTTAACACTATCCTAGTTGGCTTAAATTTATATTTTAATTAATTTTATAACATTTAATAAAATATTATTTATTTTAAAGTATCATTTATGTCAATTTTGATACTATTCAAAATTTTCATTTTTAAAAATATCAAACCAACATGATAACTTAGAACCAATACTTCCAATATTTTACTAAAATTTCAATTTTATCTATAAAATTTATGGACATAATTAATTAAATAAAATTATATTTATTTTAATATTTTTAATATCATTTAATTTATTATTCCTTTAAAAATTCAATTACTGTATCAATATTGTGTCACTATTTAATTTAATTATTTATTTCTTAAAATTATAAATAAATTACCATTATGTATATAATAATTTTATAGTTATAAATTATATTTATAATAGTTCATATCACTTATATATCCTCATATTAAAAATGATATAGTTATTAAAATTTGAATATGACGTTTTTAACTCTTCTTTAAATAAAATATAATAAATGTACTAATCTAACACAAGTGGATTAAAAAGGATAATATTTTTTAACTAAGGTTTTGTTTTGTAAAAAAAACTTGTCCAATGAAATTAGGACAAGTGTTAGGGTAATATTATATTATTATAATATATATTTTTACCTTTAATTATCATATTTACCTTTAAATATGGTAAATAAAATTCAAAAGTCACTATTCACCATAAAATATTTTGATCCTATTAGACCATATTTTTCATACTGATTACAACCATGTATTTTTTATTTTTCTAAATTCAATTCAGAGAAGCAGTAAAATTATGTTTAATGTTAATTCGTAGATGTGGTTTGAAGGCAGGTAAAAGAGAAAGTTTAATAAATTTTTTATATCTAATTATATTATAAAAATGATTCTTATAACCTAAATTATACTAATATATTTATTATGTATCTACTGTGACTTTAAAATAAAATTAAAGTAAAATAATTATTTAAAGGAAAAAGTCAATTTTTGAATAATGCAGTCTTTTTCACTATTTATCAAAAAATTGAAACTTTTAAGAAAAACACCAAAAATTAACCATAAGCAAATTTTGATTTTATGAATTCAAAAACGAAGTCTATTTTGAAAAAAAAATTATAAAAATTATAATTTGATTAATACTATTCAGAACTGCTTTTTAAACGACTAGTTTGATATGTCATGGTGCGTTCAAACTCAATGTTGCGTGCAATGAAAGCTATTGAATTATTTAAAATTAATCATACCATGGAATCATGGGGTGTTATATGGAATGGTAAGTGAACCTAGTTCAGTAATATAGGGATGGAATGAGAAGTGGACCCGATTTAGTAATAAAGGGTTGGAATGGGGTGTGAGCCTGGTTCATTAAAGAAATTTGTCCACTAAGATGGTCTTGGGAGGGAACCTTGACTACTAAGATGGTTTGGGGAGTGAAATCATTCCACTAATATGGTCTTGTTAGTATTTATTTACTATTATGGAAATAATTTTATATGTTTATTTGTTTTCCACAATTCAATGTTTTATTCCCATGTTGTGCTTTCATGGATCATTCTCTTGATTCCCTTATGCTTCATGTCTTATAAACCACAAATATTTATTCCATGACTCATTTATATGATCTTTGATATGTAGGGTATGATCTTAAAATGTTATTCTCATACTCATACCCTTATTATCATGTTATGATTACACATCTCCTTTATTTTTACCATTATTGAGCATCTGAGCTCACCCTTTATTATGTTTCCTTTCCCAAAGTTATGAAGAAAGGTTTTATGTAGGAGTACTAAAGGGGAATATCTTTATGGGATATGTTGAATATCTTTTACCAAATTTGAATAAGGTGTTACAAGTTTTCAAAGACACTAAATTATTATGGTTTTTGGGCATGTAATTTTGTAATGTACTGAATATTAATCTAAAATGATGTAATATCCATATATGTTAATCCTATGTCACTATTGTTGGTATCAAAGGAAAGGTTTAGTTAAACTTTGAAAATTAGGATGAGAAAACTTTAGTGAGATCCCTAGGGATATTTCTAAGGTTATGTTAAGGGATTTATCTAAGACTAAGTCTAAGGATAAATCCAAGTTTAGGAAAATATCCTAGAATTTTGGTAAAGTATTGAGAGAGTGGTTTCCATGAAATCACATCTCTATCTAGATACTCAAAGTGGATGTATTAGAGGAATGGGAAGATACTTTGACTACAGAAAATAAGAACACAAAGAAAGTAACTACAATGTGAGTTAAAGAAATGGATGGGAATATTGGCCTCCCTAAGGTATTATCAATTGATAAATTCTCTAAATGTTGAATGTAAAGGCATTATGAAAATTGATGTCCTAATTGGAAGGCTCGTGAAGAGAATAAGCTAGGTGGTATGAGTAATGGTTATATTGCTGATGGTGAAGAGACTATGAATGAATTATGAGAGAAAAGTAGTATTAAGAAACTAGATGATTAAGACTAGTAAATGGATTACGGAAGAGGTAGAATTATTGAATTATTAATGTATTTTAATTCAAAAATTATTTTATATGAGTCCTGAAATATATAATTATTTTTTCTAGGAATTTTTCATTAAGGATTTTCAAGAATATGTTAAATAGTAGTAGTGGACTAGAAAATTAATTTAATAAAAAGTTTATATTTTATGTAAAACACATGAATAAAGGAAGATAACCCATAATATATTATTGATGTTGATAAAATGGGTTTTTATTTGGATAAAAATATATTAGATAATAATAAAATAAATTGGATAGTATTTATGACCTTAGAACTAATAATTGATCTATTATCAAAGTGATTTATGTTATCATGGATGAAGTTTACAACCTTTTTTTTGGATTTAAGGAATATATCCAATAATATTTTGAATAAGAAATTAATCATGTTTTCAATAAGGATTTATGGTAATTCAGGTTATTACCATGTTTCAAGATGATAAATGATTAAGATATTCACATGTTTGGTATGTGATAACTAAGAGATACTTTATGATATATAGTGGATCAATGTTAAGATGATTTTGAGAAATTTAGTGATCTTATTTCTAATGTTTTGTATTTCCATATTTCGTAAGGGTTATAATGTTAACTATTTATGGATTTTTTTAAGCTAAACTTCAGATGAGGTTGTAAATATTAAATTATTATATTTACATATGAGGATTTATGCATATGATATAATATATGCTAACCATTTTTATGTGATTTTAACTAAAGATAGATGGAATGAATTATCATTCTATTAATGGATCTCAAGATCTGTTAATGCTGGATGAATGAAAAAAATTCACTTTCATTTTTTAGAGTAAGAGATGAATTGAAAATTGATCAAGGCACAACCAAAGGGTGAGATTGTGCATATGAAATGGAATGAAACCAAGTAAGTATATCTTCTTGTGATTTTTTTTTCAAATTTAGAAGAAGGGACTTAAAATAAAATTTTGTCCCATAATAATCATTTTTATGACATCAATGACCGTTTTCAAGCCTCTTTGGTTTATGTCTTTATGATCATTAACATTCTCCTGAACATATTCTCTATAACTCTCCATTAGAACTTGATATTTAGCTTTCACTTCCATGTCCATGTTTTCACTTTCCACCTATGTTATCCTATGTGTAAAACTAGTTATGAATTAATTTGGGCAACCGTTATCTTCCAAACTTTCCTTTTTAAAAGAATTTTGAGAATTTATTTTTTTATGATGTGGGTTTATATGAAAGGAACTTTCAAGTATTACAAATTTTATGACCCAGATGAATTTTGAGGGTGAAATTAATTTTTATGGGGGTATAATTTAACACCCTTAGTTTTTATAAATTAATTTTTTTTCAAATAAACTAAATTTATTTGATGGATTTCATTGCACACTACACCAAGTTAAACTTTCGTTAAACACAACACCAAGTTAAGCATGTGCTACATGAAACACAGAGATTATATTGCATTATATAAAAAACTAATCTTATCTTATGTTATATGAAATAATAAGTTTGGATTTTGTTACACACAATACCAAGTTCATTCTACAGCTTGTGTTACAGGCAATACTGAGTTTTACCAAAATACAATATACTATTAATATTATTATTTAATATGATAGTTTTCACCTAGCTATTGGAATGGAAGGTATGAAAGGGATTAAATAAATTATGAAAATATTTTTTATGCATGTTTATAAAATTAATTCTTTGGTAATTAATTAATTAGAAATGAGAGTAATAACCATTTTAAAATGAAGAAATTCCTTTTCTGAAAAGCTATTTTCTATGCACAAACATGTTTTATGTCAATAAATTAAGTAAATTAATTTTTATGATTTTTTAATAGAATTTATATATTATATATTCAATAAAATATTTAATATTCATATTATGTATTTTTTATACAAGAGATAAGAATAAATCCAATTTTATGCATAAAGAGATGTATTTTTCTAAAAGGTAATTTTACCACCTTTTAATGGTGAAAATATTTTAAATATAATTTTTGAAACTTTTATAAATTATATTTTAAAAAATAAAATAAATTTTTTAAATTGAAAAATCAAAGTAATTTTAGGGTTAATTTTCAGTATTTTTCTGAGAAGTTTTATTTTTTTAACAAATAGTGAAAATACTAGATTTTAATTGAAAAACGACTTTTCATCTAATTTATTTATATAGTTAAATTATATTTTAAATTGGTTATAAAGTATAATTAGTTTAATTATATATAAATAAATCCAATTTAGTTCATTTCAATCAATCTAACATTGAAATTTGATATAAAAATATTTCAAACTTTTAAACATTTTTACTTTTAATACCCGTCTTTTCATCCCATCTGTGGGATTAATTTTAAATTAATTTCTACCAATTATGTGATTAGAATTTAGAAAAATGTATTCAATATTTTTAATCATAATAATTTATAATTTATATTTAGTTCAACTTAGTTTTTAACCAAAAAAATTAGTGAAAGGAATTAAAATTAATTACAATGATTAAGGTAAAAACGATTTTACTCAGTAGTTAAACTTTAATCTTAAGGAACCAAATTACCTAGAAAATTGTCAAAAATCAATTATGTGGAAATTTTTATACCATTTAACCTATTTTTTTATAAATTTTTTTATAATTTATGGCACATTATTTAAGGGAGACCTCTCAATAGTGTTTACCTTTTTGTATTTACAAAATGCCACTCCTCCTCTAATATAAAAGGGAACTCACCCCCTAAATTATTCATAAATCTCAAGCCTTTTGGATCATCAAAACCCTGAAAAAATAATATACTAAAATCCCTCATCTTTTTCTATAAGCCTCACTTTGGGAAGAAATAAAACCAAATAATTCCTTTGGTTCAAACAAAAAGGAGTTACACGAAGAAGAGATAACATTCTTCAACGAGCACTTCTATTTTATTTATTTATACACACCTTAAAATATTATTATACCATGATAATATAATAAAATCAGTATAATTAATTTAATTATATGATTTTATGTTAAGGGTTATACATACACTTACACACACTTCCATCCAATGAGATACATAATCATTGTTCGTGTGTACGGCGGACTACCGCCTCACGAATCAATGCCATTCGTTTTTCCATTACCACCTATCAAGGTTGGTAATAATCATTTAATTACTGTATATATATATATTTATTATATTTATTATTTATTTATGATTTTCGAATTATTATATAACACATACCTTCATGTTTTTTATTTTGTGGGAATATGATAACATCATTTGTGGATGTGTAGACTACCGTATCCTCAAAGCGATGTGATTCATTCACACTTTAAATGGAATGTATTAAGTATGGGTTTATTAAAAATATTTTATATTAATGAAAAAATAATGATAATATAATGATAATATATATATACACACATCATTTACTTTTCCTTCTTTCAATACGACAAGAAAATGGAAACAACATTCATGCGTACGTATGACCAACCATCTCCATGAACGATGTATTTAATTTCCTATTTATATATTTTATAGATTATTATAAATATATATTATATTAATATCATGGTTTAAATTATGTAAATAAGTAAATCATGATCTAAGAGTACTAATAATGAAAAGTCAAAACATGTACGAAAAACAAAGCGGTTATTACGTAAAACATAACATTAACATGAAATTGTTAATAAACAGCTAATATAAAGACATAAAAAATAATATATGGTATTATATATATGAATATGTTTTTTTGATATATTTTTAATAAAATTATATTTATAAAACATGAGTTTCGAACATGTATTAGGAAAGTGAATACTTAAGGTAATGAAATTTCATCTCACTTTTTTTATCCGTGAGATACATGCCATATTCACCACTCGATTATTTTATGTGGTTTATATAATTAATTATTACATGTTATATAATTAATTTCCTTTAATTAATGATATTAAATTTTAAATTAAGTTTATTCTTTCACGGGACTCACAATTCAAAAGTTACTCAAGTAGTAAGGTGATTTCTAGTTTCATTTTTTATCTATGAGACTTATGCCATATTCACCACTCATTTATATGTGTGGTGTATATAATTAACTTGAATGTATTGTATGAATATTATACTTAAATTTATGTTTATTTACATATCCATTTTATTATCTCTCTTTCATGGGGTATATAGTTCAAAGTTACCAAACCAGTAAAGTAATTTTGTCACAATTTTCCTTCTTTGAGACACATGTTATATTATGAACCTATATTCTTTAATGAGGTGTATATACTACTATTTGAAATTTTATATCATGAATATAATTATTTTAATGATATTTTAAACTTAATGTAATGTTATTATCTCATGGAAATTATTATTCAAAGTTACCAACATGGTAAAAGTTTATTGTTAGAATCTCATAATTTATCGGGATTGATTACGATTATGCTTCTAATAATGAAATATTATGATCCATATCTTAATAAAACTCATGAATTGTATTATAATATGGTTATTAATTATATATTACTGTAATTTTACAATTTTTCCACTCTATGGTACTTAATATAATTAAGAAAATGTTTTTAATAAAATTAGACTTTATTTCTCTCTTCGATTGGAAATCTGTTTTATTCAAAAACCATATTTTATAAAAAGTTTTCATTTTTTTTCAAATGATATTTTATGCTCATTTTCAAGGAAAATAATTTTAAAAATGTTCTATTATTTTAAATATTCCTTTATTTGTTTTCAATGTTATTTTCAAAGAAAAAAATTTTCAAAAAAGTTTTATGTTTAAAAAGTGTTTTAAATGATTTTCAAATATTCCTTTATATGTTTCAAAGGTTATTTTTAAATAAAATTATTTCAATGATTTAAAATATTCCTTTATAAAATTTCAAGGTTTTTTTAACAAAATTGGTTTTTAAAATGTTTTGTATTTTAAAAAGTGTTTTTCAAATATGAAAGGATATTTTTCTCAAGAAATGTTTTAAATGATTTTTAAAGCTTAAATCATAAGTTTTCAAAGTGGTTTTCCAAGAAAAGTATTTTGAAATTTTTTTATGTCTTAAAAAGTGATTTTTAAAGAAAGGTTATTTTCCTTATTAAATTCTCCAAGTGATCATTCAAAAATCCTTCTTCGTATAAGATGACTTCCTTTGATATAGGTTATGCTTTACTAGGGATATGATTCAAGGAAAACATTATTATTATTTATTTAAATGGTTTATGTTTATGATGAAAATTTATTTACGAAACCTATTTATCTTCCATAGGTTATACCATGATAAAAATCTTATGACACATGATTCTTTTAATGGGTAATTATATAAAATAATGATTATGAACCTATCTATTTTCCACAGGTTATGATATAATGACATGTTTATGACACCCATTTCATTTCATGGTTTATAATATAATGAATTTTTTATGATCTTGTGGCACACATATATATGATTTCATTATATGAAGGGTGGGACCTATATCTCCCTCCAATGCATTGGGTAAATATTTATATCTCATTAGATACACATGGCTGGAATGAGGAGTGAAATTGGTTCAATAATACAAGACTAGAATGAGGAGTGAACTATGTTCAGTAATACAAGGCTAGAATGAGGAGTGAACTCAGTTTAGTAATACAAGGCTAGAATGAGGAGTGAACTCGATTTAGTAATACAGGGTTGGAATGAGGAGTGAACTCAGATAAATAATACATGGATGGAACATAAAGTGGACCCAACTCAGTAATACAGGGATAAAACAGGAAGTGAACCCAATTCAGTAATATAGGGATAGAATGGGGAGTGAACATGGTTCAATAATACAAGGTTGGAATGGGGAGTGAACTTGGTTCAATAAAGGACTTTTTACATTAATATGGTATTGGTAGTGAACCTTGACAACTAATATGGTTTGGAGAGTGAACAAATTCCACTAATATGGCCTTGGAAGAAAGACATGATTACTATGGAAATCATTTTATATGTTTATGTGTCTGCCACAATTCCATGTCTTATTCCTATGTTGTGCTTTCATGGTTCATGATATTTATTCCATTATGATTAATATCTTATGAAATACCAATATTTATGCCATGAAACATTTATATGATCTTTGATATGTAGGGTATGATCTTAAAATGTTATTCTCATGTTCTCATACCCTTATAATCATGTTATTCTTATACATATATTTTATTTTTACTCTTATAGAGCATCTGAGCTCACCATTTCTTATATTTCCTTTCCCCAAGATATGAAGAAAGGTTTTAAGTAGGATTACTAAAGGGAAATATCTTTATGATATATGTTGAAGATTTTTCACCAAATTTGAAGAATGTGTTCTAATTTTCAAAAGACACTAAACTATTACAGTCCTCAGGCATGTAATTTTGTAATGTGATGAATATTAATCTAAAATGATTTAATATTCAAGTATGTTAATCTTGGTTCACTATATATCATCATCTATGAACATTAATAAATAATAATTTTCTATAATATATTCATATCACTTGGTAACCTAAAAAATCTTACCAGACCTTCAAGGTTCTTGTGTAACCCAAGATGGTTCTTCTAAAACTCTTTATATAGATGGATCAACTTCCATATCATAAACACTTATTATTTGTTGGAATTAAACTTCTATAATTTCAATTAACCTCCCAAAAACTCCTCAATTCATGCGATCCTTCTAAAGGAAAACACTATATTGATCCACACACAATTTTGTGTTCAGTAGAATTATAGAAATAATATCCCATTGTTTCCTCAAGATAACAAAAAATGATAATTTTTATTATTTATGGTCAATATTATCAAAATAAAAACTTTGTAAAATTTATTAAAAATCTAAAATAATTATAAAATACCTAATAGGAAATTTCCCACTCCATATCTCATATGGTTTATATGACTACTTTGTATGGAATGTGTAGGAATGTAACAGTTTCCAAAGTGTATCTCCAAAATGAAATAAGAAGCTCATACTAACTCATAATAAATTGAACCATGTATAACATGGTATAATTACTCTTATAAGATACACCATTCCATTGTGGTGTTCTTGGAGGAGTGAGTTATGAAATAATTCCATAATCTCTCAGATTATTAGTGTATTCTTATCTTAACTATTCACTACCCCAATCTGATTAGAGAATCTTAATAATTCTTACCAATTGATTATATACTTAATCTTGAAAACATTTGAACTTTTTAAAAGTTTAAAACCTATGAATCATTAGAAACACATATCCATACCAAATAAATTCATTAGTAAATTCTATAAAGTACCTAAACCCTACACTTTCTTGAGTACTCATTGGTCCATATACATCACTATGTATAAGATTCAATAGTCTACTATCCCTCTAACCTTTTCCATTAAATGGTAATTTGGTTTTTTTCCTAATAAATAATATTTTTATTTATAAAATGATTAATAATTGAATAAGTCCAAAAAACTATATCTATGAAGTATTTAAATGTGTTTCTTATTTATATGTCCAAAGCGATGATTCCAATAGTAAGTGGGGTTAAAATCAAACTTGTCCTTATTATTTTTAATTTTATAAACATTATTATCCATATCTAGAATATATAAACCATTTAAAATGCTCCTTATTCTATAAGACATTTCATTCATATATAAATAAACTCTTTTTCTTAATAATAAATGAAAATCCCATACTATACAGACAAGATACAAAAATCAAATTTCTATTTATGGCAGGAACATAATAACAGTTTTCCAATTCTTCAACTAATCCACTAGGTATAATTAGTTCATAAGTTCCAACCTATAATGTGAAAAATATTTCACCATTAATGACATATATATATATATATATCTATTTTACCTTACTTTAATTATCTTTTATCTCTAAGTATATGTTTATCATAAAAAATGTGTGATGAACACCCAATATCTAATACCCATGAGTCAGAGTTGAATAAATATATTTCTATAACATTCACATTCATATTATTTGAATTATTTTCTTTGAGAACACTTATCAACCTTAGATACCGATATAGAATAGTTTTATAGTTTATATATATAAGATAACTCAAATGATAAACATGATGTATGTTATAATCTAAAACAAATACATATCTATGGGTGGGTATCATGATTTATATCTTTTCATAAATGAATTTTATTAAATGTACTCCCAATAAAATGATGACCTCATACATCATTACCTTTAGTGGGACAAGATCTATATTTCACTAAGTTTTTAGCCAACTTTAGTGTTCCTCTCAATGTTTAAACATTTATGTAGGCCATCATGTCAATAATATCACATATAATTCTTAGATAGTTGAGTAGAAAACCCTTTTTCAAAATCCATAATATGGATATATACTCAACTATATTCCTTTGGTATCCTAAATCTTAGGGTTTAACAACTAATTTTCACCCAAATATCACAATAAGATTTGGTTACCTAAATCTTAGGGTTATCTAGTTCTTCCATTCCTTACACAATATAATTTATGGGAAACCAAATTTAGTATGAACCTACCTAGTAGGTTGATTTATGTCTTGAAATGTGTTTTACATGGAAGTAATATCACACTTATCATTTTAGGGGTTTTATTTTAAAGCCTCACCAATTTAATATACATCATATGAATATTAAATTCATAACTACCACATCCCATGAAATCTTTATTATCCTACATTTTATTCTATTATGTATGCATGATTTTAATGATTTAGTTTTTAAATATCTATTACATCCACCAAATTAATATTCCCAAACCATATTAAGGTGTAACTATTTATACATCCCATAGTTTGTTTTATTAAAACAAAAATAGAATCCAAACATATTTACATGTATCCAAATTCATACAATGAAAAAGGTACTTTAACTTTTAATATAAAGGTTTATAGTTATATAAAATTATAAATCCCCACATGACAAAGCTTGGATAAACTGATAGTCTACACCCAATTTTCTAGAACAAGTCATAAACCTCCAGGATAGTGGGATACCCTACCCAAAGTCCCTCTACCCAAGGATACTTTACCCAAGAGATATTCCAATTCCATCATATCTCTAATGCCAAATATATATAAACTATATTCAATATCTAAATTCAAGAAAACTGAAGTCAAGGTAGATGAAAACCAAATCCTACATTGTCATACCTAGCATGTAATACATGACATGAAAATATTATAAGAAGATGTTTATCATATAAATTAAAAAATACAAAATATTCAAATTATATAAACAATTTTTAAAAATTTACATTTAAAAAGAATAAATAAATAAATAAATAAATATTTTATTCATTTAATCAACATGAGATATTAATATGAACATTTCATAGTTTATTTTTGCATGAAAATATACCATTTACAATTTGCAACACCTATTTTTTTATAAATATTTTATAAACTATAATCATTTTTTTTCATTTTTTTAATTTCTAGATTAAATCATACATGATGATTGATAGGGGATTTATCAATTTTAAATCAGCCTGTTTAATGTTATGTAGGTTGGTTGTGATTAATATATAGGAATCAATACTTTAAACCTAATCAAGTCACTAAGATTCATTACAAAAGTGTTGAAACCATTTAATTTTTCATACATAGATCCAAAATCACAAGGAATTATAGAGTCAATACTAACACTTAACATTATCTTATATAGGTCATGATGTAGAAAGGTAGTGACACATGCATGACGTGGGAAAATGGTGATCCTGACATGATGAAAGAAACATTTCCTTGTGATTACGAGCTATGTAATGGGTCTCCCTATACCCATATAGAAAGTAGTATTTGATTTCATAATAAAAATAGGCTTCATCCCCAACTTAAAAAAAAGCCATGAATTACTGTATGACACCCATTTAAACTGATTTGGGTCACCTTTCCTTTCCTTACCCAAGAGTCAAGTCATAGTTGGTGATAGTATAAACAATGACTATTATCACATCATGTATCTTATATAGTCAATTTTGAAGATTCTTACACTGAGGTCTGTTGTGATCGATGATATCACCTATATCACCATTATGAATTGATTCTCTGTTTTTGAAAAATCTAGGTTCCAGTCACATCCTATAACATCATATGTTATGTTATATAATGAAACCACATAATTTCAATATATTTTTCCTTATAATACATACAAGTTATACACTATAACTAAGAAAAATAGAACCACACAAACAATCTAATGGATGACATTCAGACATGTCATATCATAAATTATGATATGAACTATCATAGATTATGATACACTTGTTCATCAAGATAATAGTAGAAAAATATATTTATTTGATAATGATTGTGTCTATTATACTACATATGGGTTTTGTAGGATCATCAAATGATTAACACAGTGTTATAAAAACCATTTCATTGCTCGATTTATCACCCCAAATCAAAATGTAGAGAAAAATATAAAAATATAATAGGAATACCTTTATTACAATGAGCCATATATCTATCAATAATGATGGAGTTTTCTTGATGGAGATCACCAAGTGATAACTCAAGGACCCTTTCCTCTATAGGGATGACACCGAACACTAGAATCCTTATGGGCTATGAGAGGATTCCCAATCTTCAAAGTTATTCAAAAACCTTCCTTGGTGAAGATGAATGGATTATCAAGGCTGATGAGATATTTATCCATGGCTTAACTCAGTCGTACTAGAATACACACACCTAACAAGAGTATCACTTAAAATTTATATAGGATACTTCATTCAATTAAGGAGACCGAGTTCTGGATACCATTGCATGATAACCGAAATATGTTTTTATAACATATTATTGTTGAGGTGTTTATTATTGTTATAAATTATAATGATAATAACACATTATCCATGATATAACAGAATCAACTTATAAATTTATAACCAAAATAAACTGTGTAGAATATGCGGTAATATATATGAAATCAGTATCATAATCCCATATCTATGATATTAATCACATGAATATCAAATTCTACGACTCAAGGGATATCATACACTATGATATTTCTGTTTTAGTTTATATACAATAATTATTACTTGATTTTTTTTATGAATTATTAATTTGGTCAAAATGACATCAATATTCACTACAAAAAAACATATATGACAATGTTTTTTTGAAACATGGTGGTGATTTAAACATGGAAAACCCATAAAAAACTTAATATTTAAAAATATTAATTATAATTACCCATTTCAATAATCCTTTTTAAAGATTTATCTTGATAAGAACTCCATAATGAAGTATTCCTAGATTTAAGTAATTGTAATAATTATTGGTATTTTGGGTGAGTTTATCATTTAAATTTAGTGTCTTTAAATTTAATTGTGTATGTTGTGATTTTATTTTGGAGTTATAAAAAGATAATATGAGAATTTTATATATTTAAATCATTTATAACTCATAGGTCATAGTAGGAGGACCAATCAGACTCTAGTGGGTACAACTGGGAGTTAGTTAGGAATAATAGAGCAGTTGTTGCCTCTAGATTACCACATATAAGTTTAGTGTTATCACCACAGATCTATAGGAATCCATCAAGACTCTGGTGGAGCACTAGGAATCTAGTGAAGGTCCACTAGGATCTTAGTGAGGTAGTTCATGCTTATTTTTAATAAGGGTCATTTTTATCTTTTCAGTGTCTAAATTTTGAGATAAAATACTATATTTGGTGTCTAGATGAAAAATTTTCAGCTATTAATCTCTCTATATTCTCTCTATATAAGATAATTTATTTTGGTGATATCTACTTTTATTCTTGTCAGAATCACAGTCTTCCAAGTGAACTAGACTTGAGACAATGAGTTTATTGAAATATCCTTGGTTTCTTTTAAAGATAATAATGTTTCATTTTTCTATTTGGTATATTTTTCTTTTATTTTTCTATTTTTTTTATTTTTGATGATCCATTAAGGATTTTTATTTTGTTTATTATATGGATTTTGGATTGATCACTACATTGGTGATCTAAAAACTCTCCTTGGTTTCAATTTATTATTTCTTATGTATTTCTCTAATGTGATGAGTGAGATTAACCATGGGGTGGTTAGATGACATGATAATGTAACCCAATTTAAAAATAATTGATTAAATGATTTAATGTGATTTATTTGAGAATTTTAAACATAAATTTATACTATAAATATGTGTTTTATGATTGAAAAAATGAGTATGTCATGTGCTAAATTGATATAAATGATAAATTAATATTCTAGAATGAAAATAGAATATTAAATGATGATTTTATGTTTTGAAATTATTTAATATGTACTAAAAATGAGTGTTTATTTTTTATATTTGTGTGATTATGGACCATTTTTTATTTATAATGGTGTTTTTTGATATTCAATGAATTAAAGATGTATGAAAAATCTTGCTTGTAAGTGGTATGAATTAATGAAATAAATTGTGTTATATGTCTAGGGTAATTTCATGATTTTGAAATTATATGAGATTAGTAGATTATATTATATGGTAATTAAAGAGAGGTTTTCAAAATGTTTTATATATTAGAAATGTTTGAAAACCAAGTGTAAATTTTCATGTGTTGGTGAAACTATGCTTGATTTCTTTAAATAGAGAATTAGATTTTAGGAGATGGTGAAATGATTCTTAATGAATTATATATCATACTGAAATCTTATGTTGTTATATTATAACATTGTGATATATTATATGATGTTTTCCAAAAACCATGCATTTGGTTGTGTTATAGGGAAATCCTTGGGCTAGGCTATAATGTGAATAAACAATGTGTTTGGTTAAGAATTTCCTTAGGCTATGGCGTGATTAAGACATGTGTTTGGATAATTCTTGTATTATGATATAATGAGAGATAAGTCATTTTTTTGGATCTATTGTGAGATTGATAACTATATGAGAAAAGACCACATGTTTATTCATGATACTGATTATGATAGGTGTTTAGATTTGACTTATTTTTGACAGACATTGGGTTTCCATTGACATTGGTCAAATCAGGTGAAACATGGTGTTAAGATAGATTGGTAAGAACTTTATGATGTTTTATATGTGATATTTTTATATGTAAAATTCATGGGATGAAATTTTATAATACACATATGAGCATGTTAGGACACATGAGACATTTGGGGTATTTTATGAAATTCTATGAAGATATATTTCTCACACTCTGTATGTTTATATATTATAAACATATAGATTTCATATGTTTTCATGTGAAAAAATTCAAGGACTTGATATAGTTGGGAATAATGGATGAGATCATTATGATGATTTTCTAGAATATATTTAAGAATATAAAATGAATTATAATATGTTTTTATTTTAGTTATATATAATGTATTGCACTATAAAATGATGGATATTCACTAAAACTTTTGAATCATATTGGATAATTTATGTATATTTTAATCCATGATATACATACGATGCATACCATAGATAATGATATGAGGCAGTATCGTAAGATATGTTATGCCTGTATACTTTTATATGATATGTATATGGTTTATGATATATGATATCATGTTTATGAGTGACTTCAACACATATCAAATAGTTTTCCTTAAGTTACAAATAATAAAGATAATTCATTTATGTATTGATAAATATATATTATGATTATTGAAATGTTAAACAACCATAATACACCAAATGGATGTACATTATGAGTAACATAAGGCAGATTCCAAATGTTGACAATGAAACTTGAATTCATTCATTGATTTAATAGATTATATATAAAGAATATGACCCTTCCCATGAGTGTGTGTGGTTCATTGAAAAGCTAATATGAAAATATCTTCTTCCCTATTCTCCATTTGTCTTGAGGATAAAGTGTTATCACACCTTTGGGGATTGAGGAGTCCTTACATAGTGTATGAGGGTTCTATTGTCTAATGTACTACCTATGGTGGAAATATCCCAAGTGTTATTTCTTAGTGATCTTCCCCAAGAATTTTCCATCAAGATATATTACATTAGGCTTAAGGTATACATGTTTATATTTATGGTCTTTATTTACATGTTGATCCTATGATGATATTTTAATGGTTAAATGGGTTTCTTCCACTATTCATGAGAATATTATGTTTCAATATAACCCATCAGTGGTATCAAAGTCACCTTCATCATGAAATAAACATGTTTTCAAGTAATTTTATGAAGAAAATGTGTATCTTAAGATGTTTTTTTACTATGTCATAAAGTTTGATATGATGTGGAAAAGTGTTAGTTGTTGCATCACTATGAAAAAATTTATGATATGAGATATCACAAGGAACAACTCAGTGTTTTGATATATTATAAGGTATGACAAGGTGAGTTATAGAATATGAATCATTGAAGCCTATAATTTTATACTACATTACAAGATAAGATAAGTGTTATCACATGCTATGATTGATCACATGAAGTTAGAAAAACTGTGGGTTGTATCATTACCATGATATATGAGATATCATTGATTATAATATTGTGAACCATGATATATGATAGTTTATACTATAATACACATTAGATCATTGATTATAGAGTATATCATATTCTATGATTGGATTAGGATGTACAATCGATGATATTCATAGTAAAATATGATATAATCCAAAAATTAATTTTTTTACTATTTTATGTAAAATGATTATTGTTTAAAAAATATTTCTAAAATATAAGTTTTATTCATTATTTAGGGTATATTTTTATACCTAAATGGGATATGAAATGATCATATTAATACCTCATGTTTAGAAAATAAATAAAGTGTTTATTAATTTATTTTATTCCTATTTAAATATTCACACTCACATACACACACATATATATAATTTGTTTATATGATGTGAATATTATGAATGATTTAAATCGATTCTTATAAAATATTATACCATGCATTATATATCAATTATGATAACACAGGGTTTAGCTTTCTTATACCTTGAATTTGGTTTTTAATAGTGTTATGAGCTTGAATTTTGAGGTTGAATATAGTTTATACATATTAAGTACCAGATTTACGATGAGATTGAAATATCTATTGAATATTGAACCATGTCTAATGATAATTTGAGTAAGACTAATCATTGTCTTGGAGGATTATTCACTATTTAAGAAACAAAATTCTTTGCTACTTGTCACATGATGCTTACTCTTGTGTGGATTTTTAGTTTCATATAATTCTAAGAATTTATATAAAAGAGTTTCATGTGCCTTATGCATGATATGCATTTAGATATGTGTATATATATTTTGATTATATTTTTGATTTATTAACAAAAACTATGAGTTATGTAAAGGTTTTCACATTAATATGGTTTGAACGTATTGATTTAGTGGAACGAATACGGTTTCCCAAACTAAATCACCCAAAGAAGTCATACATATAGAAATAAAACATGATATGATTAATATTGAATGAGATGTAATAATTATAGATATAATATACACATAATTTATATTGAATTGTTGAGATCAATAAAATCCCCTTAGATACTAAGTGTGATATTTCTTTCAAAGCAAACACATTTTAAGACTTGGATCATCCTACCAGGTAAGCTTATATTAAAACCAGGTGCTTATGGATTATCTTATATAAGGCATGGTGGAAATGAAAAACCCTGAGAGTTAGGAAACCATATCATATTGTGATATTCTGGTTACAATTAACCAGTAAACCCTATAAGATAAGATACTAAAGGAATAATGTTGAGTTTATACATACGATGGATCTTGGAAAATGGTTGTCCACTCAACTATCCAAGATTCATATGTCATACGATTGGCATGATAGATTACCTAAATAAACAAGCTTTGAGAGAAACACTAAAATGTACTCAAAACTTAGTGAAATATGGATCATGTCCCACTAAAGGTAATTATGTATGTGGTCATCATTTTAATAGGATAACTTTCATTAAAAGTCCCTGATGAAATATATAAAACATGATACTCACCCATAAATATGTCTTTATTGTATATTATGGCATGAATAATTATTATCATTTTGAGTCATATTATAAGTATGATATGTAATATGGTTTTATAAAGTTATCTAATGAGAGTTAAAATTTTCAAAAAAATTTGTCTACATTTCAATTGAATTTAACCCCTAATATAATTAAAAACCGTATAATCAATAAATTTTTGATACTTTGGTGTACATTGGAATTAAATTATTAAATGCATATTTATTTTTATTTTCAATGATTTAATTCAAATTTATTTTTATATAATAAATTCTACCCTGATAGATTTAATTTTCATGGTTTCCAAAAAAAATGACAAAGGTAGTAACATAAGGCTTTTCCAAAGAGTGCAAGGCTTTGAAAATGAGAATAAGACTTAAACCTAGATCATAAATTTTTTTTTAGGAATATAAATGTTTAGTATTTTTTCAAATACAAGGAACTTTCCATCATAAGGATGAAAATCCTTATGATATGGAAACCAACTGCACATCCAATCCTAAGTTTGTAATCAATTTAGGCCCAAACCTAACTAGCCCATGTTCACTCTACTAAGATCACAAACACACCATAGTAGTACTATAATTACAATATATATATATATGAATCAGTAAGACCCTTATTATTATATTCTTATCGAAGGCATACAAATCTTGATCATGGTAAGAAATTCTGAGTTGGGAAGACTCAAGAATATGTCTGACCAAAGGATCAGAACCATCAAATCTGTCTACGTGGAAACCAACCAAGAAGTTAAGAACCCATTGATCGAAACCTAAAACCATGGAGGAGGATTAATATGAATCTTTATACTATAAATACTTTACCCCTCTCTATAGTATATAGGATTCATCTCTACTGATTGTAATTATGGTTAATTGTAATTTATGTAATTCATGTTAATTTCATTATGTTAATGTTCATCTATTTTTTTATAATCTCACCCCTCTGTTCATTATTATTTCTCTGTACTATTAAAATGATACATCAATATTCCATATATTATATAAATCTAACTCAAGGCTTACCTACTAGATTAAAACCAGTGAATTAGAGTTTACACACCCAACTTAATTTATTCTATTTTATTTTGAGGATATAAGTATAGCGAGAGGATGAGGAGAGGATTGTACCTCATGTTTCATTCCCTCCCCTTTAATTCCACACTAATTGACATCCTTTACTATCCTAGTGTTCATATTGATACCATACGATGAGATAAGTTATCTGAATAAAGGATGTAATCATGATTGTGACCCAATTTAGAGAGTGATAATCTGATATCTTAAGGTACTCTCTTTGAGCATGATGATCATTCACACATTTGAATTATCAGGGATATGTGTAGTCAATTTTAGCACATAGAGAATTTAATAGGGAGTCATGGATGTGATAAAACAATGTATTTTTATGGATAAATACAGGTTGTATCCCTTTTTTGTATTTCATTTTTCACTATGATTTTCCTTCTCTATTTCATGAACTAAGCATTAAAACACACCTACCATTTTTCTCATGCCTTTAGGATTAATAAAATAACAAAAATATAAATAATTGATTTATATTAGTGAATAAACTACCTAATAATCCTTGATAATGACCTTAACTAGTCCCACTGGACTATATTCTAGGTTTTATAAATTTTTTATGTAAGTCCAACAATGGCCAATCACATCATTGATTCCATTACTAGGGAGTTAAGATAAAAACTTACTTTTTATCTTCATAACTTTGTTAAAAATTTAATATTTTTGATTTAAAATTTAAAATATAATTAAAAAATGGTCCCATCCAAGAGGATTTGGGATATTAATGTTTCGGAAAACTAAATATTAAAAAATAAGGTTTCAGGTCACCTTATGTACCCTCTTAAGTAGACTGATCATATTTAAAAGGAACTCACAAAAGACGAAATGATGAAATTTATGATAAAATCCTATTTGATTATAAAAAACTGAAAGTTATGGAGGTAGTTCCATTATAATATGAACCTAAATTGAAGTTACGGATTATCAAAACAACCAAGGTGGAGGGAGGATTTGTTGAAGAGGTTGAAGTACCACTATTAAAAAATGAACTCATCTATTGAGTTTCCCTATATTTTAAAGAATAAATTGAATTTTATGTTAATTATTCCTTGAATGATAAAGATAGAGAAATAGATGGACTCAAATTTTAGGAAAATATAGAATTCTCATTATTTTCCCCATCTAAACTGGAAGTTTTAAAAGAGTAATTGCACCTAGAGGATGAACTACATATTGAAATTAAAGAGGGAATTAATCTTAAATTGGGTTATATTTTCCACATTTTATTCATAATACATTACAATATGACCTCCATTATGTTATAATGGAATATTCATCCTAATTGATACCTATCTTGGATGATGAAGAGGATCGTTTAGAGGGATTTATTTTTGAGGATAGACTTGAAGAACCCTATCTTGAAATCACTTTGAATGACTTCTCAGGAACCTTGTGTAAGTAGGAGGATTTTTAGGATGATGAAATGGAGGGAGATGAATATAATTTTATACAATTTGTTTATTTTATAGAATCTGAATTACATGATAATTTTACATGTTTTCACTATACAGAAACAAAACCTTTGTCACGGTCCTTGGAGGAGTTTGAAGAGGATATGGAAGAGGGTATTTATGAAGAAACCAAACTGGATATAGTGTATTTTTATGAATATACCCCTCAATAGTATCAAGAGAATCATATTAAGGGAGGAATAAAAGACCAATAAGAGGATTGGTATTTTATCCTTCTAGCCCCACATTGTAGGCTGTTTTAAAATACTAAGTGTCTGTATGTGAATAAATCTATTTAAGGGGACCTCTAAAATAAAGTGAAGTTGGGAAGATGAGGAAACAAATATGGTGGTTATTACCATAGAAACCCAATATTCTAATAGACTAGGGATAATACCAATGCTACCTGGATTTAGATAGAATAAATTATAGAACCTATTAGGGGTTTTACCAAATATTATTCTCCCATTACTCTAATTTTATTTTACTTTTCAATTCCATGTTTTAATATTCAATAAAAACTAAATTATACTTGTTTTTATATGTAGAACACAAGTGGAGAACAACTCTTGTACCTTATTTTAAGACCATTATAAGCTAATAAAAAGTTGGCATCACATACCACCAAGGCTATCCAAATGAAATAAATAATTATACCCAACTGAACTCCTTCCATTGAAATTGTTTTTTTCTATATTATTTTAAAATATACTTAAAACATGCATATCATTGCTAAAGTTTATTGAGGATATAGTGAAAATTAAGTGTGGGTGAGGGAGATAACTAATGGATATTTTTTTTGTTTTTTTTTCACACACAAAAAATATGATTTTTTATAAGTAAAGGATAACATTCTATGAGAAGGATCATGGGGGCCTAAAGAAGTGGAGCCTAAGAGAATACCCAATAAAAATTTGAACACCACCTGGGGGGATGGAATCGGTACTAGAAAACTCCATGAAAGGAAACTCTCACTACAACAAAATATGCCTTTAACAACTCTAAAAATGGCCTTTATACGAACTAGAGAATCATTGAATACCAGAGTGAGATTAAAATTCCTAGACTTTTATTAGTGCTAAAAAAGAGATGATAAAGGTGTCCTTTATCTGAAATTTTATTTAGTGCTGATAAAGGTGGCCTTTATTGGATCTTATAAGAGAAATAATAAAGGTTACCTTTTGTAAAATTGCTGATAAAGGACCCATTTATCAGCGCTTTTAAAAGAACTAATAAAGGGGAGTACTGTAGTGTGCTATAACAACCACTGTAGATCTAGTGTAATGTGCTGTAACAACACACCGTAGCACTTGAAACACCACAATATATCAACAAAATTACATACCAATACATAATTTAAATAAAATGAAATTTACAACACAAATAGAAGAAAAACACTATATTATAGACATTTAAAACATCGGTTTATACAATTATATAAGTAAAAATTATTACATACTTTAAAAAAAATCAATGTTCCTTTGTATTTTAATCCTAACCCAAACTAATGCTATTTCCAAAAAAATCACCCTTCTTGAGAAAAAGAACACATCTATTTAAGAAAAAAATTCATATGTTAGTAATAATATAAAGAAATAAATTAATAGTAAGTGTTAATTTTAAACTAAACTTTGAGTCATACCAGGAACACTGTTTATTAGATTGAGTTATAGTTGATTATTCCATGTCACACCATTTATTATCCATATTCAAGAATTATAAATTAATTAAATGATTATAATATAAATCCCCATGGGCATAACCTAGTGGTTGTATCATATGGTGGTGTTTGGGAGGTCTTAGTTTCGAGCCTCCCCATGTGCATTTAGGTAGGTTTTCATTTGTTTATTCCACCTCCCATAACCAATGTAATATAAATAAGTACAAGATAAAATAAAATAAGGAAATAAATTAAGTAATAGAATATAGAAGAATTAGAAAATAATCTAGGCTTGTTTTCTCAGTTTTGGTGATGCAATGTGCATTTTAAACTAATATGACATTTATATATTGTAAAGATGTACTTGGAGTCATACCAGTAACACTATGTTTTGGATTTATGTGAGGATAATTCCTACACATCTCAAATGACTTATGGGTCCTTTTTTTAAAGTATCAAAACAATCTAAATGTGTTGACAAAGTTTTAAGTACTTTATTTGACTTTTTTACTAAAATTTAATTTTAAATTGGAAAGACACACTTTGACTCATGGTCACATTGTGTGTAAGTTTGATGTGATATCTATTCCTACACATCAAAAATAAATTATTAATCATTTTCATAAGTTATCAAGAAAACCCAAGTGTGTTTGATCAGTTTTTAGTGAGTGAAACTTTTTGAACAAAAATGTCGATTTTAATATGATAATGGACACATTGAGTCATACTGGGAATATCGTGTTTTATATTGAGGTGTGGATAATTCCTACAATCAAAAATGACTTATGGAAAATTTTACTAAAGTATCAAAATAATCTGAATACATTTTCTCAATTTTGAGTAGGCCTATTGTCCTTTTTACTAAAATTGATGTCAATTTTAAATAAAAAGATGCAATTGGAGTCATATCGGTCACACTATGCATTAGATTTAGGTACATATGATTCTTAAATGTCTCAAATTAATTATGTATTATTTTACTAAAGTATCAAAACAATTTGAATACATTTTCTCAATTTTGAGTATGTCCCTTTTCTTTTTTTATTAAAATGTAATTTTAAATTGGAAACACGCATTTTAACTCATAATGATCACATCGTGTATTCGTTTTATGTGAGACAGATTCCTACTCATCAAAAATAAATTATGAATCATTTATCTAAATTATTAATAAAATATGAGTGTTTTTTCTTGGTTTTCAGTGAGTGACACATTTTGAACTAAAATTTCAATTTTAAACTGATAATGGATACTTTGAGTCATACTAGACACATCATGTATTAGATTGAGGTGTGGATGATTCTTACATATTAAAAATAACTTATGGATCATTTTACTAAATCATAAGAACAATATGAAAGTAAAGTACCAAATTCAGATTCCACTCAACTGGTTTCCCGTACCCGGTTGTCCACATGGCCTTAAGCACATTTCCCCAAATTCCAGAGGCTACTGACTAGCAGTGAGGGTCTAGGGTGTGATATTGGGGAATATATGCCCTCATTAGTAGAGCGTAAGTTAGCGAAATAAATAATAATACAATATCATAAGCAGTAAACATCATACATCAAAAATAAATAGCAGAAGACTAATAAGATAAATAACCAAGCATCATTTCATACAAAAGATGATTCATCATATTGTGTTCTAAGAAAACATCCAAATAGGTACACTGCAGGAATCCATAATATATGTTCCAAAATAAAAAGAAACAAAATAAAACTAAGAATCATCACAAGACTTGGCTCGGTCCCATGCTCTCCAACTCCTAAACAACATCTCAAGTGCCTATAGAAGGGTGCTTGCCCTTATCAACACCTACAACAATATAATCTGTTATAACCCAAAATCATGAGCCATATAGGGTGTGAGAAATAAATCCCAGTAGAAAACCACCAAAAATCTGTGCCTATCTTTTAGCGAGCATATGTAATAGTTAGTGTATAAATGGAAAAGCAGTAAACTAGGAAGTACTCAAAAGTAAACAATCCTACAAATACTGACCTCCATTTATAGTCATTTCATGTTCTTTAATTAATTAAATTACATTGAATTATACAAGTCTTGGGATACGTCCTAAGTCTGTCAATCCCTTGTATAAAGTAAGCACAAAAGATACCTCAACATGATATCTAAACAGATAAGTGAAGACTAAATCCAATATTATGCTTTGGCTTGGTAGACATGTCATAAGTCATTCCATTTTAATATTCAACTCATCATCTTTCCCGTGGGCATAGAAAGAACCTACTAGTAGGCATAACCAAATCCTCACCCTCAGGCCTAATAAATCCTCACCCATAGGCATAACAAATCCTCACCCACAGGCATAACAAATCCTCACTCACAAGCATAAAAAATAAATCAGGGTCAATCCCGATATATCAAAATTTTAGAATAATAAACAACACATGTAAATTAAACTATTACATGTTTTATATATAACAAATAATGTGGCATCATACATATCAATAAACAAGTGAATTAAACTATCACAAGGCTCAAATGATAATTGGCATATCATTGGCAAAGGGGAAATCACTAATCCCAAAACCTTTAATAAAATCAATCACAATTTACCATAATTTCAATTCCATTATAAATGTAATTCATACTTTACAACACAATAAGGGAAAAAGGCATGCCTCAAAGTCAACCTTGGCCAAACGACCATAAACGGCCATTCTAAGGGAACACACCCATGGGGTGAACCTTAATCAAACCAACAAGATAAAACGTGATTAATTTAATTTAATTCATAACCTAATCATCATTAGGGAAAAGGGTCAATTTTCATTCAAGGTGAATTTTTTCTATTTTTACATAGTTTTCCACATCTTTTTACTTAATTTTTAATGATTTAATTAATTATTTAAGCACTTTTTACTAAATAAATGTACTTTTTTATTTTTATAATTAAATTTGTTAATTAATCAATTTTTATAATTAATTAAGTATTTTTAGTCTTTAAACTTATTATTTTAATCTTACTTTACTCTTCTAATTTAATTATTTCTTAATTAGTTCTGTTAAGTAAAATCTACTTGAATTTTTATTAAATTAACATTTTTATTAAACAATTATTTAATCTTCGTATTCTTATTTATCCAACATAGCCTTTATTATAATATTTTATCCTTTAGTTTAGATTCATTAAAATAAATTAAATTTATTAATTTTTATGTTTAATTATTTTTTTAGTATTTAGTTAAAGTTATTAAATTAATTTTTTTATTCAATAATCTGATGTGTTCTTATTTTTAAGTGTTAATTTTGTTATTTAAATAAATAACATAACTATTTAAAAATTTTATATTTTAATTTAGTATATGTAGTATAAATAATAACCCAGCTACAAATTATTTAATTGATTTACTTTTAGTTTTTAATTCTAATTTAAATATTTTTCATTTATTATTTTATTAAATTATTTAATTAACTTATGTTTTAATTATAAGTTTAATTTATGTAGTTTTTTTTTGTCTCACCAGTAGTCCAATTCTTTTATCTTACTACCATTAGTTTTATTTTCTGTATGTTACCGATGTAGATTAATTTCTGCATCGGTGACCCTATAGTTACAGGTAACTCTACCCACAGGCTACCGATGTAGTGCATCGGTAACCTTTTTTTTCTAACGATGACTTTTTATTTATCTGTTACGGTAACCTTTTATTTTTTCTATCGGTGACCTTTTATCTTTTATTTATCTATATCGGTGACCTTAGTTTTTTAAGCCATCAGTGACCTTTGCCCTTTTTTAGCTATTGGAGACCTTTACGCCGCTGCACCATCTCATCGTTCCCCCTGCTATGCCCCTCTTCCCCTTCTTCTGCACTACAAGCTACCAGTGACTCCCTTTCTTCTCACCATCACTGCTGCAACTACCAAAACCCTACCGATGCCTTATTCATTTTTTCCGCTTCACCATTAGTTTTAGCAGCACAAAAAAAAAACTCAATGAAAGATTTAAGAACCCTAAATTTACAAGAAAATCAAAGTCACGCAGCAATGGAAGCATAAAAAAATCATTCAACATAGCTAAAATTTTTAGACTCTAGATATAGATGTAGAGAAAATCGGAACTGACCTGCTCTTCCACTGACATCGTGCGGCTGTTGAGCAAGGAGAAGCTTTGTGCTTTCAACTTAGAAGAATCAGGATATCACTGCTTGTTGGAGTCACACCGTGCTTTGAGAAGGATCGGTCTGCTGAAGCCACACCGTGCTACCGTTGCACTGAAGAGACTTCTTCACCAATGTTGTGCACCGTTGTACCTAAGGTCGGCACTATGGTCGAGCTGAATCCACGCCGTGAAGAGGGAGTTGAGACTGATCTGGTCCGAGTTAAGTGCTATGCCATTGTGGAGTACGCCACACCACCATCTCGTTATAGGGCACTGCCATGAATCGACCCTAAGCTAACACCTTCTTCACACCACCGCGCCGTTGTTTCCTAAAGCCACCTGGAGCTGCTGTTGGGCTGAGTAGCGAGCTGAGGAGGTAGAGATGGTCTCCCTGGCATGACAGTGAAACCCCGAAGCGCCCCACTGTTGTGCTAATTTGGGGAAGAATAAATACATGAAAATAATAATAATAATAATAAATAAAAACAAAAAATAAAACAAACTAAAATAAAATCTAAAATAAAATAATAATTAAATAATTTTTTTAGTAATTATAAACATATAGTAAATATGAGATATTTAATATTGATAAAATATAGTTATTAATTTAAATAAATTTAATGAAAATTTAACTAAATAATAATTACTTATAAATTAAATTCAAATAAATTATTAATTTAAATTCTTTATATTTAATATTTAACAATGAAATATATTAAATAAAATATTTATAATTAATTTATTAATTTATTCTAAATAAATTAATCAATTAATTTAGGATTGTTAATAATTTTAACTTTCAAAGTAATAATAAACTTAATGTTTATAATTTATATTAATAATGTTAATTAATAAAAACTAATAACTTAATAAAAATTTAACATTTAAATTAGTAATTAATAAAATCTTTTATACTTAAATAATAATAAATGACTTTACTATTAATAAATTCGGTCAACTTATAAAACTTAAATTGTTATAACTTAACTTTTATAATTAAGTAACAACCATTTTAATAATTCATTTTAATTAATAATAATATAAGTTTTAAAATAAATTTATTATAGTCTATTATTAATAATATTAATAAAATAACTTAATAAATAACATTATTTACATCTAATTAGAAACTTTACAATAAATTAATTACTTTAATAATTAATATTTAATTATTTTTCTTCTTATTTTTAACTATTTTTATTGTTCGTTCCTGTGTAGGTTCAAAGTGGAGTAAAAAATATGCCCAAATTCATTTAACTAACTCATCGGGAGTTAGTTACATGGAAAAATATAGTGTGACCTGTGGTTCATGAAAAAACACATGTGTGCGATGTGAAAGAAAGGAAATGAAGTATTTCGGTGGAAACAAGATGGAGAAGAGCAGCAAAAGACAGTGGGTACATAAAAAAGAGAAAGCAACGAAATTTGGAGGATTGAGACATTCACGAACAATAGCTTCTCTTTCATGGGAGAAGAGAGATCTGGTGGACATCTTGGGAGTTGATGGAGCCCGAGAGAAGAGCACATCATTGGGGAGTTATCCTTTCCTTGTTTCTGAATATTTTGTAGTCTATTCTAGCATGTTTATATTTAATGTATTGATAATGAAAAAGATAGTTTGCTAAACCTTCGATTTCGTAGAATTACAAAAATTATACTGGTATCTTTTCTTCCTTTTCATGTTATTGATTCAATGTTTCAAGTTTTGATTGGTGAGATCAGTTCTGAGTACATTCAACTACATTGTACCATTAGCACTTCAATTATAATTCCACAATCATTCTTAGAGATTGATTTTGGATACATCTTTCAAAATTAAATAAATTCAGAATACTTCCTAACTTATGACGAGTTAGTTCTGTAGTCTTTTTCATATCACAATTTTTGCAGTTGATTTATATCGGAGAGGTAAACTCCAAGATTGATCGACTGTATGACTTAACTTCTGGTGAGGAAAGTGAGTCATTTTTTCTTTAGTGGTTCATTGAAGCAACTTTAAAGTGAATAGGAATCCTTATAAATCCATTAGAATTAAATTTTTACCCGTGATTATTTTCTTTATTGTTCATTTATCAGCATTTTATATCTCTGTTACTTACTGTTTTAAGCCTATTTCTTGTTTCATTATAGTTAAAAAAACTAAAAAATATTTTGGTGTTTAATTTGTGCCTTATAATAAAAAAATTAAAAAAATAAAATGTAAAAAAATAAAAAAATCTACTCCACTACTGAAAATAGAGGGGTATTTTTGAAAATTTTTAGAAGAATAGTGGTCATAATCACCTTTCCTGTGGGTTCGATCCTACTTACCACATATACAGTAGTTAGTAGGAATATAAATTTTAAAATTTGACCTACTTCAACGATGGTTCATGTAAAGTTTTTGGTGCTATTTTCAGGGAATTCATGATCCATTAATCTTCTAAAAAAATCAAATATTTAAAAAAAATCTTAAAAAAAAGTTGACAAACTGAAAAATGTATAAAAAAATATGCTTCATTATATATTGAATTGCTACTATTTTCTATATTTTTGAGCTCTTGTTTAGTTCTTTTGTTGTGATACTTTAATTGTTGATATACTTTGTATGAGCACAATACATTCTGCTGTTATTCTAGAGCCACTGAAATTAGAAATAGACAAACATTTAACTGGTATTAGGAAAAAGAAGAACAAAATTGAAATGGAGAACATAGATAATAGATTTCCTGAAAATAACTTTCAAAATATTCCAGAACTCTTAGAAGAAAATTAAAGGACTAGGATGAGGGAGTTCTAACTTCCTCAAGTTTTAAGAAATCCGTATTCTATTAGGTTATCTTCTAGAGCCTAGAACTATGAGATTAAACAGTCACACATCTCAGTTTTTCTTTATTTTAATGGACTCTCTAATGATGACTCTCTTTCCTTCATTAGAGACCTCTATAATACTGTACAACAGCTACCTCTTTTAGGAATCATAGAAAATGAGCTAAGAATGAGAGTCTTTCCATTTTTCCTTAAAGGGAATGATAGGAAATGGTTTTTGAGTCTAGATGAGAATATTCTTGAAAACTGGGATCAAGTGTACAATTATTTCATAATGAAATTTTATCCCCAAAGACTAAAAGGTGAACTTAGAACTAAGATAACTAGTTTTTATCAAGAGGATGGATAATATTTTCATGAATCTTGGGATAGATTTAGGGATCTTCTTAGGTAGTGTCCCCATCATCAAATCTCATTTCACCTTCTCATGAACACCTTCTATGAAAGGCTATCATCCTCTGGAAAAAATCTAGTTGATCAGGCTACTGGGGGTAATTAAAATGACAAGACAGATGAATAATTGAGAATTTTTTTTAATAATCTTTCCCTAAACTCTCAACATAAGAATTCAAGAAGAAAAGGAGTCAATAGAAATGTTAATTCAAACACCGGTTCAATGAATGAAACTCAAGCCCAACTTGATGAAATCACCAACCAATTGCAATCTTTAATAAACCAGAACTCTAATAAAACTTTTAATCAACTTGGCTATCAAAACACCAATCAATATTTAAGGGAACAATGTGTCCAGTGTGTTATGTTTGGGTATACTAAAAACTTCTGTCCTGATTTTGATATGCCATCCCAAAAACAAGAGAACTCAAACTTTGTTAACTATGGTCCTAAAATGCCTCCTAAAGAAGATCCATTTTCTAACAATTATAATCAAGGCTATAGGAACCATCCAAATCTGTCCTGGAAAGATCAAGGCCTAATTAAACAATCCATTGCCCCTAACTATCATAATCAACCAAGACCAAATTTTCAAAATCAACAAAGGGGTGACTCTTCAAATGCACAAGGAAAAAATGATAATCAAATGTATTATAAGATTGATCAAATATTTAACAAAATTAACTCTCAAGAGGAAAGATAGATGACTCAACTATCCAAAAATCAAAATCAATATGAGTCAGATAAAATTAAAATTGATGTGAGAATGCAGAACATGAAAACACAACTTAGACAACTTGATATAGATTTTTCATCTAGGAAAAAATTCAGACTTTTTAGTACCACTGAGATTAACCCAAGAGATAATTCCATAAAGGTAGTAACTAGAAGTGGGATTAATACTCAAACTGTTTCTGAAAAATACCTTGAAAATTCCCAAAATGAAAATCCACTTGAATTTGTTAATAAAAATATACTTTATTCACATTCTGGAAATTCATAGAAAAGTCATGAAAATGATCAAAATTTGAAATTTTCACCTGAAGAACAAGCTGAAAACTCATCTAAAAATTAAAATAATAAAGGAAAAGAAAAATTTGAGGAATAGGTGAGGAATATACCTACTATCCTTAAAATTTTTCCCCATCCATCCTTTTCCGTGAGAAGTTGAAACCACAAAGTAACACCAGGGATGAACTTCTTCAGTTCCTTGGCCTCCTTTTCAAACTTCAAGTAAACATTCCTTTCATTCAAGACTTGATTAAAATACCATCTTAGTTGAAATCTCTTAAAAAAACTGTTTCAAACAAAAATAACCTCAAATAATTTTCTACTTATAGCCTCAATGAAGAGTGAAGTGTTGTACTCCAAAATAAAATCCCACCTAAACTGAAAGACCTAGGTAGCTTTATCATTCCCTATACCTTATAAAATTATAATCAGCTCAAATTTTTTTGTGACTTAGGTTCTAGTATTAATATGCTTCCTTACTCACTGTTTGGTAGTTGTGGTTGGGTGATCTTCAACCCACTATAGTCATATTGCAGTTGGCTGATAGATTTTTCACTCATCCTATGGGTAGGGTAGAAGATTTCCTAGTTGGGGTAGAGAAACTGTTTTTGCCTGCAGACTTTTTAGTCTTAGACATAAAGTGTGATCAAGAGGTTCCCATCATCTTGGGTAGGCCCTTCTTGGCCACATGTGGTGCTTTTATTGATGTCTTTAAGGGTCAGCTTATTTTTAAAATTGGAGAACAACAAGAAGAGTTCAATGTTTTTAAAAATGTTAAAGGACCAACTCATTTTTGAAAACTGTTCAATGGTAGAGTATTTAGAATATGATAACTCAATTGGAAACTCTGAAGAATATGTAAAACAATCCTTTATTGAAGAAAATAATTTAGAATATGAAAATCCTATTGAATCTATCTTAGAAATTGAAAATGATGCTCAAACTCTTAACCTAGAAAAATTTCCAAAACTGGACAACTTCCCAATTTCTGATTTAGAAGATTCCACTATTTCTAAACTTAGGATCTTTTTGAGTGAGTTTGAGGGTGTTTCTTATAACACCAACCTTACTGATCATTTTGATGATATTAAGGGATTTTTTTGAAACAATTAGATGATAATGCTTTGATTAACTTATTGAATTCTAACCTGGAAAGTCTGGATAGTATACTGCCCACTTTGGATACTAGCACTATTATTTTTGAATATGAGCATTAAATTGAAAATATTTCATCATTCAATACTCTTTATAAGAGATATTTTAAGGATCTTGGACCTCCTATGCCTGAGAGTCTTCCTTTGTGTATAGAACCACCCACTCTTGAACTGAAACCAATCCCTACCCATATGAAATATTCATTTTTGGGTGAGAATTCCACTTTTCCTATCATAATTTCTGATGATCTTAATGGGAATCAAGAGGAAAGACTTTTGAGTGTTTTGAAGAAATTTAAATCTTCCATAGGCTGGACCATAGCTGATATAAAGGGTATTAGTCCCTCATTCTACATGCATAAAATACCTATATATCCTGACCATAAGCCAAGGGTAAAGTTTCAAAGAATGTTGGAACCAAACATGAAAGAAGTTGTAAGAGAGGAAGTGATTAAGTTGCTGGACACTGAAATAATATATCTCATTTCTGATAGTTCTTGCGTTAGCCCTGTCGAGGTTGTCCCCAAGAAGGGTGGTTTCACTGTAGTAAAAAATGAAAATAATGAAGAAATCCAAGTTAGGAAAGCCAAAAAATGGAGAGTTTGTGTTGATTATAAGAAGCTTAATGAAACCACTAGGAAGGATCATTTTCCAATTCCCTTCTTGGATCAAATGCTTGAGAGGCTTGGTGGAAATGAATTTTTCTATTTCCTGGATGAGTATTCTGGTTAAAACATATTCCTATTGCTCTAGAGGATCAAGAAAAAAAGACCACTTTCACATGCCCATTTGGGACATTTGCCTATAGGCGAATGCCCTTTGGATTGTGTGGAGCTCTAGCCACCTTTAAAAGGTGTATGATGGCTATTTTTTCATACATGATTGAAAGAATCATTGAAATTTTCATGGATGACTTTTCCATTGTGAGAAGTACTTTAGAATCTTATCTAGGAAATTTGGAATTGGACTTAGAGATATGCATTGAAACCAACCATGTTCTTAATTGGGAGAAGTTTCAATTCATGGTCACAGAGGGTATAGTGCTTGGTCATAAGGTTTCCAAGAGAGGTTTTGGAATTTGATACTGCTAAGATTGATGTTATTCAAAAAATACCACATCATGAAAATGTTAAAGGTATTAGAAGTTTCTTAGGGCATTCTAGTTTCTACCGGAGATTCATAAAAGACTTTTCAAAAATAACTAATCCCTTGTGTTCTTTGTTGGTCAAGGATTCACCTTTCAATTTTGATGAAAACTATTTGAAATCATTTAATATGATAAAAGAGAAACTCACTACATCACCCATTATCACTGCATCTGACTGTAAAATACCTTTTGAACTTATGTGTGATTCTAGTGACATGGTTGTAGGTTTTTTCCTTGTATAGAGGAAATATAGAAAACTTTATATAGTGTATTATGCAAGTAGATTGATAGATAAAGCCCAAAATAATTACACCACTACTGAAAAAGAATTTTTAGCTGTTGTGTTTTCTATAGAGAAGTTTAGATAGTATCTCTTAGGCTCTAAAGGTATCATTTTCACTGATCATTCTGCCTTTAAGTACTTGCTATCTAAGAAGGAAACTAAACCCATGCTGATTAGATGGATTTTGTTGCTATAAGAGTTCGATTTAGAGATTAGGGATAATCAGGGAGCTGAAAATTTAGTTACTGACCACCTATATAGGTTTCCTTATACTCAGTCTGAAGATCCTAGGGAGATAAACTCTTCTTTTACTAATGAAAATTTGTTAACTGTATCAATCAGTCAATCTGCTTGGTATGCAGATTTTTCCAACTTCCTGGTAGCAGATTTATTTCCAAAAAATGTGTCAAATAACCAAAGAAATAAATTAATTTCTGAGCATAAATACTACCTTTGGGATGATCCTATGTTATTTAGGAGATGTGATAATGGTATTCTTGGGAGATGTGTGTCTGAGGAAGAGATGTTTCCTGTTTTAGAGATTTTTCACTCTTCACATTGGGGAGGTCACCATGGTGGTGAGTGGACTGCTCAAAAATTCCTACAATCTGGTTTCTATTGTCCTACTCTTTTTAAGGATTCTAGGAGTTTTTTTGTTGGCTGTGATAGATGTCATAGGTTAGGAAATGTTGGTAGGAAGAAAGAGTTACCCCAAAAATGGATTCTGGAAGTATATATTTTTGATGTCTGGGGCTTAGATTTCATGGGTCCATTTCCATCATCTCATGGAAATGAGTATATTTTTTGTTGTTGTAGATTATGTGTCAAAATGGGTTGAGGTAGTGGCACTTCCCAACAATCAAGCCAATTCTATAATTAAATTTGTCAAAAAGAACATTTTTACAAGATTTGGAGATCACAAAGCCTTTATCACTGATAATGGAACACACTTTAAGAACTAAAAAATTAAAGATTTTATGGAGAAATATGGTTGCGTTTATAAAACTGGTACTCCTTATCATCCACAGTCTATTGGACATGTGGAAATTTTAAACAGGTAACTAAAATAGATACTTGAGAAAACAGTGTCAACTTCTAGGAAAGACTGGTCTCTTAAATTGGATGAAGATTTATGGGCATATAGAACTGCTTTCAAGACCCCAATATGTATATCTCCTTAAAAGCTGATGTTTAGGAAATGATGTCATTTACCTGTGGAGTTGCAACATAAGTCTTATTGGGTAGTTAAGGCTCTAAACTTTGATTTTAAGAGTGCTGGTGAGAGGATAATACTTGAGTTAAGTGAACTCGATGAGATTAGGAGTTAGAGTTATGATAATTCAAGGATTTATAAAGAGAGGACTAAATTATTTCATGATTCTATCATACAAACCAAATAATTAAAACCTAGATAGAAATTCCTCCTCTTTAACTCTAGACTCAAACTCTTCCCTGGAAAACTGAAGTCCAAGTGGTCAGGACCTTTTACCATAGCAATAGTGCTTAATAATGGAGTTGTTGAAATTATAGGTGAAGAGAAAAAACCCATGATAGTTAATGGGAAGAGAGTGAAACTTTATTTTGAGGGACAACCACTACTGTAAAATGGGTCTATACCCACGGTTTTGTGCAAAACCCTGGGTATAGGTCCTCCCTATACCCACGGTTTCCAAAAATTGCGGGTATAGAAATATTATGGGGACCTATACCCACGGTTTTCCAAAACCGTGGGTATTGGTCCCCTATACCGACAGTTCTTGGAAAAAACATTGGTATTGGTTTTTTTGAAGACCTATACCCACAGTTTTGCTAAAACTATGGGTATAGGAGTTGTTCTATAGACCTATACCCACGATTTTTGAAAACCATGTTTATAGAAGGTATTTGTTTCAAAGACCAATACCCATTATTTTGAAAAACCGTGGGTATAGCTTTCCCACGTTATGGTGGGAACAAAAAATTCTGCGGGACATAATTTTTTTTGGTTGGAAGACAATCTTGAATAAAATAATTATAAGGATAGAAATATTAAAACATAGAAATTCATTAGGTTGGTTGGTTTAAATCTTCGGGTTGCATGAGGAAGTGCAGTGATCGAATCCCGCTGCTTCATTTTTTTCATATATATGAGTAATATTAATATAAGTAAAGAGACATATATATATATATATATATAAATGAATAATATTCTTAGGTCAGTTGGTCAGTCCGGTTACGCCTTCCGCACAGGTCATGTGTTCGAAACCCGTGATTCCTATTTTTAAGATTATTGGAGTTATATTAATATATTAAAATAAAAGTATCTATATATACCAATAGTGTTATTAGCTCGGTTGGTTGGTCGTGTGTGCATGATGCGCGAGGTGCGAGTTCAAATCCGCCCAGGGTCAATTTTTGATCATGTTTTACCTACGGTTTAAAAACCGTAAAAACATCCTTGTACCACGTTGTTCAGTTACTGTGCCCATGGTTTAATAAACCGTGGGTATAGGTGAGGACCTTTATTGCGATGCCTTTCCAGCCCACGGTTCCCAAAACCGTGGGTATAGGCTATACCCACGGTTTTGGGGGCTATACCCATGGTTTTGAACCATGGGTATAGGCCGTTTTTCCAGTAGTGAACTGAAGGGATTGGATACATTTACTGAGCTTAAAAATTGATCTTAAATAAATTCTGACTGAAGAATTTAAAACATAGCACTGCATGGGAGGAAACCCATGGTTCTTTTTGTCTTTACTTTGTTTCATTTTAACCTTGAATAAAATGCGACTTCTGTGCTCTTTTTTTGGGAAGTTCTTGTTACTGCTTGTTCTTGGTCTCTTGGTTCTATTTCAGGGTTATAAGTTGCTGGTGTTGTGTCATTAAGGTAGTGGAATTCCCAAGGTGAGGATTAATGAAAAACCAATTCAGGGAAGTGTCTTAATTCTCATATTAATTTTCCCACTCTTGTTTACTTTAATTAAATTCACTGATAAGTCACAATTATTACTATCAGTGAGTCAGTGACTATTACTTTATAATTTTTTGGTGCTGTTGTGAAAATTATGCTTGTATTAGAAAATTATGCTACATGTGTATTAAAAATTATGCATATGTTTAAAATTCTTCTTATATTGGAATACAAGAATGCTATATGTCACTAATGTGAAAATAAAAAATCTGTATGTGCCTCATTTTAAAAAAACTGAATTTCTTTGTTATTAAAAGAATACACTGTATGAACTTAGGTGTAAGGGTATACTTTCTAGCTAGTGTTTTTGTTTAATTGAATCTACTTGTATCTTTGGGGTTTTTAGCATGAACTTTGCCTACTGTATTGAACATCCAACTAAATCATAGTTTCTGAACATGCTTACACCCTATCCACTGTGCACCTATAAGATTCATGCAACTGTTTAAACTTTCTTGAATATATTTATTCACTAGACTAAATGTTAATGAATGTATCTGGATGTGAACTTGTGGTTAAGTTATTCATTCTGAAAAACATACTTTTTAAAATTCAACAAGACCTTTAACATGTCATCAATCTATTAAACTGAGATATATTTTTTATCTTAAACTTTCAAATTGTTCTTCTCCATTTTTTGAATTTAACTTTGGGGATAAAGTTGAGTTTTATGTGTGGGGGAGGGGGTCAATTCTTGACTATTTTGAGCTTTTATTAATTGAGAAGTCCATCAATTCCCATTGAAAATTAAATTTTTTTGTCAAAAAAAGGGTAATTTTTTTTAAAATCAAAATTCTTGCACAATTTTAGGATGTACATTGCGTTTAAATGGGCCTTTCTTATAAAGAATGTTTCTTTGGTAGTTATGAACTGCTTTGAGTATGAAATTAATGATAATGGATGATTGCTGAGTGATCCTTAGTGATTTAATAGATATTTTGGTTTAGGGACTATTCTTGAGAATGATATGGGTAAATTTTTAGTGGAGTTATGATCATAACCCTTGGAACTGGAAGTTCGATCTTGATCCTAGGGTCCTCATTTTTCTTTTAATTATAAAAGGTAATCACCTTAGTGATCTAGGATAAATGATTATATACATATATATTTTTAAAACAGGAGTAGTCTGGGTATCTTGGATCCCATGGTGAGTCTCTAAGATGCTAGATGATGGGTGTGTTTCTATTAACTATAAGCCCTCTGTACACCTTGAATAAGTGCATTGCACAGTTCTCAGCACATGATACTTGGCTTGGGAAAAATAAAATAAAGTGTCTAGGGTCAAAAATGAGTTCATTAAGGTGAGGGGAATGATGAACACCAGACGAAGAAAGGATCATTTGGTTTCTATAGATGTCATTTAAGTTGTATCATTAATGTGATTCACAAAAAAATAATTATTTTTGGAACTTAGGAAAGATTCATTATACATAGTTCCTAATGTTAAATTCTTAACTCCACTAAATTTTTATATGTTGTCACTCTTGAGCTTAGAACTTAGGTTTGAATTGAAATGATCACTAAGCAAATTCGCGTATGAGGCATGAAAGTTTCTTTGATTGATGAATCTTTTCTATCTTGATTACCCTTTGAGTACTCATTTGAGGCAAGACTTGATTTGAAAATATATTTTCAAAATCCCGTTTTCATGTTCTGTCCTCCTTTCTTAAGTGCTGGACATGTTACAGTTTGAGCTGAATCATAAATACTAAAATATGTTTTTCAAAGATAACAAATAAAGAAATTGTTTGAGGACAAAAAATGCTTAAGTGTGGGGGAATTTTATGAGGCTCTGTTTTTACATAGTTTTGACACATCTTTTTACTTAATTTTTAATAATTTAATTAATTATTTAAACACTTTTTACTAAATAAATTTACTTTTGTATTTTTATAATTAAATTTGTTAATTAATCAATTTTTATAATTAATTAAGTATTTTTAGTCTTTAAACTTATTATTTTAATCTTACTTTACTCTTCTAATTTAATTATTTCTTATTTAGTTTTGTTAAGTAAAATATGCTTTACTTTTAATAAATTAACATTTTTATTAAAAAATTATTTAATCTTCGTATTCCTATTTATCTAACATAGCCTTTATTATAATATTTTATCCTTTAATTTAGACTCATTAAAATAAATTAACTTTATTAATTTTTTTTAATTATTTGGTCAGTCTTTAATTAAAGTTATTAAATTAAGTTTTTAATTCAATAATCTGATGTGTTCTTATTTTTAAGTGTTTATCTTTTTATTTAATTAATTAAATAAGTTATTTAAAACTTTTATATTTTAATTTAGTATATGCAGTATAAATAATAACCCAGCTGAAAATTATTTAATTGATTTACTTTTAGTTTTTAATTCTAATTTAAATAATTTTCATCTATTAGTTTATTAAATTATTTAATTAACTTAAGTTTTAAATATAATTTTAACTTATGTAGTTTTAATATTTGTCTCACTGTTATTCTAATTCTTTTATCTTGCTACTGTTAGTTTTATTTTCTGTATGTTACCAATGCTGATTAATTTTTGCATTGGTGACCTTCTATTTTATCTGCAATGGTGAAATTTTATGAAGTGCATCAGTAACCTTTTTTTTTCTATCAGTGACCTTTTGCAATGGTGACCTTCTATTTTATTCATGGAACTAGTGACCCTATAGTTACCAGTAACTCTACCTAAAGGCTACCGATGCAGTGCATCAGTAACCTTTTATTTTATTTTTTTTGTTTTAACGGTGACTTTTTATTTATCTGTTACGGTAACCTTTTATTTTTTCTATCGGTGACCTTTTATCTTTTATTTATCTATATCAGTGAAATTTTTTTTAAGCCATCGGTGACCTTTTCCCTTTTTTTAGCTATCAGTGACCTTTTCACTACTGCACCATCTCACCGTTCCCCTACTACGCACCTCTTCCACTTCTTCCGCACTGCAAGCTACTGGTGACTCCCCTGCTTCTCACCATCACTGCCCCCAACCAATAAAACACTACCGATGCCTTATTCATTTCTTCCACCACACCATCAATTTCATCAGAACACAAAAAAAATCAATGCAAGATTTAAGAAACCTCAATTTACAAGAAAATCAAAGACACACAACAACAGAAGCATAAAAAAAATCATTCAACATAGCTACACTTTGTAGACTCCAGATCAAGATGTAGAGAAAATCGGCACTAGCCTGCTCTTCCACTGACGTCGCGCCACCATTGAGCAAGGAGAAGCTGTGCACTTTCAACTTGGAAGAATCAGGATATCGCCGCTTATTGTAGTTGCACCGTGCTTAGAGAAGGATCGGTCTGCTAAAGCCTCGTCGCACTACCACTACACTGAAGAGACTTTTGCACCACTACTGTGCGCCGCTGTTGTGCGCTATTGTACTTGAGGCCACCACTGTGGCCAAGCAGAATCCAAGCCGTGAAGAGGGAGCTGAGACTGATATGGTCTGAGTTAAGTGTTGTGCCATTGTGGAGTACGCCACACCGCCATCTTGTTGTAGGGCACCACCGTGAATCGACCATGAGACGACACCTTCCTCACACCACCATTCCATTGTTTCCTGAAGCCACCTTGAGCCACTGCCGGGCTGAGTAGCGAGTTGAGGAGGAAGAGATAGTCTCCTTGGCATGATAGCAAAACCCCCGAATCCCCCCCACTATTGCATCTATTTAGGGGAGAACAAATAGATGAAAAAGTAATAATAAATAAATAAAAACAAAAATAAAACAAACTAAAATAAAATCCAAAATAAAATAATAATAAAATAATTTTTTTAATAATTATAAACATATAATAAATATAAGATATTTAATATTGATAAAACAGAGTTATTAATTTAAATAACTTTAATGAAAATTTAACTAAATAATAATTACTTATAAATTAAATTTAAATAAATTATTAATTTAAATGTTTTATATTAAATATTTAACAATAAAATATATTTGCCTGAATGGCCCGAAGTCCTTCATTTTTATTGATTTTTGATAACCCCCCTTTCAAGGGATGAGGGGGAACCCTTACAAGGCCCGTAGGCTTAGAGATTACATGGCCCATAGGCTAGGAGATTACATGACCCGAAGGTCTTAGGGAATTCAACCAGACTATCTACAAGGAACTACCCCTCCCCAACATCTACATCCTGATAGTAGCTCTCTACCTTTTCATGACAGTCTGGCTAGGCTTCCCATGCAAGTACATGCTGGTACCGATGACATAGCCATATCCTCTCATTCTGACAATTTATTTGGCTCTACTCTGGTGAGTGCACTTGCTCTGAATCCTCTTCTGGGGCTGCTCCTTTTTTGTAGTGTGTCTGGGGCTTACATTCATTTGGCCCGAAGGCCTTGGGGTGGCCCTAAGGCCTTAAAATGGCCTGAAGTCCTTGATAATCAACTGGCCCGAAGGCCTTGGGTGGCCTGAAAGCCTTGTAGGACCCGAGGGCCAAACCAGTGGCCTGAAGGCCCAGATGGATGAATAGTTCCGAATGATACAGTACCGATCAGTGCCTGCTACAGTGACTACTATAGTACTGCTACAGTACCCCCAGAAATATGCCTCCACCCAGATTTGATCTCGAGTCTTTTGGATGCACCTAGCGAGTTCTCACCAACTGGGCTGAGGCTCATGTGACAACAATAAAATATATTAAATAAAATATTAATAATTAATTTATTCTAAAAAAATTAATCAATTAATTTAGGATTGTAAATAATTTTTACTTTCAAAGTAATAATAAACTTAATGTTTATAATTTACATTAACAATTTTAATTAATAAAAATTAATAAGTTAATAATAATTTAACATTTAAATTAGTAATTAATAAAATATTTTATACTTAAATAATAATAAATGACTTTACTATTAACAAATTTGATCAACTTATAATACTTAAATTGGTATAACTTAACTTTTATAATTAAGTAACAACCATTTTAATAATTCATTTTAATTAATAATAATCTAAGTTTTAAAATAAAGTTATGATAGTCTATTATCAATAATATTAATAAAATAACTTAATAAATGACATTATTTAAATCTAATTAAATACTTAATATAATAAATTAATTACTTTAATAATTAATATTTAAATTATTTTTCTACTTTTTTTATCTATTTTGATTGTTCCTTCCTGCACAGGTTCAAAGTAGAGTAAAAAATAAGCCCACATTAATTTAACTAACTCATCGGGAGTTAGTTACTTGGACAAATCTAGTGCGACATGTAGTTCATGAAAAAACACACTTGTGCGATGTGAAATAAAGGAACAAAAGTATGTTGGTGGAAATGAGATGGTGATGAGCAGCAGAAGACATTGGGTACTTAAAATAGAGAAAGCAGGAGAATTTGGAGGATTGAGACATTCACAGACAAAAACTTCTCTTTCATGGGAGCAGAAAGATCCAGTGGACATCCCGGGTGTTGACAGAGCCCGAGAGCAGAGCACATCATTGGGGAGTTCTCCTTTCCTTGTTTCTGAATATTTAGTACTCTATTCTAGCATGTTTACATTTTCTATATTTATAATGAACAAGATAGTTGGATAAAACTTTGAGTTTGGGGAATTACAAAAATTCTACTGGTATCTTTTATTCCTTTTCATGTTACCAATTGAATGTTTAAATTTTTGATCAGTGAGATCAGTTCTGAGTAAATTCAACTGCTTTGTACCATTAGAACTTCAATTCTAATTCCAAAATCATTTGGAGAGATTGATTATGGATACATATTTCAAAAGTAAATAAATTCAGAAAACTTATGAACTTATGACGAGTTAGTTATGTAGTCTTTTTCAAATCACAATTTTTGCAGTTGATTTATCTCGGAGAGGTGAACTCCAAGATTGATCGACTGTATGACTTAAATCATGGTGAGGGAAGTGAGTAATTTTTTCTTTAGTGTTTCATTGTAGAAACTTTAAAGTGAATAGAAATCCTTTTAAAGCTAGTAGAATTAATTTTTTCCCCGTGCTTATTTTCTTGATTGTTCATTTATCAACATTTTATATCTCTATTACTTACTATTTTAATAATGTTTCTTGTTTCATTATAGTTAAAAAATAAAATAATAAGTATTGTGGTTTTTCATTTGTGTCTTATAATAAACAAAGTAAAAAAAAGTAAAAAAATAAAAAAAATCTACTCCACTGCTAACAAAAATGGGGTCTTTTTGAAAATTTTTAGAAGAATAGTGGTCATAATCACCTTCTCTGTGGGTTCAACCCTACTATCCACATATAAAGTAGTTAGTAGAAATATAAATTTTAAAATTTGACTGACTTCAATGATGGTTCAGGTCATAAGGTTACTCTCTAAACATGGGCGAATGGAAATACGACACATATAAATAACTCGACATTAAGTGAAAGGCACAAGACCACCTACCTCGTCATAGTATGACTTTCCTCACCCAGTATCAGGTTTTGATTCACCCTAGAAAAGAGTATATTTAAAAAAAAGGTATAAATTCTCAACCTCAAATAACTCAATCGAGAGAAGAAATCAGGAAGAAAGGCTCAAGAGGAATTGAGAGCTCACTGATCAGGTTCAAACACAACTGACGATGAAGGAATTGAGGTTCAGATGATCAGTCGGGAAGGAACACATCCCTCGACGTTGATGTTTTTGAACCTGGAGGAGCTCCTGACTATTTTTAAAAAAACGATGCTACTGCCCGGTTTATCAATTTTTTAAAAAATTACATGGAATGTACTTAAGACTACACACTATGTCTGTAAAAATTCTGGCCCGACCATTACGGGGCCATGTACCGGGATTACATGGTGTGTAGCCTTCTATACACATCATGTACCTATAAGTAAATGGCGTGTTGTTCTCAGTAACTTTTTGTAATAGACCTATAGACAGCCCCTCGACCTCTTTCCTCCCATTTTCTTAAGTAAAAACTGAAAAGGAAAGATCCATACCTGAAAGGAAGAACCAGGTTATTACAAAATTCCCCCTTAAAGCAATTCATCCCCTAATTGACCTTCCATGGGTGATGAATACAAAAACTAAGAACAACTCTAGCCACTATGATTATACTCAACCTCCCTCTCCCAATTCTCATCCTACACTCAGCTGTGCTACCATAGCACCCGTACCAAAGGAATCAATTGACCACAAAGAACCTTCATGCTAAGATCCAAAACACAAATGGTATGATTCTTAAAGGATACATATTCCTGCAACTCCACTTCATCTGGATGAAAGGTGTGAGATGGGTATGGAAAGTAATGTCACAAATGAGAAACATGGAAGACATCTTGCATAGACCTGTACCTCTGAGGTAACCATAATCAGTAGGAAACTGGCCTGGCCCTCTCTAGAATATCAAACAGACCGACGTATCTCGGTGAAATCTTACCCTGTCTCCTGATTCTCTTATGTCCCAAACTCAGTGAAACACACAAGAAAACTCGACCCTCGACCTCAAACTTCATAGGTCATCTACGGTGATCGACATAATATTTTTGATGATACTACATAGTAGCCATGAACTTCTGAATCAACTAGTATACTCAGAAATCTCCTGCATGAGATGTGGTCCCAGTAAATCTTCCTCACCCACCTCCATCCAACATAGGGGTGATCAAAATGGTCTACCGTACAAAGCCTAATAAGGTGATATCTCTATAGTTGACTAAAAACTGTTATTGTAGGAAAATTAAACTAGGTGAATATGCTTCTCCCAAGATCCCCCAAAGCCTAGGATGCATGATCACAACATGTCCTCTAACACCGATATCATACACTCTGACTGACCATCAGCCTAAGGGTGGTATGTTGTGCTCAGAAGCAACTGTGTATCCAGTGACCTATGGAAACTCAACCAGAAACGAGATGTAAAATGGACATACCTATATGAAATGATATAACAAGGGACCCCATGAAGTTGTACCACCTCACTAACATACAACCTCCCAATATCATCAACACCGAAGGAATCCTTGATCAGCAAAAAGTGAGAGCCCTTTGTAAGTCTGTCAACCACCACCCACACTGCATCATTATCTTGGGGCGACCTCAGTAAACCCATCACAAAATCCATCGGAACATCATCCCATTTCCACTCCAGAATAGGTAACTGTTGTAAAATCCCGACTAGCCGCTGATGTTCCACCTTCACCAACTGACATGTGGAACACCTCATAACCAAACCAACCACATATCTATTTATACATGACCACCCATAATGATGGCATAAGTCACGTTACATCTTGTTTTATCTGGGATGCACTTCCCAAGATGAATCATGAAACTACCACATCAACTCCTCACGTATGTACACTGGAACCCAGACACGTCCATGGTTCTGCAATATCTCATCATCACCCACCATCCAACTAGGAGGTGGATCCTTACCTGCTACACTTTCCCACATGACTAGGCCCTCATAATCTGATATTTGTGTCATCCTCACTCTATCCAATAGGGTAGAATTCACAACTAAATAAGAAAGGAAATTATATCCCTGACTGTCATGAACCTCCAAGTACATATTAGAGAATAAATACATAAGCTTCCACTCACTACTAGCCTCATGCACTACTTGAATTTGAGTCCTCCTGCTCTGTGAATCAGAAACTACATTTACTTTTCTAGGAATGTAGGCAAGCTCAAATTCGAAAGACTGGAGGTACTCAACCCACCTTCACTACCTCAGATTTAGATCACACTGAGTAAATATTTACTTCAGACTTTTTTGGTCTGATTACACCATAAAATTCTCCCCCAATAAGTAATGTCTCCAACAGTTTAAGGCATGAAAAAATGTGGCTAACTCGAGATCGTACATCAGATAGTTCCTCTCATGTGGCCTCAATTGCTGAGACCTATATGCAACGATTTGTTCCCACTACATAATCACTGATCCAAGATTGATACTTGATGCATCACAGTACATAGTATAAATCCTACCCAACTTTGGAAAAATTAGCATCGATGCTGATGTTAGTCTCCCTTTCAGCTCTTGAAAGGATGTCTCACAAGAATCTGACCATATGTACTTCACACCCTTCTTTTTAAAGCACATCATCTGTGCTACTAAGAGTGAGAAGTCCTATATGAAATTATTATAGTAACCATCCATCCTTAGAAAAATATATACCTCAAAGATGTTATTGGGCTTCTCCCAGGTAACTACTACTCTCACCTTCTCCGGGTCTATAGATACTCCTGTCTCCGAGATGACTTGACCTGGGAAGTGAATCCAATCCATCCAGAAGGGGAACTTTGTGAGATTAGCATATAACTAATGATATCTTAGTGTACTAAAAAAATCTCAAGATGGGTGGAATGTTCATGTTGGGTATGAGAATACACCAAGATATCATCCATGAAAAACACCACAAAAGAATCCAAGTAAGGATGAAACACTCAGTTCAAAAGTGCCATGAAAACTGCTGGTGCGTTTGTGAGACCGAACAGCATAACCAGATACTCATATAGATCATACCTACTACAAAACACAGTATGAGGTATGTTTGAAGATCAAACATGTACCTGGTGATATCCTGACCTTTAGTTTATTTTAGAGAACACCTGAGCTCTTAAAAGATGATCAAACATGCCATCTATCTATGGTAAGGGATGTCAGTTTTTAACCGTTAGTTGGTTCCATTTCATATAGTCCATGCAAAGCCTAAGGGTACCATCCACCTTCTTTACAAAAAGGATCGGCAAACCCCATAGAGAAGTACTAGGTCAAATAAACCCCTTTGCCTCTAAATCCTCTAGATTCCTCTTGATCTCCTAAAACTCCATCGTATCCATCCTGTAAGGAGGAATAGATACTGGTGCAACTCCTGGTACTAGATTGATAGAGAACTAGACCTCTCTTACTGGAGGTAATCCTACAAAGTCATCCGGGAAAACATCCCCAAAACGATCAACCATTGGAGGGAAATCTATTTGAATTGTTCCCTATTCATACAAATATAAACTGGAAATTTGTACTATCATCCCACTCAACCCATGATGCTTGGGTCTAGCTCGGCTTGCCTGGGCATCCCACTCTACCTTGTATAGAAACGATCCGCCTTCTGGTAACATAAAACTCACCCTATAGTGATAGTAATCGACAAAGTATTGAAAGGAGACTAGAAAGTCCATTCCAAGTATGACATAAAATCCTGTCATCTCTAAGACATAGAGATCCAAAAATAAGTGACACCCACCAACCTTAGGAGGGAACTCCTTACACTGACAGACACCTACCATCCTTATCCCTAAAAAAGTGTCTAGCATTATAACATCATCAGAAGAGAAAAAATAGATCCCAAGGATCTATATAATGGGAACAGATATAAAACTATGCGAAGCACCTATATCAAAGAGTGAATAAGATAAAATAAAGATGACTAGAATAATACCTCTAATAGTAGAATGTCTAGGATCCTGCTCTTACTGGGTCTATTTCACTACATAAGTTTGACCCATACCATGGCCCTGAGACACTGCTTGGATGCCCTGAGCTGACCTACCCTGCTATCACTGAGATCCTAGGGTCTGGCTACCATGACCAAGACCACCACCTCAGCTTGAATAACTGGACGTATTCCAATTCCCTGACAAGTGAGAAGCTTCTATCCCTACTTCTGAATGTGGAGTCTATACAGAACCTATCTCACTAGTTTCTAGTGGAAATGCCCTATAGTATCACTATAGATGGCCTATCCTTCCACAATCTTGTCACTCAATTGGGTCCATCGGGAACTGCAGTCTCATATGTCCAGCTCTACCACACCAATAGCATCTCACCTGGATATCAGAAGAAACTTTTTGACTACTCGTATCACTGTGAGAAAGCTCTATACGATGCTTCTTGCTCTCAGTCAAGACAGTACCGGATCTCGGTGCCGAACCACCCAAGTTTTCACCTCCAGCTTCCCATAGATTACACTCAGTAATTAGCGCCTGATTTCTGATGGAATATATAGAAGGAAACCTGAAAACATTCACCTATGATTGGAAATCGTACCTTATACCATCCTCAAATATTCTAGCCCTTTATGTCCCTTCACCCATAAAAAATAGGTGTGAATATTTGAAGCTCAGTGAAACGGGCAGAGTAGTCCATCACTAACATATCTCCTTTATCTTGATGCATGAACTACCAGGCTCTATCTGTAAAGACCCGCAAATTTCAAGGAATTTTTTTTCTTAATTTTCTTTGGAATTTTACAAGAGCGCAGCTTCAGACGGCACCTGATTCCGAGGCCCGGTGTGCCCGGAATCATTTTCCGAAGTTTGGCTCGGGTACGTTCAGTGAACGGACGAGCGGGTTTTTCTATCTTTTGAACCGGTGCCCGGAATCGAATTCGGAGGGCACCGATGAAATCGCAGCGCCGGTATTTGCTTAGAAACGCCTCTTCCGGAGTTGCGTTTGCTTAGACGTGGTTTTTAAATTTTGGGGCTTTAAGTCAGAAATAAAATAAAATTTGTGCGACAACTTTATTTTATTTCACTTAAGCTGCTTGGAAGTCACTTGAAAACCACTTGAGCTGAGTTAAAGCGGATAGGGTGCTATCCGGAAATATCCTACCCCTTGTTAGGATATTTGTGAGGTGGGGCCCGCACGAGCCCCGCGGTTTCTTTCGCTAAGTAACGCACCCGCGAAAACCCGTCAAAGTAACTGAAAAGTCAACCGGCGTGTTTTCTTTAATTCTTAACAGACCATTTAATTGGGCGGTTTATTTCGTGAATTAAATGGGCTGTTTCATTCGTTGAATTAATTCAACGAATTAAATGGGTCGTTACTTACGCGTTTGCGTTTGTTGGCAAAATAATAAAATAGACCAACGTGTCTATTTTGGAGGATTACTCTTTATTCTCTGGGCCTCCACCCTCCCCGCGAAGAACGCGAAGAACGCGAAGAACGCGAAGAACGCCGGAACCAAAATTCGACGATGCACACCATGATCCGCGACGTCGAAAAACTTTTTCCGCGACCTTCTTCTTCTTCTTCGGCGCTTCTTCTTCCGCGGCGAACCTACGATCGGCGGTTAAAGGTGAGAATCGAATCTTCTAAATTCTCCCTTTTTATAATTCGATATCAACGGATTTAAATTAATTAAATCCGTTTGATCTTGATCCGGAGATCGTCGGCGCGACTCCTTCCCGCGGTGCGACGAGCGTCTCTTCCACGACGATCACCAAATCCGCGACGACCTCTCGTCCGACGACGACGACAAGGTAGGGATTTAATTCTTGATGATTCATTCCCGTGTTTTTATTTCTTTTTGAATAAAGAACCGGCATGAATAATTTCAAGTGGTTAAAAATTGAATTGCCGTTTAAAGGAAAAAGAAGTGAACAATTTTTATCTTTGATTAAAAATTGTTGTAGCCCCTTTCTGCCGTTGTTTATGACTAACGCGGAGGGTGCGGGTCTAACGAACAAGACCCGGCAACCCTCCGCCGATCTTTTTGTTGTGCGGATTTGGCGGACGACGAAGAACCGTGCGGCAAGGGCGATCCGTTGATCCCGCAGTGAAGATCGGCCCCTGGGAGGAGCAATGGCGCAGACGGGAGGCAAAACGGGCCACCGGAGCAACTCCGGCGGCCCGCGGAAGGCGGCGGCGGCGAACCGCCGGACCGTGTCCGCGGTCCGGCCACCCAACACGCGGCCCGCGCGGGCCGCGTTCCTCCAAGCCGCGGGTCAAACCCGCGGCGGTTTCCTTCGGCCGCTCGGCCGAAGCCGAGCCGGCCGGTCCGGTCGGCCGGGCCGCGCCCAGGCCGGACCGGACCCGGGCTAGTCGAAGGGGGGGGGGGGGGGGGTTCGGGCCGGGTCGCCCCGGGCCCAGAACCCCCGTTTTCGGGCCCTCTTCGGTCTTTTGCGCATATCTTGGGCCTGGGACCTCCGATTGACGAACCGTCAGCGGCTACGCGATCCTTGGATCGATACGGTCGTTTAGGTATATTACACTCAAGGTTTCGGAAGACTTTGGGTTCGGCCAGGTTGATTCGTACACGAAACCAACCGGGCCCTCGGAGCGGAAACGCTCATAACTCGAGCTGCGGACGTCCGATCGACGTACCGTCAGCTGTGGAGGTTTCCTCTAAGTGAGACGGAACTTTTGGCATACTCCACCTGAGGATCGGACACAGGCGGAGTACGGTCGGGTTGGTTTTGCCCTAAAAACCAACCGGGCCCCTGAGACGAAAATGCCAATAACTCTCAGACCGGGCGTCCGATTGACGCGCCGTCTGTCGCGTTGAGATCCTGTTGTCGATACGGAAATTTTGGATACATCAACTTCGGACTACGTGTCAGTTGATGTATCAGCCTCTCGGCTCGTGGAGCGGACCCTCCTAAATGAGCTCGCTGTGTGCGGGAACCCTAGTGTTGGCTGTGACTTCGACGACAGAGCAGAGATCCTCCGTGGACTGCGACGACGACAGAGCAGAGATCCTCCGTGGACTGCGACGACGACAGAGCAGAGATCCTTCGTGGACTGCGGCGACGACTGTGCAGAGATCCTCAGTGGACTGCGACGGCTTCTGCACTCAGCGATCCTACGTGGATCAGTGCTACAGGTCCTGTGTGGGCCCGATCCTGTGTGGGTCCTTACTACCGGTTCTGTGTGAGCCACTGCCTACAGGTTCTGTGTGAGCCCGATCCTGTGTGGGTCTTTTGCGGGGGTTAGTACCTATCGATCCTTCATGGGTCCGACGACTTAGATGGATCAGTGATCATCTTTGACGTCATCTGAAAAAGTATACCTGGTTGAGCTGAATCTTATGTTACCCTCCTTTGTGGATTGTGTTGAACTATCCTATGTGGATTTACTGTTTACTCTCCCTGGTGGATTTGAGTCTTGCTTTCCTGTGTGGATTGAGTTGTTCTTTAGCTCGTGAGCAGAGCTAGAATTGGGGACTTAGGTATATGTATGGGCATATACCTAAGTCGAGTCAGATGTTACTTCGTGATTGCACCTTTCTTTTGTGCTATATCCTTTGTGGATTTCGGGAGACCTTCGGGGGTCTCGGGGTCCTTACTGAGTAGCTTATACTCACCCCTGCACGGGCTATGCCCGCAGCTTGTTGTGTTGGATGCAGACGACGGACAGCGCTGATCTCGGTTGGGGCGTGGAGCAGGACGGTACCTGGAGGCGGACCACTGGGCGGGACGTGCTCGGAGTGGACGTGGGACCCGAGGAGCCTGGAGGCTATCTGTACCCACCCTTCAGGTGGGATTTCCAGTGGACGACACGAGGCCGCCGTCTTTTCTTCAGTTGTTGTTCTTTACTTTTTCAGTTGTACTTTCAGTTGGGCTTGTATTCCGGCCCCCTTTACTTTTCTACACTTGGTAGTTACTTTCCGCTTGTTGACTCTGTGGTGGTTGTTACTTATAAAGGCAATGCCTTCCCTGTTTACCGGGATTTTACGCCTTGGTGCTAGTCGCCAGCCCCTGGCCTATGGAAGGCGGGCTTGGGGTAGTCACGGCACGGGCCCCGAGGTCGGGTCGTGACAAATTGGTATCAGAGGCGGTCGGTTCTACCGCAGACTCTGATTGTCTTTTCTTTCTATATGAAGCAATAGTGTTTAGTGTATTGAGTGTGGTTATCAGTTCAGGGAGCCCATTGTTGGTGCGGCGACCGACGTATCCGTACACCAGGACCTTGACTCCTGATTTCCGACTTAATGCATGAAAACATTGATTGCGTGTGTGTTTCAAGTTTTTCTTTGTGAATACTTGTGTCAGCTCACCGGGTATACTGATCTGCTTCATGAAAGTCTCATGTTTTCCTTGTGATTACTTGTGCCAGCTCACCAGGTATACTGTTCTGACTGTGGTACTCTTGTTCTCCTTTTCAGGATGGCCCTGCGACGACAGCCAGCTAGGGTTCCAAGTGTAGGGAGCGACGGCAGCCCACCGAGCGACGAGGCCTCGGTGCAGGGCCCTTTGCCAGCAGTGGCACCGGCGGTAGCTTTACCCGCCGATCCACTGATGCTACCAGTACCGGACGCTGACGATGCACGTCGCCTCAGGGCACTGCATGAGTTTCAGAGCCAGCGACCGCCCAGGTTTCGCGGTGAGGCGGACCCCCAGGCCGCCGAGGACTGGCTAGAGGCGGTGGTACAGATCTTTAGGCTAGTGAGGACACCAGCGGATCTCATGGTGATTCTCGCGGCGAGCCTCCTGCAGGCGGCGGCAGGACGATGGTGGAGCTTGATGCTCCAGGTTCACGATGAGGCATCCTTGCTCTGGACGGACTTTGAGAGCCTCTTCCGCTCTGAGTTCGTCTCGGACACCCTCTGAGCGGTACGCATCCAGGAGCTTCTCCAGCTGCGCCAGGGCAGCATGACGGTCGCTCAGTACGCGGCGAGGTTCACTGACCTATCTCGCTACTCGACCGACATGGTACGAGACCCCTTCTTCCGGGCCCGGACCTTCGAGCAGGGCTTGCGGCAGGAGATTCGGGCGTCGCTGATCTCCCTCAGCATTCCGACCCAGGCGGGAGTACTGGAGCGAGCCCTCCTGATCGAGAGCTTCCTGGCAGAGCCTTCTTCAGCGGCGAGACCTAGCGCAGGGCGGCAGGTAGCGGAGTCTTCGGCAGCAGGTAGCCGACGGATGACTCTCGGGTCCAGGCAGACCAGACCCCCACGCAGACGGCCTCAGGACACCGGCTCAGCAGTGCGGGGCACACAACGGAGTGCCAGCCTTCCGAGAGGCAGGCTGTGCTACTCCTGCGGTGGGCAGGGTCACATGGCTCGTGACTGCCCGACTCGCCGACCAGAGGAGCAGCAGACGGTGGAGGGGCCACCCAGGCAGAGGCAGAGGGTCAACCGTGGTGGTCCGCAGGGAGGAGGCGGACGAGGCAGAGGAGCTGGCCGAGCAGCGGGTGGTGGGCGACGCTTCCAGGCTCTACCCCCACCACCACCAGGAGGGCCACCTCGACCACAGGGAGATGGCGGGCAGGGACAGGCCCAGCTCCAGGCAGTGGAGGCCTACGACCCCGACATGCCAGAGATGATTCGAGGTACGATCTGTGTCTATTCCACCCTTGCTGCAGTACTTATAGACACAGGAGCGAGTCACTCTTTCATAGCCTCTGCCCTTGTTCGGAGCTCGGAGATTCCGACTGAGCCGTTGGCTCGATCCTTACGGCTAGAGACTCCTACGGGAGCAAACTCGATGATTACGCACTGGTGCCGGCAGTGTGAGATTACTCTAGGAGGCGAGAGCTTCGGCTGGGATCTCCTTGTAGCGGCGTCGAGGCCTTACGACGTCATCTTGGGCATGGATTGACTATCCACGGTTCATGCCCAGATCGACTGTTTTAGGCGCAAGGTGCGATGTGTTCGCACCGACGGGAGCAGGTTTACCTTCACCGGCGAGAAGGGAACCTTTGCAGCACAGGATGGACTTCCGCGGAGGAGAGTGCAGCCCATCTCTCATCAGTTGGCTAGCCTCATCCTAGGAGCAGTGGACGTGCAGAGTCCAGTTTTTCCTGCAGTGGTGGACCAGTACGTGGACGTCTTTCCCGACGACGTTCCAGGGCTACCTCCTCGTAGAGAGGTAGACTTTTACATCGACTTGTACCCCGGGACAGCCCCGATATCTACTCCATCATATCGGATGTCCCCCGCCGAGCTTCGAGAGCTGTGGGTACAGTTGGAGGACTTGCAGAGCAAGGGGTTTATCCGACCCAGTGTTTCACCCTGGGCTTCCCCGATTTTGTTCGCCAAGAAGGCGGACGGGAGCTTGCGACTGTGTGTCGACTATCGTCGCCTAAACCAGGTGACAGTGAGGAACAAGTATCCGCTGCCACGGATTGATGACCTCTTCGATCAGCTCAAGGGAGCGCGGTGGTTCTCGAAGATAGACCTCCGGTCAGGCTATCATCAGCTCAGAGTTCGAGACGAGGACGTGCAGAAGACGACCTTCAGGTGTCGGTATGGCCATTATGAGTTCTTGGTTATGCCGTTCGGCGTAACCAATGCTCCAGCAGTGTTCATGAGCCTTATGAACAAGATCTTCCAGCCATACCTCGACCGATTTGTCGTGTTCTTCATTGAAGACATTTTGGTATACTCGACGACTGAGGAGGAGCATGCCTACCACCTGCGAGTTGTGCTAGACACACTCCGAGAGCACCAGCTTTATGGCAAGCTCTCAAAATGCCAGTTCTGGTTACGTGAGGTCCATTTCTTGGGGCACGTCATCTCTGAGGCGGGAGTTGCAGTGGATCCCGCGAAGATCGAGGCAGTGCTAGCTTGGGAGCCACCCAGGAGCGTGATGGAGGTGCGGAGCTTCTTGGGCTTAGCTGGACACTATCAGAGATTTGTGCCAGACTTCTCCAGAGTTGCGGCACCACTCTCAGCCTTGAAAAAGAAGGGGAAACCCTTTGTGTGGTCAGACAGATGTCAGCAGAGCTTCCAAGAGCTGAGACAGAGATTGACCAGCGCACCTATCTTGAGGTTGCCTGAGGAGGGAGTTGGATACGTAGTTTACTGCGATGCATCAGGGACTGGACTCGGGTGCGTTCTGATGCAGGAGCGGGCCGTGATCGCCTACGGATCACGTCAGTTGAGGCCGCATGAGCAGAACTACACCACTCATGACCTGGAGTTAGCAGCAGTGGTCTTCGCTCTGAAGACTTGGCGGCACTATCTGATGGGCGAGCGCTTCACAGTCTTTTCTGACCACCAGAGTCTCAGGTATATCTTCTCTCAGAAGGACCTGAACCTGAGATAGCGGAGATGGCTTGAGTTCCTCCAGGACTATGACTTTGAGATAGTCTATACTCCTGGGAAGGGGAACGTGGTAGCCGATGCCCTCAGCAGGAGGACGGGCATTCAGCTACTTGAGGAGGCGACGGAGCAGCTAGCCTCCTTACAGATATCCTTCGTGGATAGAGACGGAGCAGCCTTTCTTGAGTCTCTCACAGTCTCTCCTCCACTCCTACAGCGGGTCAGAGAGGCTCAGCGTGGGGACGCTGACTGTGAGACCCGGCGTGCACTGATATCCTCAGGTCAGGCGCCTGATGGTTTCTCCCTTGGAGCAGAGCACGACATCCTTTTCAGAGGACGTACCTTCGTACCAGTCGCTTTACGAGAGAAGGTGCTGAGAGAGTTTCACACTTCTCCCTTGGCGGTACATCCCGGAGCGACGAAGATGTACCAGGATATCAGATGACAGCACTGGTGGCCGGGCATGAAGAAAGCTGTGGCAGAGTTCGTTTCATGATGCCTCACCTGCCAGCAGGTGAAGGCAGAGCATCAGGTACCAGCAGGCTTGGTACAGCCCTTGGAGGTCCCGGAGTGGAAGTGGGATGGCATATCTATGGACTTCATGACTGGACTTCCACGCACTTCCAGAGGTCACGACTCCATTTGGGTGATTGTCGACCGACTCACCAAGTCGGAACACTTCTTACCCATCAGAGAGCAGGGCTCAGTGGAGAGCTTGGGATGTCTTTACGTCCAGGAGATCGTACGGCTTCACGGTGTGCCATCGTCTATCGTCTCCGATCGAGATGCTCGTTTCACTTCCCGGCTTTGGAAGGGGTTGCAGGAGGCGTTCGGGACGCGGCTCCATCTGAGCACAGCCTTCCACCCTCAGACGGATGGTCAGACGGAGAGGACCATACAGACACTCGAGGACATGCTCCGTGCATGTGTTCTCGACTTTGGTCGCAGCTGGGAGGACCACCTACCCTTGGTGGAGTTCGCGTACAACAACAGCTACCACTCCACCATCGGGATGGCACCATACGAGGCGTTGTACGGCAAACCCTGCAGATCACCGTTGTGCTGGACAGACCCTGGGGAGTCAGCACTCGTGGGACCAGAGATGGTCCGAGCCACGACAGAGAAGGTCCAGATCATCCAGGAGAGGATGAGGACAGCTCAGAGCCGGCAGAAGTCATATGCTGACAGGAGGCGGAGGCCACTAGAATTCAAGGATGGCGACCACGTCTTTTTGCGTGTCTCACCTCGACGTGGTTTACGGAGATTTGGCCGAGGCGGCAAGTTGTCTCCACGCTTCATCGGGCCTTTCCAGGTCCTCAGCAGGATAGGAGAGGTGGCTTATCGCCTGGCTCTACCACCTCAGTTGCACCGGGTGCACGACGTCTTCCACGTGTCTCAGCCGAGGAGATACGTGCACGACCCGACGCACATCATCGACTTTGGGGAGCTGGACGTGGACGATGGGGCGACTTTTGTGGAGGTCCCAGTGGAGATCGAGGATCGACAGGAGCGGGTCCTACGTGGGCGGTCGATTCCTCTTGTGCGCGTCAGATGGCAGCACGAGAACCTCCAGGAGAGCACTTGGGAGCGGGAGGCTCAGATGCGTGCTTAGTACCACCATTTGTTCCCCTAGTTTTTGATGTATCTTTACGAGGACGTAAAGCCCTGAGGTGGGAGTAATGTAAAGACCCGCAAATTTCAAGGAAATTTTTTTCTTAATTTTCTTTGGAATTTTAAAAGAGCGCAGCTTCAGACGGCACCTGATTCCGAGGCCCGGTGTGCCCGGAATCATTTTCCGAAGTTTGGCTCGGGTACGTTCAGTGAACAGACGAGCGGGTTTTTCTATCTTTTGAACTGGTGCCCAGAATCGAATTCTGAGGGCACCGATGAAATCACAGCGCCGGTATTTGCTTAGAAACGCCTCTTCCGGAGTTGCGTTTGCTAAGACGTGGTTTTTAAATTTTGGGGCTTTAAGTCAGAAATAAAATAAAATTTGTGCGACAACTTTATTTTATTTCACTTAAGCTGCTTGGAAGTCACTTGAAAACCACTTGAGCTGAGTTAAAGCGGATAGGGTGATATCCGGAAATATCCTACCCCTTGTTAGGATATTTGTGAGGTGGGGCCCGCACGAGCCCCGCCGTTTCTTTCGCTAAGTAACGCACCCGCGAAAACCCGTCAAAGTAACTGAAAAGTCAACCGGCGCGTTTTCTTTAATTCTTAACAGACCATTTAATTGGGCGGTTTATTTCATGAATTAAATGGGCTGTTTCATTCGTTGAATTAATTCAACGAATTAAATGGGTCGTTACTTACGCGTTTGCGTTTGTTGGCAAAATAATAAAATAGACCAACGTGTCTATTTTGGAGGATTACTCTTTATTCTCTGGGCCTCCACCCTTCCCGCGAAGAACGCGAAGAACGCGAAGAACGCGAAGAACGCCGGAACCAAAATTCGACGACGCACACCGTGATCCGCGACGTCGACAAACTTTTTCCGCGACCTTCTTCTTCTTCTTCGGCGCTTCTTCTTCCGCGGCGAACCTACGATCGGCGGTTAAAGGTGAGAATCGAATCTTCTAAATTCTCCCTTTTTATAATTCGATATCAACGGATTTAAATTAATTAAATCCGTTTGATCTTGATCCGGAGATCGTCGGCGCGACTCCTTCCCGCGGTGCGACGAGCGTCTCTTCCGCGACGATCACCAAATCCGCGACGACCTCTCGTCCGACGACGACGACAAGGTAGGGATTTAATTCTTGATGATTCATTCCCGTGTTTTTATTTCTTTTTGAATAAAGAACCGGCATGAATAATTTCAAGTGGTTAAAAATTGAATTGCCGTTTAAAGGAAAAAGAAGTGAACAATTTTTATCTTTGATTAAAAATTGTTGTAGCCCCTTTCTCCCGTTGTTTATGACTAACGCGGATGGTGCGGGTCTAACGAACAAGACCCGGCAACACTCCGCCGATCTTTTTGTTGTGCGGATTTGGCGGACGACGACGAACCGTGCGGCAAGGGTGATCCGTTGATCCCGCAGTGAAGATCGGCCCCCGGGAGGAGCAATGGCGCAGACGAGAGGCAAAACGGGCCACCGGAGCAACTCCGGCGGCCCGCGGAAGGCGGCGGCGGCGCCCGGCGCGCCGCCGGAGGATCCGCCGCGGCTCGGCCGCGGCGTCGGCGAACCGCCGGACCGCGTCCACGGTCCGGCCACCCAACACGCGGCCCGCGCGGGCCGCGTTCCTCCAAGCCGCGGGTCAAACCCGCGGCGGTTTCCTTCGGCCGCTCGGCCGAAGCCGAGCCGGCCGGTCCGGTCGGCTGGGCCGCACCCAGGCCGGACCGGACCCGGCCTAGCCGGGTCGACCCGGTTCGGCCGACCCAGGGGGGGGGGGGGGGGGGGTTCGGGCCGGGTCGCCCCGGGCCCAGAACCCCCGTTTTCGGGCCCTCTTCGGTCTTTTACCCATATCTTGGGCCTGGGACCTCCGATTGACGAACCGTCAGCGGCTACGCGATCCTTGGATCGATACGGTCGTTTCAGTATATTACAATCAAGGTTTCGGAAGACTTTGGGTTCGGCCGGGTTGATTCGTACGCGAAACCAACCGGGCCCTCGGAGCGGAAACACTCATAACTCGAGCTGCGGACGTCCGATCGACATACCGTCAGCTGTGGAGGTTTCCTCTTAGTGAGACGGAACTTTTGGCATACTCCGCCCGAGGATCGGACACAGGCGGAGTACGGTCGGGTTGGTTTTGCCCTAAAAACCAACCGGGCCCCTGGGACGAAAATGCCAATAACTCTCAGACCGGGCGTCCGATTGACGCGCCGTCTGTCGCGTTGAGATCCTGTTGTCGATACGGAACTTTTGGATACATCAATTTCGGACTACGTGTCAGTTGATGTATCAGCCTCTCGGCTCGTGGAGCGGACCCTCCTAAACGAGCTCGCTGTGTGCGGGAACCCTAGTGCTGGCTGTGACTTCGACGACAGAGCAGAGATCCTCCGTGGACTTCGACGACGACAGAGCAGAGATCCTCCGTGGACTGCGACGACGACAGAGCAGAGATCCTTCGTGGACTGCGGCGACGACTGTGCAGAGATCCTCAGTGGACTGCGACGGCTTCTGCACTCAGCGATCCTACGTGGATCAGTGCTACAGGTCCTGTGTGGGCCCGATCCTGTGTGGGTCCTTACTACCGGTTCTGTGTGAGCCACTGCCTACAGGTTCTGTGTGAGCCCGATCCTGTGTGGGTCTTTTGCGGGGGTTAGTACCTATCGATCCTTCGTGGGTCCGACGACTTAGATGGATCAGTGATCATCTTTGACGTCATCTGAAAAAGTATACCTGGTTGAGCTGAATCTTATGTTACTCTCCTTTGTGGATTGTGTTGAACTATCCTATGTGGATTTACTGTTTACTCTCCCTGGTGGATTTGAGTCTTGCTTTCCTGTGTGGATTGAGTTGTTCTTGAGATCGTGAGCAGAGCTAGAATTGGGGACTTAGGTATATGTATGGGCATATACCTAAGTCGAGTCAGATGTTACTTCGTGATTGCACCTTTCTTTTGTGCTATATCCTTTGTGGATTTCGGGAGACCTTCAGGGGTCTCGGGGTCCTTACTGAGCAGCTTATACTCACCCCTGCACGGGCTATGCCCGCACCTTGTTGTGTTCGATGCAGACGACGGACAACGCTGATCTCGGTTGGGGCGTGGAGCAGGACGGTACCTGGAGGCGGACCACTGGGCGGGACGTGCTCGGAGTGGATGTGGGACCCGAGGAGCCTGGAGGCTATCTGTACCCACCCTTCAGGTGGGATTGCCAGTGGACGACACGAGGCCGCCGTCTTTTCTTCAGTTGCTGTTCTTTACTTTTTCAGTTGTACTTTCAGTTGGGCTTGTATTCCGGCCCCCTTTACTTTTCTGCACTTGGTAGTTACTTTCCGCTTGCTGACTCTGTGGTGGTTGTTACTTATAAAGGCAATGCCTTCCCTGTTTACCGGGATTTTACGCCTTGGTGCTAGTCGCCAGCCCCTGGCCTATGGAAGGCGGGCTTGGGGTAGTCACGGCACGGGCCCCGAGGTCGGGTCGTGACACTATCGGACCTTAACATCTTGGGAAAATAGTATTTATAGAAGACTGTATGAAAATATCCCCATGCCATGTCCCGATGGCACTTTGTCTGAGTGATAACATCCCATCGCCTCTTGGCCAAATCATACAACATATAAGTTTCGAGCTTGACCCTCCTCTCAGGAGGCATCTCCAGATACTCAAAGATCATAATCCTGGACTCTAGCCATGGATCTACAGCCTGTGTTCCACCATCCCTTGAAAACGTAGGTGGATACTGCTGATGGAATACTCGTGTCAGTCCTTCCATAGACGTGGTAGGCTGAGGCACTCCCTGGATGGTCTGTATAAATCTCATGAATCATTCACAAAACTATGCATCTGCACCTATGTCTGGTATAATAGATGGTTCCATGACTGGAACATCTGGAGAATCCATTGGTATCTCATAGCCTACAACCTATAAGGTAATCTCATTGCCACTCTCCTGACGTACAATTTGAGGTCTTTGTGGTGGCATTGCTCTGTAAATTCCAGGACATACACCTTAGTATAATCTTATTCATCAAGGCACACAGTTCAAGAACACAAGAATTAAATAGGAGAAGAAATGCCTCAAAAGTTCACAAAAGATAAGTACACAATGTGTAGGAACCATACACAATGTGTACACTTAATCCCTTACATGGTTGTGTACTCCTACCATCCTGGGTTTGTAAACACCCCAGGTACACAACTTGTAGGGACTATACATGGTGTGTCCCCTTAAACGCTCACATGGGTGTGTAACTCCACCTACCTTGGTCATGTAAAATTCATAGGTACATGGAATGTTACGATGAAACATGGTGTGTACTCAAGTCTTCCCTCCTAGAAATGTACTTTTACATGTCCAGAGCCACATGGGTCTACCTATGAAAAACTGCATGGGGTGTACTTAAGATACACATTGTGTTCTGATCAAAAATCAACAACCTGTGATTTCTATCACATAGCCGGTGACATGATCATCTACCACATGGTGTGTACTCAGAGTAAACGGTTTGTACTTGGAAAAGTTATTTTCTTCCTGAATAGAATAACACATGGCGTGTGTTCATAAGACCACATGCCATGTTGTCTGGGTTTCTGGACAGTAAGCCTCAGAAACTTCCCTAGAACCCCTATTTTTGCTAAATAAAGCAATGGTGTTCCAATTTCTGATCTGTAGGGGCCCATACTCCCCAAAAATAAAATCTTGGCATCGACATATAGCATATAACAACACAATTTATATCCCATGGATAAAACCTGATTCACCAAATTCTGTTTCAAGAGGGACCATACTTCTTAGGTATCAAAGTTTGGAATCCATCCAATTCAACCATAGCACATACCAATACACTTATCACAACAAAATGCATATCTATCATGATATCTATCACAACAACATGCATATCTAGCATGCCATCTATCACAACAGCATGTAATTAGTAATGCTCTCTAAATCGAATGGAAAAATGCATGACATGTGATTTCTAACAAGTGCCTATATGATGCATGATATTTAATACCCTCATCTCATTGGGTTGCAACAAAATAGAACCACAATGATATCAATAATAAAAGAACAAAACAAGCGCGTCACCCAATGGTGAAATCTAATCAACCGTAATAGCTAAAAATCCAAAAAATCACAATTTAATTTGAGGTAATTTGGATTTTCTTTACATGAAGGGTCGATACTCCTTGGAAAAATTTCTTACCAAACTCTATTTCCTTACTACCCATACTTAATTTCACTAAACAATAAGGTAAACCATAAAAAAACTCCTTTGATACCACTTTGTGATATCTCAGATCCGGATGCCACTCAACTGGTGCCCCGTACCTGGTTGACCACATGGACTCAAGCACATTTCCCGAAATATCAGAGGCTGCCGATTAGTAGTGAGGGACTAGGGTGTGATAGTGGGGAAGCTATTCCCTCATTGGCAGAGTGTAACATAGAAGAATTAATAATAATACAATAGTGGAATAAGGAAACAATATACATCTAAAATAAACAATGAGAGATTGATAAGATAAATAACCAAGAATCATTCCATACAAAAGATGATGCATCATATTATGTTCTAATAAAAAATCCAAATAGGTACACTGGAGGAATCTGTGATATATTTTCTAAAAGAAAAAGAAACAACAGAAAACTAAGAAGCATCGCAAGCCTCAGCTCGGTCCCATGCTATCCGGCTTCTAAACAACATATAAAGTACCTATAGAAGGGCGCTTACCCTTATCGACACCTGCAACAATATAATCTATTTTGGACCAAAATCCTAAAACAAATAGGGTGTGAGAAATAAATCCCAGTAGGAAACCACCAAAGATCTATGCCTATCTATCAGTGAGCATATACAATAGGTAGTGTACAAAAGGAAAAATAGTAAACTAGGAAGTAATCAAAAGTAAACAATCCAACAGGTACTGTCCTCCATTTATATTCAGTTCATGTTCTTTAATTAATTCAAATACAATAAATGATATGAGTCGTGGTATCCAGACAAAAATTTTAAATCCCCTATATAAAGTAATCACAAAAGATACCTCAACATGATATCTAAATAGAGAAGTGAAAACTGGATCCAAGATTGTGATTTTTCTTATAAGACACATCATAAGTCATTATATTTTAATATTAAACTCAGAATATTTCCTGTGGGAATAGAAAAACCCTTCCCACATTCATAACCAAATCCTCGCCCTCAGGACTAATGAATCCTCACCCACAAGCATAACAAATCCTCACCCATAGGAATGACAAATCAATTAGGGTCAATCCTAATATATCAACATTCTAGCATAATAAATAACCCATGTAAATTACACTATTACATGGTTAACATATAACAACTCACGTGGCATCATACATATCAAGAAACAATTGAATTAAACCATCACAAGACTTAAACAATAATTTTCATATCATGGGAAAAGGGGAAATCACTCATCCCAAACCCTTTAATCAAATCAATCACAATTTACCACAATTGTAATTCCATTATAAATATAATTCGTACTTAATAACCCAATAAGGGAAAAAATTCATGACTTATATGAAAACTTGGCCAAACGGCCATAACCGGTCATTCCAAGGGAGGACACCCATAGGGTGGCCCTTAATCAAACCAACAAGCTCAAACATGCTTAATTTAATTTAATTAATAACCTAATCATTATTAGGAAATAACAAGGGTCAATTTCCATTCAAGGTTACACCCTAAACATGGGTGAATGGAAATACATGACATATAAACAACTTGAAATTAAGTGAAAGGCACAAGACCACCCACCTCGTCATAGTATGACTCTCGTCATCCATCATTGGGCTTTGATTCACCCTAGAATAGAGTAAATATACAAAATGGGTATAAATGGTTGACCTTAAATAACTGAATAGAGAGAAGAAATTAGGAATAAAGGATAAAGTGTAATTGAGAGCTCACTGATTAGGTTCAAACACAACTGAAAACGAAGGAATCAGAGTTCGAATAATCAATCGGGAAGGAAAACGACCCTTGGTGCAGCTGTTCGTGAACCCAGACGAGGCCCTACCAATTTTCACATAAATGATGTTACTGCCCAATTTATCAATTTTTATAAAATTACATGGAGTGTACTTGAGACTAGACATTGTGTCCGTACAAATTCTGGCTAGACTATTATGGGGCCGTGTATCTGGATTACATGGCCTATATCCTTCCATACCCAACATGTACATATAAGTACACGGTGTGTAATTCCCAATCACATCATGTAAGATGCCTTAAGCCAACCCCTTGACCTCTTTTCCCACATTTTCATGAGTAAAAACTAAAAAGGAAAGATCCATACCTCAAACGAAGAATTGTGTTCTTACAATGAATGCATTTTCTTTATTTTGAGTAGATCAATTGTCATTTTTACTAAAATTGATGTCAATTTTAAATAAAAAGACACACTTGGAGTCATATCAATCACACCATACATCATATTGAGGTGCGAATGATTCCTACATGTCTCAAATGATATATGATTCATTTTTCTAAAGTATCAAAATAATACAATTTTTTTCTTAGTTTTGAGTACATCACTTGTCTTTTTTACTAAAATGACATTTTAAACTGGAAACACACACTTTGACTCATACCGATCACATCATGTATCAGTTTGATGTGAGAATAATTCCTAAACATCAAAAATTATTTATGAATCAATGTACTTTATTATCAAGAAAATAAGATTGATTTTTATTGGTTTTTAGTGAGTGACACTTTTTGAATTAAAATGTCGATTTTAAACTAACAACAGTCACTTTGAGTCAAACCAGGCACACCATGCTCCATATTGAGGTGAGGATGATTCCTATACTTCAAAAATGACTTATGGATTTTTTTACTAAAGTATCAAAAAACTCTAAATGCATTTTCTTAGTTTTGAGTAGGTCAATTTTCCTTTTTACTAAAATTAATGTCAATTTTAAATAAAAATGTACTTAAAGTCATATCGGTCATACCCTACATCAGATTGAGGTGAAGAAGATTCCTACATGTTCCAAATGACTCATGGATAGTTTTCTTAAAGTATAAAAACAATCCAAATGCATTTTCTTAGTTTTGAGTACGTCACTTAACTTTTTTTTACTAAAATGTCATTTTAAACTTGAAATAATCACTTTGACTCATACCGATCGCATCGTGTATCAGTTTGATGTGAGAATAATTCATACATGTCAAAAATGATTTATGAATCTATTTCATAAATTATCAAGAAAATCTGAGTGCATTTTCTTAATTTTCAATGAGTTACACTTTTTGAATTAAAATATTGATTATAAATTGATAATAGACACTTTGAGTTATATTGGGAACATCATGTATTAGATTGAGGTGAGACTGATTCCTAAACATAAAAAATGACTTATTAATTGATTTATTAAAGTATCAAAACAATATAAACATTTTTTTCTCATTTTTGTGTATGTAATTTGAAAATTTTACTTAAATTAATGTCAATTTTAAATAAAAAGAAGAAGTTAAAGCCATACCTATCATATTGTGTGTTAGATTGAGGTGTGGATAGTTCCTACATGTCCTAAAGTCTCAAAAGATATTAACTACCAATGTTATCATTATTTCCATTGATTTTATTTGTAAAAATGACAATAATTCATATTGAATTGATGTTTTTAGCTGAAAAACAATTCTCGTTATTGAAATCCAAAAGATTAGAGGAAGCTCATTTTTCCATTATATCATGGGAAGTCACCGCAATGGGAACATGAGCTTCATCTAATCCTTTGTATTTCAATGAGAAAGGTTTTTTGGCTAAGAACATCGACTCAATATGTAGTATCGGTAGTTTAGAAAAGAAAGGCAATGGAAAGTGTGGTTACATTGGCATAAAGGAAAATTTTATCTCTTTTGTGTCTTGCTGTAGATAGTTTAAAGAAAAATATGACTTCCCAAAAAATATTTGAAAAAAACTAAATAGGTATTAGATAAAAATTATAAGTAAATTAACTTGAAAATAGTAGATAAAATGTTGGAAAAATTAATTAAATAAGTAGTAGGAATTCACCTTTTCATGACGATTGTATGCATTCTTGAAACATTTAAATATTGTTATTATCTTAATTATAGGATCAAAGTATAATCTCTTACGAGCATGAGAATATTTGAACAAACCACCACAAATCAAACAAAAGAATCCACCTCTAGAAGAAAAAAATTATTATATGAGTAATAATAAAAAAAATAAATTAAACATAAATATGAAACCATACATTAATTATATAGACAATGATTTTACTATGGAAACATCAAGATTGCCTCTATTATTGACCAGTGGAGGTAATTTTAAGTAAAGTTATCAATTCCAACACTACAGGGGTGAGAAGGTTTTGAAGGAGAAAAAGTCTATGGAATTTTTGGTGCAGAAAGGTATTAAAGATGGATAAACCACCCCAAATAAAAAAAATAATCCAACTGTATAAGAAAGAAATTATTATTTGATTAATACTAAAAAGAAATAAATTAAACATAAATATTAAAAAATACATTAATTCTATGGAAAATGATTTTACTGTGAAAACATCAAGATTACCTCTGTGATTGAGAATATGCAACATCTTTGCTCTTCCTACAAAGAAAGTGGATCTAACTTCAAGGAAAGTGAAAAATTACAACACCATAGGGGTGAAAAGGTTTTGAGGAAGATGAAGTTTGTGGAACTTTTAGTGCATAAAGGCATAAAATATGGACAAATGACCCAAATTCGAACAAAAAAATCCACATGTATAAGAAAACAATTATTATATGAATAATACTAGAAACAAATAAATTAAACACAAATATGAAACAATAAATTAATTCTATAGACAATTATTTTACAGTATAAACATTAATATTACCTCTGTGATTAAGAAGATGCAACATCATTTCTCTTACTGCAAATGTAGTGGAGGGAACTTGAAGGAAAATGATAAACTCAAACACTGCAGGGGTGAAAATATTTTTAGGGAGAAGACGTTTGTGGAATTTTTTGTGCGTAAAGAAATAAAGGATGGATAAAAATATTCTAAAATAAATGAACTCTACAAGGAATAAAAAAATTAAATCAACATTTCATTATATAATTTTTTAGTAAAATAGAGAAAGTATATCATAACGTTACCTTTACATCTTCGCAAAGGGTTTCCTTTGTTATAGTTTTTTTCCGAGGGATTGGTAACATCATCATATGCAGAATACATTGTATGTATGAGCAGTGAAACATTTAATTTAGATTATGTTAATGTAGTAGAGAATATATATTATTATTAGAAAAACATAGCATATTAAAAAACACTTTTACTTTCTCATTTAACTCTATTTTTAAAGGTTTTAGGGATTGGGTTCCTCTATCAAGAATCCAAATCCCCTCTTTATAGTCACCTATAATATATAAGGAATTGTCTACATTGGGACCAACATTAAATGATTGTGATCTCCTAATGAAAAGGTCATACTAGATTGATTTTTCATCTGACATGACATTTTTTTAGTGACCAGTAGGACAATCAACCAATTATTGTTTGCTGGATCTAAGACATAAAATAATTTCAAATCTTGTGATTACATTATGAATGACTCCTCTTTTCCCCTTAAAAACTAAAATTCACCTTCATGAATTCCATTTCATCATGTTTCACTACACTCATATTTTAAACCCATTTGTAATGGAAAATAGGCACTTGGAATGTTTTATAATAAAACTCATATATCTATTCAAAAAAATACGACATATTTTCATAATATAGATTTCTATCCTTGGAAATAGATATCTGCATCACTTCCTACATAAGTGTAACTCCATTTTTTTGCATTATACTGCATTCATAATGTTCTTTTAAATAGAATAAATAACCATTGATTACAAAACCAGTGTAAGATATATCATTTTTATTCATTCCCCTGGTTATCCATTTAAGTAGTTCAATAATTTAATTTGTATTTTTAGATAACTCCCTATAAATTTGATCTATGAACCATCCTATAAACTATTGATTATATGTATTTGATATCCATCCTTCATCCCCTGATGGATTCAAATATCTAAATATTTCTTTGTGGGATTTAATGTATGGATCAAAATCTTCACTATCATGTAAAATGTAAATGTGTTCTTTCTCCTACTTTGTTAAGAAAATTTTAACAACATCTCTTCCAAAAATACCTTCACCCATAAGGTGTCCACTATGAAAATACTTTGGGAGACTGATTCTGTCAATATCTAATAGGTAATTGGTATATAATTCAATAGATTATTCAAAAATATATCATTCTACAATAAAAACTTATAGATGACTTTGATTCCTTGCATACACTTTCAAAATCTTCATATATCATTCAATGGGGTATATCCATCTATAATGAACATGACCACATTTTTGAACCTATCTAAACAAGTAAACCATCAACTTGACCATTAATCAAAGAATGAAGGTGGGATGAACATATCTAATTCACATAATATGACCACAACCTCCTTATTCATTATTGGAAACTTTACCAGGTCTATAACTTTATTGCATATGATTTTGAAAAAGAAGCAGAGTTTGGTTATTGTATACCTTAAATTTTGAGACAAAATGAAATATAAAGTAACAAGAATCAAATCTTGAATCAAAAAATGATATTCATGTGATTTTAGTCCTTGAAACTTCAAATTACTCATTGACACAACATTATTAATGTTTGATGAATACCCATTTGGAACTTTTACACTAATAAGGAAAAGTAAAAATTGTAATTTTTTCTTTCTGGATAGAGTGTAACCTATTGGAGGAAGAAAAGTTCACCCTTTACCCTTCAATGATACTAACTCTTCCCTTATCCCCATGAAAATCATGTCCAACCAAGCCTTTATTCCATATTTCATTTTTCCTGGAACATTTAGTAACATGATAATTACACTATGAAATACATTTTTTTCTATATTCATGAAAAAAATAAAATATATGACATACAAAAAGTTCCAATATAGTAATTCAAAGAAAATTGATCTCTTATTATAACCTTATTTTATAAGGTTTTTTGAAAATGGTTTACCAAAACAGTGTCAATATATTTTACTTTATCGAACAATTGACCACCCATTATTAGAGATAGTGTTGTACCTTGTTTATATTCCTATCGAATATTGTTGTCTAGGATCAGTATTTATGTTGTTGAGGTAAAAATTTTCAATTTCCTAAAAACACAGTCTTCAAGGAATGTTTCAACTTAACTGAATGTGTGAGTTTTTCACAAATAGGACACCAAAACATTCCTTTAATTCTATAGCCTGATAATTTTTTACAAGTTTCTATCAGCCTCTCGGTTCAACGATCCCTTGGTTCTGCATTTGGAGCTCTGTAAATGAAGACTCCACCATCATCCAACCTCCTTCGATTGTTCTGCATGTGGGACTCTGAATTCTATATTTCCTACAGCCATGCTCCATCATTGTTTTTCCCCATGTGGTTTTCTGGTTTTGCTTTTCCCAAGCTTGGATCTACTGTTCATTATTCCTCCTCTACTCTTATTGCACTATTCCTCCACTCATGACCCCATATTGGTTAGTCTCAAAGGTTTCATGTCATTTTGTGATGGTTTTGATGGTTCTAGCAATGGTAGTCTGATCTGGGGGTTTGCATCTCATTTTTCTTGTTCGGTTCTCACTTATCCACAAACTGATGGTCATGTGTTTTTGTGGTGTTTTCTAGTCAGGGATGCTCTTAGATAGGGTTATTTTCCCAGACTATCTATGGATCATTGTGATTCCATGCTAGTTCTCACTTAACCTCAAACTAATTTTGTATTCATGGGTTCTCTCTTGGCCAAAAAGGGTTTTTCAAAAATAAAAAATGAATTTTCAGTCTATAGCCTGATAAATTTCCATAAGCGGGGAAGTAATTTATCATCCCATACAATATGGAACACAATGTGAATTCTTCACTTCTATGATAATCATACATTATAACACCTATATCCTACATCAATTTCATATTTTGATTAATGAATCCAAGCAGACATTAATATCATTATTGGGTTTATTTGGTCTAGATATAAGAAGAGACAACATAATGTATTTGTGATTCATGCATGATCATGGAGATAAGTTATAATTTACCAACATGATGAGCCATATATTTTGAGTACTATTCTTTACACCAAAAGGATTTATTCCATCTACAGATAATGAAAGATGAAAGTTTCTTAGATCATTTCCAAATTTAGGATACTCATAATCAATTTTCTTCCACTATGGATAATATTCTATATGACATAGGTTCCCATATTTAATTATTATATAAGAATGACATGTTAATTGTCTCTTGGTTTCCTAACATCCATATAGTCTTATAAATTTAGGAATGATATGAAAGTACCACACAAATTTCAAAGGACTTGATTCATTTTTCTTATATCGATTTTCACCACACGTAGGGAATTTTATGAGTGATTCATGATCCTTGAAAAACAATATGCAATCATTCAGACAAGCATGTATTTTTTTAGTGATCATTCCCATTGAATGTAACATTCATTTAACATCATATTTTAGATATGGTTGTTCATTTTCTTATGGTATCATATCATTCAGGAGACCAAGTAGTTATGTAAAGCTGGTGTCACTCCATCTGATGTTGTCTTTCAAATTTTATAACTTCAATATAGCTAACAATGTTGTGTATTTAGCACAACCGGTATACAATGGTCTCTTAGCATAACTATTTAAATTTTCAATTTTTTTTTACAATCATGAAAGTCATATTCAATTTTCATTTTTATTTCTTCCATGTGAACTCTATCATAATTTACATTGGTATTCATATCAAACGATCCATAAACCGCAATATCATCACAATCGGTGTACATGTTCAAATTTTCCAGATGTTTATTCCAAAATTTATAGCTCTGATCTATTTTGTGACAAATCAAATGTTATTAAAACTCTTACAGACTAATTTTTCTTGAATAAAAACATTGTAAACATGGAAAAAGGATTTGATAATGGTCATATGCATGCTTTATTGCAAACTTGATGAACTCTTTAAATCCATATTCATACTATTTTCTCAACAGATTAGTGAACATCCATTTTTGATTCATATCCATCCTATTGGGTTCATAAAATATTAATTTTTTTTATAATAAATAAATAAATACAAAATAAGACATTCATTATCAAAAGTGAATGTTATAGATAATTCTAATAAGGGAAACACAACATTTGATTGTTTAAAAGAATTTAAGTATGATTTGAAGAAAATGGGTAATTGAATTTCAGAAAATAATTACTCCACTATGGTAGGTGTTATCCTCTTAATTAATTCAAAGGTGGAAGTTATAGACAAATTTCATCCTCATCATCTCATATCCTGAACATTTATCAATGCATTTTTTTTTGACACGCATACTCCATCTCTTACGAGCATGAACCTATGTTGATTGAAATAATATAATAATTATTCATCCACGGGATGGATAATGCTTATATTAGTACAAGAAACATAAAAGATATGGGGGATGAGTCTTAAGAAAAAAATTGAAATAACAACTATTCAGGAAATGAAGCTGATGAGGATGATAGTTGTACTACATTGTGTTCTCAAAAAGGGGTAATACCACCCATTTGTGAGAATTACACCATTGAAACTTATAAGAAACCCAAATATGCTAAAAAATAATAATAAACTATTATTTGATCAACTAAAAGATATAAAAATGTATTGATAAAACATTTTAATAAATAAAGAGTTATTTTATATACATGGATGGTAATCAGAGATTCCTATAGGTGGTACCAATACATGTAGACCTAAAATGATGAATACCTAAAAATAATTTCTAGTAATTATTCTAACATATATAGAATTTAATAACCTCTATTTTTTTTGGAATAAGTGATGTAACAACCTAAGGAATTATTACATTTTATATTAATGGTATATCAAATATTTGAAAACATTTCAAAATTATAATTTCAATTAAAAATCGATAAGGAATGGAAAAAATAATTTTAGGAAAAGAATATACCTAATAATGATAAAGGTTTTAAACATCTCAAAATTCTTAGTTGATAAATTGATTCAAGAATTATATCTAGACAGGTTGAAAATGATAGTCATTTTCAAGCAGACAAAGAGTAGGCTTTATAAGAAAATTTCATTTCCATGGCCATTAGGGGTTCTATGGTGATTTTGGGAATATAATATAAAATTTTAGTCATAATGAAATAAATAATAAAAATTATGGAATATATAAATGTTTTAAGTTAAATGTGAGATGACCCACTTTTACAAAAATAGCTTCAAAGTGAGACAGATCTTCATAAGTAAAATTGGATGATGAATTTCAACCATTGAATGTACTCTATTGAAATATGTTTGTATAATATATTTGTAAAATATATTTTCATAATATACTTCTATAATAAATATTTGTATAATATATATTTTTGTATTGTATAGTATATATATATATATATTATTTTTGTAATATATATTTTTAAAATATACTTCTGTAATATATATTTTTATAATATATATTTTTATAATATAATTGTATAATATATTAATATAGTATATTTTCATAATATATTGGTATAATATATTTGTGTAGTATAATATATATTTGAATCTGTATAATATATATATTTTCATAATGTATTTTTATAATATATATCTATATTATATATATATATTGATAATATAAAAGTATGCATGTCTATATATATATGTGTAATATATAAATATATAATATATAATATAAATATATATCCGTATTTTTTTTATATATTTGTATTTTTTCAAATTTATACATATAAATATATAAATATTTAACATATTTATATATTTAATGTGTTAAATCCATTTAATATAAAATTATATATATATATATATATATATTATACACACACACACACACATATATATTGACATACATAAATATAAATGTATTTATAAACATGTGTGTGGGTCTGTGTGTGTGTGTAAATATAATTATATTATAAATTTACCATTATATATATATATCATTATATTGATATGTTCCAGGTGAGGTGGGAATGTACATAGATTTCATTCCATAGACCATATGGTCGAGTCTAATAGGAATATAATTTCTTGTTTGGTGTTGTCTGTGTGTAGAAGGGTGGTGGTGGTCGCCTGTGCTGGTAAAAGTGAGCACTTAGGGGGGATCCTGTGTAGGAGGGGATGATATAGATGAGATTTCTTCTATTTTAAATTATGAAAAAATTTAAGGGGCCAACGATCTCATGAAGCAAGAGTCAGTGGCATTAGGGTGGATGGGTTACACAGAATCATAAAACGAAAAGGGTGGGGGAGTGCAAGGAATGATAGCCCTATCTCATTTCAACAAAACATCGCCAATAAACATTGTTTACCATAAGGATATAACAAAATCAAATCAAGAATTATGATAAAAAAATGTAAATAGATATCTCCAAACAAGCAATCAACGAGTGAGGAGGAGGAGGAGAAAATAAGATACCTTGGTTGAAGCTTTGAATCGTCCAAGTGAAAGTAGAGTTATCAAAAACCTAGAAAAAAATTGAGCCTTCAATTTGTTTGACCCTTGAATCATTCGATCCTTGGATTTGAGCCTTGAAATTATTCGAGCCTAAATTCAAGCCTTGATTCAAGTTTCGATTCACTAAGGAGGAGCACCAATAGAGGGTGGCTTCCAGGGAAAGTTTTAGATATTGCGATGAGTTCATGACCAGTTAGGGTTATTTAAATAGATCATGAAACTTTTATCAACACTTCTAAAAAAGTGTAGATAAAGATCCCATTTATTTGCACTAAATTAATTAGCACTGATAAAATACATATTTATTAGCGTTAATTAATTAAGCGATGGTAAAAGATTTATAATTATAGTTATAAATAATTTTTTTTGTAAATATATTTATATAATGATATATATATTTAATAAATATATATAAATATAAATATAGTAAATATATTCTTTATTTAAATATATTTGTTATAATTTTATAATTATTTAAATATATAATTATTTATTTATAATTATATAAATAATTTTAAAAAAATAACATTTATATAATTATATATATTTATATAATTATATATATAATAATTATATATAAATATAAATATAGTAAATATATTAATTATTTAAATAAATTTATTACAATTTTATAATTATTTATATATATATATATAATTATTTATTTATAATTATATAAATAGTTTTAAAAATAAAATTTATTTATTTATAATTATAAATATATAAATGTATAAAAATAGTAAATATACATTTATAAATATATTATTTATAAATATTTTTTTACAAATATATTTTTTAAAATTATTAATGAATATTTAGTCTTTAGTTCATGAATATTAATAATGAGTGAAATCGAATTAAAAATGAGTACACTTTAACAATATTGAAAAAAATGGGAAAGTTTTATTAATTAAATATAAATTATTAAAAAAAATATGGATATATGTTGAAATAAAGATGAATACTTATTGAAAATATTAAAAAATAATAAATCAATATATATAAAATAAATAATAGAAATTGACTAAATTCCAAAAAAAATATTTGTGTGTGTGCGTTTTATATAAAAATGCATTAATTATGTATATGTGAAATCAATATCACACACGTTTGATCTATGAAAAATTGAAAAATTAAACAAAATTCAATTATATCAATTACTCCATACAATTAGTTAGTATTTTTAATTCATATTAATTTTTAACTATAAGACATTATTCTCTAAATATATTACTATTTAATCTAAAGCATAAATATTGTGTATATATTATATAAATAATAATTATATACAGTCATATATATCTATATATTTAATATATACTATTTATTAACATTATCAACAATTATTTAATTAATAAAATGTTTAATATTTTTCCCAATTTAATTATTTTTAATTATTATCTGTTTAATTTTTATTTTACATATATCTATGTATTTAATATATAATATTTATTAGTATTTATAATTTATATATAATATAATCAATTTATTCATTTTTATCAATAATTATTTAATTAATAAAAATTTTAATATCTTTTTTAATAAACTCATTTTTATTTATTTATTTATTTATTTCATTTTATTTGAACCTTTATCAGTGCTAAAAAAGTGATGATAAAGGATCCCTTTATGGGCACTAAAAACAAATCACTTATAAAGGATTCCCTTTATCAGCACTACAAATAAAGCACTTATAAATGACACCCTTTATCAGTGCTTGTTTCTAGCACTGATAAAGGCCAACGCTGTTAAAGGAATGTTTTGTAGTAGTGTCTTCGGAAGCCTTATTGGCTAGGAAGTCAACCACATGATTACCTTCTCTCCACGTGTGAAGAAGATTGATACCATTGTTAATGAAGGCTTTTCATTTTCAAATCATATAAATGATTGGCCAAGGAGTAGAAGTGAAGCCTTTGGGAGATCTCCATACAATCTTCGATTCATTCTCCATTATTGTCAATGATATGTTATTAGAGTGACATAACCCAAGGCCATGGATGATTTCACTTTCTTCTTCCCCAAGTGAGTCTCCATCCTTATAAAAATCACTGAATGAAAAAAATCACCGAACCAAAGGGGTCATGAACAACACCCCCCACACATGGACCCATAACTGCAAGAGCTATCAACATTAAGCTTAAGACCATGTGTTGGGGGAATCCATCACACCCAGTGTCCCACTGATGAGGATATAGGATCAAGATATGCACAGATTCATGCTAGGAAAATTCTTAAAGGGGTGCCTCCTCCCAATTATTTAGAAGATGTGCATGCTCAATGATGAGACATCAGGTCCTCACCACCACAATAGTGTTTGATGAGCTGGTACCATTATGCCAAAACTTATTCCTCACCTCCTAGATACACCAGAAACCATCCATGATAATAAGTGACTGATCCATCTTTTCATGAATATTGCTTCCAACACCGCTGAACCAACACTAAAGAAACTCCTCAAAGGATTCAAAAAGCATTGTTAAATCATAGAACTCACTGAACACCTCCCCAACCTTAATTACCCACTCGTTTTGACAAAAGAGATTCATTATAGTTTCTTCCTTATGCATTAAACAATATGATCACATGGATTATAGATGAATTCCCTTACCTATAACCACCACATCAGTGTGAATCGTGTGGTTCCAAATTCTCAAGACAAGGAAATTATACTTGGTTGAAATGATCTTGAACTAAAGAATATAAACCCACAAGTCACTGACTTATGATGTTATCATTATGGTTCTATAAGACTTAGATGAGAATATACTGGACATACTACCTTTTAACACACATTCATCTAGAACATCCTCAATCCAAATACCATAATTTTATTCTCTGGGTGGGGTTCAAAATGTCTTGGATGAATTAGGGGTAGTAGCTATCCGGAATGAAAATTAATGCAGACATTGGGAATCCTGGGTAACCTAAAACATTTCCCACCCAAATTGGAATCCCATAAGTTAATATATATATGAAAAATAACCCAAAAAGAGTGTTGTAGTAGCACTGGTATATGGATTTTACGTGAGTTACATAGGGGAGAAGAATGGCCACTAGATATTCTCAAAACTGTTGGGAGTTATTGATTTAAAATTTAAATAATGAGGATAGATAAAATTATTAATGGAGGGATTTTCTCAACATTAATGGAGGATTTTATCCCAAAATTAATGAAGAGTTATTCCCAATATTAATTGATGGAATAATGAATGTTGACCGCATTAATTGGAGATATGGGATGGGTGTCTATATAAGAGGATGCAGTAGCATGATTTGGAATGTGGCCTGGGAAAGATATATCCGCCAAGAGAAACGGGGAAGGGGTTGTCGTGTTTGCGGTAACCGGTGTGAAGCGAAGATGGTGATCATGACAATGATGGTGTGTCAGTGAAGATGATTGAAGATGACGATGATGACAGTTCCATGTATCGAAAGTCCTCTTGGTTGCGGAGATCAAGCGGCGTGTCCCGATTGTGATGATCGGCGGTACGAATCAAAATGGTATGTTTATGGGTGTCATGTGTCGAGTGAAAAATCCTTTGGGTGTGTTGTAAAAGGCCTTTGGGTTTTGTTAAAAATCCTTCAGGTGATGTGTATAAAATGCCTTCGGGTGATAAAAAGCCTTCGGGTGAAATTTTATCCTCTTCTGTGTTTTCTACAATGACTAATTCTACATGTAGCACCGGGCTCCATGCCCCAATAGTGGTATCAAAGGGATTGGTTGAAGTGCTTTGTTGCAGAACATGATGGTAAAAATCCGGTGGTGTAGCTTATCAAGGACTCAGATGTCATCAGACAATGACGACAGTATCAGCGGTGTTGCTGGAATATCGAAAGTCTTTTTGGCCGTAGGTGTCATGCGGCGTGTTCCATTCATTGGTTGACTTTCAGATCTTGGTGGAGTTAGCGATCAAATTGACCCATATGGTGGAGATGACTTTTTAATATTTGAATTTTAAATCAAGATGGAGATTCCTAGGAGTTATTGATTTAAAATTTAAATAATGAGGAGAGATAAAATTATTAATGGAGGAATTTTCTCAACATTAATGGAGGATTTTATCCCAAAATTAATGAAGAGTTATTCCCAATATTAATTGATAGAATAATGAATATTGACCGCATTAATTGGAGATATGGACTGGGTGTCTATATAAGAGGATACAGTAGCATGCTTTGGAATGTGGGCTGGAAAAGATGTAGCCGCCAAGAGAAATGAGGAAGGGGTTGTCGCGTTTGTGGTAACTGGTGCAAAGAGAAGATGGTGATCATGACAACGATGGTGTGTCGTCGACGATTATTGAAGATGATGATGATGAAGGTGCCATGTATCAAAAGTCCTCTTGGTTTCAGAGATCAAGCGGCATGTCCTGATTGTGATGATCGGCGGTACGAATCAAAATGGTATGTTTATGGGTGTCATGTGTCAAGTGAAAAATCATTTGGGTGTGTTGTAAAAGGACTTTGGGTGTTGTTAAAAATCCTTCGGGTGATGTGTATAAAATTCCTTCGAGTGATAAAAATACTTTGGGTGAAATCTTCGCCTCTTCGGTGTTTTCTGCAACAACTACTTCCACATTCAGCACCAGGCTCCACGCCCCAACAAAAACACTTCCATATTTACCGATAATAAATCTGATCTAAAGGACCATTCTTTAATAACCTCCCAAGATAATTTAACTTAAGGAAATTGCAACGCCTTCCCTATGTTCCTCACATTGATACCTATATAATCCATAGGTTTGGAAATCCTTGACCAAGAATCCCAATGTCACCAACCTTCTCCCTGGGCATTCCAAAGAAAAGTGGACAACAAGTTATCAATATATTTTAGAATTTCTTTGGGAACCTTGAGAACTGAAAGTATATGCATAATAATAAATTCCAAAACACAGTTGATAAGGGTGATTCGACCATCAAAGGAAAGAAACTGATTTTTCCAATTTGTGATGCAGTTAGTGACTTTTTCAACCACATCTTCAAAGTATCTGATCCAAATCCCTCTAGGAGCTAGATAAAATCCCATATAATCCATGGGAATATTCTTGTTATGAATTCCTAGGATATGTTAATTTTTTTTTATTCACATATCTGAACATGAGGGGGGAAAATATGAACATATTTTGTCCCAATTAATGGTTTAACCACTCCATTTGGAGTAGTCCTTCAGGATGTTTTCAAACCCCTAACAGAAGAGTTTCACCCATTGAGGAAGAAGACCATGTCATCAGAATAAAGGATGTGTGTAACTCCACTTAAGTGGTCCCTATAGTGGTAAGTGAGGAGTTTTTCAAGATGATTACTGGATGAAATAAGCCTACTAAGAGCATATTGCACAATAATAAAGATTTTGGGGGATAGTGGATCTCCCTATCTTAGTCCCTTAAATGATTTTAAAAAACCACATTACCTCCCCATGAATATAATGGTGAACCATGGTGGGATAAAACATCCAAAAAGAAAATAAATAACCCATCCCGATAAACCCATGCATCTCATTACTCAAAGAATAAAGTTCCACTCAAGGTGATCATATGCCTTATCCATATCCACTTTGATTATAATGTTGGAACCCACCACCTTCTTGTTAATATCTTTAACAATCTATTGTTCTATTCCTATTGATCCTTGAATGGACCTCCCTTTCATGAAACCATGTTTCTCTTTGGAAACCCAATTTTCAATATCCTTAGAGATTATTATATTGATAATGAAACCTAAACATTTATAAGTGAAATTACACATACTGATGGGTCTATATTGACTGAAGGAGGAGGGGTATTTCACTTTAGGAATAAGCACCATTGTTGATGCACATGTCACCTATGGTAAGGAGCTACTATGAAATAAATCTTGAATGGATTTAATTAGGTCAATTTTAATGATATCCTAGGATCTCACATAAAAGGAAATCAGGAGCCCATTGGGTCCCATAGAACTCTCCTGATTAAGGGATCTAACTAAGTTCCATACCTCCTTCTCCTCCATAATGGTCTCTAAGAAGTCATTGACATTATACGTTACCATATTTTGAATAAAAGATAAAATGCTCTCCATGAACACTGGATATCCATTATTCATTCATGGGTTAGGGTTTAAAATTAAGGATTAAAGTAGAAAAAACCATACCCCCAATCACATACAGATCTCTAGATGAATATTCATCCTCTAATTGAATATTAATGGTTCCTACACATCATTTTTATTTCAATAATTCATGGTATAAAGATATGTTGTGATATCCTTCCTTGAGCTAGTTGGCCCTCACTCTTTCACGCATACATCTCTCTTATTCAAGAAACATCTCATTGAACTGAATATTTTTGAGAGAAAGGGAAGGAAAAGTGTAATCATCCCAAGAAACTTCCATATTGGATTCTATTCTACCTATCTCAGTTTTGATTGCCTCCAAATTATGGTTAACAAAAAGGAATAGAGTTGGCCCAATTGGTTAGATCCTTTTTCAGTATTTAAAAATAAATATAAAAAATGATACAAATAGTACATATATTGGATTATTCTAGGATTCGTACACCACAGTGTGGTAGTCATGTAGTTTTTCCCACTAGTTAGAGAAAAGGAAACGACCTCCAACATCTTCCCTAGACTTTAGGTTGATGAGTAGTAGAGGATGATCAGATTTCACTTGAACCATATGGATAGCCTCTATATTTTGGAAGGAAGATATTTCTTTAAGGTTGGAAAGGTCACAACCCAACCTATACAAAATACATTGAGTAAATCTCTAGTTTTTCACCAAGTAAACTCATCACTTGAAAAGCCCTGATTAAGGAGGCTCTTCTGAGTTGTGAAGTTCAAGAAGGACATTTTTTCCCTCCACGTAAATAAGAAACCAACCTTCTTCTCTGAAGAATCTATAATGGTGTTGAAGTCCCCACCCACTATCCAATACAAGTCCCTCGAGTTGAAGGATTAAGGGTCTCTCTATAGTTGATCCCTTTTCCTAGTATCACACTTAAAATAAAAGAAAGAAAATGTGATACCAGTGATAGGTTTCACCAAAACATCATGCTCTGAGACTTACAAAATTTCCACCAAGATAGAGGATTTATAGAATATTCATATATGGTTATTAATGGGTTTGTAATGTATAAAATCATGCAGAACAAACTTCCTAACATTATCCCCTAGATTGGAGATACTTTGTTTTGGTTCAAGAATCACAACAAGAGAAACATTATTCTTATACAACTCATTGGAGAGGAAATCCGTTCTAACCTAGGTTCCTAGGGAATGGGAATTTCATATAATAAGCAGGGTCATTGGAATATGGGGTTCCTAGAAATAGCTCCAGTCATGGTAAGCCTTCTATATTTAGAGATGCAAAATAATAACATCTTCCTTGATCTCGACCTGGTGTATACATTGGATGAATGGTTGGAAGGAGTGGGGGGGGGGGGGGGGTGAGGCTCATCCAATAGGGGTTATTAAGAATCTGAGAAACAATTAGGGACCAAGGATAAAAGTGAAAGAATACCCTACTCATGAAATAATACACTATAACTCTTTGATATTGGAAATGGAGGGAAATATGGGGAGACATAGTGATAAGGTAGAAGAGAGAATCACATAGAACTAGATTGAACAAACTATTTTCTTTTAAATTTTGAGAATTTTGGGAGAGTTGGGGAGAAGGAAAACTTAAAGGCCATAGGATGCGGTGAATATTGTGGGAGTAAAGGTACGATCTCTATATAGGAAGTAAGTGAGGAAAATAATGCCAACTGATTCGAGACTAAGGAGAGAGGGAAGGTATTTGATGGCAGATCTAATGAAATGTAAACTAATTCAATGATTGATAAAGTCACACAATATGATGGACTAGAATCCCATTGAACCAAAGGTAGAGATACACCATTGGGTGAGGGATTTGGATGATGCAAGGGTGACTAATATGAGGAATTATTTTTGCAAGATGATAATAAATTTTCAAGGAGTTGACAAGATGAGTTGTAGTGGGTCATCAAGTGGTAAAGAATAGGTTGTATATATTATATAGAGAGTTAAACCCATAGAATAATATGAATCTGATAAGGACAATAGAGGTCCATAGAAACATAGATCCACACTGATGAGGGATCTTGAATAAGAACAGTACGATAATCCACACACAAGAACTCTCCTATAGAGTCCCCTATTTTCATAGAAAATAAATGTTTTGAAATGAGAGTGGGAGACCAAGGAGCTTGATCCACACTACCAACAGGGGGGACTCCAAACCACAATGGGATTTCATCGACCACTGGGATAGTTTAAAACTCCATCGATTGAGAGATATAGGGCTTAGAGACTAGGATTTGAAAAAAATCCTCTCATTATTCTATAATAATACAAAAGGATTTCCTTTTCAACTCAGAAATTCTAGCCAGACCTTCAATCCCCTAGGAATTCACAAAGTTATGGAAAAATCCAAGAGGAAGTTTTTCAATGATAAACTAAGCCACTAAAGTACACCTAAGAAGAATCAAATCCTCTTCAAGTGTAGAATACAAAAATAGTAGAATAGGAGAACCATTGACCGATCCATAATAGGGAGGATCTAGATAAATCACCAGAAAAAGAGAAATAATTTTCTATGATGGCGTAGAGTTGAGAAGAATGTCTTTCAAATAGGGTTAAGGAGGGATATCTAGTCCCAATGGATGAGGACCAGTCACCTGAGAGGGAGAATCTACTGGTATATAAGGTTTCAAGATAAGTGTTTGAGGCTAATTCAATGTCTCTAACACTGTAGATGTGGAAGAGCCCCCCATAATGGTAAGTGAATTTTGAAATTGTAGTTGTGCATATGACACATTCCCCATTAGAGTGTTTTTTCTATAGGTTTTGTTTTCATTCTGTTATTTTGTTTTTTTTGGTTTTGTGTTTTTTTTGAATTAAAAATGTGTGTGTATATATATTATACTTAAAAAGTTGTTTTATAGATTTTTAATGTGTTTTTTGTATTGGAAAATTTGAGCTTATTGTTGTCCTTCCTAGGATAAATACCATGATAGAGTGAAGGAGTTAATTGATTCTAAAATTGTGAGATTTTAATGATTTGTGAACAATTTTTTCCATTGATTTCATGGGAATATGGTTTTATAGTTAGGAAAATTAGTATGAGTAAAAAAGATATTTTTTGAATTAAAATTATAACATAAGTTCACTGGAATTTAGAACTTGATTCAAGGTAACTTTTACTTTGTAAAAAAATAACAATTTAAAGAGATAAATAAAAATAAATTGGTATAAGTCCATTGAAACTAGAGTAAAATGGGAAATTGGGATCCCATAATGAATATCTAATACATTAGGCAATGGATGTGTGAATAATAAATCCCATTTGATTTTATTCAATAAGTTATTTGAAAATACATGGAAAGAAAATTTGAATAAGTGCATGGTTTTTAAAAATTAATTCATTCAGGAGAGAGGAATATTTAACCTATATGAATAAGGAGGAAATTGACTTATAAAAATATCATTTTAGTTGTATTAATGAAGTGGAAATTTTAACTTTTGTTTAATGAACTTATAAAAAATTGATAAATTGAAATTCCACATATTAAACATATGATTCAACTCAGATCTATTTTGTTCACAACTAGAAACTTGAAATTATTATTGAATCAAAATGGATCTAGGGCTTAGATTCATATAATAGGCATGATAATTTAATTGATGGATAAATCTTCTATCTTCTTATTTATGTTGTGTGTACTTTAAACTAGCCAGGAAAATATTTTGAATAAAATTAATCCACCATGTTTCCTAGGAGTGCAATAGTTCAAGTGTGGGGGAGTGATTAAAGATAAAAAATTTAGTATTTTTAACTACATTTAATTGGAATCTAACCCCTAATATAATTAAAAATTGGGTAATTAATACAATTTTGATACTTTGGTGAAATTTGGAATTAAATTTTTAAATGAATCCTTATTCTAATTTTTAATATTTTTATTTAATTTTATTTTGATCATATAAATCCTACACTAAGAAATTTCATTTTCATGGTTTAAAGAAAAAATTAAAAAAGAAACAATGTTACGATTTTCCTAGGATTGTAAGGCTTTGAGAGTTTGTTAATTTTTAAAATAACTATCTAGTGTAAGGATTTAGGTCAGAGCATAAGACTTCACCCCTGAGGATAAATATTTTCCTTGGAATATAAAACTTTAAGATTTTTTCTAAAATGTGGAGCTTCCTATTGTAAGACCTTAAAGCCTTATGTTATGGAATCCATTTGTATGTCCAAGACCAAGTTCTTCATCAATTTAGGCCCTAAACTAAACAACCTATCTTCACTCCAATCAGCTTGAAAACAAACCATAATATCACTTTATTTCCACTATAGATATTAATCACTAAAAATATTCTCCATTGATTATTATCAAAGGAAGATAAAGATTGATTGTGAGAAAAATTTTTGAGATGAGAAGATTTAGGAAGATTCTTGACTGAAAGATAATAACCCTCAAAGCTGTCTACATGGAAAACATCCATGAAAGAAAGATCTTGCTGTTTGACATTGAAACCCATAGAGGAGGAAGATTAAGTGGTTGCCTATAAATATTTTCCCTTCCTCTTAGTATATAGGATTTATCTCTATTGAATATAATTAGGGTTTATTATAATTTCTTAAATTCATGTAAATTTCAATATGTTGATGTTCATTTATTTTGTTTAACTCTCTCCCCTATCTTCATTCTTCTACCCCTATGATATTAGAGTGATCTCTAAAGATTCCATTTATGGTGGAAGCCTAACTCGAGGGTCACCTGCTGTATGAAAACTGTTGAACTAGAGTTCAAACACCCAATTTTATTTCTTCTACATTGTTTTAAGGATATCAGGATAGTGAGAGTTTGAAGTGATGATTGTACCTAATATCTCTTGCCTTCCTTTTTCAATTTGTCACCCTGGAATATCATTTCCTCTACCACTATTCAAATTATTTATGTACGATGGGATTAGTTATCATAATGGAGGATGGAATCATGATTATGACCCATTTTAGAGAGTGATTATTTGATCACTTTGGGGACTCTCCTTGATTGTGATGATCATTCAAACATTTAAAGTATTGGGGTTATGTGTATCTGATCGAAGAACATAGATAATTGAATTGGGATTAAAAGATATGGGATAATAAAGAATAATTATGGTTGAATCTAGGGGTGTCTCAATTTTATTTCATTGTATTCTGTATTATCATTTTCTATATCTATTGCATGAAATAAACATAAAAAACAACCAATCTCATTTCTCTCATGATTTTAAGATTAATAAAATAATAAAAATATACATAAGTGATTAGGATTAGGGAATAACTGACCCATGAATCCTTGAGAATGACCCTGGTTAGTCTCACAAGAATGCATTATAGGTTTTTAAATTTTGTATGTGAGGCCTATAATAGCCTCTCACATAAGTATATAAGGTTGAGAAGTGTTATCAAAGCGAATCATGTTGAGTATATAAATGTCAATTTTATTGAAAAAAATTTCTCTAATTATAACTCATGTGTATTGAATACTATGTGTGCATCACACATTTTTGATGATACACACAAACTAAAAAATAATAGAGAATTTATTAAAGGAGAAGAAAATTCATGTGTTGGAAATGGTGAAAGAGTTTTTTCATTGAAAGTTTATACTTATGATCTATGTCTACTAATTGTATTACTTTTATAATTAGAAAACTTTTATTACGTTATTTCCATGAATAAAAATTTAATTTCTGTATCTTGTCAGGACAAGAAGATATTTTCATTAATTTTTTAGAAAAACATTTGTTATATATATCTAAATAAAATGTTTTATGTAATTGGGAATATAATGAATATATTTTATATTATATATATTTATAATGAAAAGGCCTATATATTATCCTGGTCTTTTACTTTTTAGTTTTGGGGTGTTTGAGGTTGAGTTTGAGGTAAATAAAAAATTAGAATTTTAGTTTATTTTTGAATTTATAGTTATTAGAATAAATTGAGATAAAGACAAAGGCATCATGCTGTAATGGCCCAGACCTCTCCGGACCATTCCTTTGTCAAAAAGAGGGTCACAAAGTGTTCTGGAGGGTAAAATGGACTTTTCCCACACTTTTCAGAATTTTGAAACTACAAGCCGTGTATTGTGAGTACACGCCGTGTACCCCCTTTCCGGGTATACCCCATGTTGAAGACCGTGTCCTTACCATGTGAAATAATTGGGTACACGCCGTGTACCCCAAACTACATGCCGTGTAGTCCCTACCCGCGTACGCGTTACCCTCAAACCGTGTGTTGACCAGTCAATGGCCGCGTGACATGTTGGAGCCGTGTCCATGCCGTGTGAAATAAATGAGTACACTCTATGTAGCCAATACTACATGCCGTGTAGTCCCTCCCCGCGTACACGTTACCCTCAAACCGCGTGTTGACCAGTCAACGGCCGCGTACTGCATTGAAGGCCGTGTTGGAAGCCGTGTGGTGGCCGCATGAAATGGACAAGTACACACCATGTACCATAAAGTACACGCCATGTACTTTTTTTTTCACACCAATAAAAGGAGGGGTCCCCTCCTCCTTTTCAAGACACCCCTCTCCTCCCCTTTCTTCGGAGCAGAGCTCTCCCAAGAGACTCAAAGGCTCCTTTTTCTTCCATAACTTCTTCGTCCGAACTCCGATTTACGATCCGTCAGCGGCCACGAGATCATAACGACGAGGCAGAACTTCTGAGCTTGGATCCGTTGTCTTTCCTTTGACCTTTCTTTCCCAGATTCCACCCAAGGAGGTTTTTCCAAGTTTTTCCAAAAGCGACGGACGCCGATGGACGTTTCCTAAAGTTGATACGGGGGTGCGTTGTGATCAGATCCTATTGAGGTAGGGATTTTACCTTCGTCTCTCTAAACTGTGCATCATGCGGGGTGGGTTTCCTCTTGTTTACGTGAAACAATTTTGAACCGGTTTAATGAAGATAATAAATGGCTTATATAACGGGGATGGAAAGTTGTGAATGCAGTTACTTTTTTTATATCCTCTCATATTATGTTGTGAATTGAATAGGCTTATGCCTACTGAAAATCACGGTCGTTGGGGGCCTTTTCTTGCGCAATTAAATGTTGCCCTGTCTTTCTAGACCATTTTCGTGAATGGAACTTTGTTGAATTTGGAATTTGGATAATCACGTAAAGTTGGATGATTTAAAATCTGGAACCCTTGTGTGATCACCCGAGTTGAAAAAAATAAAATAATGAACATGTGGGTGTTGGGTTGGATACATGGCATGTGATGGGGGTTTTTTGTGGGTTGTTGTGGATTGGGTGAGCAACGGGGCTGCGGTTGGCTTGGTTGTGGGTTGGTGTGAATACTATGTTGGTGATGGGAAGCGGGGCTGCGATAAATGGTATTAAAGGGGTGATGATATACGGTGTGGTTGCGGTTATGGTGGTTGGCAGCGGGGCTGCAGGGTTGGGTTTAATGTGAACGAACTATGGGTTATAAATAATAAATAAAAAAGTAGAAGAGTTAATAAATGGTGGGGAATGGTAATGGAATGGGAATGTTAATCAATGGGTTGGTTGGTTATTAAGAAGGGACTTATTGTGCTGCTTGTGTTTTCCTAACTTGATTTGTGGATGGCAGGGATATGTTTTACGAATGATCATTGTGGTTAGTTGTGGATGGTTTCCCAGTAGTTAAGGAACTAATAACTGATTCTGTTGAAACATGAAAACCTAAATGGGGTTGGGGTTGTTTATTGTATGCATGCTTCATAGTAGTAGTGCCGAGGCATGTGCTTAGTTTTCTGTTAGAATCCATAGGTTAGGCTGAGTGTTTGGTATGTATATATATATTTGTATATTTGTGTTTTATCGCACCCCACCCATGTTGAGAACTTAGTGCCGAACACTCCCATTTCATGGGAGAGGGTGTTTTCCCCTTAGTTACTAGCTCCTTCCCGCTCCTTCTTCCCTAGGCTATGATGGCTTGAGGCGACCTTACACCAAAGACTCTTCGTGTAGGTTTCGATTGGGGTGGTTTAGCCCAAGACTCTTCGGGAAGGTTTTACTATTTCCCAAGAACCTTCAGGATGAGGCCCAGGTGTGTGCGGGCGGGATACATGGTTGTGAGGCCCAGGTGTGTGTGTGGGGGGGATACATGGTTGTGAGGCCCAGGTGTGTGCGGGCGAGATACGTGGTTGTGTGACCCAGGTGCGTGCGGGCAGGATACGTGGTTGTGAGGCCCAGGTGTGTGCGTGTGGGATACTTGGTTGTGAGGCCTAGGTGTGTGCGGGCAGGATACGTGGTTGTGAGGCCTAGGTGTGTGCGTGCGGGAAGAGTGTGGTAGCGTCAGGACGTTTGTCGTTTGGAAGAACGACTAGCTAGTGGGGGAAAATGGTAGAGGGTACCCAATACTCTTGTTCTTATATACTACTACCTGTTGTGATTATGTTTTGGTGAGTGTGGATGGTGAGGTTGGGTGGATAGAATTACTTTCTAGGTTTCTTCTGTTGTTCTCACGGGACATTAGGATGTCTCCCCACTTGTGCACGTGAGCTTTAGGTTTCCCTTCTGAGTATACTTTTATGATCACCCTACGTTTACATTCAGGTTTCCAGGAGAACTACCATGGCCGTTCAGGACCCTACTAGTTGGGATAGTTGGAGTTTCTGCAGTTTGCTGTACTTGTTTCTTTTGGTATTGTACTTTTGATCTTTCTTGTACTTATACCTTGTTTCAGAACTATTTAAACATGCATGTGGGATTGGTTTGGGTTTATTTCTATACACTTGTTCTTTTCCTTTTTGGTGGTTGACTTGTCCTATTTCCAAATCTTAAATAATAAAAAGGGTAATTCCTCCCATATTTTTGAAAACTCATACCCTTGGTGCTAGTCGCCACCTAGGGGCCTACTGGAGGCGGGACTCAGGGGTCATTATCTCCCTTTCACCATTTCCAGCTCAGGAGGGGAATCTTTGGTGGAAGGGGGTCGTGACAGAATGGTATCAGAGCTGATGGTTGAGAGATAGGATGGATTCTGGAGTTAGGCATAGTGAGGATTGCATGGGATGGTAGGGAAACAGTGTTGGTTAATCTTGGTTCATGACATAGTCCAGGGAAGACCGTCTAGGACCTGGGATTTTAGGGCCCCCCGTGATCCGATACAAGGACTCTGAGCCTGCCTAATGGCTAAGTAAGACTACATTGATTGCAGGGTAGAGAACCTAGGGAAGGTACATGCATCATCATGATTGTGGTTTACTTGATTTGGGCGTTCTGGGAAAGAAATTGAATAAAATGATAAAATGAAACCCTGCAAAATTTCCTTACTACTTGGGCTTAGGCGACCTTTGTCTACCGTATAGTTATGTCACCTGGACGTCATCCCTGGGTGACTCAGATGGTTGAGGTCCAGCAGATCCAGGTAGTCGATCAGTTGAGGATTGACCGAGAGGAGGAAGATAGCCAGTGGATGAAGACTCTCTGTTCTTTCCAGCGGTAGAACCTCAAGAAGTACGAGGGTAGTACTTCGTATACGGAGACAGAGGGGTGGATTGAGGAGCTAGGGATCTCTTTTACCTTGATCCATGCTCCTAAGGAGTACTGGGTTCCCCTAGAAGTCATTCAACTGAGAGGTACGGTGTGCCAGTGGTGGACGCTCTACCTCGGAGAGAGGATAGAGGCAGAGGTTCCGTGGGATGACTTTGAGAAGGAATTCCGAGAGGAATTCCTTTCTTCTATGATCAAGGTGGAGAAGTGGAAGGAGTTACTCTCCCTTCAGTAGGGGAGTATGTTAGTATGAGAGTTGGGGATCAAGTTCAAGGATCTCCTGTGCTTTTCTCCGGATCTCTTTCCAGATGAGGAGTCTCGAGCGAGACGTTTGGAGGAAGCGCTTCATCCTTCGCTCCAGTATGATGTCACCCCCTTCACCCTTACGATGTAATTGGAGGTACAAAAGAAGGAAGAGGTTGTAGAGAGGATGCACTCACTGGGAGGTGCACCATGAGAGGGGATCCAGCCAGGTTCGTCGAAGGGGAAGGCAGTCAACAGCAGGTCTCCTGCAACGGGACCTTCCAGGTTCAGGCCAGTGGGGAGCAGGCCCCAGCAGTTCCAGTTCAGATCTTGGGGTCCTCATCCCTTTTTCACGAGCCCAGGACCGAAGTGTTTTTCTTGTGGAGTTTTTGGGCACGTTCAGAGTCAGTTCCCAACCCGAGCTCAGTACGGTGGAGGTGGGTAGGTTCAACTCCCACCTCAGTAGCACCAGTTGCCGGCGATGCCCTTCCAGCAGCAGCAGGACCATGATCCTCCGAGGGCAGACTTTGCGGGAGGAGGCCAACCTCAGGGACCTCGACCAGGGCGTGGTCATGGAGGTGGATGACATCATATAGGCAGAGGATCTAGGCGTGGACAGTTGCACGCATCAGATTTGGCAGCCCCAGTAGGACCAGATGTGGTATGAGGTATGATTTTTTTGTTCAGCACTCTCGTTTCTACTTTGTTTGATTCAGGAGCTTCGCACTCCTTTGTTGCACCTGGTCTAGCCCATGCTTTGGGACTAGATGTAGAGAGACTTTCCATACCACTGGTGCTGAGTACACTAGTTGGAGGCCAAACTAGAGTATCTTGTGTTTTCCGGGGATGTGGGATGACGTTGGGACCACATCGATCTAGTGGGGATCTTCTTCTGTTACAGATGCAGCCATACAATGTCATCCTAGGCATTAACTAGTTGTTTTCTATTAGTTCCATTATCGACTGCTTCTGGAGAAGAGTCATTTTCTATAACGTGGATGGGCATCGTGTAACTTTTGTTGGTGAGAGGAGCTATCAGGTTGGAAGCCGGCGTGTGGAACCTCTCCTTTCTTTGTTAGGTGGGTTATCAGTGGTTCCAGCTAATACAGAGATGATGGACATAATGGAGGTTGTTAGGGAGTTCCTCGATGTTTTTCCTGAGGAGGGTGTGACTCTACCCCCCCGACGTGATGTTGAGTTCAGGATAGAATTACAGCCTGGTGCCCGTTCGATTTTGATGGCCCCTTATCGGATGGCACCTTTGGAGTTGCGGGAGTTGCAGATTTAGATTGATGATCTGATGGAGAGGGGTTTTGTTCGACCCATCATGTCGCCATGGGTTGATCCAGTTTTTTTCGTGAAGAAGGCAGATGGTGGTCTCAGGCTATGCATAGACTACCAAAGGTTGAACCAGGTAACAGTCAAGAACCGTTACACCCTTCCAAGGATAGATGATCTCTTCGACCAGCTGAGGGGACCAGGTTGGTTTTTTAAGATTGATCTACAATCAGGATATCATCAGCTGAGGGTAAAAGACAGTGACATCTCAAAGATGGATTTCAGGTGCAGGTATGGGAACTTTGAGTTTGTAGTGATGCCGTTTGGAGTTACGAATGCACCAGATGTGTTCATGGGACTTATGAACTTTTTCTTCTGAGAGTTTCTAGACCGGTTCATCATTGTGTTTATCGATGACATCCTCATCTACTCAAGATCAGAGGAGGAGCATGTTGAGCATCTCAGAGATTTTTTGGAAGTCCTATGACACCACCAGCTTTATGGGAAATTTTCAAAGTGTAAGTTCTTGACCCAAGAATTACACTTCCTTGGGCACGTGGTGTCTCAGAATGGAGTTTCAGTGGACCCATCGAAAGTGGAGGCAATTTTTTCTTGGGCAGAACCCAAGAGCGTAGAAGAAGTTCATAGTTTCCTGGGGTTATCAAGTTACTATCGGAGGTTATTTTTGGACTTCTCTCGAGTTGCTGCTCCATTAAAAACTTTGATTAGGAAGAACCAAGTCTTCCTATGGAGAGAGAAGTTCCAGAAAGCTTTCGACTACCTGAAGGAGAAGTTGTTCAGTTCTCCCGTACTCTATTTTCCAGAGGAAGGGTTGTTGTATGAGGTGTTTTGTGATGCTTCTGGCCTTGGTTTGGGGTGCGTACTGATGCAGAAGAAGGGTGTGACCTGTTATGGGTCTAGGAAGTTGCGCCCTCACGAGCATAACTATGCCACCCATGACCTGGAGCTTGCAGCAGTAGTGTTCGCACTGAAGTTGTGGCGACATTACCTCTTTGGGGAGCGCTTAGTAGTCTTCTTAGATCACAAGAGCCTGTGTTATATCTTCTCTCAGCGTGACCTGAACTTATGGCAGCAGAGATGGGTCGAGTTCCTCCAAGAATATGACTTCATGATATCTTACACTAAAGGTAGGGGAAACTTTGTGGCTGATTCCCTGATCAGGAAGTCGCATAAGGAAGTGGTTCGGGAATCCACTGATGCTTGGAAAGCAATGGGAGAGTTGGCTGCCTTGCACTTGGATGCAAGGGTAGAGGGTGTTAAAGGCTGTTTGTTTCAGATAATGGTGTAGTCGTCCTTGTCGCAGTAGGTGGAAGAGTCTCAGTGGGGGGGCTCCGAGGCGGAAGTAATGTGGGATCGTGTTGATCAGGGAAACACTCCAGAGGGATGGTCAGAGGACAGCCGACATCGGATGCTTTTCCATGGAAGGTTGTTTGTTCCGGAGGCGATGCATGATGGAGTTCTCCGTGAGTTCCATAGCTCAGCCTTGGAGGTACATCTGGGAGTTTCAAAAATGTACCAAGGCCCAAGGGAATAGTTTTGGTGGCCTGGGGTGAAACGGGAAGTGGAAAAGTTTGTGGCTAAGTGCCTTGTGTGTCAGCAGGTAAAGGCTGAACACCGTGTTCCCAGTGGTTTGTTGCATCCTTTAGATGTCCCCGAGTGGAAGTGGGATGACATCTCGATGGAATTCATCACAGGACTACCCAGAGCTCAGGGTTGTTATGATGCTATCTGGGTGGTGGTGGATCGTCTGAAAAAATCAGCTCACTTCTTAGCAATTAAAGAGTCGGGCCTGGTGAGTACCTTAGCACAGAGGTACGTAGACGATGTGGTGCGTTTTCATGGAGTTCCAAAGACTATCATCTCAGACCGGGATAATCAGTTTACCTCATGAGTCTGGAGGGGGTTAAAACATGCTTTTGGCACCTAGCTACGCCTTAGCACTGCTTTCCACCCCCAGACCGACAGGCAAACAGAGCGGACTATCCAGACGTTGGAGGGTATGCTGCGAGCATGCGTTCTGGATTTCAGAGGATCATGGGTACAACACTTTCCTTTAGCAGAGTTTGCCTACAAAAACAGCTTCCACTCTACTATTGGCATGGAACCATTTGAGGCTTTGTATGGAAGACCATGTCATTCACCCATTTGCTGGGAAGAGGTTGGTGAGACAGGTGCTCTTGGGCCAGAGGTAGTGCAGAGCACCACAGAGAAAGTACAGCTTGTACGTGAGAGGATGAAAGCGGCTCAGGACCGACAGAAGTCTTATGCTGATCGTCAGAGGAGGCCCTTGGAGTTCTAGGTGGGATATCATGTGTTCTTGAAGGTTTCCCCTCGACGGGGGAAGAGGAGGTTTTTGAAAGGGAGCAAGATCTCACCTAGGTTCATCAGACCTTTTGAGGTGCTGAGGCGAGTCGGCGAGGTGGCATATCAGCTGGCCCTGCCACCTTAGTTGGAGAATTTTCTTGACATCTTCTACGTCTCCCAGCTTCGTCGGTACTTACACAACGACTCTCACATTATCTACTTGGGAGAGTTAGATATGGGAGATGACGTGACCTTCGAGGAACGACCAGTCAGAATCGAATAACGTAAAGAGAAGGTGCTCCGTGGACAAACCATTCCCTTGGTTCGTGTATTGTGGAGGCATGGCGGGCTTGAGGAGAGCACTTGGGAGTGGGAGACCCAGATGCATGCTCAGTACCCAGAGTTTTTTTGACTTGTGTTTTTCCTTGTTCTTCTGATCTTTGTTTTTGTACTCTGTACCTTTGATATATGGAATGCTTGGATTGTCGGTTATGAGACCTTTTGTTTCTTTGTTCTCTGGGAGTGTGTAAGATGTCCGGGTGTGTGGGGAAGGGAAAGACTTGATCCTTAATCGAGACACATTAATGAGGATGTGATTGAACCCATGCAGGCGAGTCAGTGCCGCCTAAAGTGGATAATATCTCGATATAGGAAAAGGAATTTTCTGCAAACCACTTGTTCGGGCAGTGTGTGGGTTGTGCGGTGTTGGGGGCAGTGTGAGTTGGAAAAAAACCTAAAGTATGGAAGTGGAAAGACTCGATTCTTAATCAAGATTCATTAATGAGGATGCGATTAAACCCGTGCAGGCGAGTCAGTGCCGCCTAAAGCGGATAATATCTCGACATAGGAGAAGTAATTCCTAACACCTATAATTAGGGTTGATGGTTGGGTTCCTGTTATAATGAGGGCCCTAAGAGGTATCTTTTTGGGTTCCCCTGGGTTGGATTTTTAATTCTCGGGGACGAGAATGTTTGAAGAGGTATCTGATGTAATGGACCGGACCTCTCTGACCCATTCCTTTGTCAAAAAGAGGGTCATGAAGTGTTCTAGAGGGTAAAATGGACTTTTCCCACACTTTTCAGAATTTTGAAACTACAGGCCGTGTAGTGTGAGTACACGCCGTGTTCCCCCTCGCCGGTTATACCCCATGTTGAAGGCTGTGTCCTTACCGTGTGAAATAATTGGGTACACACTGTGTACCTCAAACTACACACCATGTAGTCCCTCCCCGCGTACGCGTTACCCTCAAACCATGTGTTAACCAGTCAACGGCCGTGTTCCATGTTGGAGCCGTGTCCTTGCCATGTGAAATAAATGAGTACACACCGTGTAGCCAATACTACACTCTGTGTAGTCCCTCCCCGCGTACGCATTACCCTCAAACCATGTGTTGACCAGTCAACGGCCGCATACCGCGTTGAAGGCCGTGTTGGAAGCCACGTGGTGGCCGCGTGAAATGGCCAAGTATATGCCATGTACCATAAAGTACACGCCGTGTACTTTTTTTCTTCATGACTATAAAAGGAGGGGTACCCTCCTATTTTTCAACACACCCCTCTCCTCCCCTTTCTTCTAAGCAGAGCTCTCCCAAGAGACTCGAAGGCTCCTTTTTCTTCCATAACTTCTTCATCCGAACTCCAATTTACGATCTGTTAGCGGCCACGGGATCGTAACGACGAGGAAAAACATCTGAGCTTGGATCCTTTGTCTTTTTCTCGACCTTTCCTTCCCATATTCCACCCAAGGAGGTTTTTCCAGGTTTTTCTAGAAGCTACATATGTCGACAGACGTTTCCTAAAGTTGATATGGGGGAGCGTTGTTATAAGAACCTGTTGAGGTAGGGATTTTACCTTCATCTCTCTAAACTATGAATCACGCGGGGTGGGTTTACTCTTGTTTACGTGAAACAATTTTGAACCGGTTTAATGAAGATAATAACTGGCTTATATAATAGGGATGGGAAGTTGTGAATGCAGTTACTTTTTTTATATCCTCTCATATTATGTTGTGAATTGAATAGGCTTATGCCTAATGAAAATCACGGTCATTGGGGGCCTTTTCTTGTGAAATTAAATGTTACCCTGTCTTTCTAGACCATTTTCATGAATGATACTTTGTTGAATGTGGAATTTGGATAATCACGTAAAGTTTTCTGATTTAAAATCTGGAACCCTTATGTGATCACCCCAGTTGAACAAAATGAAATAATGAACATGTGGGTGTTGGGTTGGATGCGTGGCATGTGATGGGGGTGTTTTTTGGGTTTTTGTGGATCAGGTGAGCAGTGGGGATGCAGTTGTCTTGGTTGTGGGTTAGTGTGAATACGAATTTGGTGATGGGAAGTGGGGCTGCTATAAATGGTATTAAAGGGGTGATGATGTACGGTGTGGTTGTGGTTATAGTGGTTGGCAGTGGGGCTGCGGGGTTGGGTTGAATGCGAACGAACTATGGGTTGTAAATAATAAATAAAAAAGTGGAAGAGTTAATAAATGGTGGGGAATGGTAATGGAACAGGAATGTTAATCAATGGGTTGGTTGGTTATTAAGGAGGGACTTGTTGTGCTGCTTGTGTTTTCCTAACTTGATTTGTGGATGGCAGAGATATGTTTTACACTTGTTCTTTTCCTTTTTGGTGGTTGACTTATCCTATTTCCCAATCTTAAATAATAAAAAGGGTAATGCCTCCCATATTTGTGAAAACTCATACCCTTGGTTCCAGTCGCCACCCCGGGGCCTACTGGAGGCGGGACTCGGGGGTCATTATCTCCCTTTCACCACTGCCAGCTCAGGAGGGGCATATTTTGTGGGAGGGGGTCGTGACACATGCTATGATTGTTTGGATAAAGGAGGAGAGTTTTTATGGTCTTTTGTTTCATACCCTAAAGATTTATGTTGTGGAATGAGGTGTTGTATTGTGATGTGGGGATCAAACTGTAAAATTTTGATGTTCCTATGGTTTAGTGTGGGTAGTGAGTTACACCATTATCAATTAAGTTGTGGTGTGAAGTATTATGATATAGTGTGCATGACTTGGACATGATTTTTTAGTTTCATTCTGGTTATGTTCCTTTTCATTGAGGTGATAGTGGTTGTGCCATGGTTTTTTCTTGAGGGTATTAGGTTTGAGTGAGGAAGGGTAAGGTTTTCATTGTGATTCCAAGGTGTTCAAGTGTTTCAGTATGGTGGTCTATTTTAAACCATGATATTACTTGTTTATATCAGTTTTTAATAGTTTTTATTCTTTAAGATTTGGGGATATTGCATCATGATTCTTCGATCGAAGCCCTATTTATCTGTGATGACCCCCATTATGATGTGATTTTGTGATCATATTTTTTTAATATAAATTTGAGTATCTACTCAAATTATCTCAAATCCCTATAACCTTATTATATTCTTTGTTTTCACATCTACATTCCTTGTTTATCCTTGTTTCAACTTTCATGGCTATTTATCTTTGGATTTGTGTGTTCAAAATCTCATGATCCAAGGTGCGATTTTATCCTTCTTTTATTTTTTTATTTTGTTTATTATCTTATTAGAGTATTTGGAATATCATAGTGGCTTAATTTGGTGGTGATTTTACTTTATGTTTGATGTTGGGTGATGTGTTATGGGTTTTTAAATATTTCTCATGGTATTGGTTGGAAACTATTCATTGGTTTCCTCTTCCTTCTTTGAATTTGGTTGTAAAAGATTAATTTGAGGTAGGGTTTTTTATTATTATCCTATTTATTTACTATATAGTTGTGTAATTACCATGAGTTAGTTGTATTTGGGTAGTATTTTGGAATTAGCTAAAGATATATAATAAAACATACTAAAATAAATTGGTGGGTTTAGTGTAATCGAGCACATTTTACTTATTTTACATTGTTATTTCCAATTTCTTATTATTATACTGGTTAAAGTACGAATTGAATACTATTGTTTTTTAATTATATTTATGTGTTGATGCATATTGATATTCTTTAAATAAATTAAATATGGTAGTGGAAATGAAGAATAAAAATATGGAATTTATTTTTTCTTGAATTTTTGTGCCTCTTATAATGGTAAATGGTAGATGAGAAAATAGAATTTTTTGTTTTGGATATGACATGATTTCGGTTATGTTGTTTCTTTGATGTTGTGAGGGTGTTTTCATGTTGTAATGTTGTTATGTTTTTCATGAAAGTGGTGGTGGTTTTATGGAATATGGTGTTATATGGTGAAGAGGATGAGGCATTTGTGTAGTTGATGTTGTTATAGGGATGTGGTTATGTGGTTTAGTTACCTAGAATATGGAATGTTGTTTCATAAATGAAAATAAAGTTGGTAACTTTATATGTTTATTCATATAATGGTTTAGAAATAATAAATGGAATTGTGGGTAGTTATAAAGGGTAAATAAAAATGTAATGGAAAAAGTGGAAGTGGTTATATGAAATTATAGTGTTTGGAATTAAATATTTCATAATAATGTAATGTGTCTAGTAATTTATAAATGTGTAATTATTAATAAATTACGGAATGGGAAGCTGTGGGGTTTTTTGTGTGTGGTTTATTTGTGGTAATGGTGGGGTTGGTATGTGTTGTGGTTAAAGGTGGAAGCAGTCAATGATGCGGGACGATGACAATGAAGTGATTATTCTAGGTCATGGTAATAATGGTGTCACATATGTGAGTTGACCCATAGGATGGTTTGGTGGGATATTCTATATCCATTATTTTTTTATTATTTCTCATGAACCATCGCCTGAGTCAGGTAACCTCACTGATGTTCGAATGTGGTCTTGGGTTCGGGGTGCTTTCCTATAACATCTATAATGGAGGGAAAAGGGATGGCGAGCTATTCCCCCTTCCTCGCTCTCTCTTACATACATAGTATAGGCTATGGTGGCTATATGTTATTCTATGATACATGGTTATTTGATGATAATGAGTTTGTGATGTAGTTTCATGGTGGAGGCATACATGGAAGGAGGAGGGCACATAGTTGATGTCCTTCATGATTATTCACTCTACTATGAGGAGGTTCTGTTATGTGGTAGTGATGTGGATGTGGTATGTTGTATGTGGTGTTGGTATATAGTATTTGGTTATATTTATGTAGTTTTTGTTATGATATGGTATGAGGACAAGGTTATGTGGATATGGATGGGAGATTCGGGACAAAAGTTGTCGGGGGTGTGAGGGTGGATAGTTTAGTGAAGAAGTGGTTTCAAGGTGCCTTCTTGATATATTATCTTATTTATTATATTATTATCCTGTATGTGGATTTTTCGAGGGGTCCTTAGTGAGGTTGGTACTTATTTTACTTGGTTTCAATAACAGGTAAGTTCTTCTATTCATTCACTAGGCTTTAGTATGCTTCTTCATCATTTACATGAGAGTGTTTGGTGAGGATCCTATTGAGTATACTTTTATGATAACCCCCCCACACACAAACACACACACACACTCACTCACCCACTCACACACATTCACTCACACATACATATTCCATTTTCATAGATATTTAGATGGAGTGAGTGGTCGAGATAGACATTACTAGCTTGTTTTGATCATTTCAATTAGCAGGTGTTCACAGAGTTACTGATTTAGGAGTTTCATTATGGATATTTATTTTAGAGACATATTTTATATATGGAATTCACAAGAATTATGGGATTGTGTTTTTTATATTTATTTTATGGATTTTATTAGTGATTTTTATATTATATTTCTGGAATTTATGAGGATAATGTTGCCTAAATTTATTTTTTATACCCTTCGTGTTAGTTTACAACCTATTCCCAATTGGAGGTGGGATTTGAGTGTCAAAATAATCTTCACTACCAGCCTTCGAGGTGTTCTAGTAGGGTTGGGTTATGATAGAGTGGAATACATCCTTGTGTGATTCATGTGGGAGAGATATAATAGGATGCCCCGATTGACCATCAAATGGTTGACCAAGAAACTAATGATTCTTGGAAAAAAGCACTAATTGAGTTTAAATGCAAGAACGTACTATAGTATAATGGGATAATCCTTAATAAGAAGATATATTATTGGTTAGTGTATCTTGAGATAACTTTCACTTTGATCTATGTATGCATTGGTATAGGAAAATGTGTTCCACACACTTTACCATATAAGCCATGATATAATACTCACTTATATAGAACAAATCTGGTATGGACATAAAAGTATCATTTACTAGTAATAGGACATGTTTTTCATTAACTGATGATGAAAAGGGGTAATAAACCATAGAAACCATTTTAGGGTCTTCTTGGAACCTTTTAACCTTGAAAAACATTTGTTACAAGGTAAACTAATAGCTAGGGGTGTATTTGGTTTCACAAACTTCGATTTGACTACTCATGGATCCAAAATAGAATTACAAATCAAAAGTTACAAGAATTTTAAGCTGTGATTAATTTTATAAAAACAGAAAAGGAAATATCAACCCAATGAATCATTCGTGAAACAAAAATTCCTTTGTGACCATGTAGTGCCTTCATAACTAGAAATCATTTACAACAGGGTGATGGGATTTCTTCATGTCCATATGATTCCTTATCATACAACATTCATTTTTTATCATGTATAATGTTCATGGGTAATCATAATTTGTGATATCATAGTACATTCATATAGAAACATAATTTTCAATCATATATAAAATTCATGATCATTTATCATTTACAGTGAATTGATGAAATTCCTTCACAACCACATACATTATTCATGGCCATGAATATTCTAGGTGGTTGTATAACTCTTATGAAGCCATGTATCACAGAAAAGGCAGTTAAAAATGTTTCCTATAAATACCTAATAATAACTTTGATAAAGGGGACTTTTTTTAGATGATAGATTTGAGGATGACTCTCAAGTAGCACAAAATTAGAGGGATCCCTTATTTATAGTAATTCCCTCCCCCATGAAGACCCCTAAACGAAGGACTCCCAAAAATCACACTCTATGAAGCACTCCCACAAAGGATTCTTTGTGGAGGACTGCCATAAATACAACACTGTGAAGAAATCCTATGAAGGATCCTATACAAAGGACTCCCACAAATCCTACTTCATGAATGAGTCCTAAAAAACCTTCACTGCAGAAAGCCATTCACATCCCCTTCACGAACTAAGTAGCGCTAAAAAATATGCCCCTGTGTGATCCATACAAGTTCATATATGAATCATCATATATGAAAATTTAGGTTCTTAATGTGTATATAATACTCTTTCTAATGTTTCTACGATACAAAATATTTTGTCCACTACTGACCACTTCATGAAGGAACTATATTATTGGAAACTAGGACTCCTTTACACCCTTTCCCTCACTCAAGTCACTTACCTAGGATGAATCAAACCAAATGAACTTATTGGATTTCTTTTTATATGGTCAAAGATCTAAGATGCTCATTATATTAGGGCCTCCTACAAGGTGTAATCCCCTACCATGTTATCATTTATGATCACATCCCAGTGGCCCCATCAATGAATCATAAATACTATGGGTCTCCTTAGTAGGTTAAAGTACCAACTATATCTTCTCATGTCTTGTTACTAATAGACATAATGAATCAGATATGGCTTCTCATGTTTAATCCCCACTAAATCCCTTATTTTTATACCTTTCATGACATAAGCATCCATACTGTAAGATGTTAAACTACATAGACTGATCCTACTAAATGAACTTAAACTGTACAACTTAAACTACATGGTTTTGATTCATGTTCTAGTAGGATACACAAGAAACCTCTTTGAGATTCAATCCTATCACCCTAACACCTTATCATCCCATATCTCCTTCTAGACACTGTACCCCAAACCTAGTCCCTATTAGACATTAAATCGTGAAAGTACCCACTAGAATATAAACTATGTGCACTCTATGGCTGGGATTTAAACCTATAGACTGCCCTATTTGATGATCATAGTGGATTTAATCTTTTATTTTGTAATGATGATAATATTACCTCATGACCATGTATGTGGAATATCTAGCTACCTCTCATGTGACAAGCATAAAAAACCCATCCTCTCCCCTATGTGATGAGCTTAAGATGTATCATGTGACCAGGATAATATAAACCACATGATGAAAATGGGATTATCCAAACCTTCCTCAGGTAATGAGTTTAAGGTGATGATGAAAAACCACTCCCATGTGATGATTCTAAGGTCCCCTACGTGACGAGCATATGATATCTCTAGTGGAAAGACATGGATGCCTATGGTGAGGAGCCAAGGATTCCTCCCGTAATAACCCAAAGATAAACCATCATCTATAATGTAATTTTCATACGATGTCATCATGGTTTGAAATGAGGAATATTCATGGGACTCCTACTGGGTGTAAGCCCCATCATCTCTAGTCTTACTACCTCATCTAGTTACCAACACAAAGAATGTTGATAAACATATCTTGGGATTCCTACTAGGTGTACACCCCAACATTTTATAGTCTTTATTCCTCTTTTATTTAATAATAAATAATAGGTCAAAATATATATTTGGGACTCCTACTAGGTGTAAGCTCTAACTATATATTCTTATGTCTAGTTACTAAGAGAGATAATGAACCATAAAGGGACATTCATGCATAATTCCCACACCATCCATTACTAGGTACCTCTCTTAGAATTGGTGTTCTAGAAACAATTGTTTTTTTACTTTGGAATACATTTATACTTTAAGTTTTTAATATTAATAAATCATATTATTACATATTGTTCATTATAATATATGAATTTAATCAAATAATTTCCAAGAGTATTTATCACATTGATAAGGTTATAACAATTCCCCACTATGATGAGATCCTTAAAATGACAAGATGATATTATTAAATATAGTTCTATAGTTGTATACTATACTATTATGGGTCACATAGAATATTTACTATCAGGTTTGAGTACTTGTAAGAAGATGATACTTCTTCTCATGGAGTTCACACTTGGTAATCTTCAAGAAGAGAGATTATGAGAACATACCCGCCTATAGGAATTATGCATATTTATTTGTCATAATATATTCCTATCTATGAGTGTTTTTAATGGTTATTAGAATTTATGATTATTATTAATGATTTTCATGACTCATATACTTTGATGTACTAACCAAAACTATGATACCATATGTTCATGAGAAGTAGGGTATGTTGGGTGCATCCAAAATGACATGTTATTAATTAATAAGATGAGGAAGGATTTATATATCTTCCATATTAATGGTATTTTATATCTCATACCTATGATTGAAATTGAACCTTTACAAAAAATCCCAAGGAAATTGTGTAATAATGAGTTTATTTCAGATAGTCAAAGAAAGACATATCAATCACATAGGTTGATGACATGAGTGTGCAACCAAATTGATGAGATATTGTGACAAAGATATTGTATTAAACAATAATAATTTCTGTGGGTTTATTGATTTTGTGACATTAAATTCTTTATCTTAGGTTCCTTGACCCATTTATAGAATGTAATCTTGGACTTTAGGCAATCCCACCTAATGCCAATGAGGAAGAAGCCTATAGGGTCACACACTAAGTGTTTCCACTAACCTCAATTAAATTATATTTTATTTTATTATTTGAATAAATATTATTCTCAAGACTAAGGAAATTTTTTTTTCAGGATTTATTGACTAAAAATATTCACAAGGTAATAAATAATTTATTTAATTACATTAATAATTAATAAATATTTGTTATCTAAAATATGAATAGAATATTTAGTTTATTTATTTAATATTCAATAAAGACTTATTTTATAAACAATGAATAGAATATATATTTATGAATAAATATTCAATAAATATTTATTTTGGTATTTGATAAATGCCGAGGTTGATGAGTGAACCAAGATAGTGTTTGATGATAAATATTAATTTTTATGATGACAAAATAATATTTATTGTTGTGCCAGATAGCATACACCATGAAATAATAATGATAATATTATTATATGGAACATTATTAGATAATGTTTATTATACTATTTAAGGGCTATTGTGAAATTAAATAACATTTTTACCTAAAATATAACCCTATAAATAGATTGTTATTTCTATCATATAGGGTTAATAAAGAATTGAGAATCATTGTGCCCAATGAATTTCTCTCTAGATTTATACTTCTATCATCTTATAAATAATGAGAAGAACATGAGAGAATCCTTCTAGCCTAAATGAACTTTAATCAATCAATATGGACAAGAAAAGATGATTAATCCATCGCTCTAACACCTGAAATTCTATCAATGTTTTTCAGAGATCAATGGACCACATGTAGTTCATAGCTATAGGGGATCTACTTTGGGTCCTCCCTACGCAATTATGGTAATACGAAAATGGTTTTAGATGATTAAAATATTCATCAAAGAAAAATCCCATATGAGGTAATATTTATTCTAATTTAATTTAAATTAATTATAAATTTAACATGAAAAATATCCTCTCAGGGTTCTAGGAATTCAATTTAAATATTCAATGGAAAAATTTCATTGGTCATGATATTTATGTCTTAAAAAATTTGCGAATTACCCATAAAATCTGAAAAAAAACCTTTATGGTTATTCACCCAAAGGGAACTTCTACTGAGTCAAAAACCTTCAAGTGATATTAGAGCCAAGTCACATTTAAATTTATAATTATTTATTTTATTATTGATCGATTATGTGAAATAGTTTTTAAATCTTTAATTTTTAGTTTATTAATTTTTAATCCAAATTTTAATTAATATGATTTCAACATTTTAATATTCATCATTCAAGATTCATATTTTCTTAAATGTTAATAAAATATGGAGAATGATTGGATATGTCATTGGGAGGTGCCAAAGTTTCTAGCTAGTTGATTGGGTTACATGGCATGTAGCTAAAGTGAATGTCATGTACCCAAGTTCACTACATCTATATGTGTCATGGTATTCATGGTGCACTAAGAAGTTATTACACATGATGCATTTATTATACATATTGTGTTGATCGGTCCAACCTGGAACATAGTTTTTTGGACTAGATGGCTTGTAACTAACGTACATGTCATGTAGTCTACAAAGTATAATGATGAAATTCATGATAACCATTTGTTCAAATATATGGGTTCAAATTGCATGATATTGATAGCTTGGATAATTACTAAAACAAACAGTGTGTAGCTGATGCACATGATGTGCAACTCATTAATTTCCCCCGTTTGAAGAACACACTGATTCAGTCAGCATGTTACATGGATATATGACAAACTGAACACATGGAATGTAGATATATTATACATTTTTTAGTTCTATATCCAAAGGACACACTAATTCAATGAATAAGTTACACAAACACACAAAAAATAGGAACACATGGTTTGTAGCTGTTTAGTACACATCATGTAATCTGGTCGGGATACATGCAAAGGCCATAGGCATTTACCCCAGATACACATCAAATGATGAACATGATGTGTAGCTCATAAGTACACACCATGTGGTATCCCAATAAAGATATAATTAAATTACATTAAAATAATTAATTTCATCATTAAAACCTATTTACATTGTTAGCACCAGATGTGTTTTACTATGTAATAAATGTTTTGAAGAGTTAATAAATGATCAATTAATTTATTGTAATTATTTTTAATTATTAGTTATTCCATTTTATTTTCCATGAATGAATTTATGATGAGTATCTCTAAGATAATTTGGATGGTCATTAAGATAAAGTGAATTAATTAATTAATTAATATAAGTACATTTATTTTAATAATAAATAATGAATTGAAGTGAATTCTAGATAGTGTACTTTTGAGTAATCATTACATGTGTATGAATGATCATGATCTTTAACCAAACCCACATAAATGTTGGTTTAATTTAAATTAATTTAATTGTATGAGTTTGTAATTATTTATTATTAAATTAAATATGATGGTCTGTGAGTCATCCCTACCTATTTTATTATGTAGGACCTGCATTTCTAAGGTTTTTTATGTAATTCCTCTTCACCAATCCTTCAATTACCATCCTCAATATGTGATTTATAAACATATATAATAAAAGGTTTATACCAAGGTATAATGAGGATGTTAAAGAGAAAATTGATATGAACCAACCCAGGTGATACACATGTGGACATGTAGAATGTTGTAGTTCATGCTAAGACCGACATAAGGATTTTCCCATAGGGTAATTGGTCAATTTATTATATTCTCATTAAATCAAATATTAAATAAGATCATGATCATGTTATTTATTTATTTATTTATATCTTATGCATTATCTATTTTTTGGATGCAAGACCATGATCACATAGATAAATAGACTAATATGCAAAAATGAAATTTAAATAAATGAATTATGTGTAAATGTTATATTGAAACATGGTCAATCACTTAAGTAAATATAATTAATATTAACAAGACATATAAAGGATAAAATAAGAAAATTTTATGCATGAAAAATGAAATAACTCAACTTAATATTAAGTCATACTAGGCCTTCCATTACTTGATTAGGAATAAAAACCATAGAAATAAGTGATTTACCCACCATCATTGGAACACTTACTTTTATCATGTATTTATTATGAAAGTTTTGGGTTTAATTAACCAATTTACATCAATATAATTATCCCATTCTAGACATGATGCATCTTGGAAGTGTTGAGGAATCCAATTCCAGATTTCTAAATAGGATAGTCTACTCCATGGATTAAGTAGCTCTAAGACCATTGTTGAAAAAACCCACCTACAAAAATACCTTAGGCTAATTGACTGTGCCCACTCTTGGGCTATGAGAAGGTGCATATAAATCCTTTCAATTATAATGTTTGAGCAACTAGATATTCCATGTCTAATTGTCAGGGTTGTTGGGAATTGATATGTTAGGGGGAGAATTAATAAAATTTAATTCATTATATCACATAAATTTTATGTCATGACCCATACCCTAGGGCCTGTTTCGTGACTACCCCAAGCCCGCCTTCTATAGGCCAGGGGTTGGTGACTAACACTGGAAAGGAATATCCTAAAAAGGGAAGGCATTGCCTTTAAACCTTTACGCACACAACTAGATATATGACAAAATCAAACAACAAAGTAGAACTGCTAAGAGTAAAAGTGTGAACCAAAAGTAAAAAGGGCCAGTATAAAAACCCAACTGAAAAAGAAAGCACAAAAAAAAAGGAAAAAAATTTCTCTGGAGGTCATCCACCAAGGATTCTACCTGAAGGGTAGGTAAAACTCATTGTCTGTCATCACTGCCACTCACCACGTGTATCAATCACCTATAAAAACCATCTAACTCTAGCTCCCCAAGTCTCAATCAAGCTGTCCATCGTCGGCACAAGACACAACAAGGTGCGGGTGAAGCCCATGAAGGGGTGAGTATAACAATACCCAATAGGGAACCTGAGACTTCCGATGGTCTCCCAGAATTTAATAAAGGGAAAACCACAAATCATGATCTCAAACATAGGACAAAAATTAAAAGAAAGCTCACACCGGGTATAAAAGTTAGAGAATAGGAATAAAGATGATTAGTCTTGAGCTATATCATTTTATTATGTTGAGAGTTTCTGTTTCCGATCCACGAAGGGTCTCTATACTGCCAATCCACAAAGGGTATCTCTACTACCGATCCATAGAGGGTCACACTATTGCCGATCCATGGAGGTTCTTTCTCATGTTGATCCATAGAGGTTCTCTCTAATGTTGATCAATAGAGGGTCTCATTACTGTTGATCCATGAAGGGTCTCTCTCATGCCGATCCACGGAGGGTCGCTCTTCACTTGATAGCCAGCCACTGGATTCCCTCACTTGGTGTTCTTGAGGTCCCAAGACTCTGAAAATCATACCATCGGTTGTACCTAAACCTCCACGAAGTTCTAATAGAAGTAACACAAAGGACCATCTTGTCGTAAGGGTTCCAACGTGATAGACAGTGCATCAATCAGATGCCTGGTCTGTAAGTTATAAGAAAAAAGGTAAATGTGGCCTAGTTGGATTCGAGTCTGATCCAACCCAGCTATATTCAAACTTCCACCAAAACCCAAGTGGGTTGTCTCAAAATGACTACCTCATACCAAGGTTCCCAATGCCGTAGATGGCACGTCGGTCGAATGCCCAGTTTGCGAGATACTCAAGTTTTAGTGAAATGAGATCGGTTGGGTCCGGGTCTGATAGAGGTCCGGCCTAGCCGGCCCAGCTGGCGGATCTGGCCTATCTGGAAGACCTAACCTGAATGGTAGGTCTGTCCTGACCGACAGGTCCATCTTACCTAGAAAACCCGGCCCACGCGGATGCGGTCTGGTCGCGCCGATGCGGGCCGGTCACACAGAATCGGATGCTATGCATCCTGTTTTCCATAGCTGGCGGTGCCGCCCTATTTTCCAAAAAGGCCAGCTGGAGCTAGCTGTTGCACTCCATCCAAGAAGCCCGAGTGGTCCACTCGTTTCCCCACTACGCAGCGTGTCTATGTCGTGCCTTCCGCCCGCCTCGGCGCCTGCGAGTGCCGCCGCACCGGTGGTGGTGCGCCGACAGTTGCTTCCGTGGGCCACCAAAGATGCTCTGGTGGTCCGTTCTCCTTCCTATCTATGCCTACGAGCCTCCTGGGTTGCCTTCTTCATTGAGTGGCTCTTATATTTGTCTTGCCACTACGTTTCCTAGCCGCGCATAAAGAACACTCAAAACCCAAGAGCGACGGAGGGTCCATGCATTGTTCGGATTGGCACGTACCCTCCACGTTATCATTTTAACAAGGGGTGATAACAATCATCATTTAGAAAGAACAAACCCCAAATTTAAACCCTGCAACAATCACACTCATGAAAAAATGAGTCGTGGATCAACCCGTTAGTCTATTGATCCACGTTCATTGTATTTTCCAAAAATGGGATGAGAGGAAACATAAAACACTTAGAAAACAAAATAATACCCTAATTGGAAACAATGTTGCAGACGAAGGAGAAGATTCACGTTCATAGACGTTCCACATTCGTTGGGGATCGTCATTGCCTATGGATTGAATCCACCAACAAACATCGTTCGATCACCGTTCTCTGTTGGTGGGTGACGTCATTGGCAGTTTGTCACAGCTTCCTCTGTGGGTCATGAATTACCTTGTCAATGATTAATTAAATAAAGAAACATGTTGCATCATTTTAATTACGCTATGACGTTGCCTCATTAGAGACACACATTAATGGACCTCATTAAGAGAACCATTAAAAGACCTTCATTAAAGCGTCTCGCTAGAACCGTGGTTTCGTCGCTCAACAGTTTGAAAAATAAAATAACTTTGGAAAAAGTTATTTTATTATTTTATTTTGAAAGGTCAAAAAATTAACTATTCTATTTGACCCTTTAGTCAAACTTAAGCTTTGCCTAAAAAAATCCCGACACTGTGAATCCAACGGTGCCCTCGTAATTTCAATTCTAGCACCAGTTCAAATGATAGAAAATCCTGCCCGCATGTTTACTGAACGTACCTTAAAAAAAGTTCAAAATTCTGTTCTAGGATCTCTGGACCTCAGAATCACATGCCGTCAATTTTTACAGTCTCGTAATAATTACATATAATTAAAAAAAATTATACAGAATTTCCAGGTCTTTACATTCTCCTCACATCAGGGATTTATGTCCCTGAAAGCCACAACAAAATATAAGGAAACAAATGGTGGTACTAAGCACAAATCTAAGCCTCCCACTCCCATGTGCTCTCTTGGAGGTTCCCGTTCTTCCACCGAACTCAATCCAGAGGGATCGAATATCCACGAAGGACCCACTACTGTCGATCCTCTATCTTTATCAGGAACTCCGTAAAAGTCACCCATCATCAATGTCTAGCTCACCCCAGTCGATGACGTGCGATGGATCATGCACGTATCTCCTCAGCTACAACACGTGGAAAACGTTATGCACTCGGTGCATCTGTGGGGGAAGAGCTGGCAGTATGCCAGCTCGCCAACTCTACTCAGGACCTTGAAAGGTATGATGAACCTCCGAGATAACTTTCCGCCCTGGACAAATCTCCATATTCCTCATCGAGGTGAGACCCATATGAAGACATGGCCTTCCTTCTTGAACTCCAAGGGTCTCTGTCTCTTATCGGTATACGACTTATTCCTGTTCTGTGCAGTCTTCATCCTCCCCTGGATGATATGCACTTTCTTAGTGGTAGCATGTACCAACTTTGGACCTATAAGTGCTCACTACCTAGGTCTGTCTAGTATGGAGGTGATCTACATGGTCACTCATACAAGGCCTCAAATGATGCCATGATGATGGTGGAGTGATAAATATTGTTGTATGTGAACTCAACCAGTGGTTGGTGGTCCTCCCAACCGCGGTCAAAATCAAGGATACAAGCATGAAGCATGGCCTCAAGTGTTTGTATTGTCCGATCCATCTGGCCATCTATCTAAGAATGAAAGTCGGTGCTCAAGCATAGCCGAGTCTCGAAATCCTCCTGTAATCACTTCCACAAATAGGATGTAAAATGAGTGTCACGATCTAAAACAATCATATATGGTACCCCATGAAGCTTTACTATCTCTTGGATGTAGAGGCATCCTAGGAACTCTACTTATCACTACTCTTGAAAGGGTAGAAAATGGGCTAACTTGGTGAGTCAGTCAACGATCACCTAGATGGAGTCGTGGCCCCTAGATGTACGTGGTAACCCCATCATGAATTCAATCGAGATACCATCCCATTTTAACTCCGTTACCTCGAGTGGTTGAGTCAAGCTTGTTGGAACCTGGTGCCCAGCCTTAACTTTCTAGAAATTGAGGCATTATGAAACAAAATCTTCCATTTCTTTCTTTATCTCTAGCTACCAATACTAACATCAGAGGTCCTGGTACATCTTTGCCACTCCAGGATGTACCACCAAAAGGGATGTATGGAACTCCCTAAACACCTCCTCCCGACACGTCACTGGTACCATGGTGCATCCTCTAAAAAGGATGATGTGCTCTCCACCTATAGAAAATCCATCAGAAGCCTATCCTAAGGATATCTAATCACGTAGAGCTATGCAGTCAATGTACCCAAGCTGTTCCTCCCGAACTTTCTGAGGGAGTGGAGGAGCGACAGTCATAGACTGGAGGTATGATGCTCTATCTCTATCCACAAATGATATCTGTAACACGACTAGCTGCTCTGTCGCCTCACTTAGCAGCTGTAGACCTGAACTCTTTCTGAGTGCGTCTGCCACTATGTTCCCCTTCCTAGGAGTGTATACTATCTCAAATTCATAGTCCTATAGGAACTCTAGACATTTCTGCTATCTCAGGTTTAGGTCCTTCTCTAAAAATATATACCTGAGACTCTTGTGATCAGAGTAGACAGTAAACCATTCAACCATTAAGTAGTGCCACCACATCTTCAATTCAAATACCACTACTACTAATTCCAGGTTATGGGTCACATATTTCTTCTCATGTTTCCTTAGTTTTTGAGAGCCGTAGGTGATCACCGCTCGCTCCTGCACCAGGACACACCCCAGTTTGGTCCTAGATGTGTCTTAGTAGACTACATACCTAACACCCTCTTCTGGTATCCTTAAGATGGGGAAAATCATCAGTCTCTGACTCAACTCATAGAAACTCTATTGGAACCTCTCCATACATATGAAGGGTTGTACCTTCTTTGTCAAAGTTTACAAGGGTGCTGCTACTATATTAAAGTCGGGAACAAATCTCTGATAATACCCAACAAACACCAGGAAACTCAGCACCTTGGTCACACTCCTGGGTGGATCCCAAGAAAGTAATGCCTCTATATTTTCTAGATCCACTACAACTACAGCCTTCGAGATAAAATGTCTTAGAAAGTGGACTTCCCATATGCAGAACTGACACTTCAAGAAATTTCCATAAAGCTGGTGCTCTTGGAGTGTATCAAGGACTATCTGTATATGTGTGGCATGATCCTCCTCCAACACTGAGTACACCAAGATCTCATCAATGAATACCACCATGAAGCGATCAAGGTAAGGATGGAATATCCTGTTCATGAGTCCCATGAACACTTTTGGGGAATTGGTCATGCCTAAAGGCGTCACCAAGAACTCATAGTGTCCATACCATCAACTGAAGGTTGTCTTCAGTACGTCCTCATCCTGCACCTGAAGTTGATGATTGCCTGATCTAAGGTCTATCTTTGAAAACCACCGAGCTCCCTTCATCTGATGGAAGAGATCATCAATCCTTGGTAGATGATACTTTTTCTTCATGGTCACCTAGTTCAGGCACCGATAGTCAACAAAAAGCCTCAAAATTCCATCTTCCTTATTGTAGAACAAAATCAGGGCTTCCCATGTGGAAAATATGGGTCTTAAGAATCCCTTCCTATGCATGTCCTCTAACTATACCCTTAACTCACGAAGCTCCATGAGAGCCATATGATATGCTGGTGTATATATCAGTGATGTACCAGGGTACATTTAGATGTGGAAGTCTACCAATCTACGAGGAGGTAGCCCTAGAACATCATCAAGAAAGACATATGCATACTGGTCCACCAATACAAGATAGCTCAGACTCCTCTCGTCCACTACACCGAGGGTGAGGCTAGAAAACTGATGAGTGATCAGCTGAAACCTCATTTGAGAAATTCCATCCTGTGCTACAAAGGTTTCCTTCTCACTAGTGAAGGAAAACTTGGTCCCATCCTCATGGACACACTGCACTTTGCGCCTAAAATATTTTATCTAAGAATGGACTGTGGATAACTAGTCCATACCCAAGATGACATCGTAAGGCCTCGATTCTTCTACTAGGAGATCCCATCCAAAGCTCTCACCTCCTAGAGTAAGATCACACTGTCGGAACCAGTTCATAATCATCGAATCCTCTCCCGTTAGAGTCTCTAACCATAAGGATCGACCCAACAGCTCCACCAAAATCTACAAGCTTTGAATGAGAGTCATGGAAATAAAAGATTGATTGGCACGTGTGTCTATAAGATATACAACTAGGGTGGAGTAGACATAGATTGTACCTCAAATCATCTCCAGAGAACCATGGTCATAGGCCTCTACTGCCTGAAGCTGAGCTCGCCTCTATCCCCATACTCCCTGAGGTCGGGGTGGACCACCTAGGGATGGTGGCGGTAGTACCTCAAACCATCTCCCACTGGCTGCTACATAGCCTAATCCTCTGCCATGTCCACTACCCTATGGAACTCCTTGCTCAAAACTCTACATCTGACTCAGTAGTCCTTCAACCATCTGCTAATCATCATTATGGAAGGTCAGGAAATCGTGAGCCATGTGACCCTGTCCACTGCACGAGTAGCACAATCTTCTCCCCTAGTGACCTTCTCTGCCTTGTGAGCTCCGCACCTCTGAACCTACATCATGGGGTATTATTTTGGAAGGTCTATACCTCTTAGACCTCTACATCATCTTCCTACTACCTACTACAGATGACTCAGCTGCCTGTCACCTGGTGGTGGCTCTCACCATCGATGCATGCTCAACTAGGAAGATATCCACCAATAGTGCTCTCTCTATCCCTCCAGCCTATGTCGTGATGTTGAGCGATATCATTGATGCTCTGATCTCCCATTAGAGACCTTAATCAATGGTTTAATCCCTAAATAAAGGGTCTCGTACCATGTTGGTGGAGTAGCGGGAGAGGTTAGTGAATCTCGCTGAGTATGGGGCCACTGTCAGGTTGCCCTACTATAAGTACAACAACTCCTGAATATGCACTGAGAGTAAAGTCACTATTACGAACTCTTCCCTGAATAGGATCTCAAAGTAAAACCAAGAAAGAACCATCTCCTCGTGTGTCTGGAGAGTAAGGATCCACCATCTCACGGATGTTCCCTAAAAGAGACTAGCGGCTAGGATCATCATCTGGTTTGTTGGTGTCTCAACCTAGTAGAAAACTCATGCCACAACCTCCAGCTAGTCCTCAGATTATTTCAGATCTATCTCACCTCGAAATCTTATGGGTATCTATCTCTGGAACTCGTGTAATGTGATCAGTAGGTGTGTATGGTCCGCTGGTGGGACTGGTGGAAACTACTGCCCTATGTGTGGTGGTGTTGCTGGTACACCACATGAAGGTGCTATCGTTGTAAGAGGGCCCTGAACCAATGCCTCATCACTCAGTGGTCTATCATCGTGGTCTCTCTATGGAATCTTGGATGGATGTCTACACAGTGACATCTTGTAAAGAAACAAATGTTCCATGTTCAATAAGTTATACCTGGTGAGATGAATCAAAAGAGATAAAAACTTTTTCAAAACACACGTAAACAATTTTTTCGTGTATCGAGTCAGAAATCAGAACTCAGGGTCCTGGTGTATGGATACGTCAGCCACCACACCAACACTGGACTCCCTGAATTGTAATCGAAACTCAAGACACTTAATACTATTGCTCCATTGAATACATAGATTCCTAGTTCTTCTGGTAGAACTAACCCCTCTAATACCACTTTGTCTTAACCCATCCCCTGAGGCCCATGCTGTGACTACCCCAAGCTTGCCTTCCATAGGCCAGGGGTTGGCAACTAGCACCTAAAAGGAATATCCCAAAAAGGGAAGGAATTTCCTTTAAATCTATACACACAAAGACTATGTATACGAAAAAAGAAAACAAAAAGGTAGGACTACTGATAGTAAAAGTGTGAACTGAAAGTAAAATGGTCCAGTATACAAACCCAAATGAAAAAGAAATTACAACAAAAAGGAAAAAATGTGATATGGAGGTCATCCAACAAGGATCATACTTGAAGGGTAGGTAAAAATCATCGTCTGTCATCACTACCACTCACAATGTCTATCAATCAACTTCGAGCACCATCTAGCCCTGGATCCCCAAGTCCCAGTCAAGCTGTCTGTCATCTGCACAAGACAGGACAAGGTGTGGGCAAAGCCCGTGAAGGGGTGAGTATAACAATACCCATTAGGGACCCCAAGACTCCCGAAGGTCTCCCATAATTCCATAAAGAAAATCCACAAAGAATGATCTCAAACATAGGACACAAAGTAAAAGACAGCTCACACCAAATATACATCTCATAGAACATGAATAAAGATGATTAATGTTGATCTAGATCATTTTATTCTGTTGAGAGGTTCTGCTGCCAATCCACAAAGGGTCACTATACTACTGATCCATAAAGGGTCGGTCTACTACCAATCGACAGAGGGTGGCACTGATACCGATCCATGGAGAGTTACTCTCATGTCGATCCAGAAAGGGTCTCTCTAATGCATATCCATGGAGGTTCGCACAGCTACCGATCCACAGAGGGTCACTCTCATGCTGATCCATGGAGGGCCGCTCTTCAATTGACAACCAACCACTAGATTCCCGCACTTGGTGCGCTTGATTTCCTGAGACTTTGGACCTCATACCATCGGTCATACCTCAACTACCACAAATTTATACTAGAAGTAACTCAAAGGACTATCTTGTCATAAGGGTTCCAATGCTATAGACAACACGTCAATTAGACACTTGGTCTATAAGTTATAAGCAAAAAAGGTAAATAGTACCTGATTGGATTCGAGTCCAATCCAACCCAGTAATATTACAACTTCCTACAAAACCCAAATGGAGAGTCTTAAAAGGACCGTCTCATCCTAAGGGTCCTAATGCTGCAAACGACTCATCGATCGGACACCCAGTTTGCGAGATACTCAAGTTGTAGTGAAACAGGACCAGTCAGGTCTGGGTCTGGTAGCGGTCAGGCCCGACTGGCCCGTCAGGCCCCCGAGTCCGACCTAGCCAGTGGGTCCGGCCCACCTGAAAAACCTAGACTGCATTGAACCAGATGCTATGCGCCAGGTTTCCCACAGGTGGTGGTGCCAGCGGGGCACCACCCCATTTTCTAAAACGGACGGCTAGAGCAGGCCGTTGTGCTCCAACTGGGTGGGCCTCTCGTTTCCCCTCCACGCAGCGTGTGGGCGCCTTGACTTCCTCATGATATGGCTTGAATGTCTATGGATTTTTCTGCCACGGTGCCTTCAGGCACTTCCGTATCCACATGTCCGGCTCAACCAGCCGCCACCACCGGTCGCCTGCACCGTCGTGCCGGTGGTGCCATGCTGACGGTTGCATCCGTGGGCCACTGGAGATGCTCTGGTGGTCTGTTCTCCTTCCTGTCTGCACCTATGGGCCTCCCAGGTTACCGACTTCACTGCAAGGCTCTTATATTTTTCTTTCCACCATGTTGCCCGACCGCACACAAAGAACACTCAAAACCCAAGAGTGGCAGAGGGTTCAAGCCTTGTTCGGATTGGCCTGTGCCCTCCATGTTAGCATTTTAAAAAGGGGTTATAATAATCATCATTTAGAAAGAAAAAACCCCAAATTTAAGCTTTGTAACAACCAACCGCATGAAAAAATGTGTTGTAGATCAACCCGTTAGTCTGTTGATCCGAGTTATTTGTATTTTCCAAAAACGGGATGAGATGAAACATAAAACACTTAGAAAACAAAATAATTCCACTACTTGGAAATGGTGTTGTAGATGAAGGAAAATATTCACATTCATAGACATTCCACAATCCTTGGCACTCGTCATAGCCTCTGGATCGAATCATCCAACAGATGTTGTTCGATCACTGTTATCCATTGGTGGGTGATGTTGTCAGCATTTCATCAGTGCTTCCTCCCATGAGTCGTGAATTCCCTTGACAATGATTAATTAAATAAAGAAACATGTAGAAATGTTTTAATTACGCTACAATGTTGTGTCATTAATGATGCTCATTAAGTGAACCATTAAAAGACCTTCATTAAAGCATCTCGCTGGCACCATGGTGTCACTGTTCAACAGTTTGAAAAATAAAATAACTTTGGAAAAAGTTATTTTATTATTTTCTTTTAAAAGGACAGAAAATTAATTATTCTGTCTAACCCTTGCTGGTCAATATTATGTTTCGACTAAGAGAATCCCGATGTTGAGAATCTAATGGTACCCTCAGAATTTCAATCCAATCACTAGTTCAAAATATATAAAATCCCACCTGCACGTTTACTGAACGTACCTTAAAAAATTTCAAAATTCGGTTCTAGGCTCTCCGGGCCTTAGATTCATGTGCCATAATTTTTCACATTCTTGTAATAATTCAATATAATTTAAAAAAATTATATAGAATTTTCAGGTATTTACATTATAGTCATGTTAATTAACAATAATACACTCTTTTATATTTATAGAATAATAGAAATATCATCAAAACAATTACCACTATGATCAATTTTGGAGAAATACCATCTCTTTACTATTAGTAACTTACAGGAATGATTTAGATGCTTACGGGTTGTGTTGTTCTATGAATGGAAATCTTATGTGCCAGAATCCTCATTGCCTGATCAGCCTTCAAAGGAGGCAAGTGATGAAGAGTTCACTTTCTATGATAAACACTTGAGCAATGCGATTTATGTTTAGTGTTTAATGCTTTCATATATGTCTAATCAACTCATGAAGTCACATAAATACATGGATTCTTATAGCATGCTTTAACATCTCCATGTTCGATATTAGAAGAGATATAGAGAGGAAAAATTTGAGATATCCAAGGTGATCTTTCAGATTAATCTTAGAGGAGGTGTGTTAGCTAGCCCTAACATAGTCAAACTCATTAGCTACATTTAGTATCTATAGGTTATCTTGCTTAAATTTCTTGAACAACTACACACTAATTTTATTATTGCATCACTTCCTTAAATATTCTATAGATTTTTTTTAATTTCAATATGAACAACATTGAGAAGTCTCTTTTTGATCTTCTCACATTACTTCAATAAGTTAATATGGAGATGAAGCATGAAAAAATTTCTGTACTTAGGGTGAATAAAAGGAAAGTCTAGAAAAAATATCCAAGTCTAATGATTCTTCCCAACAACATTATAAGAAGAGAAAGATCAAGGGGAAATTAATAGAATATTGTGCAACCTATTTCATAGATAGAAAGAAGGGCCATTGGAATAAAAACTAAACCTAGGAAAAGAAGAAAGGGGAAGCTTCAAGTGTATTTATTATCAAGTGAAATCTACCTATTTCTACAAATTGGGTATTAGATACAACATGTGGTACTCACATATGTATTCAATTTGGGTGAATAAAAGGAAATTCTAGAAAAAAATATCTATGTACAAAGATTCTTCACAACACCCTTATAATAAGAGAAAGATCAAGGAGAGATTAAGAGAACACGATGCTATCTATTTTACATATAGAAAGAAGGAACACTGGAAGAAAAACTACACCCATTAAAAGAAGAAAGGGGAAGCTTTATGTTTATTTATTATCAAGTTCAATATACATGTTTCTACAAATTGGTCATTAGATACAACATTTGGTACTCACATATGTATTAAAATATAATAACCAAGTAGATTCCAAAATATTGACCATGGGTAGGTAGATCTATGAGTATCCAATAGAACCAGGCATTCTATCATGGCTATTGGGGACTACCACCTTATATTGATGACAAAAATGATCATAGTTTTAAAATATTGTTATTATGTGCCTTCAGTTACCAACAAAATTATTTCTATATCTATAATTGATATATATGGATTTATTTACAAATTTTTGATTAAATTTTGTTTCTTTTATAAATAAATCATATGTTATAGTAAGGAATATTTAAATAATGGTATTTATGTGTTGGATTATGCAAACTAAGCAATAGAAACTAATAAAGAAACTAACTCACATGTCTCATACCACACCCAACTATGGAATGACTGATTAGGTCATGTAAACGAAACTCATTTTAAAAAATTACACCAAGATGGATATTTGAATTCCTTTGAACTAAAACTACTTGGTGTATGTCACACATGGTTATACAAAAAAGGACTAAATCCCCATTTAGTGTAAAAGTTGAAAGTGTCAAAGAACTTTTTTAATTAGTTTATATCAATATGTGTTGACCATTCACAGATGAAGAAAGTTGTGGGTACTCATACTTCATAACTTTTAATGATGATTTAAGTAGATATGGATATATCTACTTAATGAGGTATAAGTCCAATTCCTTTGATATATTCAAGGAATATAAGAAAAAAGTTGAGAAACATCTTGGTAAGAAGATTAAGACAATCCACTCAAAATATGGTGGAGAATATCTTAATCAATACTTCCTTGATTATTTATAGGATTTTGGGATTTTATCCCAAATCACACCTACTTATACACTACAATGGAATTATGTAAGTTGAAGGAGGAACTACACCTTGTTAGACATGATGAGATCAATAATGATTCATGCTAGTATTCTATTATCCTTTTGGGGATACACATTATAGAAAAAACATACATACTAAATTTCGTGTCAACTAAAGAAACATACAATATTCTATACCAATTTTGGAGTGGAAATAAACCCATATTTTTATAATTACATGTGTGGGGTAGTGAAGAGTTTGTTAAGTCCTCTTTAGGAAAAAAACTTTCACCTAATGGAACAAAGTGTAACTTTAAATAATACCCCAAGGAAACAATTGGATATTACTTATACAACCTCTAAAATAAAAATGAAATAGTGATAAGACACACCATATTCCTTGATAGGGATAACATCTCTAAAATAGATAGTGGGAGTGAGATAGACTTTGATAAATTCCAGGGTCAAGGTACACAAGAGTTGACACAAGAATAAATTCCACAAATCCCCATGGAAGAATATGCTCTAGAGACATAGTACTATGTAAGAGTACAAGAGAGGTTAGATAAAATGAAAGATATGATTTTATATTCACCAAGGATGGTGGATCATTATTAGTTTATAATAATGATCTTGTAACCTACAAGGAAGCATTAAGTGGAAAATATGGTTCTATGTTTCAAGAAGCTATGAATTCTTAAATAGATTCCATGTACCAAAACCAAGTTTGTATTTTGGTATATCCTCCAGCGGATGTAAATTCCATTGGTTATAAATGGGTATTTGAGTAGAAACTGAATATAAATGGATAATTCATTAATTATATAGAATTACTAGTAGTAAAAGGGTTAGAAAAACATGAAATCATACGCTATGAAGAAAAATTTTAACCTGTTTCAATGTTAAAATCCATCTAAATTCTACTTTCCATTATGGATTTCCATGACTATGATATTTGAAAAATGGATGTAAAAACAACCTTCCTTAATGATAACCTTCAGGAAGATGTTTACATAACACAACTAAAAGGGGTTTTGACTTTAAAGGATTCCAAAAAGGTATGTAAATTGTAAAGATCAAATTATAGATTAATTCAAGTATCCAGGTCATGGAACATCTATTTTGATGAATCTATAATAGAATTTAGTTCTATAAAGAAGGAATGTGATACTTTTGTCTATAAAGGGTTTAGTGGGAGTGCAGCTGTTTTCTTAATAGTTTATATCGATGACATACTATTTATTAGAAATGAAATAACAGTCTTACAGCCTATTAAATCCTAGTTAAACACATGCTCCTCTATGAAGGACTTAGGTGAAGTAACATATATTCTTAGGATCACGATCCATCATGATAGATCCAAGAGACTGCTCTGTCTAAGTCAAGGTAATTATATTGAAAAGATACCGAGGATATTTAGTATATAAAAATCAAAGAGGGTATTGTTTCCAATGTCACATGGCATTTATCTTTCTAAGAAATTGTTTCCTCTAACACATGAGGAAATATATAGGATATAAAGGACTCCATTTTCATTGGCGATTGGGCCAGTGATGTATATTATACTATGTACAAGAATAGATGTTTTATATGCCTTAAGTGCACTAGGAAGATATCAAGATGATCCATGTGACTTCCATTGGATGGAAGTCATGACTATCCTTAAGCATCTAATGTGTATTAAGGACATGTTCCTAATCTAAAAAGGAGATGAGGAACTAGTCATTAGAGGATGAGAAGATTATAGATTCCAAAAATATCAAGATGATCTGAAATTGCAGACAAGATACATCTTCACTCTCAATAGAGGTGTTGGGAGCTATAAAATATCAATGAAAATATGATCATAGATTCCATAGAAGAGTATGAGTATATTGTGGCTTATGAGGTAGATAAAAAATAAGTATGGATACATAACTTCATCCAAGATCTTGACGTGGTACCTAGTAGTAAAGGTCTTATCACACTCTATTTTAATAACACTAAAGATGTGGACCTTTAAAAGGAGCCAAGTTCACATCAGCAGACAAATCACATACTTCATAAGTATCATATTTTGTGGGATTTTAGTCAAAGAGGTGAAGTTGTAGTGAGAAAAATATCCATGGAAGATAATGTGGTGAACCCATTAAATAAAGCCTGAAATCAGCAGAAATAATATCATCATGTGAGGTATAACAGACTGAAATTAATAGGCAGTTGGATCTAGTCCAAGTGGGATTTTTTTAGAGTTGGTGTTCTAGAACCAAATGTTTATACTTTTGATTACATGTATATTCAATGATTTCAATATTAATAAAGCATCTTATTATATATTGTTTATTATTCTACATGTTGTTAATGAAACAATGTCACAGAGTATTGGTCACATTCATGAAGTCATAGAAGTCCTCCATTATGATGATAAATTTGAAATTCCATGACAATATTCTTAAATATAATTATATGGTTGGATAACATACTGTAATAGAACACATAGAATATTTACTATCAGGTTCAAGTACCCGTAAAATAGATGAGACTTCTTATCAAGAAGTTCACACTTGGTAATATATATTATGAGAACAAACCCTCCTATAATAATTCCATATATTTATGTGTCATCATATATTCATATATCTGAGCATGTGTAATGGTACTTAGACATTAAGATTATTATTAATGCATATCATGACCCACATACTTTGATGTACTGACCTAAAATGTGATTCTATATATTCATGGGAAATAGTTACATTGGGTGCATCATGAATGACATGTTATTAATTAATAAGTTGAGGAAATATTTGTACCTTCCATATTAATGGAAGTCGATATCTTGGACCTTTGATTGAAATGGAACAATCACATTAAATTTCATGGCTATGGTGTAATGATTATTTTATTTCAGATAGTCAAAGAAAGATGTATCAAGCACATAGGTTGATGATACAAGTGTGCAACCTTCTTGAAGAGATATTGTGATAAAGGGATTATATTAAATATTAAGTGTTTGTGTGTGGAAATTAATGCTATGACATTAGCTTCTTTATATTGGATTCCTTGACTCATTTTTAGATAGTAATCTTGGATTTTAGTAAAGGCCACCTAATGACAATGATAATGAATATTAGAGGTCCACACACTAAGTTTTACTATTGATCTTAATTAAATTATATTTTAATTAAATTATTGGAATAAATATTATTCTCAATAATGAGGAATAATTTTATTTAAGATTTATTGATTTCAAATATTTTCCAGGTAATAAATAATTATTTATTCATTAATAAAAAATTTATTTAATTTTATGAATAATTAATAAATATTTATTTTTTAGAATGTGAATAGAATATTTATTTTATTTATTAACTATTTTATAAATATTTATTCACCAGACTATGAATAAAATAATTATTTATGAATAAATATTTAATAAATATTTATTCGGGTATTCAGTAATTTTAGAGGATAATCAGACCATGATTATTTCTGGAGATAAATATTAATTTGGAAGTTGGTAAAATAATATTTATCATTGCACCAGATAGTACATTACATAAAATAATAATAATAATAATAATATTACATGGCATGAGTTTAGATCAGGTTTTTTATATTATTTAAGGGTTGTTATGAAATTAAATAAAATTTTAACCTAAACCCTACCTCTATAAATATATTTCTATGTCTATTATGCAGGGTTAATCGAGAATTGAGAATCATTATGCACAACACATTTGTCTCTAAATTTCTCCTTCTCTCACCCTCTCAAAAACAATAAGAACAAGATAGAATCCTTTAAGTCTAAATAAACTTGAAGAGATCAAGAAGAACAACACAAGATGGTCGATCTTTCATACTAGAACAAAAAATTCCATCAGTTTTGTTTAGAGATCAATGACCATGTGTAGATCACTGCTACATTGGATCTTCTTTGGTACCTCCCTACACAATGATGGTAACACAAAAAGGGATTTAGATTATTAAAATCTTCACTAAAGAAAGACCCCAAGATGTGGTAATATTTATTACGATGTAATTTAAATAAATTAAAAAAATTAATTGAAAAAGATCCTCTCCAAGTTTTGGGCTTTCAATGTCAATTTGTGATGGAATTTTTTTGGTCATGATTTTTAAGTCTCGCGTAATTGGTGAGTGATCCATCGAATCCAAAAAAACCTTCACAATTATTCACCCAAAAAGAAATTCTACTGAATCCAAAACCTTCACCTTTTACCTAGTAGTATACTCTATATTACTTTAAACTACTTGGAAGTGGGTATGGATGAGAAAACTTAAAAGAAACCATTATGATCCTTATCACATTACCTCAATAGGTATGACATGTCTCATTAAGTGGAACTGAACTATATGGGTTTTGATTCCCTCCATCGGGATATGTAAGAATCCTATTTCATGGGCTCGATCTCAACTCCACCATACTTACTGCCTCCCTAGATGGAGATAAATTTCAAAGTGATTAGTTACAAAACTTTAACCCAAATCATAATCATGAAGTAAAATAAATATGGAGAACCTATGATATATAAAAATGTTCACATTGACACATGGTTTTGATAAATCACTTGAATGATGGTTACTAGTACTATAGTGGAACTTGATAAGGATTCAAAAACATATCTTAAATATTTAAGAGAGTTCCAAAGTAATTAATAATTTCCCCTAAAAGGGGATATGAGCCTAAAATCTCATCCTTTCAACAAACGAGAATTATAAAGTTTAACTGGTATGTCTAGTGACCACTTAATTTTTGGAAGTAGGTCCATACTTAATACAAAACATTTATAGGTCCGAAATACTTAAAAAAATAATGGTAAACCAAAATAAATCCTTTACCTATGAAAGTGATCGATTAACCATGCTCTTACTTGATATATTGCATTGGGTTTTATTATTTATGTTTGTTGATCCCCTCATAACTTTCAGAAACCCCATAGAGTTCCTTTCGATCCAAATGGAAGCATAAAGCCACAAATCATCTCATGTTAGTCTATTGGTACAAACCATCAGACACCATTGATCTCCTTAGGATACCACTACTCATCTACCATGGTACTTGAAATATTTCCTGATCACAGTGAAGGTCGTGGCCGTTCAACCTTGGAGAATGTTATCACCAACAAGTGCCTCCAACATTAGTTGGTGAATGATCTAGTCTTGGAATACCACCCCAAAAGCTCCATCCCTACTTTGTAGGAAACTCATGAGATACTTTATGTGATGAATCTCCATGAACCATACTACTAACGATGGTCCAAGAGGAAGAAGGTCACCCATGTTTTCATATCCAACTGATTCGAGAGTCGGTACTTAGAGTGTATCATCACATACCTCCCTTACTATAGGAAGGTGTAGGAGGAAATCCACCACATCCATGAAACCGCCCAGAAGATTCCTAATAGGGATTATATTCAATATGGTCATCATCATTGATGTGTGATCAAAATTCTATAAGAAGTTGCGGAGGAAATTTTTTCTTCCTTGGTCATCCAGATTAGGGAAACTAGAAAGATCTCCCACCAGGGGAATCTAACCACTGAAACTCAAAAATTAGTCTATGTACCAGCTTTTAAAAATTCAATCAAGTCCCATTGATGTATCCAAAAAGTATAACAGGGTAAATACTAATTATACACTATCCAAAATCCTTAAAATTCATCAAATATGGACTTGATGATGACTTTAAAATCCATCACCAATGTGGAAGGGAATTAACCCTCATGGAGGCATTTATATTGGTATTCCACCACATTAGACACTAAAAAAACATAGATTAAGGAAAAAAGGGGGAAACAGTTTCCATAATATTTATAACATCCCAGTGGACACCCCAACCCATAAGTTTGTGGGAATTTTTAACCTCATAACCATCTATATTATCACATGCAGAGAAGGATTATAACTGGATCACAAAATAACTTCTATAGGGAAATATGTATTTCCCACCACAGATCTATCATTAGTAAATTTCATTACTATTGACCCAAATTATGCTATATAATATGATACTATCAAACATCATGATAAAGTAGAGGAACATGTAAGAAGAGGGGTGGTCGCATATACAACCCACCCACCACCCGATGATATAAAATTCAAATCATTAAAATAACATATTTCTTAGGTAATGTCTATAATTGATAATATTGAGTAGATTAATACTGAATTGATCAAGAGAAGTATATGAACTGGGTATGATTTTTAGGATAAGTTCATACCCACTCTAGATGATCCTCTCTAATGGGGAAGGTTACTCAACCCACACAACAGAATCGATCCACCCTATCAACTTTAGATCACATCGACCTACTCACTTGAATGCAACACCAATTGATTATTGAGATTTCGCACAACTTGGTTGACATAAACTACTAATTCAGGAAATTCATTAGAGGTTTTCCTAGGCAACGATGTCCCAAAAATTATTAAAAACTCTTACCACTTGGATAGATACCATGGAAGTGCAACATGATTCGATAAAACTAGAGAGGAATCTGTATCCCGAGTGGGTGGATTTGAATCCTCCTCTACTTAACTTTTGGAATAAAAATTTCTCAACATTCAATGTAATGTGAGATCTAAATCAATATATCATCCATTTTTATTTCTGGTGATGCCTAATGTTGGGAACCCAAGAACAATAAGAGGTAGCCAAACTCAGATGCTTAGTACATACCTTAAAAGGTCCCATGTTTTCTTTGTATAATAACCTTTTAGGTAATTCTATTGGAAATTGGAAATATACCCATTAGAAATTAATTTACTAATTCATTTCAATAATAAGGGAAAAAATATCATTGAACTCTCCAATTTAAATTAAAATAAAATGAGAGAGTCATGGATTTCATTGAAATATGTAAAGGACTGACATATTCCTTGGAAACAAAGTTTCCCTAAGAACAATTACTGGAGATATATATAGAGAACCTACAGGATGAGTTTTTAACTACACTCATCCCCATAAAGTATCCTTGTGTATTATGAGAGTTTTCAATTATAAAAAACATATAGAGTATTGTATTAATTAAGCTAAGGAAAAATACGATCAAGAGACACTATCACGATTAAGGAACTAATTAAAAATGAAATCAACTTCTATCACCCTCAAAACAAAAATGTTGAGGTGACATGACCATGAAAACAATAAGAATAAAATTTATTCCTTTAAAAATGATCAGTTTTAAGGGTAGTTTATCTCTTCCATAGAGAAAAATCTGATTATGTTGTTGGAAATCAATAATCCAAATGAAGTAGGGCAGAATGATTACCCAAATTACTATCCTTATCATCATATATTGGGTCATATGATTCATAAATGATTCATCTTAAAAGATAAATAGAAAAATATAGTTTATTAGGGTCAAGTACCATTGAATTTTCCTAAGGTTCCCGTAATATATATATCATCCATTTCCCATAAGAAGAAGAATAAGAATAGGAAAAGGACCCATATAGAGATATGATTTTTTTGATGAATGAATGATCCAAAATTTAATGGAACCTACATTTTTCATTATAAATATATAGCTTTTATACCTTCAACTTATCAGTCTTTGAGGATCTATTACAATTAGTGCATATGGAACAAAGATAAAGAGGGGTCTCGAAGGATTACACAATCCATCCAAACTCATATAGACTTCATTCCCCCAATATTGGGAGAATGATCACTACCCCACCAAATGGGAGAATATTAAGCACCCCACCAAAAAAGACACTCTTATAATGAGGAGAAACAATTTACTTCAATCAATGCTATTTGAGTAATGAAAAAGAAAATCGAGAAAGAGGAGTTTTATGAAATGAGAGCCTTTATTTCCATGAACATAGTATTAGCTGAGTTTGAAGAATCTTCAAATAGTTATATTGAGTGTGCTCTTGATTAGTATGATTTCAAATTTATACAATCGTATGAGGCTCAATAGGTTTTTATATAAACTACTCATAACATTGGTGAAGAAGAGAATTTTGATACCCCCAACCTCTAAATAAGAAATATCTAACCTTGTTAATACCTTAGAATGCTACATTGATAGAGCATGTGCTAGATGTCAATGTTAGATCCACTTTCTAGGGTCCACACCTAAACTCCCATATTAATCCACTCACCTTTACATTAGGGAAGGTAAGGGTATTGGAACCTCTTCTGTTGGATAGCCACCTGAGGCTAACAAGGCCATCTCTGTTGATCTAAAAATTTCCTAATTGCAATGAAAAAATTAAAATCCCCAGGAAATAATTACATAGTTTCTTTAATCACTTCAAAAATTACATTTATCCATGATTTTGTTTGAAATTATCTATGTTTATAAACATTTCTAAATTAATTACCTACTTTAATACAATTAAATAAGGTGTTTATAAATGCATCATATTTATCCTCATTTATATACATTTAGGTAAAATTTCATTTTTTATAATTTAATGTTCTGATTCTTTAATATCAAATTTTAGAATGTTATTTTTTAATTTAAAATTCTAGTTTTTTCTAAATCCCCATACCCCCACATCACCCTTGAGTCACACACTACCTCATTGTGTCCCTGCATCACCCATGTGCCACACACCCTACCCACCACCTCCACCCCTATCAACCTAGCATCACCACCAATAGTCCCCACATCGCTCCTCACCTAGCACCCCACCCAAAGTATAAAACATAAAGACCCAATGTCACCATGGATAACCCCCCCATCGCTCCCTATCATGTTCCCCCCATTGTATAAAACTTGAAGGTTGTGGGATTCAAACCCATAACCTTTGAGTCCCTAGTGATTTCATAGGCCACTATGTTTGTGTGTGTTATCTATTTGAAATAGATATTACTCACTATATATATACACCTATAAATTTATAAATTTATATATAATTAAATATATATATATATATATATATATATATTATTTAAGATATAAATTAATATACATTAAATATTTATATATAAATTAATATATATATATATATACTATAATTTATATATAAATTAACATATATGTTATATATTTATATATAAATTAATATATATGTTATTATATGTTACATATATATGTGTTAATATATGTTATTATATATTAATATATATGCTATTATATATTTCTATTTATATATGTTAGTATAAATTAGTATATATGTTATTATAAATTTATATAAAAATTAATATATATGTTATATATTAATATATAAATTAATATATTTATTATATATATATACATATATTAATATATAAATTAACATAGATATATATAAATTAATATAAATATACTTATATATATTAATAATAATTTATTCAATTATTATTAATTAATTATAATTATGTTTTAACTTTTTTGATTGTATGATAATATGTATGTACGTGTATATTAATTTTATATAAATATCTTTTATTTTTATATAGTACAATTATATGTGTAATATTATTAATATGTATATATATATTAATATAAATACACTTATAAATCTATATGTTTATATATAGATTAATATATAAATTAATATATGTATATATGTTATAATAAAAATCATTTATTTAGTTATTATTAATTAATTATAACTAGTGTGTGTGTTTAAATGTATGTATGTATGTATGTATGCATCTATATATTTATGTGTGTGTATGTGTGTATAATAAATAACTATTATTCTCTTATTTAAGTTATCCATGTTTTAAAAATGTGGTTACATATAAACTAGCGACATTTTAAAACATGGATAAATTATCCATGTTTTTATAAAAACATGGAAAAATTAAAAATTAACATTTTTTAATAAAACATTGATAAAAAATATGTCTAATTGCTAATTTTTTTAGTTAGAGTTGTTTTCCCCATGATGAAATGCCTACATCTTACTGCAAAGGTCCTCCTTGTAGTGAAGTAACTCAACCCACAAGGTTGGGGGAATTTTCACATTTTTCTCTCCCTTATCAGGTTTACTCTGGAAATCATTTTACCTTGATAATAACAACACAATCCCCAAGACAATCATAGTTCTCCAGTTTAGGGGTGGTATCATCGATGTCCCGATCATCAAAGTCTTTAACATGTACCCATGAACTGACCCAAATTAAGGCACCATGACCTAGATATCAAACTCAACCATGTTCTCATTCCAATCAAGGAATATGCGGCACATGGGGGAAGCAATGTTGTCATCCATCTCTTAATGATAAGAGAAACAAGGTATATTCCTTCAAACTACTGCAATTTTTTGGGGTAATTTTCCTATGTTGTGGAGAATAATTCGATTAATCTCCCAAGGGTTAAGAAACTCGAGGAGGCATATTTGAGAGACCATGCCGATTATTTTTCCTACCATCAATTGTTAGGGCATTCAATCAATAAATGATTTGAATTTAAGGAAATTCTCTAGAAGAGGATAAAAAAAGGCCTAATTGAGTTTGAGAATCCCAAGACACATGAAACAAGCACATGAGTCATTCACGTTGGGTTTCCCTCTATGGCTCCAACACCGAGAATAATCCATCTCATTTTCACTTATGAATGATCCATATTTTTACAGAACCTCCAATAAAAGTTCCTATTTTCATGACACTAAACTCTAGAAAATTCCATGAACCCCTCCACTGGTACCCCTCTTAATCAAAAAGTGAAGATGAGAGTGACCCTTAAAGCCCACCTCCAAAAGGTCTTATGTTGAAGAATAGCTCAATGGGTATAAAACTGCCTAAAATGAGAGGAAATACCCTCAATATATATGATGAAATGATGAAAATCCTTAAATTAACTCCATAATATAAATAATAATCAATCATAATAGATGAAATGTCATACAATGTAGAAAAAAAAATGAAAATACCATGAACAATGACTGGGTAATGACCACAAACACCAACAAATTTTGTATAACTACTATGATCTAGTAATTCCCACCTTGATCAATGAATAACTCTAATAGACCTAAAAAAGTATATATATAGGGATTATCATAGCATTATACTCAGTATGATCCTCTATGAAACCTCTCATGCTAGATCCCAATGAATAAACAAATAAATCAACTCATTTCACAAACCAAGTGGTCTATATCCCAACTTTAAAAAGGATTGACCATAAAGTATAACATAATAATAAGAAACATAATATCAACATTATATACACAAAGAAGGTACCCACACCACTTCCCCACTAGTTTATCACTATCATTCCCCAAAGACAATCATCCTGTGCTTCAATACCTTCCATACCCATGAAATCTAAAAATATATACCACTTTACATATGACATGGGTTAGAAATTGGCCCTACCAACCCCAACCTCCCATAGGGTATAATGTTCTTATTGGAATCATGTTGTAATAGACATACCAGAATCCTAATGATGTCCATATACCATCACATCCCATAACCATGATGTAAGAATAACCACTACAACATGTGTAAGTATACACTATACCTTAATCCATTACAACTCTTGCATAAATACACATATAATAAAGATACCCATTATACCTAGGATACATGTATTTTATATAAACATAGCTTCTACATGAACACATACATGTATATTAAAACTTAGAGACATCACAACTTGTATGATAACATAACCTATACCCCAATCCATCACAACCCAAATATGCCTCCATACCATGTTACATCTAAAGGGAGAGTGGGGGATATAAATTAGCCAACCATCAATTCCCTCATTGATCTAAATTTTAGGGGAAAACACCAAAAACCCAAAACATTTGATCATAAGAAGGAAACCAACTTGGGTGGGGTGCATATGAAATAATAAAACATAATGACAGTATAACACACAACCAGTCTAAGGGAAACTATTTTACTTGAATCTCAACTATAGACAACATCCCTCAGGACAAACAGAATTACATCTTTAGGACTAGAAATATAATTTTCCACTAAGAATACAAGCATCAAAGTTTATCATCATTAGTCATCTTTTAATTTAGCAATTACTATTTACTTTATAAAACCCGTCTCATTACTGGTTTAACCATTCATGTTAATTTATAAAAATCCATAGTGTTTTTGTAATCATCATTTGAACACCAGGTTTTATTGCATTTTATTATATAATTCCCCCCCAATAAATTCTATATTTCCATTTAATATATCATTACCATCATCAACACCCATTCCCATGATTTCATTTATAATTCATTATTATCCCGTAATCTAGGTATTCTAAGACTCAACCGACTCCCCCTAAAAGGATGTATTTTAATGAAGGAAACATGAATAATGAATCAAGTAGAAGAATAATTGTATTAGGCAAACAATTATCAAATTAAATGAGCAATCCCAACTCTCAACCCATACCAACCAACCCATCTAATAGTATTGGCACCAATAAGGAAAGTGGACAAGCCCCACTCTTAACTTATTCTAAATCACCTAACCATACTAGGTTCTAGTTAAATTAATTTAAACATCCCTATAATTCTAAAGCATATACATGAAAACAAATAAAAAATTTAGCATAAAAAAATCAAGGGGGAAACAAAGTCCATCACACCAAGTCACACTAGCTTAGGGAAACCAAGGTTAGATTGTAAAACCATCCCAAAAAATTAATTCCATCAAACAAAATTTTTCATTTACCATTTTGATTTAACCAATTCATTATGAGTAGGTTTAAGTAATAATAAACTAAATATCAAATATCTAAGAGTAGTTAAAATAATACATAGACATGTTTTAAGTAATACACCCATGATCAACAGTTTTAGGAAAGAATGAAAACTCAATTAATATGATGAATTCATTATCCACTTTGGCTTACTATTTTTACATTATTTAATCAATTGAAATATGTTTAATATGATAAAGAACAATGATAATTATAATAAATCTAAATCACTCTTTCTATAATATTATATGAGGAAACTATCATGGCTAAAGCATAATAAATATTTACATGCGATCACAAAACCCATTCCATATTTTTTTTCTTAATTTATGAATTATTATAGTGAATAGGATAATTACACCATTTAATCAATGAATATTAGACATGGTACTCCCACGTCAACATATAAAATAAAAATAAGTTATAAAATCCCTTCCTTAAAACAAAGATTTTAGGAACCACCATACAAGAATAGATTAAGAAGGAATCAATAACCACCAAAATCAATAAAAACTACTCCAAAACCTATCCATTATGAACCAATATAAAAACTACTCTAATATCAACCAAACCTGAGAATCATCACTACAAAAACACCTTTGGAATGACAGAATACATGTAATTTTAGGAGAAGAGGATAATAGAGTACCTTAAATTCGGGGGCCTTGATCCTGATGATTTGAGAGGTTTAAAACCTCAATAGAAACAAATGAGGATCACTAATAGGTAGTAGGGTTAGGTAGGGTTTAAAGTGAGGAAATACAAGTAAAAAAAAGGAATATACCACCCATATTTATAGATAAATCTTGATAGACCTCTACCATAGCATGGAGACCTTCAAAATAGCTAGTCAAAATGAGATTTGAGTTTTTATTTATTTGAAACACACACATCCCCCGGACCTCATAGTCTTTTGAAAACTCTTTAAACAAGTTTTAATAGTACCATTACATGCACTATGTTGTGGTAGACACTATTGTAATCCCCATATTACCACCATAAATACTCACAATGGAAAAAAGGAAATTCTGTTGTCATTTCCAGCTCACCATGAGCAATACCAAAACATGGAGAGACCATGCTCACCGTTTTCCATTCCTCTTCCACAGATTAGCCTCTCCTTGACTCAAAACTTTCACACCCATGCCTATAAAAATTCCTACACTATTAGTGTGTTTATCCACATACTGGAAAGGAAGAAACCACCAGATTACCTGCAACACCACACCCTAAAAAATGGGTATAGAGACCTTCCTCATATTACAAAGGGAAAAAATTCACATATAACACCCCTCAAAATAGGTATTTCACTCCTTGGGATCACTAATAACCACTACTAAATCTCCCATGACCATAACACAAAATATACCATACCATGACCTCCACCATGCTTACCACCATGAGTGTTTTGCATCCCCAAGATCCAAAAAACATCTCTCTACCTCCAGAAAACCTCCAAAATTCCTCTTAAAACCTCAAAATCCAAACAAATACAAAGAATGAGATTCAAAAAAACCAGGAACTTGTATTATATACCTCTAAAATGATTCTCAATAGTTCATTCATCAAAGGTAACATCATCTTTAACTTCTATCACACCCAAATCAATGAAATGAGAATCATTATGAAGATACTGATGAAGTTGTGATACATGGAATACATCATGAATCTGAATGATCTACAGGGGAAGTGATAACTAATATAAAATATATCTAACATGATCTAACACCTCAAAATATCCAAAAATTGTGGATAAAACTTACTACCATGACCAAATCACCACACCCATGACTATGATATACCATCAACAACACAATATATTTAATGTAAAAATATAAAGGCATCCTCATATGATCAATATAGGACTTATTATGACATTAAGTGACCTTAATTTACTTGATAATCACCTACACATTCTCTATCATTACCTATACCAATTTCAGTTTGAGAATGCCAACTCTCTAACCTTATTCCAACACAACAGATATTTTCAAGGTTATCTAAACAATGCTTTGAATGGGTCCATACCAATGGTGGAGTAATAACTATTATTATAATAAAACTTGAACAAGGGTTGGTTCCTCATCCATCAACCTCTAAAATCTACAACTCATGTGCGTAGTATTTACTTAATTTTCTGGATGGTTTTCTCTGTCCGACCGTTCTTCTGTGGTTGAAAAGTCATTCTAAGGTACAAAAAAGATCCAAAAGCATGCTAGATACCTATACACACTTTGGAGGTGAACAAAGGTCCATGATTATAAATGACTATATTTTGAACCCCATTAATCCTCTCAAACTCCTCTATATACTTACTCAATAAAGCATCAACTGTGATCAACTCATTAATTTCCAAGAAGTGAGCTTACTTTATTAAGAAAACCATGATCACCCATATATCATCACATCACCCCAGAGATTGAGGAAAACTACTGTTTAAGTCTATCAAGATTTCCTCCCACTTCCACTGGGGAACATTAAGATGCTGAAGAAAACCATTATGAACACAATTCAAAACCTTCACCTTATGTAAAAATAAACATAAAGACATAAACTCTATAAATGATCACTTCATCCCAGGACACTAAAACTAAAATCAAAAGGCATGACACATATTATTAACACTGGTATGTATATATAATGGGGAACTATATACCTCATATAGAACCACCAAACACATCTTTGATGGAATAAAGAGACTCCCATATAATAACACTTGATTTTGACTATAGTTAGACCATACCCTCAGGGGAATCCACACAAATGAATCAAACTCACCAAACCACCACCTTGAAACCCCATACTTGAAATTCCAACACCTGTTGCACCAAATATGATTTCTTCATCATCTAGTAAAGACACCATCTACCATAAAATTATCCCTTATCAATGTGTATCACTAAAATATCTTCTATAACACTCCAAGAATAATAAGAATCATACATAATATCATTGTGTGACTTCCTTCTTTGCGTATCATCTATAAAACTTCCTTTCCCTAATGTGTATGAAATATGGAAGTCCCAATCCTGTATGAATTTCATCCACTATCACTATCGAAAGTTCAAACCACACAGGGAAAAGATATATATCAATATCTTGTGATATTTTAAGACCATAAATCACCCACCAATGAGGTAATTCTCAAAAAAATTTATAAAAAACACCATAAAGACAAGCTCAATATCATGGGAAACACAATTATGTTAATAAGGCTAACTTTTGAGACCCATAATAGATCTCTTATCATTATTAAATCTAACCACAACCTAAGAAAAGATGAAAAGCATAAAAAAAACCTCAATTACAACACCCTCCATTAGAATATGAAGAATTAGAGCATTGGCCAACTTCTCCTTAAAATACTGAAAAGTAGTCTAAAACTAGTGAATCCATAAAAATGATTGATTTTTCATAGTCAAAGTAGCCAACGGTTTTTTAATCTAAAAAAGTCAGGTATAAACATAATGTAATATCTTATAAGACCAAGGAAAATCTACACCTTTACAACATTTTTAGGGGTTACCCAATAAACAACCTCTTGAATATTTAAAGGATATTGGGATACTCCGTGATAATATATATCATTTACCAATAAATGAAAATCACATACCCATAAATTAAACTTCAATTAATTCCCAAATAGCCGGTGATGTTGATGATCTCCCAAAAAATTTAGTAAATACTCCTTGTTTTCCTCATTCGACTCATAATACACAAGGATTTCATTAATGAACACCACCATTCACTAATATGTAAATTCATAGAGCATAGAATTCATCATTCCCATGAATGAAAATTTCACATTAATGACATAGAATGGAATAACTCCTAACTCACAGTGTCCATATTTAAATCTAATGGTAGTGTTCTAGTTATCATCATTTTTTACTTTCATCTAATGATACCTTGACCAAAAAATTCATCTTTTAGAATAATATATCTATTTTTATCTGATCTAACATATCTCCAATACATGGGAGAGAATAACAGTTCTTTACCATAACATGATTAAAGTGATTGCAATCAAGGAGAAATCAAATACTTCCACTAACCTTATTTACAAACAAGATTGGAGCACCCCAAAAAACACACTAGGATTAATTTAATTTTTTTTAGAATATTGTCAATGTAAATCTGAATCTCCTGCAACTCATAAGGCATCATATTATTAGGGGAGATCGATATTATAGATATACCCAAATAAAAAACTATCCTAAAATTGATCTCATGTTAAGGTACTAGTGTCAAAACCTATATAAGAAAGATTTAGGGTACTTTACTACAACCCTAGATAACACCACTGGATAATCCTCCACTGAAATCAAAATTAAATTCACCATTAATGAAGATACAGACTTAACATGACTTCAACCTATTAGATGGTTTCTATTTCCAATAAACACAACATGTTTTCCATTATCATCATGGAATATAAATTGTTAGTGGAAGAAATACATAATATCCCACACCAAATACAACACATCCATGTTGAGGATGGTGTTATTTGGATATATTAGAAAATATATGAAATATCCCAAAGGGAGATGATTTCGTAGGACTATCTCACAATATATGCACACATCATGTAGGCTAAATCGACCTACACCAAGTTTAGTAAATGCCTATGGAATTGGAATCCACCCCACCTCAAGTCCCAAATCATGAAATAGGATGGGTGCAGTGAAGGAGTGAATATCTCTTGAATTAAACAAATCACACACTCTAGGTATAATATAAGTAGATACTACCTTGAATGATGTTTAACTCCCTTGGTACTGGAGACTCTAAAGCATACATTTGACCATGTATAGATCCATGAACTCTCTATACCTTATTGAAACCATCCCTACGAATGTGATTTTCCCTCTAACCATAAAGAAGAGGGGTGTCAAGGGGATATCCACTTCCCACCCCACCTCATATCTACCGATCCAATGATACATTACCCTGCCACTATTGCTACCTTGCATGATATTTTTGCATTGGATGAGCCTAAAATAGGTCTATAACTCCACACTAACTACTAAGGAAGGTTGGAACACATGTTTCTATTTACCATGGCCTATATATGAAAAAAACCACACCCGATCTACTTTTAGAGGTTCGATAATTTCTATCTCTAGTGAAATAGGATAAAGAATGATGAAAATGACCCCCCATTGTCCAATACTTCTTTTGACTTGGAAACTAAGAATATATGGTCATAGATATACTCTATGAAGAGTCTTTAAGACTTCCCTCCCATGAGAGTCTAGTACTATCCAACATCCTCACAATGAACTATACCTTTTACAACACCTCTAGATACATAAAAAATATAAATGGGATAACCTAGCACTATATCTTTATATAAAACACCTCCTTGAAACACTTCACTTTAGCCTACTCATTTGGAATAAGGTTTGAAGTATATATCAATATGTTTTTATACCAAATACCAAACTCTTACAAGTTGGAATTACCTTAGAAGATAGTAAAAATATCTTATCATGGACGAAGAAATCAAATTATCCTCAAACTAATAATGAATCTTATCCCATGGAACAAACAACTCCTCATGATCTCTAGGAACAAAATCCACTACTGTTGAGAAGGTCCTTGTAGCATACTGAAATTTAATAGAATCTAATACTTCTTATGAGTATGGATGAAGTTGATTACAATACCTAACTTCTCTAAACAAGTCCAATTCACATGATCTGAAATTAATCCTTTATACTTTTGAAGATCATGACACTAAAACTCTTAAAGAATCGTCCTATAAGAATCATCATCACCGATATCAAATTTACGATAATCAGCTGGTGTATCCTGTTGGATATCATCATCAAAAACCTGATAAGGATGTTAACATAGAGACATACCAATAAAATAGAAAAATATTAGGGACTACCTATACCCAAAATATATAACACATAAGGTTAATTTAATTAGGGTTCATCATAATTCCAATCAAATACCCAATTCAATCACAGACGAAAAATATTATGATGCACTATACTTACCTAGGTTTCCACCATGTAATCAACATTACTTCACTTATCAAATTTATTGAACTTAATATCCTTGCATTACATCATGTTGGACCCTAAATCCCATTTCCTAGATGGTCTCCCTTTCATATATTACATGATAATTTCTACCCATACTGTCTCCTTACCAACCCATGAAATACTTAACAATTCCCATAAAAAATCCATCCTCTCTCTCAACCAAAATCTTTAATACCACACTATCATGGACCCCCTCCATTTGTACCCCTATTAGGACCACAATAAAGATGTGAGTGGCCCCCAAATCACAACTTTATTAGGCCATGGGTTGGTGACTAGCACTGAGGGTATAAAAATGCATAAAATGGGAGGCATTACACTGAATATATCCCATGAAATGATAAGTATATACCAATAAAATATATATAATAAATAATAATCATTCATAATACATTAAATTTCATACAATTTTTAAACAAATGAAAATACTAAGAAAGACTCCTAGATAGTGACCACAAAAACCATTAAATCCTGAACAACCACTATGAGTTAGTAACTCCAAGATCAATAAAAAAAGATCCTACAGACTTGAAATATATATATATATATATATATTTAAGTATAAAATTATACTCAGTAGTACCCTCCCCAAAACCTCTCATGAAAATTTGAAAGAATCATGCTAAAGCCTAGTGAATAAAAAATGGATTTTTTTTTTCCTAAACTAGGTGATCTATATAAAAACCTCCCCATATCTTACTCACAAAGTATCACACAATAATAGTTAATTTAATATAAAAATAATATATATAAATAAGTAAACCTAAACCATTTACCCATTGGTTTATTGATCTCATACCCTAATGAAAAATGTAATTTACTTAAATCACTTCCATACCCATGTAATCTATAAGGACCTTATCCATATTCAACCCATAATTTTATGTTTAAAAAATAATTCATTTTATCACACTCCTAAATATCTTTTCAGGTTTATATTTTTATAGAATTATCTCATAACTCTTATGTAACAAACCCATACATTACAAAGTAGACACTTCCACTCAGTATCCATTTTTTTCACAAAATAAATTTTTTAAAATGAAACACATTTTCTTTTCATGAAAAATCTTCATGATTTTCAATTTGGATTCATTATTATTCATAATAATCCTTAAAACCTATGAATAAAATTTTAAAATGTGTTATGATCACAAAAATATCATCAAGGTATATACAAAAATGTAGAAAAAAACTTGCTAGTCCATTTCAAAAGCATGAGATTATATAAGAGAGTCTACCTTTAATATAGTAAAATTTATATAAAATAATCATTTACTTACACATGAAATTATATTTAAAACCTGAAATTTTTCATAATAAATTTCATAAGAAAACATAAAGTGAAAATCATAATCATGATGGTTTCATAGAAAACATGATAACCCATGAAAAACTTTTTCTAAAAAACATTCCTTCTTACCCTTAAAGGGAATAATCATTACTTTAAACAAAAGAAAATTATATTAACTTATGAAATAAAAACAATTATATGAAAAATCATTATAAATCATATAATTTTCATGTAGGTTACTTGATACAACATCTTTATAGAACCCTTACAAGAAACCTTACAAATGGAATAACCTACTCAACTAATTCCAATATAATTATCCAGAGAACATAACCATTACCAAATGAATTAGAGAGATATATAAGAATTATAAATAATCATAAAAAATATATAAGGACCATAAAATACATAAAAAAATAAAATATTTAATTTCCATCATCAAAATCATAAAAATATACTTATGAACTCATAAGAAAACATTTTTAGATATTGATATATCCCTTTACTTTAAAACCCATTTTCAAAAATAAAATACCTAGAAAAAATGGAGGAAGGGATTTTATTTGAATAAAACATGGAAAATTAAAAAGTAATCCAAATATAAAATAATGGTTAGGATAGGAGAATCAATTGATTCCATATACATTAAAATAGAATATTACTTTAGCCTTTTTTTAAAGAAAGTGAAAACGTCCCATAAACAATATGTAAAAAGATTCCTTTTTATTTTTTTGAAAGAAAGTTAAAATGGTAATAAAATTCAATTTATAATTTATTTATGTCAATATAAATACATTACTCAATAGATTTTTTAATAATATGGACTTGGAGAAAAATATTTATAAAATATATCTTTAAAAAATTTAAAACGAGGTTTTAAGGTAATGTATCTCTCAACTCAAGTACGAATTATCACACATGTTCTTTATCATCCTGAATAATAAAATTATGTTAATTATTTAATTTATTAATAAAAATTTTTATGTTTATTATTCCTTTTTATTTAACTTATTTCAATTTGATACTTAATCACTTAATTGATTAAGTTTACTTCAGATTTTTTTGAGGATTTTTGGTTCATAAGTCTAAAATGACTTTAGTAGGTCAACTTTGGTCAAATGGATAAATATTTTATCATTTAAAGAATATTAATCTGAATATAATTATATTTTTTATACATTAATTATACTTTATAACCAAATATGAATAACGGTCATGAAAAATTAATTACATTATAATCATGGAGACGGTAGGTCATACGTATACATGAGTAACATTTCCAATTTTCAACGAACATAAGGGAAAAAGGTAATTATAGTTTTATATTTCCATAATTATGATTTTATCATAAATATAATATTATTTATTTAAATTCACATATATATACAATCAATGTGAGGTGGTGACAAAAAATAAAATACATCGGTTCATGAGGAGGTAGTCTGCATGTACACATGAGTGGTGTTTTTTATTTTTTACAGGATGGTAAATAAAGAAGTAGAATATTTATTTACCATTAAAGAATGAAATTTATATCATATATATATATATTTCAAATTATTGTAATTTGATCCATTATTATGACCATCTATAAGAGTTGATGATGAAAAATAAAATACATCGTCTCATAAGGCGGTAGTCTGCACATACGTACAAGCAATGTTTTCATTTTTCATTAGATGTATAATTAGACGAAAAAGGGTTATAAAATAAACAAAATAACCTTAAAATATATGGAGTATATATATATTTTATTATTTAATCATGTTTAAATAAGATCTTAAGGAGGTAGATTAAGAAATATAACAAAAATTATTGGTTAAGAACTATACCTTTTATTCAGACAACGTCCTTAGTTTTATACCTAAATCCTTCCTAGGATGGTGTTATGATAAAAAAAGCTCTAGGACATAGTGAGGGATGTTAAGAAGGTATTTTGGTAGGTAGTTTCTAATAAAATTAGTACTTTAAGTGTGTATAATATGATATAATGTGTGTCTATTTATAAGTGGGGGAGAGGAAACACTTGGAAGTTTTCAAAAGATTAACATATATTAATGTCATACTCTAGAAAAATAGACCCAAAATGACTCATATTTGAAAAATAGGCAATATAGGGTCGAAAGACATCCACAAAATAGGATTTAAAAAAGTTTTTAGGTTATTTTGACCCTTAAATTTTTAGTTTTATCCCTTTTAACCTGTTTTAACTCTTACCGTGGTAACTGACTTTTTTACCAATGTTACTATTCATAATGACCAAAAATGAAAGTGATCTCATTATTTTTTTTAATTTTTTTTATTCAAAATATGGATTAAATTTTATCTAATTCAATTTCTATAATTTTTAGAAACTAATTTTAAAATAAATCCGCAATACACAATGAAAACTAGTTTTTTATAAAAATTCATTTTTAAGTATAAAAGTGTTTTTATAGAAAATTCAAGTATAATTTTTATTAAAATGAAAATGATTTTATTATTTTTAATAAAAGGAACTAATTTAATTTTTATGATAATATAAAATATAATTTGAATTTTTAAATATATGATAATAAAATATAGTTTTCTTAAAAATATGTATTTTATACTATTCACAAAAAATTCAATTTTTTCAGAAAATTACTAAAAATTATTAAAAAATAATTTTGAATTTATTATATAAAAAATGAAGTTAATTATTCCAAATTAAAATTATAAAATTGTTAATTAATTATTTTAAATAAATCCAAATAATACATGTAAACAAATATACTAAGAATAAAACTATTTCCTTTTTCATTGAAAAATTACTTAATATAAATCTATAAAATCTAATTTAGTAATATTAATAAGGAATGAAATTTTTATATTATAAAAATTACTTAGGTTTTAAAATTCATCCACCCTTTTGGAAATTATTTCCTCACAATTTTATTCATCACATAAATTAGTGGGGATATTTTTCCTTCATAGAATTTTCTAATTCTCATGTTGCTTCTTCAATCATATGGTTTCCAAAAAACCTTAACATGGTGTATCAAATTATTCCATAAAAACTACTCTACGTGGTAAAAAAATTTAAACTAGATGTTTCTTATATGAAATATTTTATCCCAACAATACTACTTCTGGTCTTAAAATATGTGATGCACCTAGTATATATTTTCTTAAAAATAGGACATGAAACACATTATATATCTAGGATAAACTTGTATATAAGGTAACTTGGTAGGAAATTGATCCAACATTACCCAGGATTCCATATGTTTCAATGAACCACAAACTTGAATTTCCATTTTTACCAAAATAAATAACACTTTTCTATGGAGATAATTTTAAAAAACATGTTCTCCTACCTTGAATGAAAGATCTTTCCTCCTATTATCTGCATAACTTTTATACCTATTCTAATACATACACATATGTTTTTGAATCATCTTTACCTTCTTAACAATTTTTTCTACCAATTTTGGTCCCAATAACTTTATTCCACCTACTTTTTCCCAAAAAGATGCAGTTTGACATTACCTTCTATATAAATCCTCAAAAGGTTCCATCTATATACTAAAATGAAAACTATTATTATGAGAAAATTAAACTAATGAAATATACTAATCCCAAATTTCTTAGTAATCCATTGAACTAGATTAAATGATGTCTTACAAAGTAGAAATCATTAGCTTTGAATATCCATAATATTGAGGATGAAAAATTGTACTGAAATTTAAATCAGTAGCCAAGGACTTATGAAGGAATTTTAAAAAATTATAAGTAAATTGGGATCAATATAATATAAAATAGTGAGAGTAACTCCATGTAACTTGACTATCTATTTGAGATATAGTTGAGGAAGTTGATCTAAATACATAGTATCTTGAATAGTAAGGAAATGTGAATATTTATTCAATCCATCAATAATGACCAAAATTTCATTATTACCTCCAGATGTATTTGGAAATCCCACCCAAAATCCATAGATATATTTTTTAATTTCTATTCTATCACTGTAAAAGGATTAAGCATAACCTTCGGTAATTGAAGCTCTGCTTTAACCTATTTAAAATTCAAATATTTCATGGTAAATTCAGAAAAATATATTTTCATTCCATCCCAACATAAGTGTTCCTGAAGGTATCTATACATATTAGTGTTTCCGGGATAAATAAAAAAAGAGTTAAAAGTTTCACTCAAAAATATTATCTTAAACCAGGAATCACTTGGAACATATAAACTATTTCTAAATCTAATAATACATTCTTTAGCAACATTAAACTCAGGAAACTTACCCTTCTTGACCGATTCTTCACTTTCTTTCAAACTAATATCTTCAATCCGATATTTCTTAATTCTATATAACAATAAAAACTATAATTAAACATGAAACAAAATAGTGAAAGTTCATCCATGTACAATTTCCAGATCAACAATCATAAAATAATTTACCAATGGAAAATTTTACAAATATAGCATAGTTAATGGGGTATCATCTTTTTGAATAAAAGGATCAGCTACTCAATATTATGATCTTGGATGATAATGAATCATGCAATCATAATACTTAATAATTTCCAACCATCTTATATATCTCATGTTCAAATCATTATGAGTGAATATATACTTTAAAATTTTATGATCAGTGTAAATTTCACAGTTTACTATATATAAACGATGTCTCCAGATTTTTAACTCAAACACTACAATTTCCAATTCATGGTCACATACATGATAATTTATCTCATGAGGTTTCAATTGAGGTGAATCATAAGAAGTTAACATATCATTATGAATCAAGTCCCTTCAAAGAAGCATCACCGTAGATAAAAATTCACCATTTCTAGATGTCAGGTCCAAAATTGGAGCATTTATAATCTTCTTTTCAATTTCTAGAAACATTTATCAAATTATTTCATCTAGATGAATTTAAATAATATTATATTTAACTTATTTAGTGGTTTATATAAATGAGAAATTTTTTCAACAAACCATCAATATTATCTCACTAATACAAGAAAATTATGAATATATATAACAATTTTAGGTCATGAATACTCTTCAACCACTTTAGTTTTAGCTAGAACAATATTAATTATATATTTATTTTCAATATTTATAAGGAAATAAATCTATCATAATCAAAAATCACATTTTCTAAACTTTAAATATAACTTCTTTTCTTTCAAGGCTTTCATAACAACCCTAAAATGTTTTTCATGATCAACATAACTTTTATAATATATCAGGATGTCATAAATAAACACAAACTAAAAATTTATTCAAAAACTCATGGAAAACATTATTTATAATGTCTGTCAATATAGCTAGAGCATTTTCAACCCAAAGGGAATAATTAAAAAACCATAATACCCATACATAGCCCAAAATTATATCTTCAAAATTTAATCCCCCTTCACCTTTAACTAATGGTACCCAAACCAGAGATCAAAATTCCAAAAATACTGAGCTCCATGGAGCTAATAAAACAAGTCATATATATGAGGCAATGAATACTTATTTATAATATTTTTATTATTTCATGCTCTATAATCAATGAAAATCATCATGTAACCATATTTTATTTTTAAAAACAAAATATGATAACCTTACAGTGAAGTGATAGGATGAATAAATCCTTTATCAAGAAATTCTTGTAACTTCTTTTTCAATTCCAAAAGTTTCACTTGATCTATTAGATAAGGAGGTTTTGATATTGGCTTAGCAACATGCACTAATTAAATTGTAAATTCAATATCCAAATCAAGTATAATAACAAAAAATTCATCAAGAAATACTTCCATATATTTATTTTCTATAGGAACATAAGTAATTTTAATATTCTCCTCCTTAATAATATGTGAAATATAACTTTCATTTCTAAATTTAATTAATTTCTTAACTTATTAATATGTTATCAAAGGTATTAATTCATTCTTATATAAAAATTGAAACTCATTATAAAAAACAACTTATTTATCTCCATAATATATTTTAGTATGATATAAAAAAATATAATACATACCCATAATAACATAAAATTCTATAATGGGAAAGGAAATAATTTTTATTAGGTAAATACTTTCCATAGAAAATAATAAAAATATTATTATAACTTCTTTTTTACATGAACACTACCCTATATGTTTTTATCAAAAGTTTTGAATTCATTTATTTGGGAAAAATTTCCAATTTACCATAAAATTTCTTTGAAATGAAAGAATGTTTAGACCCCAAATAAAACAAGACATTAACATAATCTGAATAAAAAAGTAATGTACCCCACACCACATCACCATATGGTCCATAATTTTTTTGAAGTACTCACAAAGGATTTAGCTAAAACTTTCTATTGTGATATTTATTACTTCCATTATTTCTTCCAATATTTAGACAATTAATCACACAATAAACTATATAATTATAATTAAATAAATTTACTCTTGACTTTATTTTTTTTGTTTGATCATTATTTTGATCCTTTTATTTATATTTAAGAGGCACATTTACAAACTTACCACATAAAAAAACATCCATGATTTTATAACTCATTCTCTTAGGTTATTTTTAGTACACTTATCACAAGATGGACACTTGATTTTCATACCTTCAGATTTCATCGATGGATTATTCAATTTTCCTACCACCTGGACCTCTTCTCTAAATATTGTAGTAGGAAACATGATCATCATCAAAATCGTTTTCTACCTTCTCGACACATCAATCAAGTTTCCCATAAATTTTAAATTAATGACAATCCAATTCCCATAAACATATTAGCTTCAATCATGAGTAAAACTAATTAATTATACTATCAAGGTACCAGATATAATTTGGTACATACCTTTCCATCAAGTGAAGTATTCTTAATATGAAGTCACTAAATTTTATTCCTTATTCCTCAATTACAAGAATATCTTTTCCATTCTAAGTCAAAGAGCCTTAGTAAAATATTTCTCAAGAAAAATATTCATAAATTTATCCCATTCCAAGGCATTAATCTCTTCTATTTATCTGATATTCTTAATAATTAACCACCAGTGATCAACTCCTCATTCAAAATGGTAAATAGAAAGAGTTACCTTTGGATGTTCTAAAAAACCCATGACTTCTAATATCTTTTTCCAAATCTTTAACCCATCCTTCAAATATCACAGTGTCATATGATCTACTGAATTATAGAGGGTCATTTGTCATGAAATACTTTTAAATGGAAATGTTTCTCTTTGGTAAATGTGGTTTTTCTCTCACATGGATACCACCACTATTTATATCCTATTTTAACTGATCCATCATAACAAAAAATTACTCTGTTCTAATTTTAACCATTCCAAGTTTCTACTTTGGAAGGATATTGTCCCCTTGGTGCCTTCCTACTTAAGATTCCATATATCCTCTATGAAATTTTTTTTGAATAGAAATATTTTATATAAATAAACATGATAATATTTAAATTATATATCATGTTTAGATAAATTAAAATTACTTAAGGTTACTTACATACATTATTCTATCCTCTAAAATTATCTATACCTTACTCTAATACCAACTATAACAACCCAATCCTTATTCAAATAATAATTTCATTTTTAAACAAGAATTAATTTTATTGATTTTATAAATATATTTTCAGGTTTAAAGTTTTATATAATTATTTAACAACTATAATGTAACAAAACCATACACTATAAAGTAGACACTTTTACTCAGTATCCTTTTTTTTCATAAAAAAAACTTTTAAAATGAAACACATTTTCTTTTCATAAAAAATATTCATGATTTTTAACTTGACTTCATAATTGTTACTACTCAACATTAAAACCTATAAAAATCACTTGAAAATTTGGGATGGGTATAAAAAAAATAGTGATGGACATATAAAAAGGAAGAAAGAAATATATTTTCCCATTTGAAAAACATGATATCATATAAGAGAGTTTACCTTTATCATAATGAACTATAAGCTCAAATAACCATTTACTTACATATAAAATCATCTTTACTTCCTTTAGTTTTTTATAAAAAAATTTACAATAAAACATAAAGGCAAAATCATAATCATGAGGGTTTCTTAGAAAACATGAGAACCCATGAATTTCGTTTTTCTTAAAAAAATACATTTTTACCCTTAAAGGGAATAATTACTATTTTAAACAAAATATCATTATATTACCTTATGAAATAAAAATATTTCAATGAAAAATAATCAGAAATAATATAAAAATCATGTTTATTACTTGGTATATCATCTTTATAGAACCCCTTATAGTAAACCTTATAAGAACCCTTATAAATTGAATGAACTACTTGGTTAATTCTACATAATTATATAGAGAACATAATCATTGCCCAGTGCATTAAAGAGATATATTAGGATCACCCGCCACCATAAAAAATTTACAAGAACCATAAAATTCATTTAAAACATAAAATCTTACATTTTAATTATCAAACTCATAAAAATATACTTTCAAACCCATAATCACAAAATTTTTGGATATTGATATATCCCTTTTCTTTAAAACCAATTTTAAAAAATAAAATACCCCAAAAAAGGGAATAAGGGTTTTATTTGGATAAAAAATGGAATATTTTAAAGGAATCCAAATATCAAATAATTTTTATGGCGGGATAATCCATTGAAATTGTATATGTGAAAATAGAACTCTCCTTTCATCCTTTTTTAAAAGAAAGTGAAAACATTCTGTATAAAATATGTAAAGAGGTTAATTTTGAAAACATTTAAAATAAATTAAAATATGCATAAAATGAAATTTATAGTTTATTTATTTCAATATAGATACATTTATAAAAATTATTTTTTAGAATATGTACATGGAGAAAAATATTTGTAAAATAAATCATTAAAACATTTAAAATGATGTTTTAAGGTAAAGTGTCCCTTACCTTGAGTCCGAATTTTCACGTACATTCTTAATATTCTTGAATAATAAACTTATTATAATTATTTATTTTTTTAATAAACCTTTTTATGTTTATTATTAATTTTATTTCACTTATATCTTTCTCATAATTAATCACTAAATTGATTATGTTTACTTCAGATATTTTGAGGATGTTTGGTTCTTAAGTCAAAAATAAATTCAATAGGATGAATTTGGTAAAATAGATTATGATTATATAATTTAAATAATCATAATAATGATATAAATATTATTTTTATACATTAATTATAATTTTATAATCAAATATGTAACATGGTTATGAAAAATGAATTATGTTACAATCATGAAGGTGATTGGGCGTAAATATGAATGAGTAACATTTCCATTTTTCAACGAACATGAGAAAAATAAGGTAAGTATTTTTATCTTTAAATAATAATTATTATATAATAAATATAATATTATTTATTTAAAACTATCTATATATACTATGTATGTGATACAAATATGAAAAATAAAATACATCGGTTCGCGAGACAGTTGTCTGCACGTACACACGAGCGATGTTTTTTATTTTTCATTGGATGGTAAAGAAAGAATTAGAATATTTATTTAACATTATATTGTGAATTTTATATCAAATATATCATATTATTTCGTTTTCATCAATTATTATGACCATTAATGAGTGTCAGTAATGAAAAATGAAATACATCATCTCGTGAGGCGATAATCTGTACTAACACACAAGAGATGTTTTTATTTTTTAGATGGTTAAGTAGATGAAAAAGTGTTATAACATAAACATAATGAAATTATAGTATATATAATATTCTAATTATATAATTTAATCATGTTTTAATAATATTTTAAGGAGGTAGAATAAGAAATAAAATGAAAACTCTCGGTTAAGAACTATACCTCTTCTTCTGACAACCTCCTTATATTTATAACTAAATCCTTCCTAGGATGGTATTATGATAAAATAGGACCTATAAGAAGTGGTGAGATATTTTATAAAGTTATTTGGGTAGGTATTGAGTGATCTTATAGGTTTTTGAAGTGTTAATAAAAGATAAGAGTGGGTGTCCTTTTATAAGTGGGGGAGATGACACACATGAAATTTTTCAAAAGATTAAAATATATTAATGTCATAATATTAAACAACAGATCCAACATGAATAATATTTGAATAATAGATAATATAGGGTCAATATATATCCAAAACATAGGATTTATAAATGTTTTAGGTCATTTTAACCTTTATCTTTTTAGTTTTAAACCTTTTAACTTGTTTTAACTCTTACAGTGACTATTGAATTTTTTACCAGTTACTATTAATAGTCAAAAAAAATGAAAGTGAACACAATAAATTTTTTTTACATGATTATTAAAAAACATTATTTTATTTTATTTAATTTAATTTTTATAATTGGCAGAAATTAATTTTAAAATAAACCCATAACATGCGATAAAATATTGTTTTTTTCTAAAAAATTCCTTTATAAGTATAAAAATGTTTTATAGAAAACTAAATTATAATTTTGATTCCAATAACATTGATTTGATTTTGTTTAATAAAAATGAATAAATTTAATTTTAAAACTAATCCAAAATAGAACATGACTTTGTAAATACATGCAAAGAAAATGCATTTTTCTTAAAAATCAGTATTTTCAACTACTCATCAAAAAGGAAACTTTTTAATAAAATTTACAAAAAACAACTATAAGATATTTTTGAATTGATAATATAAAAAATTAATTGAGTTTTTTAAATTTAAAATTATAAAATTTTGGAATAAATATTTTAAATAAAACCATATAATACATGTAAACAAATTTAGTAAAAATAAAATGATTTCCTTTTTGATCGAAAGATTACTTAATATAACTCTATAAAATATAATTAATTGATTTTAATAAGGATTTAAATTTATATATTATCACTATTACCTTGGTTGTTACATAATAACACCTTATATACCAAGTCAAATTTATGTAAGTCGGGTCTCAACCCTACCCACCCCAACCTCCCATAGGGTCCAACGTGCTCATTAGAATAAAATTGTAACATCAATACTGAAATTTTAACCACATCCATATCCCATCACATCCCATAACCATGTTGAAGTGCCCAGATCAGTGTGAATCACTGAGAGGGGGAGGGGGTGAATCAGTGATCCCTTTAAACTTTTTACTAATTGATTCTTTATCAATTAAACCTCTATGGCTGGTTAAAGCCTCGATCCACTCTTCTTGTATCTCTCACCTTTCCACGAATGATGCAGTAAATGTAAAGGCACTGGACACAAGGATTTACAAGGTTCGGCACCAAAGGCCTACATCCTTGCCATGCTCTCCCAGCATGGATTCTCCATTATAACCTGTTAAAATTACAATGGTCGATACAGAGTCCCACTGTATCTCTCCTGAGTCCCACAGGAGGGTCTTTATACTGCGTCCCACAGTGTTACCAGAGTCCCACTGGCCTGCTCCAGAATCCCACTGAAGACTTCTTCTCCCTGAGTCCCACAGGGTCTTCTCCTGGCTCCTCGAGTCACACGAGTAGCTCTTCTTCTCTTTAAGCTTCTTCAAGTATCTTCAGCAGTCTGGGATAAAGACTGCTGGCCTTGGTCTGTACCTCTGATCACTTGAGTTGATCAGGTCTTCTCGTCTTGCTCAGGATTTATCTCCTTCTTCTAAGGATGACCTGGCCTCTCTCCAATTACTGAATACTCAGATAATTGATGTCTTTAACTTCAGTCTGGTCCAGTCTCACATCAATTCAACATCATGCACTGAGTGCATGGAAGCTCTTCATCCTCATGCACTGATAGCATGGCCTTATCAATTCTTCAAGAACCTCCTGGTCTTGGACTACTCAATTTCACACCACTGATTTGACTCTGTTCACGTGTGCACGTGCATGCATGCATGCATGTACTTCTCCTTTCCTCTTCCTGGTGCAGTAGACCCACAAAGGGTGTAATCAATTATAGCACACACCTTCTCCACAATATTCACACACTATATTCAAATTGTTCACACACTTAGAAGTGTGTTTTACTTTAGTGTGGAACTTATTCTTCTTCTTCTAATGTGTATACACTTTTAGTGCACACACTAGGCTTCGGCCTTCTTGTTTTGTTTGCACACACATTTTCTTTGTTCAAGTTGAAAGCAAAAGAGACTTGGCCTCTCCTTCTTGCACACCCCCAAGGACTACTGCCTCTTCTTCAAATGCACACACACAAAGTGTGTTCTTCAATTAGGCACAACCAAGGTATGCAAGTCTCGGGTTCTCTTCTCCACTTGGAACACACTTGGCCTCGGGTCCTCTTCTGTTTTTGCACACACCCAAGTTGTGGTGGCCTTCTTTTTTCACACACACCCAAGCTATCCTCGGCCTTCTTTTCAAATGCACACACACACAAAGTGTGGTGGTCTTCTTTGTTTGCACAAGGCTACGGCCTTTCTCTTCTTTTTTCACACAAGGCACAAAGGCCTCTACTATCTTCAAATGCCGCGCGCAAGTCCTCAAGGTGCACAAGGGTCGCGCAAACACTTCCTGTCGCGCAAGTCCGCGGGCAGAGAAGAATGCAACCACGGGCGCACAAAGATGCGGCCACGGGTCTTCCTGTCTCGCAAGGAAGGTGCACAGGGGACTCTCCCTTTCTCTTCTTTCGCGCAAGAGGTGCGCAAAAGGAACACACAGAGCCAAGGGATGGCTCCGGACTGCTGCCACGCAAGTGGTGCACGCAGGGATTCTACTTCGCGAGGCAGAGGTGCACTCACGGTTCTCCGGATCTTCAACAAAGGATCAGCAAGCATTCTCGAGGGCTCGGCCTCTCTTTTTATAGGCGAGGAGAGCCTCTGCCTTCCGCGTGGGATAAATCTCGAATCCCCAAAATCTTCGGACCTTCAAAGATATTTCCAAATCTTGATTTTTATCCTCTGTTTCACGTGGGATATTTTATTTTCTTTCCTCCTCGTGCATGCGATTTATAACGCATGCACGGCCTCTTTTTAGGCACAAACCATGCAAAACATCAACCCTACGTGGCCTCAGCAGCTTCTCTTGCCTCGGCATTGCTTCGAATTCTCCTCTCATCGCATGCATGAATCATTTTAATGCATGATCGTGTTCGTAGAGGCCAGACGATCACAATGGAGGCTTCGGCTCGATCAGCGGTGGTCGGGAACTCAAATTCTGTCGTCGGGAGGCTCCTGGTTCAGCGGCGGCTTCGCGGGTGGCTTCGGCTCGAGCTCGAGGTGGAAGACGATCCACGACCGTCGGATCAGGCGATGGAGATACATCGGACGGCCTGGATCAGATCGCCTCGCCGCGGATCAGTTGTGCGGCCGAGATCTGGCGCGCGATCGATCGTGCGGCCAGGATCACTCCCGCGGAAAAAATCCGCGTCCCACATCGAAACGACCTCCGATTTTTCCGCAGCTTATTACCCTGGCGCCGCCTCAACTCGGCAATTGAACTTCCAACCCTCTCGGTGCCACCCCGCGCCGAGTTCTCCCTGCGGGCGCGCTCTGCGCCCACTCATGCCTCCTGCGGGCGTGCTCCTAGCGCCCACTATGCACCTCGGGCGCGCGGGTTTCACCACCGCGTGTCCTCGGGGGCTTACACACGCCCCCCCTGCCGCGCTCCTCCGGGCATGCCCCCAGACGCCTAGCGGTGTCTTGGGTGCGTCCTGCCGCCCTGGACTCGCCCCACGGGTTCCCCCTTGGGCGTGGCGCCTTAGGCCCACATGTGCCTTGGGGTTGAACCCTCAAGGTGTCCACGGGCTGGCCAATTTTTTGGCAAAGTAACAAATAAGACTTTGTCAAAAACAAAGTCCTCCATGAAAAATACCAATTCTAAATGCCAAATGCGTCCTCCTCTATTCTTCTTATCTTCTCTTATTCATCTTAAGAATTCCTCCATTTCTTCTCCTCACATGATCTTCACTTAGGATATGGAATTCAAAAGGTTCATCTTCATCAATCGAACTCCTGAATCACTTATAATCTTCAATGTTCTTTATTGATCTAATCAGAGATCAATTGGATCATCTTCATGTTCACATGCACTAAGTGATAGTGCATGGACTTCATTAATGCACATCATCCACTTAGAAGTTGTGGATGGATCATCTTGCTTCTTCAACTCCTCATGCATTGTCACTACAATGCATGGTCTTCTAATCATGTTGTGACTTTGTATCATCAGGATACAAGTTCTATGAAATTAAAGATCAGCTCAACAATCGTCAGATGTCCATGGAGAATGTTTCAACCACAATTTCCAATACAACTTAGTGAATCTCCTAAGTGACATGCATCTTAGTACCATGGCCATTCTCCTTCACCACCAACACCATCACATCCTTTGACATTCACATCTTGACTCCTTGACATCCATTCCTTCCAAGACAACTTCATGCCTCATTGACAACAAATGCAACACAATGCACTTCAATCTCCCCCTTTGTATTTGTTGTCAATACACTCCTTCAACACATATGAATGGGTCAATATGTGTGCCAATATTTTCTCCCCCTTATTGGCAATCAAATGCAAAGGTGTGGTGTGGTTCTCTTCCAAAAATATCTCTTCCTCCCTTCGAATAGCATCTTCTTGAAAAGCACTAAGAGAGGGATGATGCCACATATTCTTCTTTAGCAAAGAACCTTTAGTAAATCAACTCTAAGTCTACTTGGGCTAACCCGGTGTAGAAAACAAGAGTGATGTAACCAAGATACTCAATGCTGTCCACAATTCTCTACACATGTGAGATCATGCTTAGGGATTGATTTTTTTTTCCAGATATTCAATGAATTGCTGAATCCTGCACATACTTCACAAAACACATTAGAATGTTCAGGTGCAAAGATAAAGCTCCCCATTCATTCATTTTCTTAAGATGATATTAATCTCAGAACATCATCTTCTTCAGATTTGCTCCCCCTCAAGGGGTGCACTCCATTCTGTCCAAACCATCCTCCAGATGAGAATGATCATCATCTTTAATTCCCTGCAATGTTAGCACATGTATATACCAAGAGTATAAGGGAATAAGATGGAACCTCCTTGGTTCATCAATGTGAACAACAAGGTTGAGAAGATTCTCTCAACCGAGATGTCCCATTTTCACCATTCTTCACACTTGCACATTTGATCTTCAATGATGTTGGTGCTGGTGGGGATCTCAATACATCTTCATGTGAAATATTCTTCTTCCCTCTTGCCTTAGCAATTGCCAGAACTTCATCTTCAGCTCTTTTCAGATCTTTGGCAAGTTGCAACTGATTTGGCCATATGACTAGTAAGTCACTTGGAAGTGTGGCCTCAGTTCTGGATATTCCACATGGTTCCTTTGATTCTATCAAGCTACCTCTCTTAGGCAACTTGTTTTCAATCAATCCCTTCTGCTTCTTTTGGATAGATTGTCTGTTTGAGTTTGGTTGGCTTCTATTGATTTCCATGGCTTGTTTGCAAAGATCCATGGTATGACCTTTCTTTCCACAGTAGAAGCATGTCTTCATGGTGGTCCTACTGGATGACTCACCCTTCTTGTACTTAGACTCCAAGGTCTTCTCTTCCTTTTTCATAATCTTCTTGGGAGCATCTTCAGCTTTCTTCTGCTTGCTTCCCAAGGATTCTTTCTTAGCCAGGTTCTGTGATCTTTTCTTCTTTTGAGCTCTGGATACAGTTGGAGATTGACATGTATCTTTTTGACCACTTTTGCAATCATCCCAGATGTTGTCAAGTAATCCAAATCTATTTGCAGTAAACAGATGTCTCTGGACCTGTGGATGCTGCTTCTTTTCTTCTGGCTTGCTCCCCCTTGGCATGGGCTTCCTTTGTGCTTTGACATTCAGTGGATTGTACCAACAATCCTTTGCACAGTGCCCATACTTATTACAACACCAACACTGACCCACAAATCTTGACCTCTTCAGTCCTTCTGATTGTTGGGTACTTTTCTTGACTTGCTGTGTTGTTTCAGGAGAGCTCTGCTTCTTTACTGTCTTCATCCATATTTGTTTGGAATTAATCTTCCATCCTGCACTTTTTGTGGAAACACAATTAGAAGCATCAGTACAAGATGGTATGGATGGTACCTTTTTTCTAGAATATGTTGCACTTTTATTAGAGGATGTCTTTCTCTTAGAATAATCCTTCTCAAAGCTCACTTGAGTAGCAACATTTCTTCTTTCAGTTGACTGGGAGGCTTTGGCTTTGGGTGATTGCTGATTTTTCAATATCACCTCTAATTCTAAGCATTTCATGTTAAGGGAGTTCTTCTCATCCTCAACAGTTCTTAGCCTTCCTTCCCAATTTTCTTTCAGCTGTTCTAACTGGTCTTCATGCACCTTCTTGATTTCAAGCATTGAGTTGTCAAGCTCCTTCACCCTTTTGACTTTATCTTCTAGTTGAGCATCTTTGACAATCATTGAGACTCTGTGCAGCTTCTCCAGTGCATGGAAAACATCTTTGACTATTATCATAAAGAATTCTTTCTCAGAAAGGCTTCTTTTCAATTCTTCAGAAGTGTCTTCATACATTTCATTACAAAGGGAAACAGTTTCATCTTTGGCATTTACCAGCTTTCTGAGAGTGTTGGTTATGCCAACCCTTTTAGCCAGCTGATCTTCCAATGCATTGGCTTCTTCTTCTAACTGTGATTTTTCTTCATGAAGATCATGGATGCCTGTAGCTATACACTTTGCCACTTCCATGGGAACTATCTTCTGAAGATATTTGAGTGCACTCTGAAGATCATTCATTGTTTCAACTTCATCACAGCTAGGACATGCTTTCTTCATCTTCTTGGCCTGTTTCTTCTTTCTATTTTTCTGAGTCTTGGCAGATATCTCCATTTGAGGCTGGTTGCTCATTTCCTCAAATCGGCACTTCATAAAGACTCCCTTGGATCTTTTAGAGGTAACCTCCCTCTGATACCAATTGAAGTGCCCAGATCAGTGTGAATCACTGAGAGGGGGAGGGGGTGAATCAGTGATCCCTTTAAACTTTTTACTAATTGATTCTTTATCAATTAAACCTCTATGGCTGGTTAAAGCCTCGATCCACTCTTCTTGTATCTCTCACCTTTCCACGAATGATGCAGTAAATGTAAAGGCACTGGACACAAAGATTTACAAGGTTCGGCACCAAAGGCCTACATCCTTGCCATGCTCTCCCAGCATGGATTCTCCATTATAACCTGTTAAAATTACAATGGTCGATACAGAGTCCCACTGTATCTCTCCTGAGTCCCACAGGAGGGTCTTTATACTGCGTCCCACAGTGTTACCAGAGTCCCACAGGCCTGCTCCAGAATCCCACTGAAGACTTCTTCTCCCTGAGTCCCACAGGGTCTTCTCCTGGCTCCTCGTGTCACACGAGTAGCTCTTCTTCTCTTTAAGCTTCTTCAAGTATCTTCAGCAGTCTGGGATAAAGACTGCTGGCCTTGCACTGTACCTCTGATCACTTGAGTTGATCAGGTCTTCTCGTCTTGCTCAGGATTTATCTCCTTATTCTAAGGATGACCTGGCCTCTCTCCAATTACTGAATACTCAGACAATTGATGTCTTTAACTTCAGTCTGGTCCAGTCTCACATCAATTCAACATCATGCACTGAGTGCATGGCAGCTCTTCATCCTCATGCACTGATAGCATGGCCTTCTCAATTCTTCAAGAACCTCCTGGTCTTGGACTACTCAATTGCACACCACTGATTTTACTCTGTTCACGTGTGCACGTGCATGCATGCATGCATATACTTCTCCTTTCCTCTTCCTGGTTCAGTAGACCCACAAAGGGTGTAATCAATTATAGCACACACCTTCTCCACAATCTTCACACACTATATTCAAATTGTTCACACACTTAGAAGTGTGTTTTACTTTAGTGTGGAACTTCTTCTTCTTCTTCTAATGTGTATACACTTTTAGTGCACACACTAGGCTTCGGCCTTCTTGTTTTGTTTGCACACACATTTTCTTTGTTCAAGTTGCAAGCACAAGAGACTTGGCCTCTCCTTCTTGCACACCCCCAAGGACTACTGCCTCTTCTTCAAATGCACACACACAAAGTGTGTTCTTCAATTAGGCACAACCAAGGTATGCAAGTCTCGGGTTCTCTTCTCCACTTGGCACACACTTGGCCTCGGGTCCTCTTCTGTTTTTGCACACACCCAAGTTGTGGTGGCCTTCTTGTTTCACACACACCCAAGCTATCCTCGGCCTTCTTTTCAAATGCACACACACACAAAGTGTGGTGGTCTTCTTTGTTTGCACAAGGCTACGGCCTTTCTCTTCTTTTTGCACACAAGGCACAAAGGCCTCTACTGTCTTCAAATGCCGCGCGCAAGTCCTCAAGGTGCACAAGGGTCATGCAAACACTTCCTGCCGCGCAAGTCCGCGGGCAGAGAAGAATGCAACCACGGGCACGCAAAGATGTGGCCACGGGTCTTCCTGTCGCGCAAGGAAGGCGCACATGGGACTCTCCCTTTCTCTTCATTCGCGCAAGAGGTGCGCAAAAGGAACACATAGAGCCAAGGGATGGCTCCGGACTGCTGCCGCGCAAGTGGTGCGCGCAGGGCTTCTACTTCACGAGGCAGAGGTGCACTCACGGTTCTCCGGATCTTCAACAAAGGATCAGCAAGCATTCTCGAGGGCTCGGCCTCTCTTTTTATAGGCGAGGAGAGCCTCTGCCTTCCACGTGGGATAAATCTCGAATCCCCGAAATCTTCGGACCTTCAAAGATATTTCCAAATCTTGATTTTTATCCTCTGTTTCACGCGGGATCTTTTATTTTCTTTCCTCCTCGTGCATGCGATTTATAACGCATGCACGGCCTCTTTTTAGGCACAAACCATGCAAAACATCAACCCTACGTGGCCTCGGCAGCTTCTCTTGCCTCGGCATTGCTTCGAATTCTCCTCTCATCGCATGCATGCATCATTTTAATGCATGACCGTGTTCGTAGAGGCCAGACGATCACAATGGAGGCTTCGGCTCGATCAGCGGTGGCCGGGAACTCAAATTCTGTCGTCGGGAGGCTCCTGGTTCAGCGGCGGCTTCGCGGGTGGCTTCGGCTCGAGCTCGAGGTGGAAGACGAGCCACGACCATCGGATCAGGCGATGGAGATACATCGGATGGCCTGGATCAGATCACCTCGCCGCGGATCAGTTGTGCGGCCGAGATCTGGCGCGCGATCGATCGTGCGGCCAGGATCACTCCCGCGGAAAAAATCAGCGTCCCACATCGAAACGGCCTCCGATTTTTCCGCAGCTTATTACCCTGGAGCCGCCTCAACTCGGCAATTGAACTTCCAACCCTCTCGGTGCCGCCCCACGCCGAGTTCTCCCTGCGGGCGCGCTCTGCGCCCACTCATGCCTCCTGCAGGCACGCTCCTAGCGCCCACTATGCACCTCGGGCGCGCGGGTTTCACCACCGCGTGTCCTCGGGGGCTTACACACGGCCCCCCTGCCGCGCTCCTCCGGGCGTGCCCCCAGACGCCTAGCGGTGTCTTGGGTGCGTCCTGCCGCCCTGGACTCGCCCCACGGGTTCCCCCTTGGGCGTGGCGCCTTAGGCCCACATGTGACTTGGGGTTGAACCCTCAAGGTGTCCACGGGCTGGCCAATTTTTTGGCAAAGTAACAAATAAGACTTTGTCAAAAACAAAGTCCTCCATGAAAAATACCAATTCTAAATGCCAAATGACTCCTCCTCTATTCTTCTTATCTTCTCTTCTTCATCTTAAGAATTCCTCCATTTCTTCTCCTCACATGATCTTCACTTAGGATATGGAATTCAAAAGGTTCATCTTCATCAATCGAACTCCTGAATCACTTATAATCTTCAATGTTCTTTATTGATCTAATCAGAGATCAATTGGATCATCTTCATGTTCACATGCACTAAGTGATAGTGCATGGACTTCATTAATGCACATCATCCACTTAGAAGTTGTGGATGGATCATCTTGCTTCTTCAACTCCTCATGCATTGTCACTACAATGCATGGTCTTCTAATCATGTTGTGACTTTGTATCATCAGGATACAAGTTCTATGAAATTAAAGATCAGCTCAACAATCGTCAGATGTCCATGGAGAATGTTTCAACCACAATTTCCAATACAACTTAGTGAATCTCCTAAGTGACATGCATCTTAGTACCATGGCCATTCTCCTTCACCACCAACACCATCACATCCTTTGACATTCACATCTTGACTCCTTGACATCCATTCATTCCAAGAAAACTTCATGCCTCATTGACAACAAATGCAACACAATGCACTTCACATGTGTAAGATTTAAGGCCATAAAAACCCATGTAATTATACACTGTAACTCAATCCATTATAAACCATTCATTAATACACCGATAATAACCATAACCATTATAGTCGAGTTACATGTATATGATATAACCTTATGCCACTATAACCCTCACATACATGTATGATAAACCTGAGAGCCATCACAACCTATATGAGCACATACCGTATACCTTAATCCATCATAACCCAAATATTCTTCCATACCATGATATTTTTAAAGGTAAAGTGCAGGAGAGGGAGAAATCAACCATATATTCCTTCACCAACCTATATTTTGTGGAATTAACCTGAAACCAAAAACATTTGAGCATAAAAAATAATCTAACTTGTGTGTGGTGAATATTAAATAATAAAACATAATGATCGTATTGAAAAAAATAGTCTAAGGGAAACTATCGTACCATAGTATCGACTATAGTTTAACATCCCTTAAACATACCTTTTTCCATATATAGGATTAGAAAACTAATTCTACAATAAACATGAAATCATAAAATTCCATCAGAGTTAATCATCATGTAATTTAATAATTAACTTTTAATTTATAAAACCCATCTCATTTATTATTTAACTATTCATGTTAATTCATCAAAATCCAAGGTGATTTTTTAATCATTATTTCAATTCAAGGTTTCATCCCATGCTCTTAGAGAATTTTCCCTAACTGATTATTGGATTACATTTAATATATCATTACCATCATCAATACCCATTCCTATGTGTACATATATAATTCATTATCATCTAATAATTCAGGTATTATAAGACTCAACTCACTCACTCTCAAAGGAGAGATATTTTTTAAAGGAAACAAGTATGCTATAGAACGAGGGAGAATAATCAAAGTTATTAACCAAGACTCAAACTAAAGAAGGAAGCCTAGATCTAAACTCTTACCAACCAATTCATCTAGAAAATTAACCCCCAATAAGGCAAGTAGGAAAGCCTCACTCTCAAACTATTCTGAATTATATAACCATACCATGTTACAATTAAATTAAAAAAAATCCATATAATTATAAGGAATATACATGGAAAAAAATAATATTTTTAGCATTAAAATTCAAGGGTAAACTAAGGAATCACATTAAGAAATTCTGGCTTAGAGAAATGAAGATCACGCCATAAAAGAACCACAAACATCTAATTCCAATAAAAATATTTTTCCTTTTCCATCTTGATTTAACAAATTAATTACGAGTAGGTTTAAACAATAAGAAAATATCAAGTATATAATATCAGAAAAAATAATCTATATACATGTTTCAAACAACACTATCATGTTTAACAATTTTAGAAAATAATGATAGCTCAATTCATGTGCTGCATTCATTATTCACTTCATGTTACTAGATTTAAACTATTTTACCAATTTTAGTATATCAAATATGCTAAATTACAATATTAATCACAACAATGATCATTCAAACAATATTTAAAATTATATGAAGAAACCATTACATATCTAGCATAATAAATATTTACATGTTATAACAATATGAATTCTATATATTCCTTTCTTAATTTATAGATTATTATCTTCATTTGGTAAATTACACCATTTACTCAAAATAATCTCAAACATGATACCCCCACATCGATATATAAAATAATTATAAGTTACAAACCCCCTACCTTGATATAAAGATTCAATAAACCACCGTATAAGAATAGAGAAAAAAGGAATCAGTCACCAAAAAACTCAATGGAAACTAACTTGGAGCTTATCAACAATGAACCGTCATTATACCATACTCAAATATAGACTAAACTAGAGAAAAATAACCATATAAAACCTATTTAATTAAGGAGAAAAAATAATAAATAGAGAAGAGGAGATAAGAGTACCTCGAATCAAGAGAGATTAATCCCAACAAATCAAGAGGCATAAGCCTTCAATAGAAAAAATGAGGAGCACTATGAGGGATTATGGTAAGATAAGGTTTAGAGTGAGGAAATAAAAGTCAAACCAAGGAATATTTAACCCCTATTAATAGATAAATACTGATAGGCCTTTACCATGGTGTGGCAGTATTCAAAAAAGTTGTAATAGCCTTGGTAAAAATGTGATCCCAATTTTCAGCCATTTGATATGGCCACATCCCCTTAAACCTAATAGTCTTTTAGAAATGATTTATACAGGTTTTACCAGTACCAATACATGCACCATGGTATGGAGGAAACCATTTTAATACCCAGATGACCACCACATCTACTCACCATTACATAGAGGAAATTCCCTTTTCATTTCAAGATCATGATGACCAAGACCATGATATAGAGAGACCATTCTCATAGTTTTCTATTACAACTCATACAACTCAGTCTCTCCTCAAATCAAAACTACCATACCCACACCCATGAAAATGGATACACTATGAGAATACTACTCCACATTATGGAAAATAAGAATCCATTAGACTACCTATGATACCACACCTTCCACCATAGGCGTGGATCCCTTATCCATGCTACATAAAGAAACACTTCACACACTACACCCCTAAAAATGGGAATTTCACTCCTTGGGTTTCCCATACACCACTAAAACTAGATCCCATTAATATATCTCTAAAATAGGTAGGATCATGAACATCACCATCGCAACCACCATACGTGTTTTGCAACCCTGATATCCAAAAGTCATATCTCCACCTCTAGAACACCACCAAAATCCTTTGAAGAACATCAAAATCCTATAAAACACAAAGGTATGGATTAAAAAAACTAGGACCTTTTTAAACATATAATCCCTAATTGGATGACTCTAGACCACACAACACTAAAGAATATAAAATTCCTTTACATGTGACTCTAAACTGTATATCATGTGGTCTTTTTTATAATACCCTAAACTGTATGACATGAGGTCTTTAATACTTGAACTTAAACAATGTGATTCCCATTATATCCCATATGACCATAAACTACATGGAGTGGTTAATCAAAATGGCCTTAAAACCATGCCTCGTCCTTTTTAAGAGGGATTTTTTTTCATAAGACCCACATATTTTCATAATAATGACCATGTTTCCTCCCATTACATATTAAAGAATCAATTTATTTCTCACAATGTTTAATTAAAACTTCTCTTGCATTATAGTTTATTCATTTTACCCAAAAAACCTATCTCACAAATGATAGTATAACAGTAGAGTATTTTAAACCCTTTTGGAAAACTCCCCTTCCACCCAACTAACTTCATTCCTTTTGATGAATGAATCACCATAAAACAAATGCATTGAGTAGGTAAAATCTTATTATAATCCTTGGTTCATTGATTGAATAATCTTGGTTTCCCCTTTCATAGCAATTAGTAATAGGTCGATTGACTAATTTGAATAAAACCTCTATTGAATGGTGAATAACAAATTTTTCTTTGAGATTATAAGTAACACCTTGGTGTTGTTTTTGTTCCCAAAAGAAAGGCCCACATAATATAAATGTGTTACTTCCTTGGTAGTGTGAAAATAGTTTATCCATTACTAATGGTTAGACTACTCCCACAAGTCATCATTCCATTATCTCTAATTTATAAATTTCAAGGCATGATTTACCTCATCTAGTTTCCCATGTTTTAAAGGATATTAAATATCTCTATATTTTTTCCCTTGGGAATTGATAACACCATTGAAGAGGCTCTAAGTCACATGACCAAAAACTACATGACAATTTGGTCAAATATTTATGAACATCAACTTCAAGCATCAAGATTCTACTTAGTATGAATCTAAAATACTTGGAAATAGTCTGAGTCATATGACCAATGAACTACATGAAATATGAGACCTTGTTTTATGAAGTTAAACTAGATGGTACATAGTACGTTTTACGAGAATTTAAATTATTCAATTTTTTCTATCCCACATGACCTTAAACTAACCAAAGTGGTTTATTTGATTCAATCTCAAATCAAAATACCCCGATATAAGAGATCATTTTACTGGAGAGTTCTATTTCCTTAAGGATTTGAGGGTTATGTATATATTGGTTGACCCAAATTCCATGGTTCACCTAAAATATGACAGAAAATTCACCCTTTAATATAAATATGTGTGTATTGATTCTAATTCTTACAGGGTATGTAGTGATATAAAAATCACTTATTCCAAACCCAACCAAAAAAATCACTTTCATTCAAATCCCCTCCTAGTGTAAGCTAGCCTCATTTATGTTAGGTATTTATAAATAAGACTCCATATTAGGATGAAAAAGTTCTATAATAACTATGCATGGATTGATTCCTGTTATTTAGAGATACATAATGACACCCAGGTCTCCTATCCTGAGCCCAGTTGTAACTTTAATTTCTCTTGATTCATCTTTGGTGATGAGACTGCATTCACGTTAGGATTCCTCCCTTCTCACACTAGGAAAAGCATTCTCTTTATTACATTGAAACTTACACATGAGTAAAATATATATATATTTCTATTTAAGAACTATGTGTGGATTTATTCTTATTATGTTAGGATATATAGAGATGCTAGGATCTCTTATCCTAGGCTTGGTTGTGACGCCATGTAAATCTAAAGTAAGAACCTTGTATTTGATAGCGTGTATGAAATGCGACACCAATAACATAAGGTAATATAATATCTGGATACTTTATAATATATTTACTATTTAAAATAGATTCTATATATGAAAAACTGAGTTTTCGTGTGTTACATATAAGAGCGGACTTCCTCGATGGCTTTTGTTACATGTAAGACCAACTTTTATCGAACAGTAATATATTATTAAAATATAATGAGATATAAAATAGCAGCTAAATTAGTAGTTATGAACAATAATAACTAACTTCTGAAAATTATAGTTTATATAAATATAGAATTAATTAGTTGGTTAAAAATTAATTAGAAATGAATATAAGAAGAAACTGAATATAAAGGGAATATTTTTATAGAAAACTATATTTATGCTCAAAAAGTTGTTTTACGCTAATAGATTAAATTAATTAAAATTAATTATTTATATTAATGTAATATATATATATATATATTATATTCAATCAAATATTTTTTTTATATTTATCCATTAGGTTTGATAGACATAATATATGAACAAGCTCCACTTTACACATAAAAACCTATATTTTTATAAAGGAAAATTTACCACCTTTTAATGGAGAACCCAATTTAAATATGAATATTGACACTTTAATTGATTTAATATATAAAAATAAAATTATTATATATTAAATTGAAACATAAAAATTAGTTAGGGTGATTTTTCTAGAAACATATCATTTTTTAATGAATGATTAAAAATACTAAATTTTTGTTCAAAACTTCCTTTTCATCTAATTTATTTATAAGGTTAAATTATAATTTTAATTAGTTTTAAATTTTAATTATATCATATTTATATAAATTAATACAATTCATTTCATTGGAATCAATTTTACTTTTAAATTTATTATAAAAACATTGAAAACTTTCAGACGTTTTACTTTAAAAACCCACTCATCCCACCTGCGGGATGAATTTTAAATTAATTACTTCCACTTCTATTATTGAAATTTTAGAAAAAAGGATTCCATATTTGGAATTGGAATATTTATGATTTCTAATAATAAAAAACTTATTTTTGACCAATAAATGTAGTTAATGTAATTAAAATTAATTACAATTATTAAGGTAAAATTAAGCTTAATAAAGGACTAAACCTTTAACTTAAGGGCCAAAATGACCTAGACAATTTTCCAAAAACCATTTTATGGAAATAATATGGTCATTAAACTTACATTATTGAGTTTTTTTTGTTTTTGTATTTAGTTTTTTAGGTATAAACATGGGCACACCTAACTTCTTTTCAAAAATACCAAGTGAATCCTTTTCCACCCTTATAAAAGGCCACCACCTCTCCACATTACTCACACATCTCAAGCTACTTTGGATCGAAAAATATGTTCAAAAATATCTCCTAAAAATAAATCCACTCATATTAGAATCTTCCTCTTAGGAATAAATTGATCTAAGTAAGATTTTGGTTCAAACCCCATTAAGAAGTAACATCTTTCCTTAAGCTTTTTAGTTTTATTTCCATTATAAAACCCCTAAAAACTTATTATTATATGATTGTATAACATAAAAAGTATCCTAAATATATTAATATTTTTTAAGATAATTTTTAAACCTAAAATTATACATAATTTCATCTAATGTGTAAAGAACATATTGTTTATATGTACAGTGAACTATTGCCTCACGAAATGATGATTGTTCATTTTTTCCTTTACAACCTATCATGGTGGCCATTATGATGGAAAATATATTTATATATTTATATATTATATATATTATTTATTTATACTTATTTAATAATTTTATTACATATACCATTAATACTTTCCATTTTATGTCAATACGATAACATCGTTTGAAGAAGTGTGAACTACTGACCCCTCAAAGCGATATGATTCGTTCACACTATAAATGAAATGTATAAATGATGATTATAATTAAAAATATGATAAATAATTAATATATATAGTATATTCATGACATAATTAACTTTATTTAAATATGATATATATATATATATATATCATTTTCATTATTACCTTTTCACACACTTAAAAAGTGATAACGTCGTTCGCGGACATGTGAACAACCACCTCCAAGACATGATGCGATTAATTTTTCATAAAAATAATTATATATATAAGTATATATGATAAAATAATATGGTATTTATTATATAATTATCATTCTGGAAAGATAGTGTTACTTACCTTCTTTCCATAATGATCATTGAAAAACAGGAAAATTACTCATGCGTACGTAAAACCTACCATCTCCATGACTGTAATGTTGGTTAATTTTTCATAAACATATTTAATGATTGATTTTAAAAGTATAATTTATGTATAAATATGATAATTATGTCATTATTATTATTCTTTAGATGTTATGTAATGAACCCTTTGACTATAGTTGGCCCACCAATGTTATTTTTGACACATAAACCGAATTTGGTCAAAACAACCGATGTAAACATAATTGTTTAAGTAGCTGTATAAAACATAGTAAAAAGTGAAATAAAAGTAACAATAAACATGAAAAATTTTCTCAAGAAAGTATAAAATTAGAATAATTTTATTATATGGGAAGTTAAATGACGTTCTCCCGAAAAGAAACTAAAGGTAAGGGATTCTCATCTCACATTTTACATCTGTGAGATAAATGTCATGTTCACCACTTACATATTTTGTGTGGTGTATCTACCAATCCTTTTTTTATACTATATAATTACTCCTTTTATATTAATTTTATTTTAAACTATCATTTAATTTTATTCCTCTATGAGGATTATGATTTAAAATGTTTCAAAGTGGCATGGGACACTTTGGAACGTTTAAAGATTATTTTCCTTAACAACAACTTTAATGATTATTTAATGGTATTTAAATTTAAGGAAATAATATTAAAATTGTTCAATAAAACTTTTAATTTTCTCTCCTATGGTTATTCATGATCATTTTCATGTATTAGTACCATTTTCCCACTCTTTGGTACTCAAAATATTTTAGAAAATGTTTTCCAGAAAACCCAATGTCGTATCTCTCTTTAGTCAGAGAACATGTTTTATTATAAATACCATGTTTTATTAAAATGTTACCATTTTTTTTAAAATGATTTGGTAAATAAATTTTTATCCTTTTTTTCTTTTACCAATGTTTTCAATGGAATCATCTTATCAATTTCTGAACGATGCATTTTTATAACCTTTAACTATGCAAAATGAATGTTCTTTTTACCTCGTAAAACTTGTATGAATTTACCTGCCTTCATTTAATTAAATATTCTTTTTCATTTTTAAAAGGTTAATTTTTAAAGAAAATATTTTAAAATTTTATTTTCAAATAATTTTTTTTTAAAAATATCTTATATAATATATTTTCTTTAAGAATGTTTTTAAAAGATCATTTTATAATGTTTCCATTCATCAGACAACAACCCTTAATATTACTCCACTCGGGTTAAGTTATATTGATACCATCCTTGTTATTATATTGATGGATTATGATTTATTTTTCTAAGGGTAGTATTCACATTCACTTCCTTGATTCCTTTTAGTCACCTTGAAATATTCTATTTCCTATGATCATTTGACATTGAATTTCCCCTAAATTTTCATATAATTTTATCTGGATATGATTATTTCCTAAACCATATACCATTGTTCATACAGTGTTTACTTTGAAAGTTATTTGATTATTTGGGGAAATATAGATAAATATTTATACTTTATTCAATATGAATATTTGATAAGGAATATTTTTTATTTGATATGAGGAATGTTTTGGAAATGAAATACATGGGTTGGAGACCGGTTAATGAAAGAACCTCAATGCATAGATAGTCTCATGAGACAAATTATTTATGAACATTAGATGGGTTTCAACCTGATATGGTAAACTATCTTGTGAAAGGTCTTGACGGTAATGGTTATATGTACCTAAGAAACATGGAATCCAATAATTAAGAATTGAATTCATATTAGTTTTAGTTATTTTTAATCCATGAGACTATTGAAATATCTATGGATGCTTTTCATTTTTATTTTATTTATCAAATAGCATGTGTTTTAGTTTCTTACCTTTCCATATTTATTTTTCTTTATCTAGTTATTTGGATGGAATGTGTTTTAAGTTATTTACCCTTCCATATTGACTATTCTAATTTATTAATTATTGATTATGCTACATTTTCCCTTACTGATTAGTTGAGCTCACCCTTATTATGTTTCATTCCCCAGGAATCCAAGAAATTTACTATGAAAGATATGTATGGATTTACTATATGGAATATATTTATACTTGAAGTTATCTATTTAGAAGAAAAAAATCATGTTGTAATTAGTGTATTATTTTGTAATAAAAGACTCATGTATGTATCTAGTTTACCAAGACTATTAAACTCTCGTTCCTTTGAAATCTGATTCCCTATAATCATGCCAATGTAATTACTAACATGCACTAGTTCTAGGTTTCTGGGGTCGGTGCATTACAATTGGTTTAAAATTAATTTTAGTAGCAACCTTTGGAACTATATTTATGGAAAAATAGGTTAGAGAACATAACCCTAGGCCAAAATTTTAGGGTAAGTAAAGAAGAACATCTTAGAATTTTGGTAATGTAGAGATTATGTGGGTATTACTAGAAATACATACCTATTTGGATACTACAATTGGATATGGTTATGAAACAGATGTACCTTGGAGTAATAACTTTGATAAGGTGTTCCTATCCTGACTTGGGGTAACCTGGTATATGACAATGTGCCTTACTACACACCTGGTTTGACACTCCTGGGGGATATTCTTAGTATAATCCACATTATCTTTACAAACTAGTATAAAAGATTTGAATAGATAATGAAAATGAATAACCTAAGTTAAACCTAAGGTGTTTTATATTAAATATAAGCTATCATGATTTAGAAATCCTAGAAATAATATTATGGATAAACCCTAGACCAAGGAAGTACCTATGTAGAAATAAATGGATGAAGTATTTATGTGTTAAGGTTTTATTGAAAAACATTATTAAAAGGCTATTTAGTTATTAATCCCATTTCAAGGATATACATCATATTTATTTTTGAAATTATATTAATTTGGTTTTATTAAAGGATGATCTGTAATCCAAGTGACAAAAAAATAAAATTCGGCAAGGCTGTGGGTCTTGAACCCATGATCAAAAGACGATAAGGGTTTCACACCAACCACTAATACCTTAATTTATGTTAAACTTATGAATTTCTAAACCATAAAAAATTTATAGAATTGAGGTCCTCAAATTTTATTTATAATTCAATTGTTTGTGTTTAATTACCTCATTCACTCGCTATAAATATTTATGATTTTCCTCCAAGTATGTATCTCAACTTTCCACTAATGTTCTCCTACTTAGATACATAGGTATATGTTAGTCCATGTGAAATTTTCACTTCTATTATCTCTTTTATAGAGAATGAATTATGAACCCTCCTTGTGATGTGGGATTTCAAACATAGTAAGTATCAAACAATCTATCAACATGATTGAGTCTAAATTGTGAGGACACAATTTAAATAAGATGGGGAGAATGTGACACCCCAAAAATCTAAAGTAATAACCTTGTATTCAATAGCGTGTATAACATACAACACCAAGAGAATAAGGTAATATAATATTTGGACACTTTAAAATATATTTACTATATTAAATAGATTTTATATATGCAACACCAAGTTAGCGTGCGTTACACACAAGAGCGACCTTCCTCGATGGGTTGCGTTACATGCGAGACCGAGTTTTATTGAACAATAATATTTTATTAAAATATAATGGGATATAAACTAGAAGTTAAATTAGTAGTTCGGAATAGTAATAACTGACTTATGAAAAATATTTTTTATATAAATATATAATTAATTAGTTTTTTACAAATTTATTAGAAATGAATATAAGAAGAAACTGAAAATAAAGTGAATTTTTTTATGGAAAACTATTTTTATGCTCAAAAAGTTATTTTATGCTAATAGATTAAAATAATTAAAATTAGTGAGTGATATTAATGTAATATATATATATATATTATATTTAATCAAATATTTTTGATGTTCATCCAATAGGTTTGATATAAATAATAAAAGAACAAACTCTATTTTACATATAAAATCCTATGTTTTTATAAAGACAAATTTACCACATTTTAATGAAGAACCCATTTAAAATATAAATATTGAAACTTTAATTGATTTAAAATGTCAAAAAAAAACTTCATATTTTAAATTGAAACATGATGATTAGGTTAGGGTGAATTTTCGATATTGTTTGAAAACATATCATTTTTTAATGAATGGTTCAAAATCTTGAATTTTAGTTCAAAGCTACATTTTAATATAATTTATTTTAAGGTAAAATTATACCTTTAATTAGTTTGAAAGTTTAATTAGATAATATTTTTATCAATTAATACAATTTATGTCATTGTAATCAATTTCAATCTGAAATTGATTATAAAAACATAGCAAACATTCGTACGTTTTACTTTAAAAACTCGTATTGTTGTCCCGCTTGCAGGATGAATTTTAAATTACTTTCTACCAATTATATGATTGAAATTTATAAAAATGGATTATATACTTGGAATATTAATAATGTATATTGTATAATAAGAACTAATTTATTTTTTACAAAAAACATTAGTGAAAGTAATTAAAATTAATTACAATTATTTGGTAAAATTAAGGTTAATAAAGGACTAAACCTATAACAGAAGGGGAAAATGATCTATAATCTTATAAAAAAACCCATTTTATGGAAATAATTAGGCCAATAACCTTCCATTGTTGAGTTTTGTTGGTTTTGTATGACTTTTGTTAAGTAAAAACGTGGGTACACCTAACTTATTTTAAAAAATACCAAATGAGTCCTTTTCCTCCCTTATAAAAGGCCACCACCACTGCCCATTACTCACACCTCTCAATACACTTTGGATCAACCAAGATCTTACAATATAGATCTTAAAAATCCATCCCTTAATTCTATAATCCTCCCCTTGGTTAGAAAATAGTCCAAGGAATCTTTTGGTTCAAACCAAAAGGGGTTACCCGATTAAGAGGTAACATCTTTCCTTAAGCTTTTTAGTATTATTTCCATTCTAAAACCCCTAAAACCATATTATTTTATAATTTTATAAAAAAAGTATCCTCAATATACTAGTATGTTTTTATGCTAAGGGTTGAACATAAAATTACACAAAATTATATCTAATGGGTAACGGACATACTGTTTTTGTGTACGAAGAACTATTGCCTCACGAAACGATGATTGTTAATTTTTCATTTACCACCTCTCATGGTGGAAATTATGATGGAAACTATGATTATATATGATATATATGATACTTATTATATATTTATACTTCTTTAATCCTTTTATTACTCAAACCATTAATACTTTCAATTTTACGTTAATATAATAACATTATTTGATGAAGTGTGGACTTCCTCCCCCTCAAAGCAATGTGATTTATTCACACTATAAATGGAACATATAAAGTATTTTTATAATTAAATATATAATACATACACAACATCTATATGATATTCATGACATAATTAAATTTATGTAAATATACTATATATCTATATATATCATTTTCATTATTACCCTTTCACACACTTAAAAAGTGATAACGTCATTCATGGATGTGTAGACTACCACCTCCTTGACACGATGTGATTCATTTTACATCACAATAATTATATATATAAGTATATATGATAAACTAATATTGTAGTTATGATATAAATATAATTATGGAAGTATATAGTGTCACATCCATGTCCCTCTTTTTAGGTATTTTCCTCCTATATTATTGGTCAATTTTTTCCCAATAGGATCCCCCTTAAACCCCTTGTATTTTAAAAAAAATGGACAATTTTTGGGTGGCTAGAATAGGCCACACAGTTTAATAAACCATGCAGAGAAACCATGAACAAGTGTCTAGGTTATAAAAATTTATTTGTTGTACTAAGTTTTCCCTTATGATATTAACCATAGTGCACCCCTTTCTTCCCCCATTCCACCCTTACAGCTATTGAAGGCTCCCAAAATCCCTCAAGATATTTTGGAACCTAATTTTGAAGGGTTTTTTCATGGTGGGACTTCAAGATTCTTCAAGTAAGTGAATTCCTCTCTTGTTTCTTCCATTTTACTTAGGTTGTCTTCCCTCCTTATTGATGTTACAAATGTCTAGAAACTAGGGTTTCATAACTAGGGTATAATTTTGTGTTTCTTGGTTGAATCTTATGAATTAGGGTTTGTTTTCACCCATCTTGTGGTATGACGGTGGTGCGGTTAAAGTTTCACACAAAGATTTTGGGTTTTTGACATCTAAGGTAGGTGATTACATGTGTAAGAATTATTTTATGAGTTAGTTTTCTTGATTGAACTTCCAAGAATGTTTCTTACTAATTATGTATGGTGTGAAAATTATTTTTGATATAATTGGTTAAGAATATGATTTTAAAGTTTGATTTTTTCTTGAAATTATGTTTTTTTATATGTAAATATTGTTGAATAATTTTAGGGAATTTTAAAATATATTCAAGGGGTTTATTAAATGTTTCTATGGATTAAAATTATATTTTGGTGTGGTATTGGGTTTAATTTGGCCTTAATAGTGGGTTTTGAAATGGATTTTTGTGTACAAAGCCTTGTTTTATTACTTCAAATTGTTTTATGAAAATTTTAAATGGTTAACTGATTTAGAAAAAGGGTGAAAAACATGTTGGGTACTAGTTGGTGTGTTTATGATTTAAAAAAGGTATTTTTCTGTGATAATGGTATTTTATAACATGTGGTACTTGTTTGAGCATAAAGAGGGAAACTCAGGTATCTAGGTGGGAGGACTCGGACTAGTATTCTAGTGATCCCGTAGTGGTATCATCCCTTTTTCACTTAGAAAATTTGAAGAATAAAACACTAAATAAAATTTGATGATGTTGGGGAACAATAGGAAATTGTGTTTTCCCCTATTATTGGCTCATTCATGAGAAAGATATTGGTTGTGGTTACTTATATATCAAGATACGATGTACCTAGGGCCCCACAACTAGCTAGTGCCTAGGGGTGTTCCTATGACTAGTGATCATTGACTATATTGTACTTAACATCGGTATATAGTGTGTTTTTATGGAAAATTTAGTAGAATGTGTGTTTTATTTAAAAGTAAACATTCTTCAAAATTTCCCCCCCTTGAAATCCATTTTCATTTAAAGTTTCACATTTTAGAAATTGTTCTAGCATTTATTTTTTATAAAAACTTGAAAGATTTTTGTCTTAAAATGATTATGAGTGTAACACCCCAAGCTTCTACGGTACGTTTCCCTTTGAATAATGCGATAGCGTGTGTTGTACGCAACCTCGAGTTCTAACACACACCACAACTAATTAAACCAGCCGTTGTGAATAGTAATACCTAATTTTTGAAATTATATATATTTTATATTTGAAAATGGACTTCATTTTTGGACTCGGAATATCGAATTTAGCTTAAGGTGAAATTTTGGTACTTTTCGGATAACTTTCATATTTTGATGAATAGTGAAAATTTCTAAATTTTAATTAAAAACAACTTTTTTAATCAAAATAATTAATAGTGATAAATTATGAATTTTAGTAGTTTTAAAGTATATTTAGAATATATTTTTACCATTTAATATAATGTTGGTCATTGGACCTAATTTTACAATTAAACCGAACATAAACAAGTGTCAATCTTTTGATAGTTATTATCTCTTAAAAACACGCTTTTTGTTTTGACAGCGGGAATTAATTTTAAATTAATTTCTGCCACTTCTGTGTTTTGAATTTAGGAAAATGGATTCCATATTTGGAATCAGGATGTTCAAATTGTGTAAATAGGTAACTTTTATTTTTAGACATTTTGAATAATTACTGCGGTAAATATTTTATTTACCATGGTTAAGGGTAAATCCGGTAAATAAGGGTTAAAAAAAATAATATTATAATAATACTAAATTACCCTTAAAACGTGTCTTAACCCTATTGGTTGATACATGGTCGACCATGGGCATATTTGTGTCAATTTTGGGACCCCATGGATCCACTTGTAAGTGATAATGACACTTTATTTTAATTTAGTTAAAATGAATACAAAAATGACACAAGCATATATCTTTTAGAACAACAATTTTTACATAGGGTTATATATGTTGGATTTTAGATTATAAATATTCATTAGAAAGCTAAAAAGATTTCCTACATAATGAGATTTTATTTATAATTTTTAGACATTAAATAATTTATTTTATTTATGACACAATGATGATGCAGTAATTACTATAATAGTGAAAAATTAAACTAATTGATATTATAAATACCCAAATAAATATAATATGAAACTTTTAATGAATTAAACTAATTTTATAGGATAATATGATATATTAGGATTGATTTAATTTACTTTGTTCTAAGTAATCAATCTGTTATGAGTTTCACAAAAATCAACTATTGAATAGTGTCAAAATTGACATAAAAGAGTTCTTAAAACAAATATTATATTATTAATTGATATTAAATTCCTAAAAATCTAAGGTTCGGCCAAGAGACTTATATTATGATAGGTTCCTCATTAATGGACCACTTGGGGGTCGCTTGGATGTATATAGTAAGTTTATTAACCATATTATATAAAAATACAAAGAGACATTGTAAAAGTGAAACTAATTAACTTAGAGTTAATACTTAAAGATAAGGTTAATATAAGTACCCAAACATGTCTAAATTCTATTGGTTGAGTGTTTTTCGACCTATACCCACCTTAACCTTTGAATAATCAACTTTGGAGCCATTAGAAACCGAATATGAATTTATTATAAATTAATATTTCTAGCTTTTCCAAAGGTGCCCCTCACCCCTCTTATAAAAGGGCACTCCTCCTTCTCTTTTCTTCACACCTTCAAAGCCTTTTGGTTCGGCCAAACTCTGCCCAAATACTCTCCCAACATCCCTCACTACAACCTAGAGGCCTTAGTTTGATCAGAAAGCCAACCTAAGGAGCCCTTTTGATCAAATCAAAAGGAAGAACCCGAAGAAGAGGTAATGATTTCACCACCCTTTTCTAAGTTCATTTCTTCTTCCACTTCTTCTTCCTTTGTTCTTACCATTCTAAAATAATAACTCCAGTATCTCACATATACTGTGATGTTATTATAAGTATGGTACAACCATATTCAGTATTCTATCCACCCTTTGAATAACATGTCACCATACGTGCGTACGTACGGCTTACCGTCTCCACGTCGTGGTGTAATTGTTATTCAATATAATATTATTTGGATGGGTATAATAATGATGTGTAACTCATGTAAATAATAAATATAACATGTTAATGATTCTGTATATATGATATACCATTCATTTATATATTATTTTAATATCAAAAGAATGATATTGTCGCTCGTGCGTACGTACGGACTACCGTCTCCACGAACGCGATGAGATTCATTCTCCATCGTATCCATTCAAGTATAATTATCATTTTATGATTTAAAAATGATGTTTAAGGACTTGATATCATTCTGGATATGAATAAGATACAACAAACATGGCTTATGTAACAAAACATATAAAAGAAAATGAGTAAGTTAACACCCGAAACGATGATAATTCTAAGATATTATTAATAAATCAATGTTAAAAGATCATATATGATATCATATTAATATATATGATTCTTGTATAATTTAATAACAATTATTTCACCATTATACAGGAGGTTAACCTACCCCAACCAAGGAAAAGTACAAGGTAAGGGTTATTTCACAATCTCTTCATTATCCGAGGTTGTTTATACGTAATAATCTACTGGGATCTCTTTATCATCCACATCCATGTTTCTTAAAAATACATTTCAAAACATTTTTACTATTTACTAGAATATGAGTTAAAGTCATTTATACCCTTTTTGACTTTTATAAGTGGTTTATAAAGGAATCTTTCGGTCGTTTTCAAAACAAGGTCCTTTTTAACCTTTTCGACAAAATTAAGGTAAGAATGTTTTTTTTAACTTATACGGTGGGTGCGGCTATTTTCTGCCATTATAAAATCTTCAAAGCTTCCCTTACAAGCTTATAAGAATATTTTCAAAGAAAATGTTTTATTTTATATGGATCTTAAATGATTTCAAAATAAAAGGAGATATTTCTTTAAAAATAATTTTGATTTCATCTATGTCAACATCCTTTGATGAATTTTAAGATTATTTGAAGTTGATTTATTATGATACAAAACTTCTATATTGTATTGAAGGTTTTGTGATATGTTTGACTGTGGATGTTCTATTTTTATACCATTCATAGTTTATGGTGAAATTATTGACATTTCGTATGCTAGTTTTAATACGAATGTTTATATTATGTTTAAACCTTTTCATATGGGAATGCATTGGACTTAATAAGTGACGGGTGGAGCCCGCTATAGCTCCTCGATGCATCGGTAGGTCTCATGAGACAAACTAGTGTCTTGGCACAAGGCCTTGACAAAATCTTATTTGTAGTCTTGGCACGAGGCCTTGGCTATGTGGTTATGATAGTCTGGCATTATGCATTCCAACATTATGAAAGTGGTTATTGATATTGCATGTGATTATTCGATTAGTAGAATATCCATGTGAATAAGTAAATGGCATTATTTCATTTTACTTTTGCCATACTATGTTGAAGTTCAATTTTAAAAGGCTTTTGTTTTAGTAATTCATTGCCTTAAATGTTTATGATTATTTTGAATGTTCCGCTATATTGTTATCCTTACTGGGCATTTGAGCTCACCCCTTTTCTATGTTTTATTTTTCCCAGGTAGTGAAGAAGTAAATTATGAATGACTTGCAGGGATATTATGAGAGGTTAATAGTGTGGATATGAAGACTTTGTTGTTGTAGTAGTTTTTCACTTTGAAATGTAATGTAAAACTTTATGATTATATCTAGTGTTTCCAAGGCTACTAAACCAATCGGTCTTTCGGGATTTGATCTTTCTTGTGATCATGCCAATGTTACGAAGTAATGCACCGACTCTGGGTAGCTGGGGTCGGGGCGTTACAGTTGGTATCAGAGGAAGTTTAGTACAAACCTTGGAAACTAGATTTAGATAAACTCTGATTAGAGCACGTAGACCTAAGATGAACTTTGAGGATTAGTATAGAAGAACTTCCTAGAATTTTGGTATTGTAGAGACTTTGTGAGTTTTCCGAGCAATACATCTCTGTCTGGATACGAGCAGGTAGAGGCGGCTCTGGCACAGATGTACCTAGGGGTAAAACCCGAAAACACCGCTTTGAGCTAGACTCGAACGGGAACTGGTGCACGACAACGGGCCTTGCTGCACTCTTGGTTACGACACTCCCGGGGGATATGCTTAGGATAACTCTCACTTTCTTTACAAATCATTATGAAGGATTTATGAGTATATACTTCCTCAAAGAAAACATATTTATGATTATGGATTATATCCATAGATAGTTCAATTTATGTTTAGTGTTTTATAAGTATGGGATTATGTATTTTGATTCATAAACTGATCTAGTTTATGCCATTGTTTAGAAATGGAGCCTAGTGGAAGAAATGGAAACCGTATCAATGCACGCACTCCATGTAGGGATTGCCCTCCTGCTCAAGATAATTATAGTGGGGCTGGTGATGCAACTGGTGCTGATCAGCTAATCACCGTACTGGGACTACTTACTCAGGTTATGAATAATAACCTTACCCGTATGGAGCACCCTGATCCGCAGCGTGGAGGATCAATGTTAGATCGATTCATGAGACAACAACCACCAACGTTCAATGGGAGTACAAATCCCTTAGTAGCTGAGCAATGGATATTTTCCCTAGAGAAAATATTTCAGGCTTTGGGGAGTAGTGAAAGGGAAAAAGTTACCATGGCAGTTTACCACCTCACTGGAGATGCTGATAAATGGTGGTCATTGATTCAAAATACGAAGGAAGATGATGAAGTATCAAATATGGAATGGAGGGAGTTCAAAGATCTGTTTTTAGAAAAATACTTTCCTCGCGACCATCAAGCAGATATGGAAAGACAATTTCTGAGTCTGAGACAAAAGGAGGACGATAATGTCACAAAGTATGAGGCTAACTTTACAAGGTTAGCGAGGTACGCTGGTGATTATATTCGCAACCCAATAAGTAAGATTGATCGTTTCTTTGATGGGTTAAAACCATTTCTCCGTCGAGCATTAGTCTCACAATCCTTTTCATCGTACGAAGACATTGTCTCATGTGCTATCAAGACCGAAAAGGAATTCTCTAAGTCTTATGACTTTAAAGAAAAACAAGAGATGAAGAGACCTTCTGATCAATCTGGGAATGGAAATAAGGGGAAGAAGGGAAAGGTTGAATATCCATCTTGTGGTAAATGCGGGAAGAAACATCCTGGTACATTCTTGAAGGGAATGGGAGTCTGTTACAAGTGTGGTGAAAAAGGCCACCAAGCTCATGATTGCAAGGGGAAGAAGGAAGCTACCAACGTTCAGTGCTACAATTGCAGGGACATGGGGCATTATGCAAATGCATGTCCTAAGCGTCAGGAGAACTTACCTCAGAAAAGGCCAAGGGATCAAGGCCAGGCTTATGCTATCACTACTACTGAGGTAGAAGCTCCGAAAGACGTGGTGGCAGGTAATTTAATGGTTTCCTCAAGTTTAGCAAATGCATTATTTGATTCTGTATCATCGCATTGTTTCATATCTTCCCAGTTTGCTAAGAAAATTAGATATTTCCAATTTGATTTAATAAGGGAGTTGTCAGTTAAAACTCCTAAGGGAAGTATCGTTGCAACAAAGTTTTGTGAATCAGTCCCCATTAGAGCACATAAATTTTCTTTATCTGCTGATTTCATCGTCATACCTATGATTGAGTTTGATATAATCCTCGGTATGGACTGGCTTTCGGACTATGATGCGAATATTTATTGTAAGAAGAAAGAGGTTACGATTCTTGATGATAATGATAAGGAACACCTTATTTTTAGAGCAGAATCGTCACCACCTAATTCTTATTTAGATCCACCCCCTGTAGCTCAACTTAATTCAATTATCGGGGAGGAAGAGAATGAAATAACTGTCGGTGAGGAAAGGAATGTTCAAATAGAGGATGTACCTGTTGTGAAAGAATTTGTAGATGTATTTCCGGAAGATTTACCTGGACATCCTCCAGAACGAGAAGTTGAGTTTTCTATTGATTTGATTCCTGGATCAAGGCCTATATCGAAAACCCCTTATAGAATGGCCACTGTAGAGTTAGTCGAACTAAAGAAACAACTAGAGGAATTGAGTAATATAGGATTTATTCGCCCTAGTGTTTCTCCATGGGGAGCCCCTGTTCTTTTTGTTAAAAAGAAAGATGGATCTATGAGGTTATGTATCGATTACAGGGAGATCAATGCTATAACGATAAAGAACAAGTATCCCCTACCTCGTATTGATGATTTATTTGACCAACTGCATGGAGCTCAATACTTTTCAAAGATTGACCTTCGATCTGGATACCATCAGTTGTGTGTAAAGAAGGAAGACATTCCGAAAACAGCATTTCGAACCAGGTACGGCTATTACGAGTTTACTGTAATGCCGTTTGGATTGACTAATGCACCCTCTGTATTCATGGATCTGATGAATAGAGTTTTCAAGGAGTATCTCGATGAATTTGTGGTGGTATTTATTGATGATATCTTGGTATACTCCAAAACCTACAAAGATCATGAAAATCACTTGCGCATTATCTTGAAGACTCTGAGGAGGCATGAATTATATGGAAAGTTTAGCAAGTGTGAATTCTGGCTTCAGGAGATTTCTTTTCTTGGCCATATTGTCACTAAAGATGGAATCTTTGTTGATCCTTCTAAGACCAAGGCAATCCAAGAATGGCCAGCACCTACGAGTATAACTGAGGTACGTAGTTTTATTGGTTTGGCAGGTTATTATCGACGTTTCGTCCAGAATTTTGCCCGATTGGCTAACCCATTAACGAAGCTCACACGTAAAGGGGTTAAATTTGTTTGGACAAAAGAGTGTGAGGAATGTTTCAAAGAACTGAAGAGAAGATTAGTCAATGCTCCTATATTGACTCTACCATCGGGGAATGATGGGTTCGTTATTTATAGTGATGCATCAAAGAAAGGACTTGGTTGTGTCCTTATGCAGAATGATAGAGTTATTGCCTATGCATCACGACAGTTGAAAATTCATGAACAAAACTATCCTACTCATGATCTTGAGTTAGAAGCTGTGATCTTTGCTTTGAAGATATGGAGGCACTACCTCTATGGTGAAAAATGTGAGATTTATACTGATCACAAGAGTTTGAAGTATATTTTCTCACAAAAAGAACTCAACATGAGGCAAAGGAGATGGCATGAATTACTCAAGGATTATGATTGTACGATACACTACCACCCAGGGAAGGCAAACAAGGTGGCAGATGCTTTGAGTAGAAAAGACCATGGAGTTTTGAACAATATGAGAATTGAAAGGGATCCAATTTTCATGGATCTAGTGAAGATGGACATGGGAATAACCAGGGAAGGTGAAACATCAATGCTTTTTCAAATGGTTGCCAAACCATCTTTACTAGAAAGGATTAAGAGTTCTTAGACTGATGATGAAGAATTTCAGAAGAAGATTAAAGCTGTGAATGATGGGAGATTGAGAGACTTTGTGTATGAAGATGGAATTTTGAAATTCGGGAAGAGACTTTGTGTTCCCGATTTACCTGATCTGAAAAGGGAATTACTGGATGATGCTCATAGTTCCAATTTCTCTATACACCCTGGGAGCACCAAAATGTATAGAGATTTGAAGGAACATTTTTGGTGGGACAACATGAAGAGGGAGATTGCTGATTTTGTATCAAGATGTATGGTTTGTCAACAAGTGAAAGCTGGAAGGCAACAGCCTGGAGGAGTCATGCAACCTCTTCCCATACCGGAGTGGAAATGGGACAATATTACAATGGACTTTTTCATGGGGCTACCAAAGACTCCTAGAAGGAACGATGCAATATGGGTTATTGTTGATCGTCTTACCAAGTCAGCACATTTTCTTGCTATAAGAGAAGATCTACCCCTGGAACGTCTAGCAAGACTATACATTAATGAAGTTGTGAGACTTCATGGAGTACCCCTATCGATTGTTTCTGATCGTGATCCCCGTTTTACTTCAAGATTTTGGAAAAGTCTTCAGAAATCCCTGGATACTGAACTTCATTTGAGCACTGCTTACCACCCTCAGACAGACGGACAATCAGAACGGACTATTCAGACCTTAGAAGACATGTTGAGATCTTGCTCACTTGATTTTCAGGGTATATGGGATCAATATTTACCACTAGTAGAATTTTCCTATAACAATAGCTTCCATTCGAGTATTCAGATGGCACCATATGAAGCGTTATACGGAAAGAGATGTCGTACACCAACCTGTTGGGATGACGTTGGTGAAAGAAAACTTGTAGGCCCAGAACTGGTGGAGGAAACGGTGGAAAAGGTGAAGGTAATCCAAAATCACATTAAAGCAGCTCAAAGTAGGCAGAAGAGCTATGTCGATAATCGAAGGAAGGATTTGGAATTTCAAGTCGGTGATCATGTTTTCCTGAAGGTATCTCCGTGGAAGGGAGTCATACGTTTTGGTAAGAAAGGTAAATTGAGTCCCAGGTACATCAGACCTTTCGAAATTCTAGAACGAATTGGGGCTGTAGCTTACTGATTGGCAATGCCGCCAAGTCTCTCCAAAGTTCACGATGTGTTCCACGTATCTCTGTTGAGGAAATACATGCCTGACCCAACGCATGTACTCACCTATGAAGATTTAGAACTGGAACCCGATCTGTCTTATTGCGAAGAGCCCATCAAGATTCTTGATACGAGAGAACAAGTGCTGAGAAACCGGACGACGCGTCTCGTAAAAGTTTTGTGGAGGAATCATAAGATGGAAGAGGCAACGTGGGAACCCGAGGAACTTATGATGAAGAACCACCCGAGTCTTTTTATGCAGTAATACCCTAGAAATTGCGAGGACGCAATTATTTGAAGGAGGGGAGAATGTAACACCCCAAGCTTCTACGGTACGTTTCCCTTTGAATAATGCGATAGCGTGTGTTGTACGTAACCTCGAGTTCTAACACACACCACAACTAATTAAACTAGCCGTTGTGAATAGTAATACCTAATTTTTGAAATTATATATATTTTATATTTGAAAATGGAGTTCATTTTTGGACTCGGAATATCGAATTTAGCCTAAGGTGAAATTTTGGTACTTTTCGGATAACTTTCATATTTTGATGAATAGTGAAAATTTCTAAATTTTAATTAAAAACAACTTTTTTAATCAAAATAATTAATAGTGATAAATTATGAATTTTAGTAGTTTTAAAGTATATTTAGAATATATTTTTACCATTTAATATAATGTTGGTCATTGGACATAATTTTACAATTAAACCGAACATAAACAAGTGTCAATCTTTTGATAGTTATTATCTCTTAAAAACACGCTTTTTGTTTTGACAGCGGGAATTAATTTTAAATTAATTTCTGCCACTTCTGTGTTTTGAATTTAGGAAAATGGATTCCATATTTGGAATCAGGATGTTCAAATTGTGTAAATAGGTAACTTTTATTTTTAGACATTTTGAATAATTACTGCGGTAAATATTTTATTTACCATGGTTAAGGGTAAATCCGGTAAATAAGGGTTAAAAAAAATAATATTATAATAATACTAAATTACCCTAAAAACGTGTCTTAACCCTATTGGTTGATAGATGGTCGACCATGGGCATCTTTGTGTCAATTTTGGGATCCCATGGATCCACTTGTAAGTGATAATGACACTTTATTTTAATTTAGTTAAAATGAATACAAAAATGACACAAGCATATATCTTTTAGAACAACAATTTTTACATAGGGTTATATATGTTTGCTTTTAGATTATAAATATTCATTAGAAATCTAAAAAGATTTCCTACATAATGATATTTTATTTATAATTTTTAGACATTAAATAATTTATTTTATTTATGACACAATGATGATGCAGTAATTACTATAATAGTGAAAAATTAAACTAATTGATATTATAAATACCCAAATAAATATAATATGAAACTTTTAATGAATTAAACTAATTTTATAGGATAATATGATATATTATGATTGATTTAATTGACTTTGTTCTAAGTAATCAATCTGTTATGAGTTTCACAAAAACCAACTATTGAATAGTCTCAAAATTGACATAAAAGAGTTCTTAAAACAAATATTATATTATTAATTGATATTAAATTCCTAAAAATCTAAGGTTCGGCCAAGAGACTTATATTATGATAGGTTCCTCATTAATGGACCACTTGGGGGTCGCTTGGATGTATATAGTAAGTTTATTAACCATATTATATAAAAATACAAAGAGACATTGTAAAAGTGAAACTAATTAACTTAGAGTTAATACTTAAAGATAAGGTTAATATAAGTACCCAAACATGTCTAAATTCTATTGGTTGAGTGGTTTTCTACCTATCCCCACCTTAACCTTTGAATAATCAACTTTGGAGCCATTAGAAACCGAATATGAATTTATTATAAATTAATATTTCTAGCTTTTCCAAAGGTGCCCCTCACCCCTCTTATAAAAGGGCACTCCTCCTTCTCTTTTCTTCACACCTTCAAAGCCTTTTGGTTCGGCCAAACTCTGCCCCAATACTCTCCCAACATCCCTCAATACAACCTAGAGGCCTTAGTTTGATCAGAAAGCCAACCTAAGGAGCCCTTTTGATCAAATCAAAAGGAAGAACCCGAAGAAGAGGTAATGATTTCACCACCCTTTTCTAAGTTCATTTCTTCTTCCACTTCTTCTTCCTTTGTTCTTAACATTCTAAAATAATAACTCCAGTATCTCACATATACTGTGATGTTATTATAAGTATGGTACAACCATATTCAGTATTCTATCCACCCTTTGAATAACATGTCACCATACGTGCGTACGTACGGCTTACCGTCTCCACGTCGTGGTGTAATTGTTATTCAATATAATATTATTTGGATGGGTATAATAATGATGTGTAACTCATGTAAATAATAAATATAACATGTTAATGATTCTGTATATATGATATACCATTCATTTATATATTATTTTAATATCAAAAGAATGATATTGTCGCTCGTGCGTACGTACGGACTACCGTCTCCACGAACGCGATGAGATTCATTCTCCATCGTATCCATTCAAGTATAATTATCATTTTATGATTTAAAAATGATGTTTAAGGACTTGATATAATTCTGGATATGAATAAGATACAACAAACATGGCTTATGTAACAAAACATATAAAAGAAAATGAGTAAGTTAACACCCGAAACGATGATAATTCTAAGATATTATTAATAAATCAATGTTAAAAGATCATATATGATATCATATTAATATATATGATTCTTGTATAATTTAATAACAATTATTTCACCATTATACAGGAGGTTAACCTACCCCAACCAAGGAAAAGTACAAGGTAAGGGTTATTTCACAATCTCTTCATTATCCGAGGTTGTTTATACGTAATAATCTACTGGGATCTCTTTATCATCCACATCCATGTTTCTTAAAAATACATTTCAAAACATTTTTACTATTTACTAGAATATGAGTTAAAGTCATTTATACCCTTTTTGACTTTTATAAGTGGTTTATAAAGGAATCTTTCGGTCGTTTTCAAAACAAGGTCCTTTTTAACCTTTTCGACAAAATTAAGGTAAGAATGTTTTTTTTAACTTATACGGCGGGTGCGGCTATTTTCTGCCATTATAAAATCTTCAAAGCTTCCCTTACAAGCTTATAAGAATATTTTCAAAGAAAATGTTTTATTTTATATGGATCTTAAATGATTTCAAAATAAAAGGAGATATTTCTTTAAAAATAATTTTGATTTCATCTATGTCAACATCCTTTGATGAATTTTAAGATTATTTGAAGTTGATTTATTATGATACAAAACTTCTATATTGTATTGAAGGTTTTGTGATATGTTTGACTGTGGATGTTCTATTTTTATACCATTCATAGTTTATGGTGAAATTATTGACATTTCGTATGCTAGTTTTAATACGAATGTTTATATTATGTTTAAACCTTTTCATATGGGAATGCATTGGACTTAATAAGTGACGGGTGGAGCCCGCTATAGCTCCTCGATGCATCGGTAGGTCTCATGAGACAAACTAGTGTCTTGGCACAAGGCCTTGACAAAATCTTATTTGTAGTCTTGGCACGAGGCCTTGGCTATGTGGTTATGATAGTCTGGCATTATGCATTCCAACATTATGAAAGTGGTTATTGATATTGCATGTGATTATTCGATTAGTAGAATATCCATGTGAATAAGTAAATGGCATTATTTCATTTTACTTTTGCCATACTATGTTGAAGTTCAATTTTAAAAGGCTTTTGTTTTAGTAATTCATTGCCTTAAATGTTTATGATTATTTTGAATGTTCCGCTATATTGTTATCCTTACTGGGCATTTGAGCTCACCCCTTTTCTATGTTTTATTTTTCCCAGGTAGTGAAGAAGTAAATTATGAATGACTTGCAGGGATATTATGAGGGGTTAATAGTGTGGATATGAAGACTTTGTTGTTGTAGTAGTTTTTCACTTTGAAATGTAATGTAAAACTTTATGATTATATCTAGTGTTTCCAAGGCTACTAAACCAATCGGTCTTTCGGGATTTGATCTTTCTTGTGATCATGCCAATGTTACGAAGTAATGCACCGACTCTGGGTAGCTGGGGTCGGGGCGTTACAATGAGATGTAATATTTTTGGGTGGAATCCTATTGTACTTAGGCTCACACCCTACTTACACCCTTGTGTGTAAGTAAGCTTAATAATTTTTGACACAGGTTAGGGAAAGGTTCTTAGAGACAACGGTCTGGGTTGTTATCTTCTTTTCTTGGTGCAGTGTGGTGGATAAGGTTTGGGGGTGATGTACCATTATCATGTGGTGGTTCTTGAATCCGACTTACTGCTCCTTTTGATTTGTTCTTCTCTTGGGGGTTTGTTTAAAACTGTGTATTTCAATTCTAAATTTTATTAAAGGACTCTTTGGTGTGAATTTTAAGATTTAGTTTATTTATTTTTATTGATTTATTAATGTTTCCAAACTTGGGTAAATCATTCCCAAACACTTATTTATGATACCCGAGCAATTTTTACAGCCCGTGGGGATAGAGAAATACCTTTTGGACTTTCCACAGACTAGGATAGGTTCCAGTTTTGATGGTGACAAAATCTAGTTTGTGAAAAAATTGTATCAAAGGCATGGTTAAGATCTTTGGGTCATATTATTTGGGATGAGTCTAGTTAGGCATGAGCTAGGATAGTTGGGGCTTAGAGTTCTAGTTGTGAGTAGGGTGATTGTCCCATAACTCTCATGACATACCTTGAGTCTCCATGGAATGTTGGGTTTTTTGTTTGACATCACTTCCAGGTGAGACATACAGGCTACAGACTACACATGTACATTGGGTGGGGATGAAGTAGTTTTTTATTTAATTGTTCAGATGTGTTGATTTATTTATATTTGAAGTTATTGTTGAAATTTTTTAGTATTGTTTTAGTGATGTTTTATCTTGTTAAGGTTTCCTTTTTGTAGAAACATGACTCCCCAGAGAGCTTCCATGCACCCACAGAAAAATTCAGAGAGAGTTCTCCCTCATCGCTTGATCAAAGGTTGGTAGAAGTTGTGGTCCGGGCTATCCAAGATCTAGGACACAGAGTAGCTCCTAATGCTACTCTTACTCCAGCTAGGGAAGATGAGTCTGGTCCTAGGAAGGACAAAGCCCAAGAGTTTCTGAAGAACAAGCCTCATAACTTCTAAGGTATCAAGGAACCCCAAAAAGTAGAGGAGTGGATTGAGAAGATCAAGAACATGTTCGAGTTCCCTAACACACCTGAGGAGGTCAGGGTGAAATGTGCCTCATTTCTTTTATAATTTCCTATTCACAGTTGGTGGGAATCAATGCTTCATGTTGGGAAGAACGAGAAGATGATTTGGAAGGACTTCAAGGCTATCTTCAATGAGCAGTACTATCCTAAATTATTGACTTATGCTAGATCCAAGGAGCTTATGGATCTCATACAGGGGGACCAATCAGTGATGGATTATGCCAACAACTTTACCGATCTAGTCCAGTATTCCCCTGAGATAGTCTCTAATGAACAGATTAAGGCTCAGATATTTGAAAACAGATTGTGACCAGAGATCTATTATCAGGTATTTCTGTTCAAGATAAAGATCTATTGTGAGGTGTTTGATCAGGATTGTATGATGGAGATTGACTGTATGGGTAGGTTTTCCTTCTCTGGGGCAGTATCAATAATGGGAAGCATCAGTTCATCTGAGAAGAAAATAAAGTGAGAGGAGATGGGGAAGAAGGGAGGTGGTAGTTCAGTCCATCCTCCCAGACAGTTCTCATATGTGGATTCTAATGCAAGGTCCATCATGTGACACTAGTGCAATAGGCCAGGGCACAACTAAAATACATGCACATCTCCTTTGATGCCTTGTTATTTGTGTGGAGATATGGGGCACTTTCAGCACTTTTGCAATGTGACGTGTACCCTTCAGAGTGGGGTAGGATCCGTGGATTTCATGGGAGAGTCTATTTATTCAGATCCATCTAGGATGGTTGGATCTTAGTTTGGTTGAAATGGATTTAGGGCTAGATCATATTTTGGGAAGAGGCAATTCAGGGTATATCTATAGGTGAGTGACTGTTCTCAGGTAGAGGCTAGGCATATTCATGCCATGGATCATGCACCAGCATGATCATATGTAGGGACTTTGATAGTTCTAGGTACCATATTGATTGCATGTTCCTTAACTAATGTTATATTTTACACTGGTTGTACTATTTCTTTTATCTATTCCCATATTGTGAACCTACTAAATTTTCCAACCAATTTGTTGTCTTTTACCATGGAGTTGGTGACACCGTTGGGTAAGAAGAAGGAGAAAGATATCCAGATCCTTTTGTGTTCACTTTCCATGTCAGAGGATGGGATGGAGTGGTACATCATGGTCTTGGATATAGATAATTTATATGTAATCCTCAGCATGGATTGGATGGTGCATATCGATTTCTATAGGCAGTGGGTGAGTTTTGTGGCACTTGATGGGAGTCCTTAGGGTTTTCTTGGGGAATGGGATCCTCGGTTGGGTCATGCAGGACCTCCACTACTAGAGTTAGAAAATATTTTATTCCATTTATCATTGATAATGATAAAAGATTATGGTCATTCTCCTGAGAGTGGATTACCTCATGTAGTGGATGAGTTCCCTAAGGTGTTTCCAGATGATTTTTCGGCCTTTTCCCTAGATAGGGACATGGAGTTATTGATTGATTTGGCATTGGTAACACTATTGATATTTATTCACTCATATCGTATGGACCCCATTAAGTTAAGGGAATTAATGATATAGCTTGATGATTTAGAATCTAAAGGATTCATTCACCTGAGAGTCTCCCCTTGGGCCACTCCTGTTTTTTTTGTGAAGATGGTCAATGGATCCCTCTGGCTGTGAATTGACTATTAGAAGATGAATAAGGTGACTGTCAAGAACAAATATCCTTTTCCATGAATAGATGACTTGTTCGATCAGTTGAAGTGGGAAAATTGGTTTTCCAAAATAGACTTGTGTTCGGGTTACCACCAAGTGAGGGTTAGAGGGGAGGATATCCCAAAGATAGATTTCTGAAGCAGGTACGACCACTTTGAGTACTTGTTCATTCCTTTTGAATTGACCAATTTTCCAGTGGTCTTTATGGAACTCATTAATAGAGTGTTCCACTAGTATCTAGAATCCTTAATATTGGTATCCTTGGATGACATCCTAGTTTACTCTGGATCCAAGGAAGAGCATGATCATCTTTTGTAGAATGTATTGGGAACTCTACAGGATCATCGCCTTTATGAAACGTTTTCTAAGTTCATATTATGGATCAGGGAGGCAACGTTTATGGGTAATGTTATCTCAGAATCAGGGGTTTCGGTGGACCATAAGAAGATTAGTATAGTTATGTCATGGGAGTAGCTGAAGAATGTGTTTGAGATTAGGAGTTTCCTCAGTCTGGTAGGTTACTATAGACAATTTGTTTGGTATTTCTCTCAGCTTTCGTCCCCCATGACCGCACTCACATGGAAAGGGGTGAAGTTTGAATGAGCCCTAGAATTTCAAGAATTTTTGGTGGAGTTGAAGTGGTAGTTGATTACCACCCCCATGTTGATATTTTCAGAATATAGAAAGGTCTATGTGGTGTATTGGGATGCTTCAAGTATGGTTATCGGGTGTATGCTTATGCAGGGTGATCACATGGTGGCATATGGCTCTCGCCAACTCTGAACACATGAAAAGAATTACATAAACCATGACTTGGATTTGGAAGTAGTGATACATGATTTGAAGACTTTCTGTCTCTACCTCTTCGGGGATAAGTTTTTGGTCTACTCTAAACATAATAGCTTATCCTACATCTTCTAACATAAGGATCTTAATATGAGGCAACACCATTGAATCAAGTATTTTAAATGGTTCAAGTTTGATATCATCTAATCCTGAAGCAAGGGTAATGTGGTGGCAGACACCTTGAGAAAGAAAGTACCAATAAATGCTTTTAAGAAGTCTAGTGATGAGTGGACTCTAATGGGCCTCTTTTCCCAGATGCACTTGGAGACCAAGGAGTATAGAGGAGGTGTGTTATTGGTGAGCGTTCAATTGAATCCTTCTCTTTTAGAGTTAATTCGGTAGGAGAATGCCATTGATGAGCTATTTCAATGGTCTATTTAGTTCCTTAATAGTGGGGAGATGTATTCTGATTGGTCTTCATCTCCCGAGTGCATATTTTGATTTAAGGGATGTTCATTGGTGCCATTGTCTCTGAGGAAGGTGGTGATGCAGGATAGCCACTAATCTCAGTGGTCTGTTCATCTTGGTGCTACCAAAATTTATTATGATATTCATCGGCAGTTTTGGTGGCTAGGAATGATGCGGGATATAGATGATTTTATGTTGAGGTGTTATACATTTCAGTAGGTGAAAGTAGATCATCAAAGTACCTCTAGTTTTCTTTATCCATTATCCATTCCTACTTGGAAGTGGGATGAGGTCGCCATGGATTTTATTGTTGGATTACCTCATACACCTCAGGATAATAATTCTATTTGGGTAGTTATTGATCATCTGATCAAATCATCCCACTTCATTCTGATTAGAGATACAACTAAAGTGGATAAGTTGATCCGATTGTATATTAAGGAGGCAGTAAGGATTTATGGTGTGCCGTGAGTAGTTGTATCAGATAGAGACCCTCGTTTTACCTATCAGTTTTTGGGAAGGACTTCAGAAGGCTTTGAGGACACAAATTAATATGATAACAACATACCATCCTCAAACGAATGGCCAGACAGAGTAGGAAAACTAGATTCTGGAAGACATGCTCCATTCATGTGTATTGGACATTAGAGGTTCATGGGATAGCCATTTGGGATTGGTCAAGTTTTCTTATAATAATAGTTACTGATCCTCGATTATAATGTCTTATTTTTAGGTGCTCTCTGGTTGGCCATGTATGTCCCCCCTGTGTTGGGATGACGTAGGTGAGACCTCACTATTGGGGCCAAGCCTTGTGCAAGAGACATCTGAGATGGTAAGCAGATCAAGTAGTGGTTATTGACAGCTCTGAATCACCAAAAATATTATGCTGACTAGAGGTGTAAAGACCTTGAGTTCACTATGGGTTATTAGCTATTCTTGAAGGTGGACCCATGTTTGGGTCATCATTATTTGTGAAAATAGGGAAAACTAACGATAAGGTATTCCAGACCTTTTGAGATCACTGAGCGCATTGGAGAGGTAGCATACGTGTTATATTTTCCCTCATAGTTGAAATCTATTCATGACATATTTCAAGTCTCCAAATTAAATAAGTACAATTCAGATTTTTCCCATGTGTTGAATTGAGAAGAGTTGGAGATAGAGCCCGATTTATTAGAGTTTGAGTGGCCAATGCAGATAGTGGTTTCCTAAGAGAATAGGATTTGGGGAAAATATATTCCATTGCTCCAGGTCCTTTGGAAGTATGGGAATGATGTACACAAGACATGGGAGTGGAATTTTTGGGTTGAGCAAGAGTACCCATTCTTGTTTTCTGATCAAGATTCAGGTTGACTTTCCAGGGCAGAAAGTTTTTCATGGTGGGGAGAATTGTCACATCCATGTACCAATTTTCAATTATTTTTACTCTTATATTCTTGGACTATATTTTCCCCTTGGATTCCCCTTGAAACACCTTGAATTTTGAAGAAAATGGACAATTTTTGGGTTTCCAGAACATGACACATGGTTTGTCCACAAATTTTACTAAACCATGCGAAACAACCAAGAAAAGGTGTCTAGGTCATAAATATTTATTTGTTATTCAATGTTTTCCCTTCATAGATTAAACCTAGTGCACCCTGTTCTTCCTCCATTTAACCCTTACAACCATGGAAGGCTCCCCAGATCCCTAAATCTCTTTTAGAACCAAATTTTGAAGGGTTTTTTGGTGGTTGAACTTCAAGATTTTCAAATAAGTGAATTCCTCTTTTGTTTCTTACATTTTAATTTGGGTTTATTCCCTCATTCTTGAAGTTCCAAATTTCTAGAAACTAGTGTTTCGTACCTAGGGTATAATTTTGTGTTTATTGGTTAAATATTGTGGTTTAGGGATCATTTTCATCCCCTTTCAGTGCGGTGATAGGGCAGTTGAAGTTTCACACAAAGATTTGGGATTTTTGACATCTAAGGTAGGAGATTCCATGTCTAAGCATTATTTTATGAGTTAGAATGCCTAATTGTCCTTAATAATATATATCTTACTAATTGTGTGTGGTGAAAAAAGTTATTTTTTATAGAATTGGTTAAGATATTGATTTTAAAGTCGAATTTTTGGTTGAAATTGTGCATTTTTCATGTGTAACTCATGTGGTATCATTTTAGGGATTTTTATAATACATGAAAATTGTTTATTAAATGTTATTAGGGATTATAATTATATTTTGGTTTGGTATTGGGGTGAATTTTTCCTTGAAAGTGGGTTTTGAAATGGATTTTGTGTGCAAAGGCTTGTTTTATTACTTGTAATTGTTTTATGAAAATTTTAAATGATTAATTGAGTTACACAAAGGGTAAAAAACATGTTAAACACTATTTGGTGTGTTTATGATTCATAAATGGTATTTTTAGGTGAAAATTGTATTTTATAACATGTTGGACTTGTTTGATCGCAAAGAGGGAAACCTGGGCATCGAGGTGAGTGGACTAGGACTAGTATGCTAGTGATCTGGTAGTGGTATCATCCTTATTTAACTTAGAAAGTTTGATGATGAAAACACTAACTAAACTTTGATGATGTTGGGGACTACTAAACCATTGGGTTTCCCCTCCTAGTGGCTTGTGTATGATAAGTATACTGGTTATGGTTACTTATACACTGAGATATGATGTACCTAGGGCCCCACAGCTAGCTAGTGCCTAGGGGTGTTCCCATGACTAGTGCTCATTGTCTATATTGTACTTACCACCGACATATAGTGTGTTTTTATGGAAAATTCATTATCATGTGTGTTTTATTTAAAAGTACACATTCTTACAAATTTACCTCTTGAAATCAGTTTTCATTTAAAGTTCCACATTTTAGAAATTGTTTTAGCATTTCATATTTTTTAAAATCTTTCAAGTTTTTTGTCTTAAAATGTTTATCACAAGAAATGTTTTTGGTTAGAATCCTATTGGGCTTAGTCTCACACCCTACTTAAACCCTTGGGTGTAAGTAGACTTGATAATGTCTGAAACAGGAATGGGAAAGGTCCTTGGAGATGACAGTCTAGGTTGTTAGCTTCTTTTCCGAGTGCAGTGTGGTGGATAACCTTGGGGGGTGATGTCCCCTTACCGTGTGGTGGTTATTGAGTTAGCCTTGCATCTCCTTTTGAGTTTTGTCCCTCTTGTTTTTTTAAAACTATGTATTTAAATTATGAATTTTTGTAGAGACCCAAGATTGACATACATGGACATTACATTGATTATATAGAATACTTAATACATAACAAAAATAGACACCAAAGGACTGTTATAGTTTAGTGACTTTGGAAACTCAGAACATAATCTTCTAATCATGGTGAAAGATCTTCAATATCTCCCATAAAGATATTCCCCTTTTGTTTTCTTACCTAAAACCTTTTTTTATATCGTGGGGAAAGAAAAACATAAAACATAAAAAGGGTGAGCTTGAATTCTATGTAAGGGTAAACATAGGGAACATAAAACAATCCATAAACATTTGAATGTAAAAACATGAACATAAAATTTAAATATCAAAATCTTGAGCAATGACATAAAACTTGGCAGTACGTAAGGCATGGATCATAAAGGAACATTAACCATGAAATAATAGCATTGGAATAAAACATGTAATTATGGAAAACTAATTAACACATATTATGATTTCCATAGTAGCTAAGGTATTTTTTCCAAGATCATCATAGTGGAAGAAGTCCATTACTGAACCGAGTTTACTTGTCGTTCCAGCCCTGTATTACTGAATCAGATTTACTTGCCATTCCAGCCATGTCTATCTCATGAGATATAAATAGTTACCCAATGCATTGGAGGGAGATATATGTCCCACCCATCTCATAATGAAACCATTCTTTCATGTGACACAAAATAAGCATAAAGCATTCATTATAACCCAATGAATAAAATGGGTTTCATAAACATCATCCCATTATAACATAATCCATATAAAACAATGGATATAATTTCATCATAGAAAAAATCACACCATGTAAATAATAGAGGCATTATTCTTGAAACATAACCATATTAAATAATTCCCTCATAGATGGAAAATAGTTTTGATAAAACACTTGAAATGAATTCTATAGGAAAATATCATTTCTTCTTTCAAATCATTTTCTTTTCTCAAAATGACATGCAATTAAAAAGAAAATAATTTTGTTGAAAATAATCATGAAATATTTTAGAGGATGATTTATGTAAATAAGGAATTATGATATCGTAAAAATACATTCATGCCGTATAAGTTAAAAAAAATTCTCCTTGTACTTTATCCGGAAAGTCAAAAAGTACCTCGTATGGTAAAAAAAAAAAGATTCCTTCCATACCACATAGTAAAAGTCAAAAAGAGGTAAAAAAACTTAAAAAATTCATGCAATAATAGAAAAAACTTTATAAAAACATATTTTATAAATCATGGACATGGATGATAAATATAACCCCAGTAAATACTTATGAATAAACAATCTCGGATAAGAACGAGATTGGAATAATTATCCCTTACCTCCGGTCCAATTTCTTCTGTATATGTCCAAAACTACTATATAGTGGGTTTAAACATATTAATAACTTGTAAAAAAACTATAATAATATTTATTATATCATATATTATTCACTTATGACTTTATATTACCCGTTCATTTGTCAATTCCATGTTAAAGCAGTGTTTTGGGTAAAATCGTTTCATTTATCGTACATGTTTTGATTTGTAATTATTCATATGATTACTTAGATCATGAGTAATTACTTCTAGAATGTAAAAAATTATTTATATATCATATATATTCAGTATAAAAATATATATAACACATCAATAAATGGAATGAAATACACCATTCATAGAGACCGTAGGCCGTACGTACGCATGGACACTATTTTCGTTTCTTATTAAATTGAATGGAAGTAAGTAAATGTCATATACATAAATATAGTATCATTATTATTTCATATATTTAATTATTATTTATTTTATATACTTTATAATCATTATTGAATGGTTAACATGAAGAATGAATCTCATAGCGCCGTGGAGATGGTAAGCCGTACGTACGCACGAGCAACGATATCATTCCCATGATTGTGGAATTATATTGATGTGTATGGTGTATGATATTTCAGAATAAATATAATTTTAAAATAATCATATATAGTTATTTCTTCCATTATTATACCCATCCAAGTAGTTTGGTGATGAAAAACAGATTACACCACGACGTGGAGACGGTAGGCCATACGTATGCACGCGTTGTGATTTCATTTTTCATAGGATAGATAGAAGATGGAATATGGTTGTATAATATCCATAATAATATATCAGTATAAAAGTGATACTAGAGTTATTACTTATTAATGAAACAACTCATATAGAGGAAGTATAAGAAGAAATAAGTTTGAAATAATCGGTAAAGGATATTACCTATTCTTCGACGTGCCTCTTTTAAAGCTTCTCTTAGGGTACTAAAGTCAGCCTTTGAAGAATACCAGGACCTATAGTATGTTTCTAGGTAAGTTGAGAAGGGAAATATGTAGGATTTTTCTAAGTTTTAATGCTCAAAACAGAGTTAAGAGAAGAGGGAGGAGACACCCTTTTATAAGAGAGGAGAGCAGCACTTTAGGAAACTCTCAAAAATATTTATTTATAATAAAAAAACCCCACATAAAAACATCCAAAATGACTCAAAATAAAATATGATATGATATAGGGTGGTAATATCATAAAAAATAAAATTTAGACACGTTGGGAATTTATTTTAAACCTTATCATGTTTATTTATCCTTATTTAATCCATTTGATTTTATTTGTAGAAATAATATTCTAAATTTTAAATTGCTATAAATACTTAATTATGTGTTGTGAATTGTCCATAATAATATACATTATGTCATTATAGACAATATAATTTTCAATTTAAAATTTTTAAATATTTTTTTGATTTTTAAACAATTTAATAATATGTTATTTTTATAAAATACCAATAGTGTCAATTTTAAAACTATTCAATTATTTGAATTTAAATAAAATCCACACAGAAGATATGTTTGAAAAAAAATATTTAATATATTCTTAGAATTTCATATTTATCTATAAAATTCTTGGAGAAAATTAATTAGTCCATATAATATTTATTTTAATATTTTTAAAACCATTTATTTTATATTTTTCTAAACAAAATAATTACTATAACATTTTTGTATAATTATTTAATATACTCATTTGTTGAAAAAAAATTAAACATAAAATACAATGATTAATATAAATATAATATCCTTCATAATAAAACTTTTAGTCAAATTTATCTTTTAAAACAACCAACCTTTAAAATGTTATATTTATTAAATTATGAAGGTGACAACTTTGACATCATTTACAAAAAAATAATATAAATGTCATAATCTATCTTATAAGGCTCCAAATAGTCCACATGTCGACCATTAGATGTTTATGGTTTATATATACTCGACCAATAAGGTTTGGTCAAGTTTTTGGTCCTTTTGATGAGTATTATTATTTTAATAAAAACTATATTATTTATTTTTCACTAAATAAATAATTTCTGCATCATTAATGCATAAGATATTAAGGTAAGTATGTATTTCTTAAAAATTACAAATAAATTACCATGAGAAAGAAAAACATTTTATCTTTCAAATTAGTATTTATAATTGAATTTATATTCTGTATAACTTTATATTAAAAATAATTTAATTAATGAAGTTTGGGTGAGACATATTTCACTTTCCTTTAAATGAAATAAATTAAAGGTATTAGTATCATCAAAGTGGGTTCCAATAGATTCCATTTCTATACAAGTAAGTTTTAGGGAGAAATAAAATCAACCAAAGATATCAAGACAAGTGTTAGTTTAATTTTATAATATTATATTTACCCTTAATTACCTGATTTACCTTAAACTGTGGTAAATAAAATTTACGGTAGTTAAAATTCATAATGCCTAAAAATAAAAGTTATCTATTTAAAAAATTTGAACCTCCTGATTCCAAATATGGAATAAATTTTTAAAAATTCAAAATACCTAAGATTCAGTAATTAATTTAAAATTAATCCTGTTGTCGAAAAAAATGGGTTTTTATTTAAAACATTACAAAATATTGAAATGTTTTTAACTATGAATTCAATGTAAAATTAATGATAAAGACATAAATTATATTAAATGGTAAAGATATATTCTATTTATACTTTAAAACCATTCAATATTATAATATAACCTTATAAATTATCTCGATAAAAATGTTTTTTTAAGTAAAATTTAGCATATTTATACTATTCATCAAAATATGAAATTTATCATAAAAATATGAAAAGTTTATCCAATGTAAATTTTTATTTCCCTATTCAAAATAATTAGTTTATTTTGGAAAATTGAACATATAAAATTTTCAAAAATTAGATTTAAAATGGGTGCACTATCAAAAGGAGGAAAAACTCCATTTTTTGAAAAATACTTCCTTTATACAAAAAATTGATTTTGTTCTAATACCTTGTTCTAGAAAATGTGTAAGATGAATTATAATGTTATAAAATTCAAAATGCAGTTAATACTATTCATAATGGCTAGTTCATAATAATATTATAATAATATATCATTGTTTAGTGAAACTCACTATTGCGTACAACACACACTATTGAGGATGGTCTCTCTTGCATGAAACATAAGCCAAGAATAGTATTGCGTGTACTACTAGATAATATGTTGTTGCGTATAGTGCAAGCTAATCTTGGTGTAGCATACAACAAAAGACATAAAATAAATTAAAAAGAATATTTCTCATAAAATCTTGGGGTGTTACATTCTACCCCCACTTAAAATGAATTTCGCCCTCGAAATTCGTCGAGGTTATAAATCATTTACTATTTTATGGTTTCTTTCATAGAAACCCACATTGTAAAAATTAAGACTAAAATATAATTTTAAAAAGTAAATTTAGAAACATAATGGTCCCCCAAAGTAACTCAGCATTGGGTTTCCACATAAGAGAATACAAGTGAAAATATGGATATGGAAGAGAAATATAATCACCATGTTCTGATGAAGAATGGTATAGAAAATGGCTATGAAAAATCCAACAATCACAAAGCCATAAATTTTTGATGATCTAAGGTACCATCTGATTAATCAGATATGAGTGTACTAGGACAACATTTTTGGTTTTCAAGATCATTTCCCCAAAAGTTTATTATTATTTTTTGCATAAAAAGAAATACTTACTTGACTTCAGTGTAATATCATCATTGGTAATTCCATGAACAATTTCCACTTCATCTCTTATTTAAATAAATGAAGTTGAATTTTTCCTTCTTGTAGTATTAGCAGATCATGCGATAGAATGATAGGTCATTCCAGCTGTCTCTATCACAAAAAATGTTAGCACAAGATATTAAATATACATAAGTCTATCTATCGTGAGGTTAATAGTATATGGTTCCAAAAAATGGATTTATACTTCATATAACATACAATTTAATAAAATAAAACTAATATCTACAAACATGGGACTTCCTGTAGGATAGTGGTAGGTGATAAAGGCCGTTCGCACTTCATTTTTTGGTTTGATTCCTGCATCCTTATCCAACGTGACGGGTTGTCGCCCATCCTGCAGGTTGTCCTTTTTATAAAATTATGCTATTATAACATTCCAGAAATAATAATAATAAAAATTAATAACCTTAAACAATACTATATGATGTCCAACTTAATCCGTTCCAACCGTTAGGCTTATCCAAAATACTTTTTGTCCAATATCACAATAAAAAGAATACAATTACCAGAAAGGTCATATAACAAGCATGTGAATACCATCATTTATCCCAATATATCATAAGTTATATCTTGTTGGTCACATTCCATACATTTGAAGGACTTTATCATGAATCCTATTGAAATATGATAATAATATAAATTACTATAGAACCTTAGTGACAACATGAATTCCATCAAAATTAACCCTTTCCATACACCACATATACCAAAAATTATATATACTCAAACCATGATATCACTTTTTTCCTTTTATCAATCATGAGCTCATTAATACTATCAAACATATCATTATCCCTTTATCCCTTTATTATGCACATATCATCTAATTTCCAAAAATATTTCAATCACTTTTCAGGGTTACCAGTACCATTCAACATATACTTTCAAATACTTGAGGAAAAAAATTAGTGTAACAATCCTTAGATGTTTCTTTATAGCACAGTACCGCGAAATTACTTATAAAACATTACTCTTGATAAACATAGAATCATTCTACTACCTTTTTAAACCATTGACTGAGCTTTATCATTTTAGTACTTAACATTTATTTCATCTCATATATCATTTATAGTCTCTTCATCATCATCAACATAAATAATACCCATATGACCATGCTGATTCCATTCATGAGATTTTCCCTTAGGGAATTGGTTTGCATAATTCCCGTACATTCCACATTTAAAACATTTAACTATTGTTTATGTCTTAGCAATACCATTATCCATGTCCATTGGGTTTACTGAACCTTTTCCTTTGCAATTACTGGATTTGTGTCCTTCTTTTCCACACCCAAATCTTCTTCCAATTCCTTTGAAACATTCTCCTTGATGTCTCTTCCCACATGATTTACATGAGGAAAATTGAACTTTATTTACTCTATGATCATCATGAAACTCCATCTTTCTCTTATTAGCTGAGTCAAGAAACTTACCAAAGTTGAGATTATTGATCATATTATGAGATTGATGATCAGGAAAAATAATGATGTATTGCCTTCCAAATACCGTTTCATTTGCTTACTCATGAAGAATATCATTCCATTATTCTCTATTAACATGAATCTTCATGTTTCCATCCATTTTCTAAAACCAAAAAAGAATAGTGTGAGAGACAATAATCACACTTGGAAAACAACATAATCAGAGGGATTACTTTCAATATCTAACATATTAGGTTTAATACTAGGTTATTCATGATTATTACCATAATTCTAGGACTGTAACCTACACTTATACTTAACCTAAGGGACATCCCTAGACATACCTTCTAAATATCTCTAGGGATCTCACTAAAGTTTCCGCATCCAAGTTTCCAAAGGGTGACTAAACCTTTCCTACGATACCAATTGTAGAGACCCAAGATTGATGTAAATGGACATTAAATTACTTCTGGGGAATACTTAATACATAACAAAAATAGACACCCAAGGACCATAATAGTTTATTGTCTTTGGAAACTCAGAACATAATCTTCTAATCATGGTGAAAGATCTTTAACATCTCCCCTAAAGATCTTCCCCTTTTGTTTTATTACTTAAAAACTTTTTTTATATCCCAGGTAAAGGAAAAAAATAAAACATAGAAAGGGTGAGATCAAATGCTCAGTAAGGGTAAACATGGAGAACATAAAACTATCCAGAAATATTTGAACGTAAAAACCTGAACATAAAATTTAAACATCAAAATCGTGAGAAATGACATAAAACTTGGTAGTACGTAAGGCATGGATCATAAAGGAACATTAACCATGAAATAATAGCATTGGAATAAAACAAGTAATTGTGGTAAACTAATAAGAACATATTATGATTTCCATAGTAGACAAGACATTTCTTCCAAGACAACCATAGTGGACGAAGTCCATTACTGAACCGAGTTAACTTGTCGTTCCCACCCTGTATTACTGAATCAGATTTAATTGACGTTCTATCCATGTCTATATAATGAGATATAAATAATTACCCAATGCATTGGAGGGAGATATAGGTCCCACCCATCTCATAATGAAATCATTCTTTCATGTGCCACAAAATAAACATACATCATTCATCATAACCCAATGAATAAAATGGGTTTCATAAACATCATCCCATCATAACATAATCTATATAAAACAATGGATATAATTTCATCATAAAAAAATAAAACCTTGTAAATAATAGATACATTATTCTTGAAACATAATCATATTAAATAATTTCATCATATATGGAAAATATTTTTGATAAAACATTTGAAATGAATTCTTGAGGAAAATATCCTTTCTTCTTTTAAATAATTTTCATTTCTCAAAATGACGTGAAATTTAAAAGAAGATAATTTTGGTGAAAATAATCATGAAATATTATAGAGGAATATTTATGTAAACAAGGCCTTATGAAATTGTAAAAATCCGTTCACGCCGTTTAAGTTAAAAAAACATTCTCCTCATACTTTTTCCAGAAAAGTCAAAAAGTACCTCGTATGGTAAACAAAAGAAAGATTCCTTCTATACCACATAGTAAAAGTCAAAAAGAGGTAAAAACAACTTTAAAAAAACATGGAAGAATTGTAAAAAATTTATGAAAATAGTTTTTATAAAACAAAGACATGGATGATAAATATAACCCAAGTAAATACTTATGAATAAACAATCTTGGATAAGAATGAGATTGGAATAATTATCCCTTACCTCAAGTCCAAATTCTTCCATATGTATCTGAAACTTCTGTATAGTTGGTATAAACATATTATTAACGTTTAAAAGAACTATAATAATATTTATGATATCATATATTATTCACTTACGACTTTATATTACCCGTTCATTTGTTAATTCCATGTTAAAGCAGCATTTTGGGTAAAATCGTTTCATTTATCGTATGTGTTTTGACTTCTAATTATTTATATGATTACTTAGATCATGATTAATTAATTCTATAATGTAAAAAATAATTTATATATCATATATATTCAGTATATAAATATATATAATAGATCAATAAATGGAATGAAATACACAGTTCATGGGGATGGTAGGCCATACATACGCATGAACACTGTTTTCGTTTCTTATTAAATTGAATAGAAGTAAATGACATATAAATAAATCTAGTATCATTATTATGTCATATATTTCATGATTATTTATTATATATACTTTATAATCATTCTTGAATGGTTAACATGGAGAATGAATCTCACAGCGTCGTGGAGACGTTAAGCCGTACGTACGCACGAGCGATGATATCATTCCCATGATTGTGGAATTGTATTGATGTGTATGGTGTATAATATTTCAGAAGAAATATCATTTTAAAATAATAATATATAGTTATTTATTCCATTATTATACCCATCTAAGTAGTTTGGTGATGAAAAATAGATTACAGCACGACGTGGAGACGGTAGGCCGTACGTGCGCACGCGTGGTGATTTCATTTTTCATAGGATGGATAGAATATGGAATATGGTTGTTTCATATCCATAATAATATATCAGTATAAAATTTATACTGGAGTTATTAATTAATAATTAAAGAACTCTTATAGATGAAGTAGAAGAACAAATAAGTTTGAAAGAATCAGTAAAGGATATTACCTCATCTTCGACAAGCCTCTTTTAAAGCTTCTCTTAGTGCACTAAAGTTTGTCTTTGAAGAAGACTGGGGACTCTAGTATGTTTATAGGGAAGTTTATAAGGGAAATGGGTATGGTGTGGCCTATTTTTAAATCTAAAAATTGAGTTAAGAGAAGAGGGAGGAGGTTCCCTTTTATAAGAGAGGAGAGGGGCACTTTAGAAAACTCTCAAAAATATTAAATTATAATAAAATAACATAAAAACCCCTAAAATGACTAAAATTTGAAGATGAGATGATATAGGGTTTTAATATAATCATGCAATAAAATTTATACATATTTGGAATTTATTTTAAACCTTATCATTTTGATTTATCCTTATTTAATCTATTTGATTTTATTTTTGGTAATAATATTCTAATTTTTAAATTGTTATAAATACTTAATTATATGTTGTTAATTGTCCATAATTAGATACATTATGACATTTTAGACCATATAATTTTGAATTTGTAATTTTTAAATATTTTTGTGATTTTTAAACAATTTAATAATATGTTATTTTTATAAAATACCAATAGTGTCAATTTTAACACTATTCAATTATTTGAATTTAAATAAAATCCACACAAAATATATGTTCAAAAAAATATTTAATAGATTTATAACATTTAATATTTATCTATAAAATCCATGGATCACATTAATTAGTTTATATAATATTTATTTTAATATTTTTAAAACCATTTATTTGATATTTTTCTTAATAAAATAATTACTACAACATTTTTGTATAATTATTTAATATAATTATTTGTTGAATAAGAATTTAAAATAAAATTATATGATTAATATAAATCTAATATTTTTTGTAAGAACACATTTATTCGAATATATCTTCTAAAAAAACCAACTTTTAAAATGTTATCTTTGTTAAATTATGAAGGTGACAACTTTGATATCATTTACAATAAAATAATATAAATGTCATAATCTGTTTATAAGGCTCCAAATGGTCGACAAGTATACCCTTGGAAGATTATAGGTTATATATTCTCAACTAATAAAGTTTGGTCATGTTTTTTATCCTTTTGATGTGTATTATTATTTTAATAAAAACTATATTATTGATTTTTCACTAAATAAATAATTTCTGCATCATTAATGTATAAGCTATTAAGGTAATTATATATTTTTTAAAAATTAAAAATATATTACCATGACGAATAAAACCATTTTATATTTCAAATGAGTATTTATAATCGAATTTATATTCTGTATAACCTTATATTAAAAATAATATAATTAATAAAGTTTGAGTGAGACATATTTCAATTTCCTTTAAATAAAATAAATTTAAGGTATTAATCTCATCCAAGTGGGTTCCAATAGATTCCATTTCAACCCAAGTATGTTTTAGGGAGAAATATAATCAACCAATGATATCAAGACAAGTGTTAGTGTAATTTTATAATATTATTTTTACCCTTAATTACCTGATTTACCTTTAACTCTGGTAAATAAATTTTACCCTAGTTACTATTCATAATGCCTAAAAATAAAAGTTATCTATTTACAAAATTTGAACCTCCTGATTCCTAATATGGAATTCATTTTTAAAAATTCAAAACAAATAAGATATAGTAATTAATTTAAAATTAATCCTGTTGTCGAAAAAATTGGGTTTTATTTAAAATATTGCAAAAGATTGAAATGTTTTTACCCATGAATTCAATGTAAAATTAATGATAATGAAATAAATTATATTAAATGGTAAGAATATATTCTATTTATACTTTAAAACCATTCAATATTATAATTTAACCATATAAATTTTCTCGATGAAAAAAGTTTCTTTTAAGTAAAATTTAGTGTATTTTTACTATTAATCAAAATATGAAAGTTATCATAAAAATATAAATAATTTATCCAATGTAAATTTTTATATCCTAATTAAAAATAATTATTTTATTTTTTTTAAATTTAACTTATATACTTTTCAAAAATTAGATTTAAAATGGGTGCGCCATCAAAAGGCAGCAAAACTGCATTTTTTGAAAAATACTTCCTTTATACGAAAAATTGATTTTGTTCTCATACCATGTTCTGGAAAATGTGTAAGATGAATTATGATGTTATAAAATTCAAAATACGGTTAATAATATTTATAACAACTAGTTTGTCACGACCCGTCCTCAGGGCCCGTGCCGTGACTACCCCAAGCCCGCCTTCTATAGGCCAGGGGCTAGCGACTAGCACCGAGGCGTAAATCCCAGCAAAAAGGGAAGGCATTGCCTTTGAAAAGTAAACAAGCACCAAAGAGTAAGCAAGCAGAAAAGTAAACACTAAGTAAAAATGGTACAAGCTGTGCTGAAAGTAAAAGGGGCCGGAAATACAAGCCCAACTGTAAAGTACAACTAAAAGGAAAACAACAACTGAAAGGAAAAACTGCAGCGTCGAGCTGTCCTCTGGAAGTCCCACCTGAAGGGTGGGTACATATAGCCTCCACTGCTCCTCGGGTCCACATGACCGCTCCGAGTACGTCCCGCCCAGTGGTCCACCTCCAGGTACCGTCCTGCTCCGCACGCCTCCACCACGATCAGCGCTGTCCGTCGTCTGCAACCAACACAACGTAGTGCGGGCATAGCCCGTGCAGGGGTGAGTATAAGCTACTCAGTACGGACCCCGAGACCCCTGAAGGTCTCCCGAAATCCACAGAGGATAATCCACAAAGGAAAGATACAATCACGAAGTAACATCTGACATGACTTAGGTATATGCCCATACATATACCTAAGTCATCAATTGCCGTTCGGCTCCAACGTCTGAGCCCAAGCACAACCCAGTCCACACAGGAAAGCAAAACGTATACCCACACAGGATAACACAACACAATCCACAAAGGAGAGTAAACAGTAAATCCACACAGGATAGCTCAACACAATCCACAAAGGAGAGTAACAGAAGATTCATCTCACACAGGTATACTTCTTCGGATGACGATAAAGATGATCACTGATCCATCTAAGTCGTCGGACACACAAAGGATCGATAGGTAACTAACCCCCGCAATGACCCACACAGGATCGGGCCCACACAGGACCTGTAGGAGCTGGCTCACACAGAACCACTGAGCGCGGGCCCACACAGGATCAGACCCACATAGGATCGGGCCCACACAGGACCGGGCCCACACATGACCTGTAGAACTGATCCACGTAGGATTGCTGAGTGCAGTAGTCATCGCAGTCCACTGAGGATCTCTGCACAGTCGTCGCCATAGTCCACTGAGGATCTCTGCACGGTCGTCGTCGGAGTCCACTGAGGATCTCTGCACGGTCGTCGTCGGAGTCCACTGAGGATCTCTGCACAGTCGTCGCCGCAGTCCACTGAGGATCTCTGCACGGTCGTCGCTGTCGAAGAAGCAGTCGCAGCCAGCTCTAGGGTTCCTGCACACAGCAAGCTCGTTCGGGAGGGTCCGTTCCACGAGCTGAGAGGCTGATACATCAACTGACACAAAGTCCGAAGTTGATGTATCCAAAAGTTCCGTATCGTCAATAGGAACTCAACATCGCAGACGGCGCGTCGATCGGACGCCCGGTCTGAGAGTTATTGGCTTTTTCGTCCCAGGGGCCCAGTTGGTTTTTAAGGAAAAACCAACCCTACCGTACTCCACCTGCATCCAAACCTCGGGCAGAGTGAGCCAAAAGATCCGTCTCACTTAGAGGAATACAACGAAGCTGACGACACGCCAATCGGACATCCGTAGCTCAAGATATGAGCGTTTCCGCTCCGAGGGCCCGGTTGGTTTCGTGTACGAACCAACCCGGCCGAACCCAAAGTATTCCAAAACATTGAGTGCAATATACTGAAACGACCGGCTCGATCCAAAGATCGCGTTGCCGCTGACGGAGGGTCGTTTGGAGGCCCGTAGATCAAGATATGGCCATTTGAACGAAAACTGTCCGAAGACGGGGGTCCGGGCCCGGGCCGACCCCCCCCGGGAGTCGGCCGAACTGGGTCGACCCGACCCGGTCCAGTCCGGCCAGGGCGTGGCCCGACCGGTCGGACCGGCCTGGCCCGGTTCGGCCGAGCGGCCGAATGGCCAAGGCGCCGCGGGGCGCTGCCCCCGCGGCCTGGTGGTGCCGCGGCCCCCCGCGTGGGGCCGCGCTGAGTCAAGGACGCGGCTTTGCCGCGTCCGAGTGCACTGGACCCGCGCGGCCGCGGGTCCACGGGTGCCGCCACCGCCGCGGCTTCAGCCGCGGTGGCCTGTCCGGCGGCGCGCCGGGGCGTCGCCGCTCCCGGTTGCCGGCGCCGCCGCGCCGGCGACCCGCGCCGCCGGCGTGTTCCACGGGCCACTGGGATCGCTCCGGTGGTCCGATTTTGTTCCCGCCTGCGCTGCTGCTTCTCCCGAGACTCGTCCTTCACTACGGAATCATCCAACTTCCGTTGCGGCACATTCCGTCGTCGCCCGTCAAATCCGCACAAAAATGAAGAACGACGGAGGGTTGTCGGGCCGTGTTCGTTTGGCCCGCACCCTCCGTGTTAGATATAAATAATGGGAGAAATTAAAGTTCAACACATGAACGCATATCCGAAACAATTTTTAATGAAATAAAATTGTTTCATAAAATGGGTTCCTCATTTGAACGGAAACAACAATTTTAATGAATTTAAAATTGTTCACAAAACCAGTTCTTTAACTTTTTAAAGAAGCATTTACGGGAATATAAAAAGGGGTAATTCCCAAAATAAATCCCTACCTCATCGGTCATCGCGCATGAGCGTTCTTCGCGGAAATTCTCGTCATGGAAGAGGGGGATCGTCGCGTCGTCGCGGGAAGGCGTCGCGTCGTCGCGGAATCCGGCGTTGAGTTGGCGAACTCAAACGGTTGGTGATCAGAGATCGGGGCGGGGAAGAACGTCTCGGATTTGGGCGTCGTCGATTTCCGCGGATGACGGCGTTCTTCGCATTTTTCGCGTAGGAGAAAGAAGATACAAGGATTCTGTCTCAACGAGTAATCCTCCAAAAAAGAGAGGTTGGTCTTATTTTATTATTATGCCAACAAACGAAAACGGGTAAGAAACGACCCATCAATTCGTTGAATTAATTCAATGAAAGAAACAACTCATTTAATTTACGAAATAAATCGCTCAATTAAATGGTCTGTTAAGAAAATAAGAAAACACGTCAGTTGACTTTCATAATGACGGGTTTTCGCGGGTGCGTTACTTAGCAGAAAGAAACGGCGGGGCTCGTGCGGGCCCCACCTCACAAATATCCTACCAAGAGGGTAGGATATCTCCAGATAGCATCCTATCCATATCAACTCAGTTTAAACCGTCTTTAAGTGGCTTCCAAGCGGCTTAAGTGAAATAAAATAAAGTTGTCGTAAAATTATTTTATTTCTTAACTTTAAGCCTGAAAATTAAATACGACACCCGAGCAAACACAACTCCGGAAGAGGCGTTTCTAGGAGAATACCAGCGCTACGATTTCATCGGTGCCCTCAAAATTCGATTCCGGGCACCGGTTCAAAAGTTAGAAAAACCCGCTCGTCCGTCCACTGAACGTACCCGATCCAAACTTCGGAAAATGATTCCAGGCACACCGGGCCTCGGAATCAGGTGCCGTCAGAGACTGCGCTCTTGAAAAATTCCAAAGAAAATTGAGAAAAAAATTTCCTTGAAATTTATGGGTCTTTACATAGTTAATAATAATATTATTATAATATATCATTGTTTGGTGAAACTCGGTATTGCGTACAACACACGCTATTGAGGATGGTCGCTCTTGCGTGCAACACAAGCCAAGAATAGTGTTGAATATACTACAAGATGACACTGTGTTGCGTATAGCGCAAGATAACCTTAGTGTAGCATACAACACAAGACATCAAATAAATTAAAAAGAATACTTTTCCTAAAATCTCAGGGTGTTACATTCTACCCCCCTAAAAATGAATTTCACCCTTGAAATTCGATGGGGTTATAAATCCTTACTACTTGAAATTTTCTTTCATAGAAACCCACATCGTAAAAAAGAATACTAAAACTTAATATTAAAAATGAAAGTTAGAAACATAACGGTCTCCCAAAGTAACTCATCACTGAGCTTCCACATAGAAGAATATTGGTGAAAATATGGATATGGAAGAGAAATCTAACCATCACGTTATGATGAAGAATGGTAGAGAACATGGCTATGAAAAAGCCAACAATCACAAAGCCATAAATTTGTCATGATCTAAGGTACCATATGATTCATCAGATATGAGGGTACTAGGACAACATTTTTGGTTTTCAAGATCATTTCCCTAATGTTGAATAATTTTTTGCATAATAAGAAATACCTACTTGATTTCAGTGTAATATCATCATTGGTCATTCCATGAACAATTTATACTTAATTAATTATTTAAAGAAAATAAGTTTAATTTTTCATTCTTGAAGTTTTAGGAGATCATGTAATAAAACTATAGGTCATTCCATCTGTCTCTATCATAAAAAAGGTTAGCACAAGATATTAAATTTACATAAGTCCATCTATGGTGAGGTTAATCTTATATGGTTCCAAAAAGGGACTTATACTTCATATATCATATCGTTTAATAAAATAAAACTAATTTCTACAAATGAGGGACTTCCTATAGACCAGTGGTAGGCGATAACGTCCTGTCACACTTCGATTGTGGGTTCGATTCCTGCATCCTTTTCTGACATGACGAGTTGTCGCCCGTCCTGCGGGTTGTCCTTTTTCTAAAACTATGCTATAAATAACATTAAAGAAATAATAATAATAATAATAATTAATAGCCTTAAACAATACTATATTATGTCCAACTTAATCCATTCCAACCTTTAGGCTTATCTAAAATACTTCTGTCCAATCTCACAGTACAAAGAATACAATTACCAGAAAGGTTATATAAAAATCATGTGAATACCATCATTTATCCCCATATATCATAAGTTATATCTTGTTGGTCACATTCGAAACATTCGAAGGACTTCATCATGCATCCTCTTAAAATATCATAATAACATAAATTACTATAGAACCTTAGTGGCAACATGAATTCCATCAAAATTAACACTTTCCATACACCAAATATAGAAACAATTCTATATACTCAAACCATGATATCACTTTGTCCATTTATCAATCATGAGCTCATTAATACTATCAAACATCTCATTATCCCTTTATCCCTTCATTATGCACATATCATCTGCTTTCCAAAAATATTTCAATCACTTTTCATGGTTACCGGTACCATTCAACATATACTTTCAAATACATAATGAAAAACAATAGTGTAACAATCCTTATATGTTTATTTATTCCATAGTACCACGAAATTACTTATACAAAATTACTATTGTTAAACATGAAATCATTCCACTACCTTCTTAAAACATTGACTGAGCTTCATCATTTTATTCTTCAACACTTATTTCATCTCATATATCATTTGTAGTCTCTTTATCATCATCGACATAAATACTACCCATGCGACCATGCTAATTCTCTTCATAATTTTTTCCCTTAGGGAATTGGTTTGCATAATTCCCATACATTCCACATTTAAAACATTTAACTGTTGTTTATATATTAGAAATACCATTATCCTTGTCCATTGTGTTAACTGAACCATTTCCTTTGCAATTACTGGCTTTGTGTCCTTCTTTTCCACACCCAAAGAATCTTCTAATTCCTTTGAAACATTCTTCTTGAGATCTCTTCCCACATGATTTACATGAGGAAAATTGAACTTTATTTCCTCTATGATCATCATGAAACTCCATCTTTCTTTTATTAGCTGAGTCATGAATCTTACCAAAGTTGAAATTATTGATCATATTATGATATTGCTGATCAGGAATAATAATGATGTTTTGACTTCCAAATACCATTTCATTTGCTTGCTCGTGAATAATATCATTCCATTATTCTCCATTAACATGAATATTCCTGTTTCTAGCCATTTTCTAAAACCCAAAAAGAATAGTGTGAGAGGAAAAAATTACCCTAGGAAAACAACATAATCACGGGGAGTACTTTAAATCTATAACATCATAGGTTTAATGAACATGAGACTCAACCCAATTGGTGAGGACTCCTTAAGTGCATCCAAGAGACTTGGGATCAAATCCAGGTGGAGGATAATTTCCAGGGACTGTAGAAGTACTGTAACAGTAACTGTGTAGAACTGTAGAAGGTACTATAGCGGGAACTGTAACAGTCACTGTTTGGAACTGTAGAATTCGGGAATATTCCCTAGTTTGGGCCTTCAGGCCACCGATTTGGTCCCTGAGTCCTTTAAGGCCTTCGGGCTACCCAGGCCTTCGGGTCAGTAAGGCCTTCGGGCCACCTCAAGGTCTTTGGGCCACCATAAGTGCAGATGAAAACCAGACAACCTACAAGGAACAAACATTAAAAGGAGGAGGAGCAAGGAGCTTTCACCATAGTAGAAGCTAAATGGATTGAAATAATGATAGGGTATGACACCTGCCATCGGGACAAGCCTGTGCATGCATGGGAAAGCCTATCCGAACAACCATGCGAAGGTAGAGAGCTGATTTCACGATGAAGATGCTGGGGAGGAGCAGTTCCAATTAGTTAGTCTGGGTTGTATGTAATGTTTGAAGCCTACATGAATTGAATTCCTCTAAGGCCTATGGTCAATGTAATACTTATGCCTACATGCCTTGTAAGGTTTCCACCTCACCCCTTGAAAACTGGATTATCAAAATCAATAAAAAATAAAGGGCTTCGGGCCATTGGAGGTAGGTTTAATCCTCGGTTATTCATGATCATTACCATAATTCTAGGACTGTAACCTATACTTATAATTAATCTTAGGGACATCCCCATACATACCTTAGAAATATCTCTAGGGATCTCAATAAAGTTTCTGTATCCTAGTTTCCAAAGGTTGACTAAACATTTCTCTGATACCAACTGTAGAGACCCAAGTTTGATGTACATGGACATTACATTACTTCTATGGAATACTTAATACATAACAAAAATATACACCCAATGACCGTAATATTTTAGTGTCTTTGGAAACTCATAACATAATCCTCTAACCATGGTGAAAGATCTTCAACATCTCCCATTAAGATCTTCCCCTTTTGTTTTCTTACTTAAAACCTTTCTTTATATCTTGGGGAAAGGAAAACATAAAAGATAGAAAGGGTGAGTTCTAATTCTCATTAAGGGTAAACATGGAGAAAATAAAACAATCCATAATCTTTTGAACGTAAAAACAAGAACATAAAATTTAAACATCAAAATATTGAGCAATGACATAAAACTTGGAAGTACGTAAGGCATGGATCATAAAGGAACATTAATTATAAAAGAATAGCATTTGAAAAAACATGTAACTATTGTAAACTAATAATCACATATTATTATTTCCATAGTAGCCAAGGCATTTCTTCCAAGACCATCATAGTAGACGAAGTCCATTACTGAACCGGGTTTACTTGCCGTTCCATCCCTATATTACTGAATCATATTTAATTTCCATTCAAGCCATGTTTATATAATGAGATATAAATCATTACCCAATGAATTTGATGAAGATATAAGTCCCACCCATCTCATAATGAAATCATTCTTTCGTGTGCCACTAAATAAACATAAACCATTCATCATAACCCAAAAAATAAAATGGGTTTCATAAAAACCATCTCATCATAACATAATCCATATAAAACAATGGATATAATTTCATCATAAAGAAAATAAAACAAAGTAAATAATAGATAAATTATTCTTGAAATATAACCATATTAAATAATGTCATTATAGATGGAAAATAGTTTTGATAAAACACTTGAAATGAATTCCTGAGGAAAATATCCTTTATTATTTTAAATCAGTTTCTTTTCTAAAAAATATGTGAAATTTAAAAGAAAAGATATTTTTTGAAAATAATCATGAAATATTGTAGAGGAATATTTATGTAAATAAGGAATTATGAAATCGTAAAAATCCGTTCACACCATATAAGTTAAAAAAAACCATTCTGCTCGTACGTTTTCCAGAAAAGTAAAAAAGTACCTCGAATGGTAAACAAAAGAAAGATTCCTTCCATACCACATAGTAAAAGTCAAAAAGAGGTAAAAAAACATTTAAAAATACATGGAAGAATAATAAAAACTCTATGAAAACATTTTTTATAAAACATGTACGTGGATGATAAATATAACCCCAATAAATACTTACAAATAAACAATCTCGGATAAGAATGAGATTGGAATAATTATCCCTTACCTCAGGTCCAATTTCTTCTGTATGTGTCCGAAAATCTTATATAGTGGGTTTAAACATATTATTAACTTGTAACAAAACTATAATAATATTTATTATATCATATATTATTCACTTATGACTTTATATTACCTGTTCATTTTTCAATTCCATGTTAAAGCAACATTTTGGGTAAAATCGTTTCATTTATCATACGTGTTTTGACTTGTAATTGTTCATATGATTAATTAGATCATGATTAATTACTTTCAAAATGTAAAAAATGATTTATATATCATATATATTCAGTATATAAATTATATAATAGATCAAAAAATGGAATGAAATACACCGTTCATGGAGACGGTAGGCCGTACGTACGCATGAACACTATTTTCTTTTCTTATTAAACTGATTGAAAGAAAGTAAATGACATATGCATAAATATAGCATAATTATTATGTCATATATTTCGTGATTATTTATTATATATACTTTATAATCATTCTTGAATGGTTAACATAGAGAATGAATCTCATAGCACTGTGGAGACGGTAAGCTGTACATACGCACGAGCGACGATATCATTCCCATGATTGCGGAATTGTATTGATGTGTATAGTGTATAATATTTCAGAATAAATATAATTTTACAATAATCATATATAGTTATTTCTTCCATTATTATACCCATCCAAGTAGTTTGGTGGTGAAAAACAGATTACACCATGATGTGGAGACGGTAGGCCGTACGTATGCACGTGTGGTGATTTCATTTTTCATAAGATGGATAGAAGATGGAATATGGTTGTTTCATATCCATAATAATATATCAGTATACAAGTGATACTGTAGTTATTACTTAATAATTAAACAACTCATATAGAGGAAATAGAAGAAGAAATTATTTTGAAAGAATAGGTAAGGGATATTACCTCTTCTTCGATGTGCCTCTTTTAAAGCTTCTCTTAGGGAACTAAAGTTGGTATTTGAAGAAGAACGTGACCTCTAGTATGTTTCTAAGTAAGTTGAGAAGGAAAATTGGTAGGGTTTGGCAGAGTTTGAAAGCTCAAAATGGAGTTAATAGAAGAGGGAGGAGGTGCCCTTTTATAAGAGAGGAGAGGGACACTTTAGGAAACTCTCAAAAATATTAATTTATAATAAAATCAAAACCCACATAAAAACCTCCAAAATTACTCAAATTAGAAGATAAGATGATATAAAGTGGTAATATAATCAACCAATAAAATTTATACATGTTTCGAATTTATTTTAAACTTGAAATTTTGATTTATCCTTATTTAATCTATTTGATTTTATTTGTGGTAATAATATTCAAAATTTTAAATTGTTATAAATACTTAATTATGTGTTGTGAATTGTCCATAATTAGATAAATAATGATGTTTTAGACCATATAATTTTCAATTTGTAATTTTTAAATATTTTTGTGATTTTTAAACAATTTAATAATTTGTTATTTTTATAAAATACCAATAGTGTCAATTTTGACACTATTTAATTATTTGAATTTAAATAAAATTCACACGGAATATATGTTCAAACCAAAATATTTAATAGATTCATAACATATCATATTTATCTATAAAATTCGTGAATAACATTAATTAGTTCATATAAGATTTATTTTAGTATTTTTAAAACCATTTATTTGATATTTTTTTTTAATAAAGTAATTACTACAACACATTTGAATAATTATTTAATATACTTATTTGTTGCATAAAAATAAAAAATAAAATACAATGATTAAGATAAATCTAATAGATTTCATAATAAAACTTTTAGTGGAATTTTTCTTCTAAAAAAACCAAATTTTAAATGTTATCTTTATTAAATTATGAAGGTGAAAACTTTGACATCATTTACAATAAAATAATATAAATGTTATAAGCTGTTTTATAAAGCTCCAAATGTTCCACAAGTATACTATTGGATGATCATGGTTTATATAGACTCTAAAAATAAGGTTTTGTAAAGTTTTTGGTCCTTTTTATAGGTATTATTATTTTAATTAAAACTATATTATTTATTTTTCACTAAATAACTAATTTCTGAATCATTAATGTATAAGCTATTAAGGTAAATATATATTTCTTAAAAATTACAAATAATTTACCATGATGAAGAAAAACATATTAAATTTAAAATAAGTATTTATAATCTAATTTATATTCTATATAACCTTATATTAAAAATAATTTAATTAATAAAGTTTGAGTGAGACAAATTTCACTTTCCTTTAAATAAAATAAATTAAAGGTGTTAATCTCATTGAAGTGGGTTACAATAGATTCCATTTCTACCAAAGTATGTTTAGGGAGAAATATAATCAACAAATTATATCAATACAAGTGTTAGTGTAATTTTATAATATTATTTTTACCCTTAATTACCTGATTTACCTTTAACTATGGTGAATAAAACTTACCGTAGTTACTATTCATTATGCCTAAAAATAAAAGTTATCTATTTACACAATTGGAACCTCATTATTCCAAATATGGAATCCATTTTTAAAAATTCAAAACACATAATATGAAGTAATTAATTTAAAATTAATCCCGTAGTTGAAAAAATGGGTTTTTATTTAAAACATTGCAAATATTAAAATGTTTTTACCTATGAATTCAATGTAAAATTAATGATAATGTAATACATTATATTAAATGGTAAAAATATTATGTTTATAATTTAAAAACATTCAATATTATAATTTAACCATATAAATTTTCTCAATGAAAAAAGTTTCTTTTAAGTTAAATTTTGCGTATTTTTACTATTAATCAAAATATGAAAGTTATCATAAAAATATGAAAAATTTATACAATGAACATTTTTATATCCTGATTCAAAATAATTATTTTATTTTTCCAAATTTAACTTATAAACTTGTCAAAAATTAGATTTAAAATGGGTGTGCAAACAAAAGGCGGCAAAACTGTATTTTTTGAAAAATAATTCCATTATACGAAAAATTGATTTTGTTCTCATACCATGTTCTAAAAAATGTGTAAGATGAACTATAATGTTATAAAATTAAAAATACAGTTAATAGTATTCACAACATCTAGTTCATAATAATATTATAATAACATATCATTTTTTGGTGAAATTCGATATTGCGTACAACACACGCTATTGAGGATGATCGCTTTTGCATGCAACACAAGCCAAGAATAGTGTAGCGTATATTACAAGCTAATACGGTGTTGCGTATAACGCAAGCTAATCTTGGTGTAGTGAACAATAAAATACATCAAAGAAATTTAAAATAATATTTCTCATAAAATCTCGGGTTTTTACAATTTTATTAAAGGCATGCTTGGTGTGTATTTTTAGATTTAGTTTATTTATTTTTATTAGTTGCTTAATGTTTCTAAACTTGGGTAAATAATTCCCAAACACTTATTTATGATACCCAGGCACTTGTGCCAAGATATGGGGATATGGAACACCCTTCAAGACTTTCCATGGACCGGTTTGGGTTCTGGTTTTGATGGAGACCAGATCTCGTTCATGATATATAGTGTTACTTACTTTCTTTCCATAACAATCATTGAGAGATGAAAACGTTAATCATTCGTAAATACAAACTACCATCTCTATGATTGTAACATTGGTTATTTTTTTCACAACCATATTTAATGATTGATTTTAAAAGTATAATGGATGTATTAATATGATAATATTTTCATGATTTCTATTCTCTAGATGTTATGTAATTAACCCTTTGACCATAGTTAACCTACCAAAGTTATTTTTGACACATAAACTGAATTTGGTCAAAACACATGATGTAAACATAATTGTTTAAGTTAGTTGTATATAACATAGTAAAAATTGAAATAAAAGTAATGATAAATAGGAAAAAAATTATCAAGAAAGTATAAAATTAACATAAGTTTAATATATAGAAATTTAAAGTATGTTCATCCGAAATGAAACTCATGGTAATGGATTCTCATCTCACCATTTACATATGTGGGATAAATGTCATTTTCACCACTTAAATATGTTGTGTGGTGTATCTAATGAACCTTTTATTATATTATATAATTAATAATTTTATCTTCATGGTATTTTAAACTTTAATTTAATTTTATTCCTTCATGAGGATTATGATTTAAAACGTTTCAAAGTGGTATGAGACACTTTGGAATGCTTAATGATTATTTTACTCAAAAATAACTTTAATTATATTTACATTCAATGAAATTATATAACCATTATTCAATAAAACCATTAATTTTATCTCCTATGGTTACTCATGACCATTTTCAAGTATCAATACCTTTTTACACTCTTTGGAACTAAAAATGTTTTAGAAAATGATTTTCAGAAAATCCAACTTTGTATCTCTATTTAGTGAGAGAAACTATTTTCTTATAAATAACATGTTTTATTAAAATGTTTTTATTTTTTTTTAAAATGATTCGGTAAATACATTTGTACCTTTTTTTTATTTTACCAATGTTTTCAAAGGAATATTATTGTCACTTTCTAAAAAATTCATTTTTATAACCTTTAACCATGGAAAAGGTATATTATTTTTTCATCATATGGATTGTATAGATTTACCTATTTCCATTTATTTGAAGCTTAATTTTCATGTTTAAAAGGTTAATTTTTAAAGAAAATATTTTCAAAAGTTATTTTCAAAGGAATTTTTTTTCAAAAGGTTTTTCAAAACAAAAGGATATTTTCCCCAAGAATTTTCCTAAAAAATATTTTTATAATGTTTCTATTCATCAACGAAAACAACCCTTAATTTTAATCCAATTGGGTTATTTTGTATTGATACCATCCTTAATATTCCTATAGATGAATTATGATTTATTTTTCCAAGGATAGTATTCACATTAGGTTCCTTGATTCCTTTTATTCCCCTTGAAATATTCAATTTCCTATGATCATTTGAGATTGAATTTCCTCTAAATATCCATATCATTATTTATAGATAAGATTATTTCCTAAAACATACACCATTTTTCATACAGTTTTTTCTGTTAAAGTTAATTGATTATTTGGGGAAATATTAATAAATCCATATACATTATTCAATACTAATATTTGATAAGGTATATTGTTTATTCGATATGAGAAATGTTTTGGACATAAAATACATGGGTTGGGGAATAGTTAATGAAAGCCCCCCGATGCATCGGGAGTCTCATGAGATGAATTAGTTGCAAAAATTAGATGGGTTTCTACCTGATATACTAAACTATCTTGTGAAAGTTCTTGATGGTAATGGTTCCATATACCTAGGAAAAATGGCTTCCAATAATTAAGCATTACCTTCATAGTAGTTTCAGTTATTATTCATCCATGATATTTTGCATCAGAATATCTATTGATACTTTTAATTTCTAGTTCACTAATTAAATGGAATGGGTTTTAGTCTATTATCTTTCAATATTTATTTTTATTTATCTAGTTATTTGAATTTCATGTGTGTTCAGTTATTTACCTTTCCATATTGACTATTCTCATTACTTCATTATTTCTTATGCTACATTATCCCTTATTGAGAATTTGAAATCACCCTTATTATGTTTCATTCCCCAGGAATCCAAGAAGAGTACTATGAAAGATATGTAAGGATTTACCAGATAGATTAGAGTTATCCTCTAAGTTATTTATTTAGAAGAAAAAGATTATATTGAAATTAGAGTATTATTCTGTAATAAAATAATCATGTATGTATCTAGTTTAACAAGACTACTGAACTCTTGTTCCTTCAATATTGATCGGATCAAGGTTTCTAGGTTCGGGGTGTTACACTGGCCACAAATCCTATTAACTTCAAGACAATCTCCATCTGAGTGTTCGAGACCTCCTTATTAATTTTGGGTTTTCTCCATAGGTTCAACAATAAGATAAATATATCTCATTTTTTAAATGTGAGATATATATTTTTAGAACCATCAATATAAAGGTCCTAATCGTATGACCCTAAACTTCATGTAATTTGAGTCCTTATCACATAATGTTAAATAACACAACATATGGTCCATCTCGCAAGACCTTAAACTACATATAGTAGCCCGTCCAATATAACATAACCTCCCTACATGCGAGGCAAGTATATATGAGGGTGTTTGACATATGAATCACATCCATAAACCTATGCTAGGATAAAATTACCTATTCTTAAGGTAATTTGGATATCATATCATGGGTACAAACCATAGAGATTATTTTGGTTTCAATCACATACTAGAATAAAAATTCCCCTCCCTAATATATGAGTTAGATTTATATATGGGATAATTAAATAAAAACCATGTGTGTTTTTATTCCCATTACCACTGGATACATAGTGATATCTAGATTTATTATCCTAGTACCATCCAAGAATTTCCATCAAGTTCCATTTTCTCTTATGTATGATACATATCCATGTAAATATCCCTGAGATTTCCTACTGACATGGGTGCATCATTCATATTTGATTATTTCATCCCATTTTCATGATAAACAGCTTCATTTTGGTCAAATATATATAACCTTAATCTTCATAAATTACTGGTATAAATTGTTTGAGCTTAAACATCAGTCACCAAATTTTTGGCATGACTTAAGAGACCTTAATCTACTAATGGGAAGATACATAGTAATTTCTATATAAAAAGCCTAAAAAGAAAATTTTGGTAAAAATTAAATCCTCTACTCACTAGGACCATACCCTATATTTCCTAGATAAAAAATTGACTGTTTGAAAAAGGAAAAGGTATAAAACTTTTTTGGTTGAAAACCTGCAAAGGGAATATGGAGAAAAGGCTGATTTTATACCTATTAAACCACTATATTAATAGATTAGAAAAAATTAGCGTGAAAATAAAATGATATAAATATCAAAGGGACTACTATTCATCCCTTTTGGTTGAGATAATCCGTCTAAGGGTACAAGGTCCTCATTGCATGACCTTAAACAAAATGACTCTATGGTCCATCTTGTAATACCTTAAACTACTTTAAATGGTCTAATATATGAAAAATTATTCCCTAACATAAGATATAAATCTATGTAAGAAATCCTTGTGTACGGTTTTACCAGTTCTGGTTGGTTCTTCTCTAATAGCCTTGCACTAGGATGAAACCATTATATTTTCTCATATGCACACACCTGATTGACATAGAGACTCTCCTATAAGAACCATGTTTGTATCGATTCCTATTTTCAAAGGATATATAATGATGTCCAGGTCACCTGTCTTTGATCCAACTACAAATTCCACTTTTATTCCACCCCTTACCATCTTAGTATTTGTGCCTACTAATTTTGGTTGGGTTTTACTATGTTAAAAATGTACTAGGATTAAAAAATCATTGAGTCGATTATTTCTCATAATGAAACCATAAAATCCTTGATTAGATCATTCCTCTTGGAAACACAAAAATTCTTTAGTCAACTACTCCTCTTAGTGACCAAAATACCTTGAGTCAAGATTATCCTCTTGGTGAACATCCTCTCATTAGTGAGTTATCTTCCGACACCCACCATATGTTCAAGTAATGTGTATAAGTTTTGTATGTTACCTTAGAATCAGATTCTTTTCATTATAAATGAATCCAATTCTATGGGTAGGTTCATTTTATTGTTACTAGAAAATGTTTTTCATACACATTTTCATTGAATATATGATGTAGTCCTTACTCAGATGAAAAAAATAAAGTATAGATAGAAAAGTATCTATGTGCATGGATATGATGAAAATGAGATATCAATGTTCTATATGATTGATCACACACTGAGGTATGAATATTCCTAAGAAACATAGTCTGGTGAGATGGTGGTGAGAACCTCCAACTGAGAGTAGGCCATTTATTTCATCTATTGCTGATGAAAAAGGGTTTTGAAACCTTACAACCCATTTTTATGGTATCATATACAATTGTTTTCATCTTAAAACATCGATTATAGAGTAATATGGTAGTTAGGGTCATATTTTGTTTCATAGGATTTGATTTTACTTCTCATATAGATTAAATAGACCTACATATAAAAATTATCTCCTTTTTAAGTTTCAATTAAATTCATTAAAAAATGGAAAAGTAAATCTCACTGCATGGAATCATCCATGAAAGGAAAATTCCATCATGACTACATAACACCTTCATAAATGTAAATAGTTAGTGGTGAGGTGATGGGATTACTTTATGTCTACATGATTTCTTCATGACTAACATTCCTTTTCAATCGAATTTCACATTCATGAAAAAACATCATTTATAATAGTGTATTAACTTTATGGATAGCTGTCATTTATAGTGTATTGATGTGATTAATTTATGGTCATATAAATTATTTACAAATATGATATTCTAAAAAAAAAACCTATTTGGAAATCTATCTTGGGAAATGCAGTTACAAATACTTTCAATAAATACCCAAAACACACTTAAAGGATGAATTTTTCAAAAGATAAATTTTAGGAAGATTCTTAAGTGACACATGCTTAGAGGGATCTCTTCCTTGTGGTAATTCCATTCCCCATAAAGAAACCTTTTTTAAGAACTCACACAAAGCCCACTTCATGGAGTGCTCCCAAAAAGGAACCTTTATGAAGGACTCTTATGAAGCCCATATCTAAAATCAGTCCCATGAAGTCTCATTTATGAAGGAATTCCATAAAGACTACTTCATGAAGGAGACTCACAAATACTATTCATAGAGGGTCATTCACATCCCCCCTTTGTGAACCAAGCAACCTTAAATGTTATACCCCTTCATGATCTATACCAATTCACATAATACCCCTCTTATAAAAAAAATTAAGGTTCCTAAAATGTATATTGATCTATTTACAATGGAATTTTCAAAAACATATTTGGCCCACTGGTGACAACTTCATGAAGGAACCCTATTATGGGAAATTAGGAATCCTTTTAACTATTTCCTTATCTATGGTAAACCACTTAGATTGAATCAACCCAAAATACCTTATTGGATTTACTTCACCAATGATAAAGCTATGATATTTTTATTCTATTAGGTCCTCCTACTATGTGTAATCCCCTACAATGTTCTTATTTAGGAATTCATCCTTATGAATCCATCAATGAATCACAAATACTATGGGTCTTCTTAATATGGGTAATACCCAACTATATCCTCTAATGTCCAGTTACAAGTAGACAAGATGAATCAGATAGGGATACTCATGCATAAGGACCACTCAATCCCTTGTTTTTCTCCCTTTAATGACATAAGATTCCTCACCATAATACATTAAATTGCATGGACTAGCTCCATTATATGACTTTAAATTATGATACCTAAACTATGTTTATTTTGATTCTACCTCTAGAAGGATACAAAGGACATCTATTTGAGGTTTAATATTAATATATTGAAAAATTATAATACTATATCTCGTTATAGAGATAGTATACCCCAAAAATAATCCCAAAATGGACATTAAACCATGAATGTACCCACTAGGATCTAAACTGTGCCCAATTTATTGCTAGAATTTAAACCCAAAAGCCAACTTATGTGATGAACATAATAAATTTAACCTTTTATTATCTGATGAGAATAATATCTCATCATTACCCTTCATACGAAATATTTAGATACATCTTATGTGATGAGAATAAAAAACCCATACTCCCCATATGCGATGAACATTAAATTTGTGGAACCACCTGTAGGATCCTTGGGAGATCACTCAGGGGGGGGGGGGGGGGTGAATCAAAGATCTTTCTTATTTTTGTGTATATTTTCAAACAAAATTTTCCACATATTAAGATGATTGATATTTTTATATCTACACACATCCAATATAGAACAACATAAGGAGCACAAATATTTACATAGTTCACCTCTCAACATGAGAAGATTTACCCTTATTATGATATGGATTCCTCCAAGATCACACTACCCACTTGAATAATCTTGTAGGTATAAACTAGTATGGAATATCCTTGAAAATAATTTTTTTATATCTCCTAACAATTATTTGGTGTATCTCACACTTTATAATGATAGTAAGTATTGGTAAAAACTAAAATGTATTCCACCAATAGACTGTTATCTAGTTGTTGATTGTAATGAGTTCTTATTTTTTTTCTCACATACCAGAAAAATATAAATTAAAATTTCATGCAAAAAACTACTTGTAATATCTCCAGTAACTTTTTTTATGTTCATCAAGAAGTAGGTTCTTTAAAAAATATGACACCAACAACTTATTCTCTCTCTCCATTAATTTTATTAAATTCACAGCTAACTCTCCCGATCCTATTAAAAATATTATATCCCAAATTCCATAGGATTTGTTTAATAGTTTATTCACACATTTATCTCCCTCTTATATATTCTTCTTTGATAAATATTTATTCAAGAAACTATGTGAATAACATTCCTAAAAATTTCTCCTTATTTTTTAGTCTTCAACTTAAAATAAGAAATTATAAATATTTGAATTTTAATTATCCTAAATATTTTCCTAGAGGTTCTCTATGAAATTTTAGTTATTATGGAATCAATTTATTCTTCAAAATTCTATGTATAAATCCATGTAACAACTGTATAAGAATGAATATGGACACCAAATTATCTTGTAACTACTTCTTCAATCCTAACACAAGATTTTTAATTTATGTTGTGGAACCTTCCTCCTTTGTAAAAAATATTTAATAACATGAATCATGGATTAATAAGAGCACATGATATTTATAATTTGGGAATAATAGCACACCATGAATAACTTGGCTTAAATATAAAATAATAATATGAACTGTAATATTTAATTTTTATATTAAATTCCATGAAGAACTTCTCACCTTGAATAATAAGATTTTATAACATTCTCCAGAATATTAAATTTTAGAAACTCTTTTTTTTCTGTTTCATGTTCTAATTTCATTAAGGCATGATATTTTTTTAGAGAAAATGATAGTTACAAAGAACAATGTGTACACCAATGATGATTACACATTTCTTAAAATGATGTATACACAGACAATGAAAGATCCCTATAAAGGCATGGTTTTATTCTCATACAGTAGAGATCATGTTTTCAAAAATCAAAAAAATGGTTAGTTGATGAATGATTATGGTTACACAGACACAAGATCTAATTTATGATTATAAAAAATTAGGATGATGGTTATATATCTTTAATATGATGGATACATAGTAATAGGATGATGCTTACACAACGATGACTTTTCCATTTTTCTAATATATCTATGGAAAAGATGATGCTTACACAAACTCTAGGACTTATATAAAATATCATTTTTATTCAAAAAAATATATATTTTACCAAAAATCTTAAAATAATTATTCTGAAAATACTTAAAATACTCAAATATTTGGAATGATCTTCACCTCAAAATGAATCACCAAACATCACTTGAATTTGAACAGGATTTATGTGTTGAAAAAAAAAGATAAAAACCATCATATCCACCTAAAAATACACCAATTTTTTTCTCTAGATAAATATAATCTTATAGAGGAAATTATTTAATATAACAAAACAAAAATTCATCTCTAATCTTCAACAACCTCCCTAAATATCAAACTATTTCCAAAATACTCTTGGGTATTATAATCCCCTACTTTGGATTTTAATGAAAACCAAGTAACACAAATCACCATAAAACATAAAAAACTTATATATGAGTCACAATCCAATAATTATAATCCTTAATTAGTGAAATAAATGTAGGAAACTAGAATATTGAATAATAAAATCATGTTTTCCATAAAAATAGTGATAAATGGTCAACCACTTTAAACATGATTTACTCGATTATCCTTGGTGAAATAAAACAAATTTAGAAGAAATAAAATATTAAATATTTATTTAATAAATAATATATTATAACATATAATAATAAACAATTATTCAATAAATATTTCATTATCACATCAAATTTTTCCACAACCTGATCGATCTATCCAAGAAACTCGTTAAATGAAAAATTCCTACAAGCACTTCAATAAACTATTAAAATAGTTCACACATGAAAATTTATGAAATCATAACTTATCCATTTAAAAATATATATCTAAATATGTAATAAACCTAATATATTACTCCCCTTAATGGTAAAACATATCAATTTATACCCCCATAAATTATATTTTACCCCTTTTAAAAGAAAAAATGAATAAAAACATTATAAGAAGACTTGTGTTACAAATTTTTGCTCATACTTTGACAAAAATTTCCAAATAAAAGATGAGATATAGTACTAAAAACCATAACTTATCCTTGATAATATTGTGAATGAATTACCAGAATTGACCTTAGGTTCTAAAAAATATTTATTTGGTAATGTCTTGATGAAGAAATCTACTATTTTATCCTTTATAAGAACAAATTCTAGCTTCAATTAATTTATTTATACAATATCCTTGATGAAGGGATTTTTGATATCAATATTATTGCTTCTTTAATGTTTAATAGTATTATTTGATAACTTTATATCACTTTTATTATCACAACCCAAGAGTAATTATAACTTCACAACAACCTTGAGATCTTCCAACCGAGTCTTCATCAATATAAGCTGGGTTGTGGCATGAGTATTAACCATATATTATACCTTTAAAATGATTAATGTGATCAAAATTTTATTATTTGTGTTCCAAAAGAAAAATATCTCTCAAAGGAAGAAAGATCCACCAGATGTGCACCTAAAATCCTTAATACAACCTACTACATCTATATATGTTCAACCAAATAGATCATGTTTCCCATTGATGTCATATTTAAACCCAAAACCAATTATTAATTTTATGTACCCAAGAATCCTCTTCCCATTAATGAAATAATACTCTTTAGGTTCAATTTTTTACCTATCATAAAGAGTAATCATATATACCAAATCTGAACATGAAGCTGTTAAGTATAACATACTTCTAATAAGCTTCCTAAACTCACTTTTTTCAACTTTATTTCCCTAATAATATTTGGAAATCTCTATTACCACTAAAATTTGTGTGGAAATAGGAATTAAATACTCTAAGTTGAATATTTGTAAGAGTTTCCTACTAGAATTTTCTCGAGAAATAAAAATATGATAATTTTATTGAGAGATTTATGGGCCAATAAAGTACCTCATCTCTCTAAGAATGAAAATTTAAAACATATTCTTGAAAAAATTATCACAAAAGTATTGATACTTTCTATAAAATATGATATCATCTACATATAAAATAATAATAATAGATACCTATTTACCATTTTTAATGTATAGGTTGTTATACACTCTACTCTTTTTGTAATTCAACATATTCAAGTAGGTTTCAAACTTATAATACCAAGATCTTGGGGCTTGTTTTAGCCAATAAAAATACTTATTTATTCCATAAACATAATTTTCAAATTTCTAAGTAAGAAACCACATGGTTTCTCAATTTATACATCTCAAATCCCCATTGAGGAAGGTAGACTTGACATCCATTTGAAACATATTGTATTTCCTTTGGGATAAAATAAAAAGAAATATTCAAATAGTCTAAATACTTGAAGCTAGTGCAAAGGTCTCTTAAAAGTATACTACTTATACCTATGAATAACCTTTACACACTAATATTTATTTGTTTGTCACCACTTCATCTCTTTGATTCAAATTAGTCCAGAATGCCCATTTTTTCCTAATGAAATTATTTTAATTGGGATTGGGTACCAAAACTAAAATTTCATTCTTCTAAATCTAGTAAAACTATATATTCATAGCATCAACCAACTCATTAAACTTAAATGATTATTTAATAACTCTAGGTTCAAATTTTGTGAATAATGAAGTGTGAGTTGTTTTACTCAATTTTCCCCTAGCCTTTACATGTTGTATTTGATCTCCAGTGATAATTTAGACTAGAACATGTCTTCTAAGCCTTGGATGAGATTCATGATATTGTTACTTATCACTTAAAATTGATGAATCTTCTTATTTAATTTGTTCATCTTCAATAGTTTCACCTTTTTTTGATTTTTCAGGACCGTTTAGAAAAAAAAAAACATTATCATCACTTTTAGAATTTTATTCAAAATGTAAAACTTACTTATTCAAATGTTCCATGATCTTCCAATAACCGGTATAAAAAATACATCAAATTTATTTGTTTTATCATTGATAACCTCTTATATTTGGAGGATTTACTAGCGATATCCTATAAACACCTCAATTTTTAAACTTCCCAAGATTTTGGATTTTACCTTGATAACTCAAGGGATACCAAACACAAAAAATAATTTAAACTTAGAGAATTATTTTAATAAATATAAAAAGGGGACATATCTAAATTTTTACTATGTAAACAATGGTCCTGAATTGGAACCATTGCACCAATATCTTGCCTCTAAAAATATTAATATGTATCATTCTTAACTCACATATTCCAAGTAATCTCCACTAAAAATCAATTCTATCATTAAACCACACCATTTTTTTATAGTGTGTATGGTGCACTAAGTTTATTTAATATGATATGATTCTCAAAATAAGGTTTAAAATTTTCATTTGTAAACTCTATTCCATTATTTATTCATATCTTCTTGAGAATAAAACTACATTATTTTTCCACATCCCTTGAAATTCATTTAATATTTTTACAGCCTAATATATATGTTTCATAAAAATATCACATGTAATGTGAGTTGAAATCTATTTTTTTCATATTTTCTAAAAAACCACTTTAATTGGTTAAGTGGGAACCAATACAAAACATCCTATTATAAAAACCCCAAATTTAAATTCAAACACCCAATATTTCAAAGTACAAATCTCAATGTATTGGAACATAGTATCTTGACACATCTAAGACCTCACCTCGATCTACAAACAGACCAAGAATCCCATAATCACTAACAAGACCACCCACTCTATATAAAACCTGTTATTTTGACCACCTAACTAGAAAAAACATTGCAAAAACAAAATTATAAGCACCAGCTGGATCATTGATGCCTAAAAAATCATCATCTAGATATAAGAAGAAAATCAAATTCTACTAAAAAAGAATCCCCCAAAATAAGACACTGAAGCCACCACCGCAGTCCAAAACACAGATATGAAGAAGTGTCATCTTCATCCACTAGGAAGAACATCAACATCATCAAAAAAATAAACTGAAAACCAATGATACAAATCAAGAACACCCTACTCTAAGAACCAACTGTCGCCATGATGCTGGCAGTGCATACTTTCCCCCATCTGTAGTAGAATTAAGAAAAATCCTCCCTCTACAAAATCACATAAGCACCATCCAAAGGGAAAACTTGATCTAGGATTTCTTGATTGATTCCTCTTGGGCGCACCCACATACAAATTAATTATAGCTAAAGTTTTATTAGATTAAATCTCTATTTATTATTTCAATAATTAATAATCTTACCCTTTTAGATAGTTGAACACATCTAGTGTCTTTCTCCTTTTATAAAAGAAACATCATGAAAAATGTATCATCAGGTGATCATGTTATTTTTATTTTATCTGATATGGAAATTCCTTCAATTAAATAATTCATTCTCTTATTTCATTCTTAGATAACATGAATTTAAAAAATAACCCACTTGAAATAAATTTCCTCTAGTCTACTGTTCTCTTATCACTACTCTTATATCTTAAAGATCTTAACCATGAACCCATCCTTTATAAAAACAAATTCATTTATTTCATAAAAAATCTTAGAAACACTTAAAAAATTGGGTTTCAAACCATCAACATAAATTTTATTTTTGGATTTCATATTTTCATTCCAAATAACAATTTAACCAAATCATTTAAGCTTTAGTGACCCATTATTTCCAAAGGTCATTTATCCTCCATTTCACTTTTCAAATTCTTTTATAAGTTTTAATTCTCTTATCACATGAGAGGAACATCCACTATCCAAGATATATATACTTACACTTTGGATGATTTGAGTGAAACATCAAAAAATAAAGTATTTTACTTCCCCTTTCTCTTCTTATCCCGAGGCTTTTTAGTATTAAAAATAATTTTTTTAGGGATGGTATAATGATTAGGAATTCATTTTCATAGTGATAAAACTAGTCATATCTCTCATATAATTTTTTAAGAGATTCAATCCTATTTGGTGTAATTCATCCATAATTTTAAACTGTTTCTATTATTTACTCATTTGAAGGGAATACACCACCCTAAAACCTTGCCTCCCAAAACTTCTTATAATTTTATGTGACTACTTATTGAACTAATAAATATTATTTTTAAGCTCAAATTCTTCATAAAATCACAAAAATTCCAATAAATTATATTATCCATTGTATACAACATACTATCCAGAATGTGATACTCAACTTTCTTGTAACTTTGAGTCACAAATATTGGATAATTTTTATGAACCAAAATTATTATCAACTCTTTAAATATTATACTTAATATTATAATTTTTATTATCCTTTTTAGGGTCACCACATTTAGTAGTTTTTGACTTCAAGTTGGTTTTCCCAGATTTTTTTTGATTTTTGAGCATCATTAGATTTTGATACAATTTTGGCCTTTATGAGTTGATTTTTATTCTTTGAATCTTCACCAAAATATTCAAACTTATTTATTTAATTTTAGGATGATTTATTTGGGTTATAATAAGCCTTAATCTTCTTCAAACATTCTAAAACTTCTGAAATAGAATTATGAAAGATAGATCTATAGTTGTTCAATTCTTCTTCTGTTTTGACTATTTTTTATTGAATATAGTCAATATCTTTCTCCTTATATATAAAATATTCTTCTATATTTATTTTAGTGGTTTTATCAACATCAAGAATCTTATTCAAATCATTAATGTCCTTTATCAATTTATAATTCTCTTCTACAAAGATATATTATTTTATGTTGGAGGACTAATAATTCTTTTTAAAATTTCAAATATATTTATCCTATTTAGAGATATTTGAGACACATTATTTTAATTATATATTTTTAATGAGATATATTTAAATATATTATTATTCACTTTATAACTGATTTATTTAGTTGAAACATTTTATCATTAACATTTACAACCAATAGTTTTTCAGTATCTTCATTACCAGATGACCCAACTTCATATTCATCTTCACTACCTTCACTTTATTTAAACAATAATTTTCTTTTTTAAATACTGAGAACTTATTACCATTTTATTTAAAAAAAACATTTATTTTTTCTTTATTATTATACAATCATCTATGATTTTATTCTTATTCATCATCACTATTTTCTTCAACTTTTTCTTTTGAGAAGTTTTATGTAAAATAACAAATAGATGCACCCATAAAAAACTTTAATGGAAGATTTAAATTATATATTAATTTAACTATTTTAATTTTATTGAGATATGGTAAATTATTTCATAAAACCTTACATGAAAATATTTATCATAATTTAAAAGTTTTGTATCTTCTTCTTCCACAACCATCTTCTTAGAATTAGCACGTTTTACATCCTTAAAAGAAATGTCCTTTTTATACTTTCCCTTATTATTGAAAACAATGTATTTTATCATATAATAAGATATTTAAATACTTTGAAATTCATCAAGGTGGATATCACCTAGATCTTTATCTTCCAAAGTAGATACTTTAGCATTAAAGTATTTAGGTAGGATACACAAGATCTTTTCAAGTATAGAAGAATCTTCTAATTTCTCACCAAATCCTATGATTGTTCCCATTAAATTCATTTAATTTGGTGAAGAATATATAAATATTATCATCATCAAGAATCTAGATATCTTCATACATAATCATCTAAACATACAACATTTCCCACTTTACTTTGGTATTTACACCATAGATATTTTTTAGTTTGTCTCAAATGACTTGTGATATTTTGAATCCTTTTAATTTTAGAAATTAACTATTAAAAATAGGAGATAATATATAATCTCTATAATAAGAATTATTCTATATATTCCTCTTTTGTATTTCTATTATGAAAGCACCTTTATCATGTGGAGGAAATCCATCAGTTGAAGCTTCCAATACATCATAACTGATAGAAAGAAGGTATGATAATATTATGTCTTTCCATACATGAAATCCATTCACATTATTTATAATAATACATTTTTATTCACTATATTTAAATTATCCATTGTAGATGATAAAAATCAATGTAAAATTTTACTTCTTTATATAGACTTTAAAATCCAAAATTCAAATATCCAATCACAAATAAAGGGAAACTGGTTCTTTGATATCACCCATAGAACCACCTACATGATCCTTTCAAGATCACTAATGGGGGGGGGGGGGTTAATCATTAATATTGATTCATTTTAATTTTATTTTCTAAAAAACATGCAACACCTATTAATATGAGTGATGTTTTCTATCCACATACATTTAACACACAACAACACAGGGATCATAATGATTTAAAAGGTTCACCTCTCAATGTGAGAAGTCTAGTCCTTGGTGTATTGGGTATTTATATAAGATCATATCACCCTATCAAAAAAAATATAGGTACATGCGAGTTGGGAATATCCATCAAACTTTCATTTTCATGCCTACTAACTATACTTTGGTGTATCCCGCAAAAAAGTGTATCCCACACTTTACAATGATAGTAAAAATTGGTAAAAAATAATACGTATTCCACTAATATTATATTATTAAGTTATTGAGTGTAATGATTTCTTCTTCCTCTTTTTTTGTTACAATGTATAAAGGCACCACTTCAATTATCATACACAACATTGCATGAAATGTCTATAGTCATTGTATTCATATTCATCAATAAATAGGTTCTTTAGAAAATTTGGTACCAAATATTTTATTTAATCTTCCATCCTTCAATGAACTTCCTATTCAAATCATCTAATATTCTTCAAAAAATTCTCTCTCAAATTATATAGGCTCCTTTAAATAGTTTTTTACACCCTTCTCTCTCTTTTTATTATTATTATTATTCTTTGATGAATATTTATTCATAGTACCAACTGAAGAATATTCCCATAAATTTCTCATTATTTTTAGCCATAAAACTATAATAAAATAATTATAAATATTTGAATTTAAATCCTTCTAAAGATTCATCCATATGATCTCCATTAAATTTAATTTATCATGACCACTATTTCTTATTCAAAATGTTGTGTAGAAATCTTGATAGTGACTGTACAAGAAAGAACATGGTTGTCAACTACTCATGTAATTGATTATTTAATCTGAGCATAAGTGATTATCTTATACCATGGAACATTCTTAATTCATCATATATAAAACAATTATTGAATCATGGTTTAATATATGAACATGAAATTTATAATTTGATAAGAACAACTCATTATGAATCACCCAATTTAAATATCAAATAATAGCATAAATCAAAATATTTAATAGGGATATTAAATTACATGGAGATGAACTCACCTTTAATCATCATATTTTATAATATTCTTCAAAATATGAAAATCTAGAAACTTGTTTTTTTATTCTAAAAAATATTTGTATTTCACTAAGGCATGCTGTTTATGTAAAAAAAAATGATGGTTACACAAAATGTGGTGTGTGTAGATGATGGTTACACAACACCTAAAATGGATCATATGATGAATGAGAATGATCCCTATGAATACATGGTTTCATTATCACACAATGGAGATCATGTTTAAACATATCAACATGATTTTCATATAGGGAAAATAATAGTTATGCAGAAACAAGATAATACATATTCAGTAATAGTATGATGGTTACAAAACAGCGGGATAATGGTTAGGAAGTAGTATGATAATTCTTATATATCCATAAATTTGATTTTTTTTATTTTTGAGACAAATATTATTCTTATAAAAACTCTAATACTTATCCAAAATCTCATCCTTATTCACAAAAATATATATCCAACCAAAAATATTCAAACACAATGTCCAAAAAACATTAAATTATCCAATGATTTGGAATAAAATTCACCTCAAAATGAATCACAAAATATAACTTGATTTTGAACATGATTTATGTTTTGATAATAAAATAAAACACAACCATAATACCCACTTCAACATAATACAAAATATTTTTCCTAGACGAATATCAGTTTATAGAGGAACTTATTCGATATCACAACACAAAAAATTTATCTTGGATCTTCAACAACCTCCCTAAATATTCAACTACTTATAAAAAATTCTTGGACTCAATAGGATATATTTTGTGATGGGCATATGATGGACCATGTTATGAGCATGGGATTACCCAAAACTTCCTTAGTTAAATATTCTAAGGTGATCATGATTAACCTTTACTAGTTGACAATCCTAGGATACCCTATGTGATGAGCATATGATGCATTTGGTGATGATTAAGGGATTCCTCTAATGATGAGTCAAAGATGCCTCTGGTGATATGATAGAGATGTCTTTGGTGAATATTCAGGGATAAATCTAGTGATAATATAGAGATGACCCATCATCTCTCTTGTGATGAACATATGATTTCCTAATGTCCGTATATGAGTAATATTTAAGGTACTTATACTTGGTGAAACCTCCAACCTCTTCGGTCTCCCTTCCTTTTGCAGTTAACAACATACAAGAGGTTTGACACCATATTGTGGGCCTCCTACTAGGTATAAGGCCCAATATTTTCTAGTATTTATTCATTGTCTATATACTAACATATAAGAGCTAGACATCCATATATGGGACTCTTACTAGGTTCAAGACCCAACCATAACTTCCCTTGTCTAGTTAAAAATGTGTAATTAAGATGTACTAGAAAGGGTCAGTCATGCATAAGTCCCACACCATCAATTTATAGGTACATTTAACCTAGTATATAACTCCTCATGACTTTAAAATACTTGGAAAACAACCTTAAAAGGCATAAATAAGGTCTTTTTTACAGTAATTTAAATATATAATACATCCAATTAAGTGTAACCAAACTATGTGGGTTCTAATTCCCTTCAGAGGGATACATAGGAATCCCCTTTAATGGGTCTGATACCAACTCCACCACACTAATCGCGTCCTTGGATTTCATTAAATTCCAATGTGACTCTCTATGTAGCTTTAAACCATAACATAATCACCAACAAAAAGAAATATAGAGAACCTTTGATACATAAAATTTTCACATCGATGAATGTTTTTGATCATTCACTCATGATGGTAATCAGTCTCACACTGGGATATGGGAAGGATTCATGAATATATCTAAAATCATTAATAGAGTCTCATAGTCGACAATAAAACCCCCCAAAGGGTAACATGAGGTCAACCTCCCATCCAATTGACCAATGAACATTTTAAAGTGTCACCATCATATCATAGTGACCTCTAGTGTTTAGAAAATAAGTCCTCTATTTGAAAAAACATTCACGGGTTGGAAATACATCAAAAAATAGTTTGAAAATAAAATTTTATGCTATTGGATATTATTATATTGAGGGGTGAAGCTCAAGGCTGGTGGATTCTATTTCTTAGTGATTTCAACTTTTCATAGGTGTTGTTAGAGAAGTTATGTGATCATATTTTAACTAAGTTTCTCTCTTAAATGTTGAACAAAACTAGAGGATATGAGTTAATTTCTCATTATTATGGGATCTTTAATGTGTAGGATTTTAGAGTCCGGTTTAAGAGTATTTTTCTATATCCCCATGAACTTATTCCATATAAGAAGGTTAGGGTGCAACATTTTGAGGATGTTTTGTGTTTATATATCCAGTACCAAGACACTCCATTTATGCTACTGACTTATCTTAAGGACCTATAAAGGGAAGAAGTGATTGAGAAGATGCTTTAAAAAACTATTATATCTTGAGAGGGGAGTCATCAGAAGTTTCCAAGGATATGAATTGGATTTAGAGATTACTTTTTACAGGATTTTTATTTTTTGACCAATATAGAGTCATTCCTAACTTTCTTCTTCTTATTTATATGAATATGGAAGCTCTTGGTCATATTATATGAGTTTTGATCTGGGTGTATTTTTCTTTTGGAGGTTATGGACATCAAGAATTACCGTGATCAACCATTATTGGTGGTCAACATAGGGAAAGTGTCTAGTTCCTTATGAAACCCCAACGAAATTGTCTCTGAGACCTTATTAGAAACAGTATGTTCAACATGCTTTCAAGTAGCATATAAGAGATGGATCCAGTAGGGGATAATCTTGTGGACTTTCTCACCCTTAGATTCATAATGATAAGTGTGGTCATGGAGGTGGCCAACATCATGAACAACATGGTAGATGATTATGGTGTGGTCTGTTATAGGTCATGAAATTCCCAGTATCAGGAAATATAGGGATCATACAAGGTGAAATATATTTATATTTTACCATGGATTATGTTTTTTTATTTAAGAGATTTATATTAATTCATTTCACGAGCCTTGGTCTAAGCTCCAGGACTTAGGGTGTAATATCTTGAAAATTATTTTATATTAATAAAAACATTATTTTACAATGACTATTTTATTATGAGAACATAGAATAAAAAAAGTTCATAATAATATTACATATAATGAATTAATATATACTATAACTGCTATAAATAATATAGGGAGATAAAAAAGGAACAATTTATACACTACTGTAAAATCTATAGGCTTGAATTCTCCAACGAAGATCTCTCTTGCTATAAAAATAGTAAAAATAAATAGAATAGTTAGGAATGTGATAAAAATTTTCAAGGAAATTATAGAACCATTTTAATAAATTTAGTTAATGTTGAGGTATGAGAATGGTGTAGTATATATAGGGTGTAAAGGGAAATGTGACCATTAAGATTTGACCATTACCAAACCATTACCTGACCATTGTAATGCGATCATAATATTATTGTTGGAATAGTAATAACATCTAATATGTATTATATCATAAAGTTTAAAAAACCATTTAATTGAATAAATTATTCGTTTCCCTTTGAATGAATACATATGATATTATAAAATTTAGAAACCCTTAAAATTATTAATTATATGGTTCCCTTTAAAAACATTTTTTGTATGAAATATTTAATATTTATTTAAAATAATGATTTATCATAATTAGGAATTTATTTTTATAAAATAAACATAATATTTGAAATCAGTATGTTGAAATTAGGTTAGGGTGAAATATTGATAATTTTCTAAAATAATTTATTTTTGATGAATAGTAAAAATATAATTTTGTGTTTTTAGTATGTTTTATGACTTCATAAATATGTAATAATGATGTAATAATTAATAAAACTTAATACATAAAAAAATAATTTATTTTATTAATATAATGTATCTTAATGGGTTAATATGAATTTACAAACCTATAAATATCTTTCTAAAGTCTAAAATGGAAATTAAGGTTTTAAAAACATTATTTTTTGGAATTTTTTCTCCATTCCATAAGTAATATAAAATATTTAAGTTCGGTTTTGAAACTCAAATATTTCAAAAAAAAAACATTCTTAATATTTTAAACCATGAGGAAAAACCATGGGTAAGCCAATATTTTTTTCTACATTCAAGATTCCCAATGCCTAAATTTAGAAATTAATAAAAAATAATTCAACATTTGATATAAATACCTACCTCTCCACCCCATTTCATTCACTAAAAATCTATTGAGAAAGACTTTACTCTCATTTTACCACTCTATATCCTTTCCATGGAGATTCTAAGGTTCCAAGAAACTCTCCTCAAGAAGAATCTATCTAGCAAGGTAAGGGATTCTCTTACACTCCTTTTTCTATCTAAGTACATACTTTATAGTTAGTAATTTAATTTAAAAGTTATTATGTTCTCATAAAATTATTATCATTCCATTACTATCTAAATATTTCTCTACCAATGATATACTTCCATTCTCTCTCATTAATCCTATTCCATTATCCACTTTGTATACCTGTTATGCTGCTAAGGTCATTCTTTGATTTTCCATGCCACCCTTTTTATGTTGTGAATACCCAACACAATTTTTATTCAAAGGTATTTATATAGATGTAATTATCATTAATTTATTTTTAATTTTTATATATGAAACCTTCTTTTACCTTCCCTTGTAATAAAAATGATGAAAATATCAAGTATTTAAACACTTATGTACTCAATGATTTTATATGAAAGTCATTCATTATTATCCATGGGTTATTGATTAAATTATTTATTATGATATATGATATATGTGTAACACTTGAATTAAGACATATAAAGGGTGTTCCCTAATAACACTTTATTTCATTTGGTAAATTATTTATCTCTTGGTATGACATGTTTATGATACCTTGGTGAATAACCTTGGTAACATGTTTTCTGACACTTTGGTGCTGAACCCTAATGACATGCTTATAAATGTATCTTTTTTATATTATAGCCACATTTAAATGTTATGATTATTATATCATGTTATGTCTCGTGTTTTATTCATGATTATCACTCATGTTATATTCCCTTTGTTTATCCATTACTAGTATTTATTCTCACCCTCTTTTATTGATTTATTCCCCTAGGAAATCACTTGTAGTGAGATGAAATAAGATGTAATAATAAAATATTCTTTCAAGAGTATTAAATAAATTTTATGTTTATATTTTACTTATGTAATTCATTAATTATGCACATTATTTTCAAGACAATAAAACTCAAAAGGACCTTTAAAATTATTAATTTAATATTTTTTTATGAATTTTTTTTAGAAATCATTTATTAAAAAGGCGGGTCATCATAGTTGGCATCAATGGAAAGGTTTAATTATTTTTTTCAATTAGTAATATAATTTTTTTAAAACCCTATAGATAAGTATAAATATATGAAACATACCTAAATTTTGGTAGAGTATAGAGTGTGGTTTTTTGAGAAAACACATCCCTTTATAGATAATGATAAGTGGATGTGGCTGTGGAATATATGTACCTAGAGTTAATAACCCCAAAATAGATCATTGAGTATTAAATCGACCTATACCTAGTACATGGAAAAGATTACTAGAATTTCACACCTTTACAGAAACTCTCAATGGACATTATTTGGTCAATTACACAATTTTTACAAACGATTATGAAGGATATATTGATAATGTATTTTTTTTAAAATATTAAATTATAACATTCTTTAAGTATGCTATTAGAAAATTTTAGGATTAAAATTTCCTTTATAATTATTATTATAACATTTCCAATAGTAACAAATTTCTCACTTAGATCTTATTCTTCTAAAAAAATTATAGGAAATAGAAGGAATCATGTAAATAACTTATACACCATACAATGTGATGACTGACTTCCCAATATGGGGGATTCAGAGTTGAAAACATCATGATGATACTGAATTAGTTATCAAATACCCAAATAAAAACCTAAACCATGTAGAGTGTTCGAATTAACTAGGGGATAAATAACTTGCACTTGAATCCTTCATGCATCAATGGCGACCTATTTTCAGTAGAACCTGTGATTCACTAATCACAAAACATTGGATTAATAATGTAGAAATGAAATTTTCTATACTTCATTGTTCTGAGAAGGATAAAGTTACTTTGATAGTTTATTACTTACATGGAGAAGCCGATAAATGGATGACACCAATAAGGATAATAAAGCCAAAGGATGAGGTGGAAGAAATAGAGTGGGAAGAATTCAAATTTTTTTAACTAGTATTTTCCTCATACCATTAAAATGATAATGGAAAGTGAATTACTTGAATTAAAACAAAAGGAAACTGAATTGGTGGAAGTTATGAGATGAATTTTAAGAGTATTCTACAATATGCTTAAATATTTTTCATTTATTATGATAAGAATATTGATCAATTATTTAGTGGACAAAGAACTCATCTAAAAAAATATATTTCAATATGAGACTTTGGGAGTTATGAGGAGATAGAACAGTGTGATATCAAGGTGGAAATATAGTATGGAGATGAAAAGTCGTCTCATGTAATGAATGATAAGAAGAGAAGGATGAAGGAAATTTTCTATGAGTTTTGACCATGAAAGGTAAGGTAAGAAATGACAACTACCCATGTTCAAAAAGTGTGGGAAAAAGTATTTTGGGAATTGTCTGAAAGGAATTGAAAAGTATTAAAAGTGTGGAATATATGAACAGGTTTCTTGAATCTATCATGGATATTTATATCCTCAATATCAAAATTCCAATGGTAAAGTGAATTTGGAACAAATTTAACCTACAATATAATTCTTCAAGTGTGGGGAGCATGGAAATTTCACGAACCAATTTTTAAATTAAAATACAATCAAGGAAAATCACCATCAACCCCAAAAGAGGATAATAAAACACAATAATACTTTTAAAATATTAATGGATGATGTTGTGTCTCCAAATAATTCTATGAAATGTACACTCAATACATATTCAAATCTAGAAAGTACATTGTTTGATTATAATTATAATAATTTTTTTATTTCATTCATGTTCGAAATAACCAAATTCCCAGTGGTAGAGTTGTTTTTAAAACTCCTATAGGAACAATTAAATCATCAAAGATATATATATATATTCTACTATTAACTTTTGTGAGTTTAATCTCTCCAAAAACCTGGTGGTTATTCTAATGATAGAATTTTAAACAATATTTTGGATGGATTGGTTGATAGAGTATAATTCCAAGATCAACTATAAAAGTGAGGAAATTTTAGTTTAATTTACGGTAAAACCTATAATCATATTTAAAGGAGGGATATCCTATCCCAATTCTTATAAAAAACCACCTCTTATTTACTTATTTAAAGAGATCATTTGTGAAGATGGGTGTAACACCCAGAGATTTTATGAAAAATATTCTTTTTAATTTCATTAAGGTCTTGTGTTGTATGATACACCAAAAGGAGCTTTCACAACACGCATCCTTGACTTGCCTTGCATTACACGCAATCACGACCTTCCTCGATAGCGTGTGTAGTATGCAATAACGAGTTTCACTAAACAACAATATGCTATAAAAATATTATTAAAACTAGCCATTATGAATAGTAATAACCACTTTTTGAAATTTTGTAAATTTTATTTTTTAAAATGGACTTCATTTTTGGATTCGGAATATCGAAATTAGCTTAGGGTGAAATTTTGGTACTTTTCGGATAACTTTCATTTTCTGATGAATAGTGAAAATTACTAAATTTTAATTAAAAACAACCTTTTTAATTGAAATAATTAATAGTGATAAATTATTAATTTGAGTGGTTTTAAAGTATATTTAGAATATATTTTTACAATTTAATACAATGTTGGTCATTGGATGTAATTTCACATTTAAACCAGACATAAACAAGTGTCAATCTTTTGATAGTTATTATCTCTTAAGAACACGCTATTTGTTTTGACGACGGGAATTAATTTTTAAATTAAGTAATGAAACTTATATGTTTTGAATTTGGTAAAATAGACATCATTTTTCAGTTCATAATATCAAATATAGCTTAGTCCTAATTTTTTGTATTTTTCTGGAAACTTTCATTTTTTGATGAATAGTGAAACCACTAAGTGGTAGTTAAAAAAATGATTTTTTCATAAAACTTAATTTTACCACTTCTGTGAGTGGAATTTCAAAAATCCGAGAGATACGGTTGATTTCAGTAAGTAAAATGTGGTTCAATGAGATGAAAATAATTTTTAGTGAATAGTAACTTTTTACTTTTTTTACCACGGTTAAAAGTAAATAGGGTAATTAAGGGTAAAAATGATATTATTATTACCCTAACACATGTCCTTATTATATTGGATAAGTTTAATTCGACCAAAAACAACCTTTGGAATTAAATATGACCATTTAGGCCCACTTGGATTAGATTAGGACATTTATTATTAATTTATTTAAAGAAGGGTTAAAATAGTTAAAATCAAAGTTTAATAAGTAAATAATTTTTAATATAGGTTTATACATAAGATAAATTCGACTATAAATATTCATTAGAAATTTAAAAAGAATTCCTACATAATTATATTTTATTTGTAATTTTTATACTTTATATAAGTTAATTTATTTATGACACAAAGATGATGTAGTAATTATGTTATTAATGAAATATTGACATAATTGATGTTATAAATACCCAAATAAATGTAATTTGAGACTTTTTATGAATTAAACTAATTTTCTAGGTTAATATGACATGTTATTATTGATTTAAGTAACTTTCTTCGAACTAATCTTTCTGTTATGAGTTTCAAAAAATTCAATTACTAAATTGTGTCAAAATAGACATAAAATAGTTTCTAAAAAAAATATTATATTATTAATTGTTATTTTATTCTTAAAAATCTAAGGTTCGGACAAATGACTTAGATAATGTTATATATATTAATAATAAACAATTTTGGGTTCGTTTGGCTTCTTATAGTAAGTTTATTAACCTTATAGTGTAAGAACACAAAAAGACACGGTAAAAGTAAAATTATCTAACTTAAAGTTAAATATAAACGATAAGGTTAAAATAGGAAACTAAACTTGGCTAAATTATATTGGATGAGAGGATTTCGAACCATCCCCACCTTAGCTTCTAAATAAATCAATTTGGAGCTATTTAAAACCGAATTTGTCTTTATAATAAAATAATAGTTTTAGTTATTCCAAAGGTGCCCCTCTCCTCCCTTATAAAAGGGAACCTTCTCCCTCTCTTCCTCACACCACTTTGAGCCTTAAATCTCGGAAAAACCCTGAAAAATTCTCTTCTCCACTTCTCTAGATACATCCTAGAGGTCCTGGTCTTCTTCAGAGACCAATTTTAGTGCCCTAAGAGGATGACTCAAAGAGGCGCTTCAAAGAAGAGGTAATGTCCTTTACCGATTCTTTCAACTTTATTTCTTATTCCACTTCTTTTCATAGGTTGTTTCATTATGAAGTAATAACATCAGTATCAATAATATTATGATATGTTATTATAAGTATTAAACAACCCTATTTCACCATCTATCCATCCTACGGAAAACGAAATCACCGCGCGTGCGTACGTACCTAATACCGTCTCCATGCCGTTGTGTAATCTATTTTCCACCACCACCTTACTTGGATGGGTATAATGGTGTAAATAATAACTATATATGATTATTGTAAAGTTATATTTATTTTGAAATAGTATACATACACTCCAATACAATTCTACGACCATGATAACAATATCGTCGCTCGTGCGTACGTATGGACTACCGTCTCCACGACGCGATGAGATTCATTCTCCACATTAACCATTAATGAATGATTATAAAGTATATATAATAAGTAATCATGAAATATATGAAATAATAATTATACTGGATTTATGTGTTTATATATGTATGTCGTCTACTTAATTCCATTCAACTCAATAAGGAAACGAAAACAGCATTCATGCGTACGTACGACCTACCGTCTCCATGAACAGTGTATTTCTTTCCATTTACTGATCTATTATATATATGTATATTATAAATATATATTATATATAAATCATGTTTTATATTATGGAATTAAGTAATCATTATCTAATTAATCATATGAATAATTACAAGTCAAAACACGGACGAAAAATGAAACGATTTTACCCAAAACGCTCTTTAACATAGAATTTACAAAAGAACGGGTAATATAAAGTCATAAGTGAACCATATATGATATCATAACAATGAGTATTATTCTGGAATAAGTCAATGACATTATTTAAATCATTATACAGGAGGTTTGGATACATACGAAGCAAATCTGACCTAAGGTAAGGGATAATTGTGCAAATCTCATTTTTATCCGAGATTACTTATTCGTAAGTATTTACTGGGGTTATTTCTATCATCCATGTTCATGTTTTATAAAAGTGTATTCATGTATGTTTAAATTCTTTTTATACCCATTTTGACTTTTAGCCCATGGTATGGAAGGAATCATTCTTTTGTTTACCCTATGAGGTACTTTTTTTAACTTTTCCGACAAAAGTACATGAAGAATGTTTTTTAAACTTATACGGCACGAACAGATTTTTACAGTTTTATAAAGACTTATTTTCATGATTCTTCCTAAAAAAATTTCATGACTATTTTCAAAAAAATATATTTCTTTTAAAATAGCATGACGTTTTGTGAAAAGAAATTTATTTTGAATAAGAAAGGATATTTTCCTCAAGAATTCATTTCAAGTGTTTTATCAAAACCTTTTTCCATCTAAGATGAAATTATTTCATATGTGTATGTTTCAATTATAAAGTCTCTATGATTTACACGGTTTCAATTTTCTTATTATAAAATTATATCCATTTCTTTTATATGGATTATGTGATTATGGGATGATGTTTATGAAACCCATTTTATTTATTGGGTTACTATGAATGATGTATGTTTATTTTGTGGCACAAGTAAGAATGATTTCATTATGAGATGGGTGGGACCTATATCTCCCTCCAATTCATTGGGTAAATATTTATATCTCATGAGATATACTTGGTTGGAATGACAAGTTAAACCGGTTCAGTAATACAGGACTGGAACGAGGAGTGAACTCGATTCAGAAAGGGACTTTGTCCACTAAGATGGTCTTGGCAGCAATGCCTTGGCTACTATTGAAATCATTACATATGCTTAATTGATGCCACAATTACACGTTTTATTCCCATGCTATTTTATCATTCTTAATGTTTCTTTATGATCCATGCCTTACGTACTTCCATGTTTTATGTCATTGCTCAAGCTTTTGATGTTTAAACATTATGTTCATGTTTTTAAGTTCAAATGTATATGGTATGTTTTATTTTATCCATGCTTACCCTTACTGAGCATTTGAGCTCACCCTTTCTATGTTTTCTTTTCCCCAGGATATAAAGAAAGGTTTTAGGTAAGAAAAAAAAAGGGAAGATCTTTATGGGAGATGTTGAAGATCTTTCACCACGATTAGAAGATTACATTCCAAGTTTCCAAAGACACTAAACTATTACGGTCCTTGTGTGTCTATTTTTGTTATGTATTAAGTATTCCGCTAAATTAATGTAATTTCCATGTATGTCATGCTTTTTGTCTCTACAGTTTGTATCAGAGGAAAGGTTTAGTCAACCTTTGGAAACTAGGATGCAAAAATGTCAGTGAGATCCCTAGAGATATTTCTAAGGTATGTCTAGGGATGTCCCTAAGGATAAGTATACATATAGGATATAGTCCTAGAACTATGGTAACGATATTATATTAAACCAAAGACGTTAGATATTGAAGTTACTCCCCCTTTATTATGATTTTTTCCTCTCACACTATTCTTTTTGGGTTTTAGAAAATGGCTGGAAACAAGATGATTCACGATAATGGAGGATATGATGGACAATGTAATGATATTCTTCATGAGAAACCAAATGAAATGGGATTTGGAAGTCCAAACATCATTATTATGCCGAATCAGAAATCTCATAATATGATCAATAAAGTAAAATTTGGTAAGTTTCCTGACTCGGCTAATAAGAGAAAGATGGAGTTTCATGATGATCATAGAGGAAAGAATGTTCAATTTCCTCTATGTAAATCATGTGGGAAGAGGCATCAAGGAGAATGTTTCAAAGGAACTGGAAGATGCTTTGGGTGTGGAAAAGAAGGACACAAAGCCAGTAAGTGAAAAGGAAAAGGTTCAGTTAACACCAAGGATGAGGATAATGGTATTTCTACGACATCAACAATGGTTAAATGTTTTAAATGTGGAATGTACGAGCATTATGAAAATCAATGCCCTATGGGAAAGTATCATGAAGAGAATCAGTATGGTCATATGGGTAGTATTTATGTTGATGATGATGAAGAGACTAAAAATGATATGTGAGATGGAAGAATTGTTGAAGCTCGGTCAATGGTTTAAGAATGTAGTGGAATGATTACATGTTTGTCATGTGTATTGTTGTATAAGTAATCTCATGGTACTATGGAATAAAGAGACATCTAAGGATTGTTACACTGTTGTCTTTCCTTGAGTTTTGAAAGTGTATGATTAATGGTACCAGTATCCATGAAAGGTTATTTAGATATTTTTTGAATGTAGATGATATGCGCATAATGAAGGGATAAGGAGAAAATTAAATGTTTGATAGTATTCATGAGCTCATGAATAATATAAGGAGAAGGTTATATCATGGTTTGAGTATATAGAATTTTTGTATTTTGGTATGTGGAAAGAGTTAACTTTTGACAGCATTCATGTTTTCACTAAGGTTTAATGGGTATTCATTTTTCAAGAGAATACATGATTAAGGTATTCACATGATTGGAATGTGACCAACAAGATATATGGGGGATACATGATGGTATTCACATGCTTGGTTGATGACATTTCAAGTAATCGTTTTCTTTATACTATGAGCTTGGACCAAATTATTTTAGATAAGCCTAAAGATTGGAATGGATTATGTTGGACATAAGTTAGTATTGTTTAAGGATATAACTTTTTTTTGATATTATTTATGGGATGTTATAGTAATGTAGTTTTAGAAAAAGGACAACCTGCAGGACGGGCGACAACCCATCGCGTCGGACAAGGCTGTGGGAATCGAACCCACAACCGAAGTGAGACTGGCCTTTATCGCCTACCACTGGCCTACAGGAAGTCCCTGTTTAGTAGAAACTAGTTTTATTATATTATGAATTGTGATATATGAAGTATAAGTCCATTTTAGGAACCATATATGATCAATCTCACTATAGATGTACTTATGTATTTTTGATAACTTTTATAACCTTTTGTTTGAGATAGATGGAATGACCCATCATTCGATCACATGATCTGATAACACATCACAAATAACAAATTCAACTTCATTTAATTAAAGGATGAAGTGTAAATTGTTCAATTAACGAGCAACAATGAGATTGTACCAAAATCATGTAAGTATTTCTTTTAATTCATCAACTTTAGGGAAATGATCTTGAAAACCAAAAATGTTATCCTAGTGCCCTCATATCTGATTAATCAGATGGTACCTTAGATCATCACAAATCTATTGATTTGTGATTGCTGGCTTTTCTATAGTCATGTTCTCTACCACTCTCCATCAGAACATGATGGTTAGATTTCTCTTCCATATCCATATTTTCATCTATGTGGAAACCCAATGATTAGTTTATTTGGGCAACCGTTACGTTTCAAACATTTGTTTTTAAAGATTGGTTTTGGTATTCCTTTTTTACGATGTGAGTTTCTATAAAAGAAACTTTCAAGGAGTAAACCATTTATAACCCCGATGAATTTTGAGGGCGAAATTCATTTTAAGGGGGGTAGAATGTAACACCCCGAGATTTTATGAAAAATATTCTTTTTAATTTCATTAATGTCTTGTGTTTTACGCTACACCAAAAGGAACTTTCACAACATGCATCCTTGACTTGCCTTGCATTACACGCAATGGTGACCTTCCTCGATAGCGTGTGTAGTACACAATAACGAGTTTCACTAAACAACAATATGCTATTAAAATATTATTAAAACTAGCCGTTATGAATAGTACAACCAATTTTTGAAATTTTGTAAATTTTATTTTTCAAAATGGACTTCATTTTTGGATTCGGAATATCGAAATTATCTTAGGGTGAAATTTTGGTACTTTTCGGATAACATTCATTTTCTGATGAATAGTGAAAATTACTAAATTTTAATTAAAAACAACCTTTTTAATCAAAATAATTAATAGTGATAAATTATTAATTTGAGTGATTTTAAAGTATATTTAGAATATATTGTTACAATTTAATACAATGTTGGTTATTGGATGTAATTTCACATTTAAACCAGACATAAACAAGTGTCAATCTTTTGATAGTTATTATCTCTTAAGAACATGCTATTTGTTTTGACGACGAGAATTAATTTTTAAATTAAGTAATGCAACTAATATGTTTTTAATTTGGTAAAATAGACATCATTTTTCAGTTCATAATATCAAATATAGCTTACGCCTAATTTTTGGTATTTTTCTGGAAACTTTCATTTTTTGATGAATAGTGAAACCACTAAGTGGTAGTTAAAAAAAATGAATTTTTCATAAAACATAATTTTACCACTTATGTGAGTGGAATTTCAAAAAATCTGGGAGACACAGTTGATGTCATTAAGTAAAATGTGGTTCAATGAGATGAAAATAATTTTTGGTGAATAATAACTTTTTACTTTTTTCTACCACGATTAAAAGTAAATAGAGTAATTAAGGGTAAAAATGATATTATTATTACCCTAACACATGTCCTAATTCTATTGGATAAGTGTAATTCGACAAAAAACAACCTTAGGAGTAAAATATGACCATTTAGGCCCACTTGGATTAGATTAGGACATTTATTATTAATTTATTTAAAGAAGGGTTAAAATAGTTAAAATCAAAGTTTAATAAGTAAATAATTTTTAATATATGGTTATACATAAGATGAATTAGATTATAAATATTAATTAGAAATATAAAAAGATTTCCTACATAATGATATTTTATTTGTAATTTTTACACTTTAAATAAGTTAATTTATTTATGACACAAATATGATGTAGTAATTATCTTATTAATGTAATAGTGACATAATTGATGTTATAAATACCCAAATAAATGTAATTTGAGACTTTTTATGAATTAAAATAATTTTCTAGGTTAATATGACATGTTATTATTTATTTAATAACTTTTTTCGAACTAATCATTCTGTTATGAGTTTCACAAAAATCAATTACTAAATAGTGTCAAAATTGACATAAAATAGTTTTTAAAACAAATATTATATTATTAATTGTTATTTTATTCCTAAAAATCTAAGGTTCTGCCAAATGACTTAGATAAGGTTATATATATTAATAATAAACAACTTGGGGTTCGTTTGGCTTCTTATAGTAAGTTTATTAACCTTATAGTGTAAGAACACAAAAAGACACGGTAAAAGTAAAATTATCTAACTTAAAGTTAATTAAAATGATAAGGTTAAAATAGGAACCTAAACTTTTCTAAATTATATTGGAATAAATTATTTCTACCCGTCCCCAACTTAGCTTCGAAATAAATCAATTTGGAGTTATTTAAAACCGAATTTGGCTTTATAATAAAATAATATTTTTAGTTATTCCAAAGGTGCCCCTCTCCTCCCTTATAAAAGGGAACCTCCTCCCTCTCTTCCTCACACCACTTTGAGACTTCAAGCTCGGACAAACCCTACCAAATTCTCTTCTCCACTTCCCTAGAAATATCCTAGGGGTAGTGGTCTTCTTCAAAGACCAATTTTAGTGCCCTAAGAGGAGGACTCAAAGATGCGCTTCAAAGAAGAGGTAATGTCCGTTACCGATTCTTTCAACTTTATTTCTTCTTCCACTTATTCTTCGTAGGTTGTTTCATTATGAAGTAATAACATAAGTATCAATAATATACTGATATGTTATTATAAGTATGAAAAAAACCCTATTTCACCATCTATCCATCCTACGGAAAACGAAATCACCGCGCATGCGTACGTACGGAATACCGTCTCCACGCCGTGGCGTAATCTATTTTCCACCACCACCATACTTGGATGGGTATAATGGTGTAAATAATAACTATATATGATTATTTTAAAGTGATATTTATTCTGATATAGTATACATACACTCCAATACAATTCCACGATCATGAGAAATATATCATCGCTCGTACGTACGGACGGACTACCGTCTCCACGACGCGATGAGATTCATTCTCCACATTAACCATTCATGAATGATTATAAAGTATATATAATAAGTAATCATGAAATATATGAAATAATAATGATACTGGATTTATGTGTATATATATGTATGTTGTCTACTTAATTCCATTCAACTCAATAAGGAAATGAAAACAGCGTTCATGCGTATGTACGACCTACCGTCTCCATGAACGGTGTATTTCTTTCCATTTACTGATCTATTATATATATGTATATTCTGAATATATATTATATATAAATCATGTTTTATATTCTTGAATTAAGTAATCATGATCTAAGTAATCATATGAATAATTACAAGTCAAAACACGGACGACAAATGAAACGATTTTACCCAAAACGCTCTTTAACATGGAATTTACAAAAGAACGGGTAATATAAAGTCATAAGTGAACCATATATGATATCATAACAATGATTATGATTCTGGAATAAGTCAATGACATTATTTAAATCATTATACAGGAGGTTCGGACACTTACGAAGAAAATCGGACCTATGGTAAGGGATAATTGTGCAAATCTCATTTTTATCCGAGATTACTTATTCGTAAGTATTTACTCGGGTTATTGCTATCATCCATGTCCATGATTTATAAAAGTGTATTCATGTATGTTTAAAGTCCTTTTAGACTTATTTTGACTTTTACCCCATGGTATGGAAGGAATCATTCTTTTGTTTACCCTATGAGGTACTTTTTTTAACTTTTCCGACAAAAGTACAAGAAGAATGTTTTTTTAACTTATACGGCACAGACAAATTTTTACAGTTTTATAAAGACTTATTTTCATGATGCTTCCTAAAAAAATTTCATGACTATTTTCAACAAAATCTCTTTCTTTTAAAATAGCATGACGTTTTGTGAAAAGAAATTGATTTTGAAGAAGAAATGATATTTTCCTCAAGAATTCATTTCAAGTGTTTTATCAAAACCTTTTTCCATCTAAGATGACATTATTTCATATGTGTATGTTTCAAGTATAAAGTCTATACGATTTACATGGTTTCACTTTTCTTATTATGAAATGATATGAATTTATTTTATATGGATTATGTGATTATGGGATGATGTTTATGAAACCCATTTTATTTATTGGGTTACTATGAATGATGTATGTTTATTTTGTGGCACAAGTAAGAATGATTTCATTATGAGATGGGTTGGACCTATATCTCCCTCCAATGAATTGGGTAAAGATTTATATCTCATGAGATAGACATGGCTGGAACAGCAAGTTAATCCGGTTCAGTAATACAGGATTGGAACGAGGAGTGAACTCGATTCAGAAAGGGACTTTGTCCACTAAGATGGTCTTGGCAGCAATGTCTTGGATACTATGGAAATCATTACATGTGCTTAATGGATGCCACAATTACATGTTTTATTCCGATGATATTTTATCGTTATTACTGTTTCTTTATGATCTATGCCCTACATACTTCCATGTTTTATGTCATTGCTCAAGCTTTTGATGTTTAAACATTATGTTCATGTTTTTAAGTTCAAATGTATATGGTATGTTTTATTTTATCCATGCTTACCCTTACTGAGCATTTGAGCTCACCCTTTTTATGTTTTCTTTCCCCCAGGATATAAAGAAAGGTTTTAGGTAAGAAAAAAAGGGAAGATCTTTATGGGAGATGTTGAAGATATTTCACCACGATTAGAAGATTACGTTCCAAGTTTCCAAATACACTAAACTATTACGGTCCTTGTGTGTCTGTTTTTGTTATGTATTAAGTATTCTGCTAAAGTAATGTAATTTCCATGTATGTCAAGCTTTGGGTCTCTACAATGGGGAAGAAAGTGAAAGTATAAATATGGGATATATATAGATTATTCAAGAATACATTGATGTATTTCATGAATATTTTCCTTAAACTTACTTGTAAAGATAGGTAAATTTGTCAATTTAACTCATATCAAAGAACCCATATAGAATGAAATATGTGGTGTTAGGAGAAATAAATAAACAACTTCAATATCTTTTTGAGAAGGGTTTTATTCAAAAATGTGTGTCTCCTTATGGAGAACCTATTCTCCTTGTGAAGAAGAAGGATGAATCAATACGGTTATACATCGATTATATAGAACTTAATGGGGTCACAGTGAAAAAAAACAACCTCATACAAGGATTGATGATTTGTTCAACTAGCTTTATGGGGCTCAATTCTTCTCTAAGATTAACCTCAGACCAGGGTATCATCAACTTAGGGTTAAGAAATAATATATCAAAAAGTGCACCTTCCAAAAAATATGTGAACATTATGAGTTTATTATTATGACCTTTGTATTGACTAATGATCCTATCATATTTATGGATTTGATTAATAATGTCTTTAGAGACCACCTTGATAAATTTTTGGTTATATTATTGATTATATTTTGATATATTCTAAATGTAGTGTAGAGCATGAGGATTATGTAAGGTTCATATTAAAAACTCTAAGGAAAGAGAATATTTTTTTGTAAATTTACCAAATGAGAGTCATGGTTATAAAAAGTCACATTATTGGGATAAATAGTGACCAGCGAAGGAATCTCAGTTTACCCATCAAAGAAAAAATTCATATTGGAGTGTCCTTGACTTATAATAGTAAATCAGATTTATAGTTTCCTTAGTATAGTTGGATCTATATAAGATTTTTGAAAAAAATTTCATGGTTTTCCAATCAACTAAACATGTTAACTCAAAATAAAGTTAAGTTTATTTAGATAAATTAGCATGAAGAAAGTTTCCAAGAACCAAATAATAGGTTGTTTAATGAACTTGTGATAACTTTACCCTATAATGGGGAAGGATTTCTTATTTATAAGGATGCATCCTTGAAGGGACATGGATGTATACTCATGTAAAATGAAAAAGTGACAGTCTACGTATCATGACAATTAAATCCTAATGAAAAAAATTATCCTACCATATATTTTGAGATAACTACAATTATATTTGCATTAAATATATAGTGAAAATATATTAATGGGAAAAAGTGTGATATATACACCAAACACTAGATTCTAAAGTATATATTCCCACAAAATGAATTAAATTAGTGGTAAGGGAGATGTTTAAATAATCTCAAGGACTACGATTTTTCTATTCATTATCACCCTAGAAAAGAAAAAAAACTATTGATAACTTGATCAGGAAATACCATTATGTTCTTGCGATGAGAAGGATTAAAGGATACCCATTGATCATGAACCAATCAATATAGACATGGAATTCATAAGGGGATATAAATTATCAATCCCATCCCAAATTATTTCCCAATCATCATCACTAGAGAATATCGAGAAAGAAAAAAGAGACGATCCTAAGTTACAAAAGATGATAGAATCTACAAAAAATGGGAAGTTTCTCAAGTTAACTGTTGATTAAAAGAGAGTACTAAGGTTTTGTACAAGGATATGCATCCCATATATTATATTTTTAAAGAATTATTTAATGGATGAATCTTATAGATCTATATTCTCTATATATCCAGGAAGCACCAAAAGATATTTATGAGATCATTATTAGTGGGATAACATGAATAAATATATTAATGACTACTCTATATAGAAGTGGGACAATATCACTATAGACTTTGTTATTGGCCTTAATAAGACATCCAAGGGTAAAAATTCCATATGGGTAATAATTGATAGATTAATAAAGTATGAAAATTTTATATCTATATGAGAGGATTTCACCCTTGAGTTCCTTACTCATATATTCAAGAATTGATGAGACTTAATGGAGAACCACTATCAATTGTTTCAGACAATGATCCAAGATTTACTTCTATATTCTGGAAGAGCCTTAAAAAGGCTATGTATACCAATGTAAACCTTAATACAACCTCTCCTTCTCAAACTAATGGTAATTATAAGAGGACTATTAAAACATTGAAAGACATTTAAGGGATAACTCCATTGATTTTCAAGGGAGTTGGGATTAACATTTTCCACTTATTAAATTCTCTTATAATAAAAGTTTTAACTCGAGTATTAAAATGGATCCTAATGAAACACTCTATTGTAATAGGGTTATAACTCCAACATCATGGGATAATGTTAGAGAAGGAAAAATATTAGGACCAAACATTTTGAAAGACAATATAAAGAAGATACATGGGATCTAAAAATATATCAAGGTTTCCCAGAGAAAAAAATAATTATATTGAAAAAATAAGGAAGGAAATATAGTTTCATATTTGGGATCACGTATTACTAAAAATGTCACCATGGAAAGGGGTTATGATATTTTTAAATAAGGGGGAACCAAATCCAAAGTGTATTGAACTATTTGATATTCTGGAGTGTGTTGGAGATGTTTCCTATCAGTTAGAACCACCTACAAATATTTCCAATGTCCACAATGTATTCCATGAGTCTCTGTTAAGAAAGTATACATCAGACCCAAAACATATAATAGGAAAATATGGTCTGGAATTTGAATATGACCTATCATATTAAGAAGAATTGATCAAGATTCTTAATGAAAGGGAACAAGTATTGAGGAAAAAGATATCCTAACTTGTGAAAGTCTTGTGGAGAAATAAAAGGTTATAATAAGCAACCTAGGATCCTGAAGAAGTTATGAAGAAGAAATAACCCAATTTTTTTGAGGTAATACAAAAATTTTGAGGATGAAATTTTTTAATGGGGAGAATGTAATGACCTGAAAATCCCTTTATATTATTAAGAACTATTATTTTACAATGACTATTTTATTATGATAATATAAAAGACTATTTAATTTCATAATAACAATATATATCTTGAATTTATATTGGATAACACAATAATAAATAATATAGGTATATAAAAAAAAAGAATAATGCACAAAGTAGTGTAAACTCCATAATATTTAATTCTCTAATGAATATTTCCCTAGTAATAAAAACAGTAAAAAGAAATAGAACAATTAGGAATGTGATAGAAATTATCAAGGGAAGTGTAAAAACATTGTAATAAAATTAGTGATTGTTAAGGTACTAGAATAGTTAATTATATATAGGGTGTAAATAAAAATGTGACCATTAGTATTGAACATTACCCGACTATTATCTGACCGTTACAATGTGACTGTTATATGACTATTAGAATAGTAATAACGTCTAATAGAATAGTAAAATACCATTTTAAAATTCAATTCAAAATTATTATAATTATAATTTTTATATATTGTTATATGTTATATGAACCAATAAATATAATATTATAAAATTTATAAACCCTTAAATTGAATAAAAAATGTTTTTCCCTTTAAAAATAATTTTATAAGAAATATTTATTTTTTATTTCAAATAATTATTTTTCATTCTTATAATTTTTGTTTTCATAAAATAAACAATATATTTGAAATTATCACATTGAAATTAGTTTAGGGTAAAATTTTAAAAATATTTTAAAATAATTTAATTTTCAATATATAGTAAAAATACAATTGTGTGTTTTTAGTATGTTTTATGACTTCATAAATATGTAATAATTTTGTAATAATTAATAAAACATAACCCAATACCAAAATAAATAATTTTATTAATATAAATTATTTTATTGAATTAAAACAAATTTCTAATCTTATAAATAACTTTCCAATATCTAAAATAGAAATTAATGTTTTAAAAACATTATTTTTTAGAAAAATTATTTTACCTTGCCAAATTTAATATAAAATATTGAATTTAATATTTGAAACTAAAATATTTCAAAAAAACCTCCTTAATTTCATATGCCATGATCCATAACCATGGGTAATCCAATGGTTTTTTATATTCCAAAACTGATATTTCCAAGGCCTAAATTTAGAAATTAATAAAAAATCCTCCCACATTTTCTATAAATACCCACCTATACACCCCATTTAATTCAATAAAAATACATTGATAGTGAATTTACCCTCATTTTACATCTCTAGAGCCTTTACAAGGAGTTTTCAAGGTTTCAAGAAACTCTCCTAATGATTTAAGAAGATATCTCAAAAGGTAAGGGGTTCTCTTCCTATCCCGTTTAATCTAAGTACTCTCTTTGTAGTTAGACATCTAATTTCAAAATTATTATTTTCTCATTAACCTATAAACATTCCATTAATGTTAAAATGTTATTCTATCAACGATATAATTCCATTCTCTCTCATTAATCTTGTTCCATAAACCACTTTGTATACCTATTATAATGCTAAAATCGTTCACTGATTTTTCATGATACCAATTCTTTGTTGTGAATAACAAACCCCTTTTTCAATGGTTTTCATATATATTTAATTTTAATTCATTTATTGAACATTTACATTTATGAAACCTTCATTCCCTTCTCATGGGTTAAAATTTATGAAAAGTTCAATTCTTTAAACACTTATATACTCAACGATTTTATATGAAACTCCTTATTTATTATCCATTGGTTATTGATAAAATGATTTATTATGATACATAATGTATTTGGTATAAATGAATTAAGACATATGAATGATGAACCTTGATAAAACTCCAAATTATTTGGTAAATAATTAATCTCTATAGATGACATGTTTATGATACCTTGGTGAGTAACCTTGCTAATATTTTTAACAAAACCTTGGTGATGAACCTTGGTGATATTCTTATGAATGTCCCATTTTTATGTTTTATCCACATTTACATGTTATGATTATGCTATCATGTTTTGCTATATTTTTTGTCCTCGGTCATCTTTAAAATTATATTCCCTTTTTTATCCCTTACTAGGATTTATTCTCACCCTTTTCTATTGATGCATGTCCCTTTGAAAATAATTAAAGTAAGGTGAACTAGGTTGGAATAAAAAATGAGTATTTGAAGAGGATTAAATAAAGTTTATATTTATTTTTTCGTTATATAATTCATGTATTATTTTCCTAGTTTCTAATACTATAAACCTAAAAATTTCCATAGAAGTTATTAATGAAATATTTTTTAATAGATTATATTAAAAATCATATATTAAAAAGGTGGGTCGTCAAATATAGTGGAGAGAATTATAGTGCCCTTGGTGTTATATATGGTAGTTATTGGTGAATATAACGTATTTGAGGTGTGTCTTGGTGATGAGATAATGGTAGGGAAATATTATTCATTGGGAGATTTCTTATTTTTGTGAATACAACCATGCTATATCACCCCAACATGTATTGTTTTAATTATATACATTTTTTATTAATTACCTATGGAGAAGTATATTTCTTTAACATAGAATGTGAGAGTGAAATGTTCATTGGTGAATGATATCATTAGATGGATCATAATACTATAGAGCCTTTATCTTCTCAATCTGTAGAGTCGATGTTCAGATCAGTGGAAGTTTAGGAAATGGAATTACCGAGAGTCATAGAGGAATTCCCATATGTTTTTATTAAAGAGGATGTGATGATACCCCATCAATGTTATAATGAGTTTGGTTTAAAGTTATAACCTATTTTATATACAATTTATATGTATCCTTATCGAAAAAAATTTATGAGTTGTAGGAGTTATGGATGGATATTGATGATATATTGTAGAAGGGTTTTATCTGACCTAGTGTGTCACCTTAGGGTGCTCTAGTGTTATTTTTCCAGAAGGTGAATAATATTCTGATGTAATGAATCGAATACTATCATTTGAAAAAATTTATAGTGAATAAATAATATATCCACATAATTATTGATGATTTTTTTGATTAGTTAAAAGGGTACATTGGGTTCTATAACACCCTAAAAATTTTCATAGGACTGATGAACTCAATATTTTATGAGGGCCTATATTAGTTTTTATTGTGTTCATTGAATACATATTTTTGTATTTGTGGTCATAGGAGGGTCATGATGAGAATTTAAGTACTATTATAGAGGTTATCCAATGAGAAACATTTAATGGTATGTTATCCTACTATAAGTTCTAGGCCCATTAGGTTTATTTTCTCACACATGTCATCTCTTAATAAGGTGGGGTTGTTAATAATTCAAAGATATAGAAAGTTATATCTTGGGTGGAATCTAATAATTTTATAGTGTTTTATAACTTCTTTACTCTTGTAGGTTATTATGTAGGGTTGTGTCATATTTCCCTTAGATTATTCCCCATATTAAAACTTTTTCCAGGAAGGATCATACATTTGTATATATAGATTAGTGTTAATATGTATTTGAATATTTGAAGGATAAATTGATCAATAATTTTTTTCTTCAATTTCTAGAGGAGGTTTTTATGTTTGAGGTATTTTATGATGCTTCTCATCTTAGTCTAGGTTGTGTTATGATGCATAAGTGAGCAGTGATCTCCTATGGGTCTCGACAGTTATGCCTCAATGAGTGAAAACCATGCTACCCATGATCTTGAGTTGGAGGAAGTGGTGTTTTCTCTAAATATTTGGTAGTATTATTGATGGATATATTCCCAAATTCTATAACCTATATATAATGGATAAATATATTGGGTTCTTGGTATATTAAGATGAATTCATTAAATAATATTCCATATATTCTACCTCCTTTAATCAAATAAGAAAATGAATATTAAGTGTATTAATATTTGATTGATACAAACTCATTTAAAGATATCATTTATTAATTCATTATATGATATATAATGCTAGGGAGTAATTACATGAAATGCATTCATATATTCATTAACCAAACATGGTATTTATTCATGTGTTTCAACACATGAATAAATAAGACAACAATTAAGGAGCGTCCTTGATTTCATGTATAAACTACTACCATGCGATGATAGTTTTAGTGACATCCATTATGCTTTATTGAAACTCCAAAATATCCAAATATCTCTTCATATTCCTTCTTTGCATTATAGATGCTAGAATACTATAGAGAAATGGTGCATCCCATCCATAAGATAGATGATTTAGATCAGACCATGGATACCTATGGAGATAGGATGTCATTTGGATACTCTTGTGATGATCTTTATCAAGTATACAAGATGAATGCTGAAGGTTTCACATTCCCATTAGTGTAAGGTATGCTACCTTTACAATGTTCTTTATTTTATTATTTGAACACATGTTTCATATTTATTTCATGGGGACCCTCAATTATGGTTTATTATTTCTTCCACTATGACTAATAAGTATTATTAGATTAATAAAAATCTTTTCAGTGCTATAATAGAGATTCTATGTTTTAGTTTTAGGAAATAAGGTGTGGAAATGAAGAAGAAAACAAAATCAAATAATCACTTTTTAGTTTTACAAAAAGTTGGAAAAACAATTTACCTTTATGTTGTTGGGAAGTGAAAAGGTAACTAAGGCCTTACACTTGTGCAACTAATATGTATAAGGGTAACCAAGATTTTACCTCTATGTAAGTGGTCATGAAAAGGTAACCCATGGTATACCTTTACATGAATGGGTTCAGGTAAGGGTAAAAATAGTTTTCCTAAGGCCACATAAAGGTAACACCATGTATTAATAGCTTGCGTAAAGGTTATTATGTGTTAACATTACACAATGAAGTATTTAATTGGATATGTAAGGGTAATCATGATATTTAAAATATCACGTAAGTGTAGATTTTTTTCACGTAAAGATAGCCAATATTTTCTCAAATCCACGTTAAGGAAAAATGTTTTACCCATACACATCGGGATTTCTCAGCACCGTGTAATGGTGACCAATTTTTTACCTTTACATTATGGTTCTAGAAGGCCTACGTAAAGGTAAAAGAGTTTACCTTTATATATGGGTTCCCTATTATGTACGGGTAAATAAGAAAAAACTTAATTTTTGTTATATTTTTATGTTTTGTTTTAATTTATAAATTATTTATAAATTATAATTAAAAGGTATTTTGGTGATATTTATTAATTAATAAAATTTTAATTAATTAATTAATTATAAATTATTTATAATTAATTAATAGATGTTTATGAAGCATTTATAATTAAATACTACTTAAATATTAAGTGTTGATATTTAAAATACCTTTAAAAAAATTATATAAAAATTCTTAGGATATAGAAAAAAGTGATTATTTAGAAATAATAATAAATAGTTTATGAATGGTTATAAATTATGAAATAAAGACAAAATACATTTTTTTTAAATTTTAATTATTAAATTTTCATAATAAATTATTTTTATTTTTCCAAATAAAAGGGGGACTTATTTGGATATTATTTAAGCCCCATCAAAAAGTATTTTGATATTTGATAAGATCAATGTTTAGATAACGATTAATTATATGATATTAAGATTATATAAAATGTTTAAATAATATTTGTTTTTTATAAATAGCTTATAATTATTATAATATTATATATTTAAAATGGAATTGTCTTATAATGATAAATATGAAAGAGTTCATATTGGATTTAATATATAGTGTTTATATTCAAAATCATATAATATTCATAATATAGAGCTAAAATTATAAAAATTTTATAATTATATTTTATTTATGAGTTGTTCATAAATTTTTTTCTCATGTTTAAATATTTTAATTTTTCATCTATTTTAAGGTTATTACCTTTTTATTATTCAAAGTTATAAAATGTTTATATAGTGAATGTTTTATGTTTTAGTTTAAAAAAATGGATAAATTTATTCTAAGATAGAACCTTGAATTACATTCTAGGAATGATAATGAATTTAGTTTATCATCTACCTTGAACAAAATTAGTAATTGATGTTATTAATTTGAATTTAGTTTTTGAATATAGTTAATGCATATTAGAATTTAAAATTATAATGAATTGGATTCTCTGTTGAGTAAAGTATCCTTGGGTAGAGAGACTTGGGGTATGATGACCTATTTACCTAGAGGAATATGCCTTTTTTAGGAAATTGAATGAGGCTGACCATCTATTTCTATAGGCTTACACGTTTGGATATTTTCAATCTTATATAATTCTAAACCATTACATGAAGCGTTCATGTACCTTATGCGTATGATTCATTAGATATGTATAAATATACTTGACTTCTATTTTTGGGTGGCTAACACAAAAAATTGGCTTGTATAAAGGTTTACAGATCAATATAGTCTGAACATATTAATTTGGTGGAGAGAATAAGATTATAAACTAAATTAATTGAAGCATGCATACAAAAAAGGGAATAACATGAGATAAAATGGTGAGATTAAAACTCCTTCAAATACTAAGTGTTTGATTCCTTCAAAATAGGCAATTTTCAAGACCTCAATCATCCAACAGAGTACGTTCTTCCATAGTAGGGTTCCCATAGATTATCTTATATAAGGAATTCAAGTAATGGGTTCCACTAGATCTTCCTTGGGTAGGTTCTTCTATAGAAGGGTTCCCCTAGTTTTTTTGTTTCTTTTTGATTTTTTATTTGGGATCACTAAACTAAGAAACCCTTAGGAAGGATACCAGAGTAATGAAGTTGATTTAATCCATATGATTGATTGTACAAAGGTTTTCCTTATCAATTATCCAAGAATAATATATGATGTGATTGGGATGATTTTCTACCTAAATAACTAAGTGGTGAGATAACACCATATTGTACTCATTGATTCATGAAATATGTATCATGGATAACTAATGGGTATGATTAATTTTAAAAGGGTTCATAATTTTAATGGGAGCCCTTTTAATGGAAGTCCTTACAAAGTGGTAATAATACATCATACTCAACTAATAAAAACTTCTGTTGCAGATAATATAATAATCATTATCCGGATAAAAATTATGATTAATCCTTGAAAAGGAAGAGATTAATGTAAGTATCTATTAATACTGGTAACTTAAGAAAAGTTCTTAAGAAATATTTGTGATTTAATAAAAGTTATTAAAGGAAAATTATACACATAAAAAAGTTACTTCCTTAAAAACCAAGTGTTTAAATTATTCAATAGGTGATTCAATATGCTTATAAATCAAAAAATGAAACACTTAATGTTTGAAATGAATTAGATGATGAATTACCAAATGAATCTTCATATTTTATCATGTACTCAATATAATTGGCTATATTAATGATATAAGGAATTTTAGTCACATATTCTCAATATGATTGGGTATTCTAAATGATATTAAATATGATTAAATATGTTCATAGTGACTATAGGTTTCCTTAAATATTTATTAGATATAACATTAAAATATCTTATTATGATAGACATATGATATAAAATATATGATTTAAAAAGGTTTTTAAATATAAATAAGTTCAAATGTTGATAAAGAACTTAAGCTTGATGTTCCATTTCAAGTTATAGATCAAAGGAGTTGTTTCATTGATAACTTTGATACTTCAATCTTGGAAAAAATTTCCATAATATGTGATTTTTTATCACATTTAGATATTGATAAGAGAATGAAAACAATAATTATTTAAATGAAATAATATTGGTGTTTTTGATACGCATGTTTTATGATTTGTTTAATTTTATAACATATTTTAAGGGAATACTAAAAATGGCTAGTTTTGGTTAAGGAATTTACCCTATTGTCATCTATGGAAATGTTCAGAAAAAATGACTAAATTCAAATAACGTTTACCCAATATTATAAATTTTTTTGGGAATATATATATATATATATATATATATATATATATATATTGATATATATAAACTAGGAATATTATTTCTTGTTTCTAAAGTATTATATATATATATATATTAAAACTTGGTAAAAGTTCAAATTGAAGTATTAAAAATTGGTTGAAAATTTCAACAAGGTTTATTCAAGAATCCAATCATGGTTAATGGAACCTAGGGTAGTCATGAAGGAAGAGAAGTAATTCAAAATGATTATATTATACAAAATATACTTTAAGGATTTTTTAAAACTACAAGGAATATACATATAATATATGTATATTATAAAAATTAACTCTTCAATTTTGAAATGTATGTGATTGTGAATGAAAATTTTAAAAAAGTGTTGTAAATACACAAGATTTCAAAATCAAAGGAAGAATTTATTGAGCTTGTAATTTATATTCATGAGATGAACTAAATAGTTACTACATCAAGGATTTGAATGTAAAGGATTTTATCAAGCTCAAATTAATCTTTGTAAAATATGTGTATCATCATCTCATTTATATTATGGGATAAGATATGACATTAAATAACAAATATTTATTATAAAAACATGAGATAATTAATTTCATAAACATGGGTTATGATTCATCAGGTTTTATAACATGTTTATATAAGAAGATAAGGATAATGGTGTTTATCTAAGATAAAAGTTTTTATCCATCCATTTGATAAAATATGAGGGAATGTGTTCCCACCACACATCAGTGGTATATTTTTATAAGTTATTATTTTTAAATGAAAATGTTACAAACACATAGAACACCACATATGGAAACAATTATATTTTTGTTAAATGTTCTTACTAAAAAGGAAATAAATGTTATTTCTTACCAAAAAAGAGATTGTGTATCTTAGAAATATATCCTTACAATAATATAATATCTAAGAGACTAGTGAGAGTATGTTTGTACTTAAAGAAGTTTAAATTTTAAAAATAATGGATTACACCAATATTAAGTTAAAGTGATTTCCACTTAATAACCTAAAATGTTTAAGATATTTAATGGTAAATATAAAAATAAAGTGTTTCATTTAGTTACCATTTAAAAGTGAATATCACTATTTCCTAAATAATTATAACAGTCTAAGATTAAAGTATTTTTCAATCAATATCCTAAAAGAGTTTAGGATACATAATGATAAAGAAACATGTAAATAGTTACATTTAGTTATCATGAAAAGTGAAAGATACTATTTATTGAAGGATCCTATATGTAAAAATGAAAAATTAAATAAACTTGATATATTAAAATATTTTAAGGTGTGGTGGCAAAGATAAATTTAAGAGTTACATTTAGTTACATTATTGAATTTATTTTTTAACTTTATTTTAAATTAGTTTTGGAGGAATGGTTAATAATAATGTAAGTAGTTATACTATTTCAAGGAAAAATTTTAAAGGAAAAAGTTTATAAGGATAATTATAATGAACTTAGAAAGAGTTATAATTTGATAATATAAGTTGACATCATAACATTTTATGTTGTGAAATTATAAAGTTTGAATTTGTTCATATAGTTTAATGGTTGGTAATACGATTCCTAAGTATCACTATTATTCAAAATATATTATTTCATAGATTTCTCTCACTAAAGAGTTTAGTGGGAGGGTTTTTTGAGATGGTTTCATAGAGATGTGACATGAAATAAATATGATGTAATTTGTTAAAAAAACCTAGAAAGTGTGACAAACATAAGGATGATCTGTAAATTTATCATATATGATATGATAATCTAGTGATTATATTGGTTTTTGTTTAATATTCATAAATATTTTAAGAATTTTAAAATGGATCATATTAAAGGAAACCTCCATTTGATAAATATTTCACATTAGTGGAAAAAATTTATTTACATAGATATATATTTCATGAAGTGTAATGATAATTGACCTCTCAATGTATTAATTTGTGTTTATCCCAAACTATTATTTACCATGGTGTATTATAGGTTATAAGGAAATGATATGGTTAGTGTGAGTAATATTATTTTATAGAAAAACATAATATGCTCATGAGGTGAAAAAAAGAATGAGATTCCTTGTGTGCATTAGATGACCTACTAAGTATACCACATGGAGTGTCATATAGATGTATTTGGTATACTAGGGGTGTATGAATCATATTTGAGTCCCCATTACCTAACGATGGAATGATATCTTTCATGATAACCTTTATACTTTGATAACCTAATTACAAAAGTCTACATATTTACTTAGATAATACATGGGTGGTTGGGTATATAACTGATCATGTCATTGGTTAGAGATTAATCAAGATGATATTTCTAATATTTTATGATGAGTATGAAATATGGGCCCTCTATTGAGATATAATACGGGTGTATGATGCCACACCTATATATTTTATGTCTATTTTGATATGGTACATGTGATATGCCTATCTATAAGGATGAATGACATGTGATTAATTCATCAATTAGATTATTCTATGCTCAAAGAATCTAAAATATATGAGTTGGTTATATGGAATTGACATGTTCCAGGTCCCATGATTACTGGATATCTTAATTAAAGATAAAATATGATAATGCACTTTTGCATATTTCATAGACTAATGGACACATATATATAGATAAATGTGTTTGATGGAGATCATTCCATATAACTTTAGATCATGAGTATCATTGATGATTTTATAGAGGCTAATCATTTCATACATATATGGGTTAAGAGATTCATATTTATTGTTAATGATATATATGATTTTTGGGATGAAATTTTTGGTTTACGAAACGGGGATTAAGTTTAACTCAAAGATACACACTAAAAGTATTTTAGAGTTAATAAAAAGTGTTTTTTATGTGAGTTCAATAGGTATTTAATATGATGTGATATCCGGTGAAGTTAAAAATAGATTTATATAAGTGTTTTGGAAGATATCAAAAATTATTTTTGGATATGGTTTCATAGGTTATTGTATACAATACAATATAAGGTGAAATGGCACAAAATCTATTAGGTTTAGTGAATCTGGGAGATTAAAGGATATATGACCTAAAACCATAGCCCATATATGATACATGGATATATTGAGTGTATGTTATATTGAAAAAATGTATTAAATAAGATTTCATACTTTTCACTACATTTAATTGAATGAGAAAAGTAATATTAAGTGTGTTAATGTTTTATTGATTCAAACACATTGAAATTTATTATTTATTAAGGAGTTATATGAGATATAATTCTAGGGAGTAAATGAATATAATGCATTAATACATTAATGAATAGTCCATGGAGTGTATTCATGTGTTTCAATGCATGAATAAATAAGAAACTAATTAATGAGTATCCTTGATTACGTATATAAACTAATTCCATTCAATGGAAGTTTTATTGAATTTCATAATGCTTAGATCAAAATAAAAAATATCCAAAGATCTCTTTATATTACTCCTTTTAATTAGAGGTACTAGAATACCATGGAGAAATTCTATATTCCATCTATATGATGGATGATTCAGATCGGCCCATGGATACCCGTGGAGAGAGGATGTCTTTTGGATTCTCTTGTGGTGATCTTTATCAATCATACCGAATGAAGACTTAAGTTTTTAGTTTATCATCGATGTAAGGTAAAAACCCATTATAATATTATTGATTTCAATATTTTTACATAGGTTTCATATTTCTTTCATAGATATATTCAATTATGGTTTCTTATTTATTCCTTTATGTCTAATAAGTGTTATTATATTCATAAAAAAACGTTCAATTACCTTATTTGAGAACATTTTTTTTGGTATTTTGAGAACAAATGTGATTTAAGTATATCTTCTCTCAATAGGATTTGAATTTATTTTAGTGAAGTTGAATAGATTTTTTATAGGATTATGACATAAAGATATTTTATACACCAGGAAAAGGTAATGTGGTAGATAATTTATTGATTAGGAATTCACATGGAGATACTATTCAAGAGTTCAAGGATGTAAGGAGGATGATTGAGTATATTTCACTTTTCATCTTTATATATGGGATGTTGGTGTTAAAATTTGTAGATATCAACTGAAAATGCATTCATTATTTCCACAATAGGTGGAGGAATGATAACTAGGATATTTTTATGTGAATGTGTGGATAAATCATGTAGTCAATGGATATTCTCCTGAGGGGTGGATAGAGAATGATCGACATCAAGTGTTATCATAATATCACGTTAACAAATTTCAGGCATTCTTTATCTCCTATCTTTGATCAACTATTTTTAGGTGTGTTTATGGATCGTATCTAGAGTTTTTATAGTCAATTTGTAGTTTTATATAAAGATGAACCATGTATGATAAGGGCTTCGGTGTGGAGAGTATAACTATGATGTGGAGAGTTAGTTGCGGTATGGATCCTTGGGATGTAGTTTTAGCGCTTCTTCATTTTTTGGACCAAATGTAGTGTGGAGGCATGAGGTATATTTTTGGGTGATTATACCTTTTTTGGCATGGATATGGCATGGATAGGATGATGTGTCATAGCCCCTTATTAGAAATAGAGTTCTATTACATAGTGTTTACTTCTACACCATGGTCCCTTCTAGGGTTTTCTAGATCTGTTTCATGGAGATTTATGTGTTTCTCAGATGCGGTTTTGACTAGGCCCACTATATCATGAAATCTTACACTACACCATGTTCTAGACCTCATTTATAACTTTTGTGCTATGGTGTTGTGAGATGCTCCATGTTATGTTGACTTCTAAAGATTAAAATCCTAAAACCCCCATTATGACTTCTAAACACCTCTCATTTAACCCTAATTTGATCTTTTTGATTTTGGAGGCTCCCAAGAGGTAAATTAGCTCATCCAACCTCTCATGTTCTTAGATCAAAGAATTAGTGGATGCAATTGATTTCCCTCCATTGAGTGAAAATTATCTGTTATATAATTCTCCTTTTTTATTCTCTCAACATTACAGATAGTGAAGGATTATCCCGTTTCTGGTGGATATAAACCTTGATTTGATGTATCATGATTATAATAATCCCTCCTTGTTCTTCCTTACCTTCATTCCTCTATTGGAAGTTACAATTTAAGGTGATTGATCATTTGAATCTGTGACCTAATGGTAGGTGGTTCTATAAGGATTTTCCCTATAATTCAAATCATAATTTATTTATTGATTTGATATATATTCTTAATTTATTTATATGAGTTGAGTTTATTTGATGTTTGTTTTTTAAAAGGCATGGTTTGTGAATATAAAACCATTTTTAATAGATTTGGAATTATTAGGTGGATTTTGAGAAAACATGTATTGATGGAGGAAATGATTTTATTTTTATTACTAATAAAATTTAATTTAAATGAAAGATGATTTTGAAATTCATGAATTGGATGATAACCTCAATTTTGGTTTTGAAATTGAAATGAAACGTTGAACTTGAAATTGGGAATTTAAACCATGATCAATGAATTGAATTGAAATGAATGAATTGGACATAATTGATTTATTGATTGAAAGTACATGTGATCTGGAGTATATAGTGGGTGATTAGGATAAACACACCAGGACACTAAATCCCTCTAAATGGATTTACAATGAAAAATCTAACTAAACCAGGTTTGGAATGATTTCCCTAGATGGGGTGTTGATTGATTTTATCTTAATGGACCGAGACTTATATAGGTGGGTACAAAATTAAACCATTCTATTTTAATGTGTAGTGTGAGGATCCTAGAGCCCAAAACTAACTAACCTCAGGGAATATGAACATGGTTTTTTATATCGAGTTTATTATTACATGCTAGTGTTTATTGAACTAATATCTTCATTTACTTTCTATCTTTATTAAAAATGTTCATTTAATCCTATTTTTTATATATCTTCCATATAATTGATTTGAGATCTTGTTTTGACTTGAAAATGTGAAAATGATTTCCCATGTATTATCTTTAATTAAATTTAAGTATAAATGGTTTATTGGTTTTGGAATTGATTATGGAACATTTAGTGAAATACTAATGGGCCATTTTTCTCACACCCTACCTTTTCATTTTGGGAGTTTGTATATTATGTTATGACAGGTCCAAGAAAAGAGAATGCACTACTTGGAGGTGGCAGGTGTGCTTGATTCATGGTACCCTTGAATGATGGTGGTGAGTGGTGGAGACATGATCCAATTGTTACATGGGGATTCTGAGACATTGTCTTGATGGATATTGTGTCATTTTCTTTTGGGTGATATTCTATTTATGTTTTCTATCTATCTACTTGTGGTAATTTTCTCCTTGAATAGTGTTTGTAATACTATACATGTATTGTTTTCTAAATTTTAATAATATATTGTTTTTTATCATGTAAAAATAGTTACCTTTTACTTCTTATTGATTCTAGGTGCTAGTCGCTAACTCGTGGGGATTGGGAATGCCCTTAGGGTTATGTCAAAGCCAACTAGAGTATAGGTGTACTAGGGTATTTGGGTTTTTTTCATGAAAAAATGGAATCAAGTTAGGTTGTGTGTCTCCACTTGATGTTATTATTATATTTATGATATTTAAGTGGGTAGGAGGTAGGATTATTGGGACTTAAGGGATAGTTATGAGTGAGTGCCTCACCATCTCTCATCACAGTGATCCTTAATTCACCATGGTTGATTAGAAAAAGAGTACTAAGGGAATAAATTCATCTTATTATAGTATTTTTTATAAATTCTATGCATGTATATTAAAGTATCAAAAGTTTTAATTCTATTGATATAATTGATATTCCCATGGATCTTGATGGAGTTGATGATCTGAGTATCCTTACTGATGTATTTATTTTTCCTATTGATGTTGTGTAGTACTGTTCCCCCAAGAATATGTTAAAACATACCTCAGGAGGGATCTACTACTTAACCAAGACAAGAAACACATATAATTGATTAGAATCTAATCGATATTGTGGTTCATGTTGTTCAAGCTTTAAGACAATTTCCCATACCCATTCCCATTTAGGCTTCAGTAGTGTATCCTTGAAGGGATAAGAGGATAGATCATGATAATGAGATTATTTGGTAGAAACCACTCAATTTACATGGATAAAATGATCACCAAGAGAAATAGGATTGGTTGAAAAATATTGATCCACCCTTTTAGTTCTTGGAAACACCTGACTCAATAAAATTAAAGTGTTCCACCTTTATGATTCAAGGGCCTAATAGGAGGTGGTGGGAATCGATGGTTATGGGAAATAAACATGAAGGATTGGAGGGTAAAGTCTTAAAATTCATGTTTATAGAACATTATTATCTATATTTTATTTTTTTGGAAAAACCCATAGAGCTTCATAGAATCCAGAAAGGTGATAGAACCATTAATCGATATGTGAAACGCTTCACTGAAATTGTTCAGTTTTCTCCTATGACAGTGATGAATGAGAAGTTAAATGATAAAAAACTGAAGATGAGTCTTAAATAAGATATCCAATATTATGTTTTCATGTTTAATATAACTTATTATATAGAGGTGATGGATATATCATTGATGGATGAACTTGACATGGATGGTAAGTCAGGGTTGATGGGAGTTCCTCTTACTCTAAGTGGTAGTTTTTTTGGTTCATCTAAACTAAAAAGTAAGTAGGATGAGTCTCATGATGGATCATGATATAAGGTGTCATCCATACCTTCTACAATGTCCGGAATAGGACCTCTAAATTTATTTCAACGTGGTAATTTTAGACATTTGAAGCGAGTTTTACTAAGAGACCAAAGATCTATAGTTGATACGATCACTCAGGAAACCTGTAGAAGTTATTTCATGTATTTTCTACCCCAGGTAGTGTAATAAACTCATCACCAACTAAAGGTACTATGTTACAATTAGATGATTCAATAACTAAGTGCTTCTAGCCTCAAGCATCCAAAATAAAGCTTCTTCACATAATGGAAGAGTCTCTAGAGGAAGTTGATGCGGGTCTACTGAGAATGAGAGGTACTATCACTATGGATTAATATTTAGTGAATAATTTATTTGATATAACTACATATTATTCATTTATATATACTCATATTATGAATTTTATAAACCTTTATATGGATCTTATATAGTATGCGATGGTTACTACTACATTCCTCAAAAAAGAGGGATAAAATTCTCTGATGCCCTTCTTATTCCCTATCTCTATCAGAGATTGAAATCAATTGGGATTTTCTATTTATGTATATAAAACCTCTATATGTCATTATCTATATGGATTGGATGATTTCCCATAAATCTTAGATTTATTTTTATCATTGATGGCTCTCCGTTAATTCCCCCAATGGGGTGTACCATGTTTTTAGGGAGAATGGGACCTGAGGTTGATTAGATCTAGAACACCTCTTATTAAGTTGGGAAAGGTGATAATGTTTTTTATTTTTATCTAGAGAGATAATATTTGAGAAAAAATATTTCTCTAGTATTTTTCAATTTTTCTGATGTGATTCCATATGAGTTTTCTAGATTTTCACCATTGAAGGAGATATAGTTTTCTCTTGATTTGGTACCAGGTAAACATCCCATATTTATTCCTCTATTACATTATTCATATGCTAAGTTAAAGGTGTTACATACTCAATTGGATGGTTTTTTGGATAAAATATTCATTTTCCAGATCATTTTTCCTTGGGAAACACCTATTCTTTTTACAAATAATAATAATGGGACACTTTACATTTATATTGATTACATAAATCTAAAAATACAATGTATCCATTACCAAATATTGAAGATTAATTTGAATATATGAAAGGGGTGTAGTGGTTCTAAAAGATTTATCTTTGGTCTGGTTACCACTGATTGAGAATTAAAGAATATGATATTTCATAAGCAATCTTAAAGATTAGGTATAACCATTATGAGTACCTTGTTATTTTTTTTGGTATAACCAATGCTCTTGTATTTTTTATGGTACTATTGAATAGGATATTAAATGAGTATCTCAACTCATTATTAGTGGATTTTGTGTATGATATATTGATTTACTCAAAAATTGAGCAAGATCATGTGGGGCATTTTAGATAAGTTATTTAAATTTGGAGATATCACCAAATTAATTCCAAGCTATCAAAATGAAATTTATGGATTTGATAAGTAAAGTTCTTGGGACACATGTTCTCAGAGCATGGTATTTCTATTGATCATAAGAATGTGAAGGATGTTATTACATGGGAACAATAACAAATGTTTTCATGATTTGTAGCTTCTTTATCTTAGCATGTTATTATCACTAATTTGATAGATTTTCTCAAAGTTGGATTCTCTAATGACAACTCTCACTTTTAATGGAGTAAATTTTCTACGGGATTAAAAATTTTATAATTATTTTGATGATTTAAAGCACTTATAGACTTCTTCCCTAGTGTTGAATCTTTTATAGGATGATTAGTTCTATGTGGTCTTTTGTGACACATTAGTTTTAGGTTTGGGATGTGTTCTCATACTGTCTGATCATGTGGTGGCCTATGGTTCCTGAAAGATTAGGCCACATGTTTGGAACTATCCTACTCATGTTCTTGAAATCATGACTGTGATTCATTTTCTCAAGAGTTGGAGGCATTAACTTTTCAGAGAATGGTTTAACATTTATTTAGACCATAAAATCTTGAGTTATATCTTCTCACAAACAGATTTGAACCTCCATCAGAGTTGATGGGTGGGGTACCTACAATCATTTGATTTTGACATTCCTACACCACTCATAAGTGGAATTACATTACTGATGTATTGATCAGTAAAATTATGACTTAGGTTATGAAAGAATCCTTATAAGAGTGGAATTTTATGGCTCTCTTTTCATAATTTCACTTGGGAGTCTGGGAAGAAGAGTTTGAGATTTTTATGGAAATCATTCAGTTGACCTCCTCTCTTATTGAGTTGATTATTTAGGAATAGAATCTTGATGATGAGTTCTATGGAAATAGGGACTATTTTTATGTTGGGGAGATCCTCGATGAGTGGAATTTCTATTTTGAGTGAATTCTATGCTTTCAAAACCACTACAATGTACCATTTTATGTGAGAAAGGATATTTTGGGGGATTTACATAATTATTAGTGGAAATTACATCCTATAACTAGGAAGATGTTCTATGATATGTGGTAATGATTATAATGGCCATGTATGAGATGACACATTGTTGATTTTTTTGTCTTGTTGTTATAATTATCAATAGGTCAATGTTGGGAACCAAAAACATTGGGGTTTACATCAGCACCTTCTTTTTATAAATTAGAAGTGGGATGATATTTGAATTGATTTCATAATTGGGTTGACTCATACCCCTTGAAGAAATAATATGATATGGGCAATGACTGATTAGTTGACCAAATCTGCTCACATTATCCCTATTTATGATATGACTAAATTTAAGGACTTGGGAAGTCTGTAAGTGAAATATATCATAATATTTCATAGAGTTAATCATACAATAGTCTTTTATAGGGACCCTAGATTCACTTATCTTTTTTGGAGGGGCCTCTAGGAGATGATTGGTTCCCATGTTAGATTGATCATGACATATCATCCACAAACAGACATACTTTCATAATGAGATATACAGATAATGGAAGACATACTTCATGATTGAGTTTTAAACTTTGGTGAATCTTAGGATAACCAATTGGGATATTTTGAGTTTTCTTATAAGAATAGTTACAAGTCTTTTATCATAATTATACCTTTTCATGCCTTCTATGACCAACTATGTAAATATCAATTGTGTTGGTCAAAGATTAGTTAAGCTTCTCTAGTTTGTCCAAGTTTATTTCAAGAGATTACATAGAAGTTTCATTTGATTCATCAGAGAATAATGAAGACTTAGTGTAATAAATCCTATACCATTTTTATTATATTCCAATTAGAGTTTATAGTTTTTTACTAAGTTTTTCTCAGAGTTTCACATTGGTTGGGTCACTAAAATCTTGAAAATATGGTAAATCTTGCATCGAGATATATGTGAATATTTTAGGTTATTGAGTAGATTTAAAATATGGCTCTCCATTCATATTTTCAACCTTATTTGATATCAATTCATAACATGCTTCATGTTTCATATCTTGGAAAGTATCTCTCCAACCCATATCATGTTTTGAGCTATGATGACTTTGTTGTTGAACATGATTTATCCATGATTGAGAAACCAGTTCAGATTGTTGGTTATAATATGAATGTTATTCATGGGAATTCCATACCCTTGGTTCATGAGTTATGGAATCATGGAACTGATTCACATGAGACTTGGGAGAGTGAGTAACTAATGTGAGAGAAGTGGACTCATCTCTTCATTAGGGAGTCTTCTAACAAGCATTCAGGGGGTAAAAATAATTTATGGTGGGAATATTATAACATCTCATTTAAACCTTTTAGGTAATTTTTATCCCATGCATTTGATAATATTTTTATTTGGGTATTGTTCTAGGTATTATTTCGAGTTTTTGGAGCTGACATGAAGTTTTATAGGGAGCTACTCCATAGATGAGAAGGGTCGTAATGTGGAGAGGCTATCTGCTATGTGATGAGTTAGCTCTATCATTGATCATCAATATTGTTTTTTGGTGATTCTTATATTTTAGTAATATCTTAGGTGTGTACTAGGGAGCTTTTACATGGAGGATCATGGTGATTTTTTGGGTGATTCTTCCTTTTTTTTCATGGTTGTGATGTGGATGGGAGGATGCGATGTATTCCATTATTAGTGGTCAAGTTATATGTAATAGAATTTACTCATACAATATGGTACCTTCCTAAATTTTCTAGATCTTTGGCATGGATATTTCCATGTTTCTCAGATGCAATTTTGACTATCCCCACTACGGTGTGGTCTCTTACACTACGCCATAGTCTAGACCTCTTTCAACACTTCTGACCTGTGGTGTTTAGGATACATCGTGCTATATTATCTTCCAAATATTAAAATATATAAACCCCTATTATAACTTATAATCACCTACCATTCAACCCTAATTAGATCATTTGGATTTTGGAAGCTCCTAATAGGTAGTTTACCTCCTATAACCTCTCATATTCTCGAATTGAGGCACTAGTGGATGCGACTAATCTCCCTTCGATGAGTGAAAAATTATCTATTATGGAATTATTCCTTCTTATTCTTCAACATTAATAGAGAGTGAAGGATCATATTATTGTTGGTAGATCTAATCCTTGATTTTATGGATCATGATTCTAGGAATTTCTCCTTGATCTTCCCCACCTTCATTACTTCATTGGTGGTTCCTGTTTTGGGTGATTAATTTTTTGATCATGTGACCTAAATGTAGGAAGTTATATAAGTATTTACCTACAATTGAAAACTTAATTTCTTCTTTATTTAAAATTTATTTTCAATTGATTTCATTGAGTTGATTTGATTTGATTTTTGACTTTGAAAAGTCATGGATTGTGAATATAAAACACAATTTCAAAGGATTTAGAATTATTGAGTGGATTTTGAGAAAATATGGGTTAAAATGAGAAATGATTTGATAAAATGATTTGATATTGATTATTTAGAAAATTTTATTTCAATAAAAGATGATTTTTAAAGTCATAAAATTAATGGTAACCTTTATTTTGGTTTTGAAATTTAAATTGAATAATGAACATGAAATTACACATTTTAACTATGATTGATGAATTGAATTGAATGAATAAGTTTCCCATGATTTATTGATTGATTTAAATCACATGTGAGACTAAGTAGTCAGCGGGTGATTAGTACAATAACGATAGGACCACAATTCCCTAACAATTCATTAATGATGAAAACTCTAAAAAAAAACAAATTTGGCATGATTTCCCCATATGGGGGTGTTGATTGATTTTATCCTGATGTCATATGCCTTAGGGATGTGTTCACACACTTGATCCATGTTGTTTTAATGATTATTATAAGGATCCTAGAGCCAAAAACTAACCTTGGGGAATATGACCATGGTGCTTTGTATCAATTTGATTATTACATTTTAGTGTTTATTGATACTATTTATTCATTCACTTTATGTATTTATAAAAAATGTATATTTAATCATGTTTTTTATATATCTATCATATACTATATTTGAAAAAATGTTTTGAATAATAAATGTGAAAATTATTTTACATACCTTATATTTATTTAAATTAGAGCATAAATGGTTTATTTTAATAATAGTTACCTATGGAAAATTTGGTGTAATCCAACTGGGCTATTTTTCTCTCACCCTACCTTTTCCTTTGAGTGTTTGTAAACTATGTTTTGCTAGGTCTAGGAAAAGGGAAATTCCACTTGGAGGTGGAGAGTGATCTTGATTCATGGGACCTTAGAGTGATGGTGGTGACTAGTGGATATATGACCCACTTTTTACCTAGGGATTTTGAGACTTTCTCTTGATTGATGTTGTGACATTTTTTTAGGGTGATTCACTATTTGGGTTCCCTATCTATCTACTTGTGGTAATTTTCTCTTTGAGGAGTGTTTGGAATTCTAAATGTGCATTATTTACCCTTCTATTGTTATACCTCGTTTCTTTCTCATGAAAAAATCATTCCATTTTAATTATTATTGATTTCATGTTCTAGTCTCTAACCCATGGGGATTAGGAATGCCCTTCTGGTCATATCAGAGTTGACTCAAGTACCAGGGTACCAAGGTATCCGGGCTGGTTTGTGATAGTTAATTTAGGGGAAGAACTTTGTTTCATCTGTGTTAAATGACATGATGCATCACGAGTTTCATATATTGCCTTTGGTAGTGTATCCTAGTATATTCAAGATGTATTAGGCTTTGAGGTATAATTTTTTGTGGTCAGGGATGGAGGTATCAATGAATGAGTTTATTTCTCAGTGTGTGGTTTGATAGAGGATAAAATCCAATAAAAGTGTTCCTATGGATTTAATTTATCCTTTGGATGTTCCTATGTGAAAACTAAGGTAATATGAATGGATTCTGATTTGGAATTTATTAGATAAATTTACACATATTTTGAAGGAATTAATTATGTTTTTGAGGTGAAAATATTCTTATGAAAGATAATTATTGTATTTCAGTAAATTTGAGTGTAAATTGTTATTCATTGAATATTTTAATAGAAATAAGTGTTTTTGGTGTTTTATTATTCAATTATTCTTGTTTTTTATTTTCAATATATTTTAAGAACACTATTTCTATTTTTTTTGTGTGATTATTAATTGACAATTTTTTAAAGATATTTGTAAGTTATTTATATGTTGAATTTTAGTTCTCAAGTTCCATGGTTTTATTTTTATAATTTATTTTATATAATTAAATATTTTTTAGAGTTTTTAATTTTTTAGAAATATATTAAAAAAAATAAAAATGTGTTATTTTAATTTTCTTTTTTATAATTTTAGTTATTTTTTCCCCATAATAATAATTTTAGGAGTGATCATGAAACTTTAGTAATCCCATTGTAAGTCTTGGATCTATTATAATGATTTTTATTGGTTTCATTATAATGATTCCATAAATAATTATAAGGATTTAATGATGATTTTAATAATTCCCCATGCACTTAAGAAACTTTTTCACTAAGACTATAGAGTTGAGACTGTGTCTTGGAGATACTGAACTCTGAATAATGGAGAATGTGGAGCTTGATCCATTGATATAAAGGAGAATATACCTGACCAAAGTCACTAATGAAACTGAAAATGAGATCAATTATGAGAAGACTATCCGAGCTTATTGATGATAACCAAAACTAAACCTAGATCGTGAGAGTCAATCTGAGTTTGAGTCAGATCCACCCATGAAGCCACACTCTCTTAGCATCCAAGGAAGAATATGAATCAATCCTTATGTAGTTGTTAATGATTTTTGGGTGAAGCAATTGAGTTTAAATACTCAGTTATTGTTGAATGATGCCAATCTGAGAAGATCTACTTGCCGAGTACTCAACCTAAGCTTGCAAGGGAAGATAGAGATCAGCTTGGGCTATATCATTTAAAGGACCAAGAAGAACAAAAAACCATCAATTATGATGATGGAATCCAATCAAGTATTTGTGTTTATAGGAAAAATATTAACTAATTTTCATTTAAATTAAATCTATTTTTAACATCGATAAACCCTCATAGTATTGGTGCTTTTAGAAAAATAGAATTATGATGATGTTCGAACATGATTTATTGAGGTCACTGATGGATTAAGTTGAAGAAAAATTGTGAAATTAGTGAGTGTTCCATGTGTAGGTATTTGGATAAAAAGATAGTGGGGGCCTTTATTGTCCCCATAACCATGGCTATGGTGTTTTTGTTTGGGTAGAATAACTTCTTAGAGATGAAATAAATTAAAAAAATAGAAAATGAAGAACAAACAATGGATTTACATGGTTCAACAAAATTGACTATGTCTATGAGGGGGAGGGGGGTTCTATTTATTTTCTTTGGATAAAATGTTAGAGTATGAAAATCATTACAACACATTTTTTTCCTTTAAAATTTAAAGGGTATAAATCCTATTTTATTGAAAATAAAATCAATGATGTCAAGGTTTAGTTATCCAACCCTTGAATTCTTCCACATTAAGCTACTATGTATCCAGTATTTTGGTTACCAACCAAGGAGTAAGATATCTTCTATAGTTGTTTGCAACAAAATAATTTCCTCCTCAATCAACTTATTAATTAGGAGTGGCCCACACAAATTTCCCCCTCAAAACTAATTTGGGGTAGAAGCTATACCTTCTATATCCTAGTTGGTATCAAACTTCTCTTTTAGTAGAACCATTATCATAATGTATGTCCCATTAATTTTTGTGTATATTTTATCAACATTCAACAATCCTTATTTGAACACATTTTAGATCTATTGGTAACATATATTGATGTGTTTTTACCTAAAATAAAATTTCAGGTTCTTACTGAGATGAATAGAACTGTGACTGTTGAAATAGAGAATATTATTCTTTAGACTCTATCCCATATCTTGTAAAAACTTATTCACAACATCTCTTTATAGCCTTTATTGAACACGATATACTTTTCTTCTATGGTAGACAAGGAAAAAAACTTCTAAATCTGTGATTTCCCAGAGATTACTCCCCCTTCAATTAATATTAGGAACCTGAATAAGGATTTCCTTGTGTCTATATATGTCATTATATATGCATATGTGTATCATTTTAAAATAGGTTTATCACTTCCAAAACATAAATAATGACTATATGTATATTAGAGATACCTAAATATCCATTTTACTACTATCTAATGCTCATTTACTAAACTTGACAAGAATATTCTAGGAACACAAAAAATGTGAGTAATGTATGGTCTGGTGCACACCATAGAATATATAATACTAGCAGCTTCTAACTAATAAATAACTTTTTTCCATATTTTCTTTCTCCACCAAAGTTGATAGAATTTAAATTATCATAAGCCTAAAATGACTTATACATGGATTTATAACTAGTTTATACTTACTCATTTTGAATCTTTAAAGAACCTTCTCAATGTGCTACTCCCGAGATAGCCAAATAATATGATTCCTCATGTCACAGGTATTTATCATACCAAGAATCTGAGTAGTGCCTACCAAGTCCTTCATTTGAAAATAATTGTTCAACTCCTTATTAAACCTATCAATCTTGGTGTTATCCCTTCCAATAAACAACATATCATCAATATAAAGTAAGAAGGTAATGAAATAACCATCAGAAAATTAATTGATGAAAACACAGTGATCTACAATCATCCCCCTATACTCATTTTTCTCTATTAATGAGATGAATTTCCTATACATTTCCTCAATGCCTATTTCAAACCATATAAATGTTTCTTAAGTTTGAATAAAATATTTTATTTATCTTTCTCTTAAAATCCATATAGTATTTCCATATATATCTCCTAATCAAGATCGCCATGTAAGAACAATGTATTTACATCCAATTGTTAAACCTCGAGGTTCATACTAACTTGAAATCCAAGAAAAACTCTAATAGATTACATTTTTACTATAGGATAAAAAATTTCATCAAAGTAAATACCTTTATTCTAACATAATCCCTTTACAAATGTTTTGTCTCTATAGCATGGTTGTGAGCTTCCATCTACTCCTTTAATTATGTACACCCACATATTCATGAGTTCCTTCTTTCTATGTGTTAACTCTAATAAATAAAATGTGTAGTTCTTATGAAAGCATATCATCTCCTCTTGTATGAAATTTTTCTATTCCTTCTTCTACTGAATCCTTATTGCATCGTCATAACTTTCAGGCTCTCCCCTGTCAGTGAGAATCACATACTTATGTGGTGAGAATCTATGACTCAATTTTCATCCTCTAGTGGATCTCCTAAACTATGATTTAGGGAAATATGTTATGGAATATCATATGATGAAGACATATCAGCAGATGGAGACATATTATCTAGTTCAAATGTATCATTAGTTCCAGGTATCTCTCTTATACTAGATGGAATTGATGGTGGTGAGACTGGTTCAAAATTGACTGGAATTTCCTCAGAATACAACTTCTCTACATTTTTAGGATTTTAAAAATATTCAATGTCTGATCCTTAAGAAACAAAAAATATCTAATTTTTATGAGACTCCTACTAATAGGGTCCCAGATTCAGTATACTCACTCCTCTGAACATATCCCAAAAAGATACACTACTTTCCTTTTCCATCCAACTACTCCTGCTCATATTTTGGGATGTGATCAAATGACTTGTATCCAAATACTCTCAAGTGTTTGTATAAAACATCTTCACATACCCAAAACCTTTATGGAACAAAATAGTTTAGTAGAACTGATGGATAAATGCTGATAAAGTTAATTATGGTCCTCATTGCCTCCCAAAAAATGTTTTTTATAGCTTCGTATTTGAGAGCATACATCTGACTCTCTCACAAACTATCTTATTCATCATCTCAGAAAAATCATTACGATGATGTGTCTATAATACTGATTTCTCCATCATGATGCCAAAACTCCTTCATTACTCCTCAAATGTAAGATGATATCATTATCCATTGTTTGATCGTACACACTTTAACTATATGCTTATTTCTCTTTCCACATTCACATGAAACTGATTGAAAACATCCTACACTTGATCTTTAGTTTTCAAAATAAAATTACATACTTTTATAGAATGACCATCTATGAAGGTAAAAAAATAAATCAAACCCCCCCTTTTACTTATTTCTCATCATGTAGACATCAATGAATCACATATAAAACATTTTTTTTGGATGATAAATAACCACAAAATTATTCTCTGTGTTCTTTTACAATGATTAAATCCAAAAAAATATCTAAATTTGTACATTTTATTCCTTGTAAGAGAACCTTCCTAGAGATTATTTTGATTTCTCTCCCACTCAAGTGACCAAGATGCCTATTTCAAACATCTACCAGGACATCTTTCCTTTAGCAATTACCATGTTTCCTTTGGTAAGCTTCCATTTCCCATACCCAAAGGAACTGATATATCCATCATCATCAAGCTTTACTATAGATATTAGATTAAGGTGAATATCAGGAACATACCTCACATACTTTAGTAATGACCTACATCTAATATATGTAACACCCCCAGTTTCAAGTAAGTAACCCTTCTTTTATGTAGTTTATGATAATAAAGTGTTTAGGTGATGTTGGGGAGGGTTTAGAAGATGTTTGGATTGTTTTTTGGATATTTTATAAGGGTTTATGAAATGTAAACGGTTTGGGGAGACCATATAACTCCTACAGGGAACTATGCATAGTGATACATAGGCTAAGGGGAGGGAACATGGGCAGCGCACGAGTTGACCAAACCATGTGGCAACCTTAGAGAAACCGTGCTATTTGAGACAATGGAATTTTTTATGGTTGGAGTATGGTTTTCTAACTAGGTAGGCCAACTATGAAAGGTTTATCCTTGATGTAGTATCTTGCACATGGTTAGCACACAATTTTCCTAACTGTGCGACTAATCATACATGGTTTAAAAGTTAGATCCCTAAATTGTGGATCTAATATGTTTTCACCTATAAATCCATATTCCCCCCCCAAAACATCACTAACTCAATATTGTTTATTCCAAAATGTTGGAGAGCCTCCCCAATAAAATTTTATGTGATCCAAAGGAATTTTTTGGTGTGTTGAATCTTGGTTCTTGCATAACGTCTTCATTCTTGGTATTTTTGCATGGTTTTCTTTATATATACTTATCCCTCTCTCTCGATTTCATAGATATATATTCCTTGTTGATATATATAATGTATTTTATTCCCAATATTATTAGATATGGATTTTTTGATATTATTGGAAGCAATCTAAGGTGGGTTTTTGGAGATTTAACCCAGTTTCATGGACATTTTCATGTCATTCTTCATTATTGTCATAAATTCCTAAGGTATGTAGCTTCAATATCGATTCCTATATTTTAAATATGAAAGATTAGTTTCAAATTGATTATTTTTCTTGAATTTTGTGGTGAAATTTATATGAATTTCATGTTGAAAACCCTCTTGAGTGATGGTTTGAGAAATTGAGAAATTGGGTGTTTTGGTTGGAAAGGGAATTTGGTAACATGATTTTAAAATAAAGATTTTAAAACGTTCAGTTGGTTTTAGTGAATGGAAAAATGGTTTTCAATAAAAATATTGCATTATTGAAATGGGTGTGGAACACTTGCTTCTAGAATGAGTTGTCATGGTTTACGTGTGTTCGTGTGCATTGGGATGGATACGGACGTGAACTACCCCCATCAAAAGGCTGGGATGGATATGATCATGAAGTATGCCCATAAATATGGTTCACTAAGTGATGAATTAGTGAAAGTATGACTCACCACTCACGAATATAGGGAGTTCTTGGTTTCATTCATGATTGGTTGTGTGGATATGTGGAATGGAATGGTTATGCCAAAATAGAAATTGTGAATTTGTTTTGAATTATTGATTGGTTTCTTTCCTTAGAACATGATGTTGTTTTGAGAATACTATTTTATCATGGAAATTTTTTATATTCTAGTATAAAATATCTTAGAAAATATTTTAGATAAACTGTTTTATATAAATGTGCTAACATGTTCTGTCCTAGTGGTGTGAGTGGGTAATTCATTTGGGGAAAGCCTATTGAGTTTTATTACTCACCCCTATTTTGGAACTTTGGTGATTTTGTAGATGTTGTTTATTGGTACATGGGAAAAGGTAAAGTATCACACTTCTATAGTGGTACTTAGTAGTACCTGGGCTGTTGTGGAGGTAGATCATGGTGTTTGTTGGAGCTTTGGAGTTATATGATCATCTTTTAGTTTTGTTGGTTTTTGTCTTCTACTATGTACTTGGTTATTTTGTATACTTCTAGTATAGTACTATTTGTAGTGGTTTTTATATAAATGAAATATTTTAGTAGCCTTTTATTGTTATCATGCATCATGTAGTGGTCATTTGGTCATGACCTGTTTGGTTGGAGGTTTTATTTTAAATTTGGAAAATCATCCCCCACCTATTAATGAAGCCCTTAGCATTTATTACTAGCCTTTGGCATCTTGGGGATATCATTTAAGGCCATGCAGTGTTCCACCACCTTTTTAAGCCAATGAGGAGGGGGTAGGATGTTACAAGTGGTATCAACATGGTTCTTATGATCTTTTTGGAACAATTTTTAGTATTCTTGGTTGGTCTTAGACGTGGTATTGGTTATCAGTATCTATGTTTACAATTAATTCTAGTTTTTCATGGGTTGGTATAATAGAAAGGAGTAGGATTGTTAGGAAATGAAATGTAGATCATAAAAATATGTATCGAACCTTTTTATGCTGAATATCAAGTTACCTGGGAGTTGGGAACATAAGTGTTTTGGACACACTTATAATAATTGAAATCTCATTATCATGTGTTTATCCAATGAGATGAGCATGACATGAATTATAAAACTGAACTCCCACTAGGAGTTCATATTTCATTTTGAGTAATGATTTGGTCCTTCTTTCTTATCATTGATTTTTTTGAAATTGTTTTCAAATGTGAGATTTTGAAAAGATCATGATTGTGATATTTTGAAAATGGTTTGATTTTCAAAAGAAAGTATATATTTTTAAAAAAAAATTGAACATGGAAAATGATTGATTTTGGAAGGAACTGTCGTGATAGAATGATATGGTAGAATTTTAAATGTTAATACTTCAGTTAATAGAGAGTGAGACTTATAGTGTTTGTTATTTTTATAGAAACTGGTACCTGATAGGCATCATAGAAACCAATCAGAGGAAGATTCTAAGAATGTGGTTGCACCTAGGGCATAGGTGAACCAAAATCTAGTTCAGAGTATCATAAAAGTGTTTTGAGCTATGGAAAGAAGGAACTAGGGGGATGATCCAAGGAAGGTGGATCATTTTTTTCAATTCTAGAAACATAATCCACCCATATTTTGGGGTGATTCTGAACCAGAAAAGACAAAGGTGTAACTGAATAGGATAAATTGTATCTTTGATTTCATCAGCACACTTTCAGAACTGAAATTCAAGATGAAAACATATATGTTGGAAGATCTTATATGCCAGTGGTGGGATTTAGCTATTCAGACTGAGTTAGACCACATACTTGATTGTAAACATTTTAAGTATTTTTTAAAAAAATTCTATCCTCATATGTTCATAATAAAAAGAACAATGGATTTATTCAACTTGAGACATTAAAATATTTCCATCACAGTGTATGTGACTAAATTCATGAATTTAGTTCTCTTTGCACCTAATATTTATACTAGCACATCCCTCAATTCACCAGTCATTGAATTGAGGATGATATAAGTGATTTTCTTGAATATTTCTTTGATCTGTATTACAGATTATACAGAGATGGTCAATAGAGTGAAGATATCTGAAAGTTATATCTTAGTAGCTATGAGAGGAGGAATTATGTTTATACCTATGGGAAATGATGGTAACTCTAATGTTGGGAGAAACCGAAAGAGGGGAATTGATTTCTAATGTGGGATCATTAATCAAAATTAAACGGCAAGATCAACAAACTTACTCCATGACCTAATAGAAAATTAAGATATTTCCAATGTGGTTCTCTTAACTATATAAAGAAAGAGTGTACGAAACAATATAGAGCATGCCAAAACTGCAATCATATGGGGCATCTCTAGTGATATTGTTGTAGTGATCTGAGGTCATGTGTTCGGGAAACTTATTAGTTATCGCAATCATCATATTCTTTGATGGGATGAGGGAAGTAGAATACCTCTAGTTAGAAGAAAAGATATAGCCAGGATGATTCTAGGAATACCATAACTCCTCAATAAGGGTAATCTCAACAGGTTAATAATGAACAAAGTTTCATGAGAAATAAATTATATAGAGATGAGAATGTTATTTTGGATTATCAATCTGGACCATCTATGGTGATAGGTATAATTCTTTTTAATTCTACCCTTATGCAAGCATTGATTGATTTGGGTGCCTCCCATTGCTTTATTTATTCTTTTATTTTTTATTTGTTGAGTTTAAAAGTTTATATGATGACTTATATGTTAAAAAATTAAAATCCTTTTGGAAAATGAGAATTTTGAGCCTTTGGGTAGAGAGCTTGTTCTATAACCATTGATGGAGTTGAGCTAAAATGAGATTTCTCTATGATTGAGATGGATTTATTTGATATAATCCTAGGAATGGATTGGTTGATGAAGTTAAAGGATCACATCGACTGTTATACACAGAGTGCCAGTTTTATGACTGATGATGTAATCAAACATCTATTTAAAGGAGGAAAGAATGTAAAGGCGGGTGCAATAGGCTTATTTGAACTAGCAGTTGGAACAATCTCGTACCAGTTGGAAGAATTTTCTTTGAAATCAATGGATGATATCTATATGAACAATTTTCCCATAGTGGTTGATCATTTTCTTGATGTATTTTTTAAGAATTTCGTAGGGCTTACACCCATAATAGAAGTGGAGTTTTCTATTGATCACCTTCTGAGGACCAGTACTATTTTCCTTCCATCTTATCAAATAGAACCAACAGAGTTCAAGGGAGTTGAAGGTGAAGTTGTAAGTGATGGAATGTAAAGGGTTCATTTGTATGAGCACTTATCCATGGGAAATAGTAGTATTGTTTATAACAAAGGTAGATAGAACACTTCATCTATGTATATATTATTATAAGCTTAACCAAGTTATGATAAAGAACATATACCCACTTCCATGAATTGATGATCAATTTGATCAATTGAGGGGAGCATAGTCGTTTTCCAAAATTGACTTCCCATCAGGATATCAACAATTGTGGGTTTAGAAGGAGGATATTCCAAATATATCGTTAAGGAGTAGATATAGAAATTATGAATATATCATTATGCCTTTAATTCTTATGAATTAACCAGCTATCTTTATGGCGTTTTTGGTAGGATATGTAAGAGATATCTGGATTATTTTGTGGTGGTATTTGTGAATGATATATTGGTGTATTCAAGGAAAAGGGTTGATCATGAGAAACACTTGAAGAAAATGTTGGGAATCTTAAAAAATCACTAGTTGTATGCCAAATTATCAAAGTGAGATTTTTGGATAAAATAGGTATGTTTCCTTATCCATGTAATTTTTGAAAAATATGTTTCTATGGATTAAAAAAAGATAGATGCTGTTATCTCTAGGAAACCACCAAAGAATGTCTTCTAGATATGGAGTTTCCTTGGACTAGATTGTTATTATAGCTACTTTGTCCATGAATTATCATGAATAGCTTCACCTAAGAAAGCTTTGAAAAAGAATAATATTCTATTCAAATTGGATGTGGAATGCTATAATTTTTTCCATAGCTAAAGGTTCTCCTTACATCCTCATCGATCCTGATTTTTTTAGAATCAGGACAAGGGTACATGGTGTATTGTGTTGCTTCGATATTAGGGTTGGGATGTGTTCTCATGTTAGGAGATCATTTTGTTTCTTATGGATCAAGATTGTTTTATTTTCATGAGAATAACTACCCAAAACATGATTTGGAGTTATCTACTGTAGTCCATGATTTTAAAACTAGGTTCCATTATCTCTTTGGTGAGAAATTTATTGTGTTTATGGATCATAAGGTATTTAAGAATATTTTCTCACAACGGGATTTTGACCTGAGACAAAGAAGATGGTTGGAGTATCTCCAAATGTGTGGATTTGACTTTATGTATACACTAAATAAAAGAAATACAGGGAAAAAAATTATGAAAAAAGTCATATGCTCATTTGGAAAAAGAAGGTACAGATTAGTGGTAGTTGATTTCAGTGATAACAGACATGCACTTGGAATACGAAGACTAAGGTGAAGTTTTGGCCTTATTTCTAGTTTTCTTTGTTCTCTATTTGGTGGAGATGGTTAAATAGGCACAGAAATCTCATGCAGAATGTGTACCTACGTGGTCAAAACTCAATGGTGGGGAGACCATTGAGGGATGGAATCTAGATGAGAGTTTAGTTTTGTAGTTTAGAAATCGGATGGTTGTACCTATGGATTATCAAGAACAGCTAGTTCATGCTTACCACCATTCAATATGGACTATTAATCCAGGAATAAAAAAGATATATAAGTTTTTTAAAGAACTATTTTGGTGGGTCGGTATGAAAAGAAAGGTGGATGAGTTTGTTTCAAGAGGCTTAACTTGTTAGCAGGTTAAGGAAGAGCATCCATGACCAACAATTATGTTATAGTATTTTCCTATTCTTGTATGTAAGTCGGAGCATATAAATATGGATTTTGTAACAAGCCTCCCAAGAATGGTTCAGAAACATGATTCCATATGGGTGATAGTAGATCAAATCACAAATTTGAACCATTTCACCCCTATTCGTGAATCTCATATGGTGGAGGACTTGTAAAAAATCTATATATTAGAAGTGGTAAAGAGGTATGGAATACCATTTTCAATAGTGTCTGATAAAGATCAAAGGTTTATGTATCATTTCTGGAAATACTTAAATAAATCCCTTGGGACTTAGTTGAATATGAGTATAGCATATCATCCTCAGATGGATGGAAAATCCAAAAGGATGATATAAGCACTAGAAGACATGTTTCAGTCTTGTGTAATGGATTTTGGTAACTCATGGGAAGAGCACATAACATTAATAGAGTTCTAAAATAACAACAGTTATCATCCTTAATACATATGGATCCTTTTGAATAATTTTATGGGTGTCCTTATCATTCTCTAATATGTTGGTTGGAAATAGGAGAGGCTTAATTGGTTGGGATGAGCCTTGTCCAAGAGAAAATGGAGAAGATTTAGTTGATTAGAAAATGGATGGAGATGACACACAGTCATCAGAAATCTCATGTGGATCATCAATGATGGTTGTTGTCATTTGAGGTGAGTGATCAAGTGTTCTTAAAGATCTCTCCAAGGATTGGACATTTTCATTTTGGGAAGTAGGGAAATTTTTATCCTAGATACATAGTCGCTTTTGAGATACAAGAATGAGTTGGTGAGGTGGCATATTGGTTGGCATTGCCACTGTGGTTCAATGTGACGCATAATGTGTTTCATGTATCTTAGTTGAAAAATTACCAACCTGATCCTAACCATGTGATTTGATGAGATCACATTAACCTAGATCCAGATGTATCATTTGTGCACATGACAATACGGGTTGTGGATAGGAAAGAGAACGTATTGCATGAAAAAAGAATCGGTCTAGTACGGGTTCTATGGAAACATGGACAAATTTAGGAAGAGACTTGGGAACAAGATAAGGATATGAAATAGAAATGGCTGGAACTATTTTAGAGAAATTATGGTTTTCTACTTTCTAGGGATGGAAAGGACAATGGAGGGGAGAATGTATCACCCCCAGTTTCATTTAATCAACCCTTCATTTATGTATTTTATGTATATAAAGTGTTTCATTGAAGTTGCAAAGGGTTTAGAAGAGGTTTGGAATGTTTTTGGGGGATTTTATAAGGGTGTAAGGTTTGAAAATGGTTTAGGAAAACCATGAAACTCCTACAATAAACCACACACATTGAGACATAAGCTTAGTGGAAGGTGCACGAGCGACACACATGTTTTCAAAATCATACAACAACCTAGGAGAAACCATGCTCTTTGATATAATGGTCATTTTCACAGTTGGCACACGATTTTCTAACTATATAGGAAAACTATTCGAGGTTTATGCTTGATGAAGTGTTAGATGCATGATTAGCACATGGTTTTCCTAATTGTGCGACTAACCATTCATGATTTAAAATTTAGATCCTTAAATTGTGGATTTAACATGATTTCACCTCTAACTCCCTTGTTATCCCCCCAAAATGGCCCTAACACAAGATTTTTTCCTCCCAAAGTTTGGAGAACATATCACAATATAATTATAGGAAATAAAAAGGCGTTTCTTGGTTTGTTGAATCTTGATTATTTAAGTAACTCTTTTTTCTTGGTAGTTTTTTTGGTTTTCTTTAGATCTACTTCTCCCTCTCTATCGGTTTCTTAGATATATATCTATTGTGGATAGATATTATAGCAACCCTACCTTTTCATACATTAATATTACATCACTATAAAGATAAAAAACATAATTGTATTACACAATAAGGATCCAAAGGTTTTGTGTCTTGGGAAAACTAGGACCAAACATAACATTTACAACATCAAGAATAAACATTTATGTAATTCCTTCTTCTCTAGATTCTTACTGTCTCTTGATCTCTCTTTAATACATGAAGTCACCTAAGGATATACATCAAAAAGGGGTGAGATAAAATCATAGTAATAGGATAGATATGAACAATATAACAATGGGTGAGAACAATAATAACATAGTCAATGGATCATGAACAGGAGAGGAAGCATTAATAAAAGACTTGAATTGTGGAAATGCATAAAAATGAAACATCATGTCTTAGTGGTCAAATACCAGACATAGTTGTGAACAATGCTAGATTCATGTTCACAAATAATTTCCCTTTAACTCAGAAGATTAATCACTTTACCTAATTCATTGGAGCGCTGTATAATTCTAGGTTCACCTATCACATCATAACATTCATATTGCACTATATAATTTCGGGTGCACCCGTCACATCATAACATTTACATTTCCATGCGTGCAACATAGAACATATGTCAAACATAAACATAAAATAATACTTGGAAATTAATGGGTTTCACATCATAAATAATACATTCATAAACATTTGTGTCCCATAATAAATAGGGGATAACATTATTTACATTGAACAATCAATGGTGAGTGAAGTAGAAACAATATTTAAGAAGTAAAAAGTGGTTGTTAATTTGTGAGAAGAGTTAGTTTGTAAGAACATTGGGTTGGTAATAAACTCAATTAGAATAAATATATATCCATTAATAGGTAATATGAGTATGAATAAATTATTTTTAAGGTATATCGATACTGAAAATAGGTTGAAAGAGGGAAAACCCAATGTATGAGAGTTGTGTTCGAGAATTTCCCCTTAACTTGTATCCGAATGATTTCTTCACTTTAATGTCATGTATAACCACATTAGATCCATTAATTAAAAATTATACAACATTTTATAGATTAATATTATTCATTAAGGTTTTATTAAGTTCATTTATGGGCTTTTGGATGATTTATAGAGTTTAGATTCATTGTTTGGGGACGTTTGTTTTTATAGTTTTCTTGAACGGTTCACATGTATTCACGAATGGAAGTTCATGTAGAACACGAGTAAACATACAAAAATAATATTTCATATTATTTATGATATTATATGAGTTTAAATTATCTTATAATTAATTAGGTTATATACCTTGTGGAAGAATCATTGGATAAGAATTTAATGATGATCGTTTGTGTTAATTCGGGCGGTTTTTCGACCACAACAAACTTGTTTTGTTTAATAATTTAGTAATATGTACATAAGTTAGTTTCAAAACATTAAAAAGTATATAATACATATAAAATAATCCTTTTCAGCTGTAAAAATGGTTTCATGACCAGATTTGAAGGCGGTAATGGAAAAAAGAAAACATGTCGTTCTTGAAGGTGATAAATTAACACCTCATGAACAACATTTTCCTTTCTAAAAAAAGAAGAGGAGAAGGGGGTTGGATGATATATTATAACATTAGTATCATAAAATTTCATTATATTTATGATAATTAAGTTACCAAACCATTTTTATGAGTATAGGTGGGAAGAGATTAAGAAAAGAACTTGAAATTGAAAGGAAATTAAAGGAAAAGAGAGAGGGGAATTACCTCTTGAATTCTCCTTAAGAAACCTTGTATTGGTCATTTTATTAGACCATAAGCTCTTTAATGTGAGGGAGGGACTAGGTAAGATTTTTTGGAAGATTTTAGACAAGTCTTAAATCTTGAGAGGTGTGAGGAAATCTTGGTGTGAAGGGTGGTATTAATAGTGGAGGGGAGAGGGGTTTTCTCAATATTATACTCATTAATTTATTATTTCTTCACATGTAAAATAATAATGATGATTACACGACTAAGAATAGTATTAATTAAATTTGAGTTATAACTAATTGGTATTTCATCAGTATAAAATCATTCATGACTCTATATTTAGTGTATTTAGCTTATTTTGTGAATTATAGTATTTTACTATTCATCTAAAATTCAAGTATTTCAGAAAATCCAAAAAATTCACCCTAACCATTTTTTAATGTGTAGAATCCAAAAATGAAGTCCATTTTTCAAAAATAATTTTATAAATATGATTAATTTAATTTTTAATTAAAATAATAATTTTCTTGAAAAGTACTGCTTTTAAAACATTTATTTACTTATTCCAAAAAATAGGTACATAATAATTTCACTTAAATTATATATATAAACTATTATAAGTGAGTTTACTATTCATAAGGGTAAGAAACTATACATAAGGGTAAAATTAATATTCATTAGGGAATATTACTAATCAACAAAAATTAAGTTTATTCTATTAGGCTCCAAAAATCACCCTGAACCCAACCGTGTAAGCCTGATTTTTGAAATTCAAAGCACAAAAGTGAAAAAATTATGTTTAGTGGTCATATAGTATTTATTATCATGATATTTCATTGTTATTCACAATGTGATTATTCTATAAGGAATAATTATAATAAGGAAATTCCATTGATAAAATGTTGGGTCGTTACATTCTTCCCCCCTTATGAAATTTCGCCCTTGAAATTTTGTTTTATGAAAACAGGTGAGGGTACTTCTCCTTCATCACCTCTTCCAGTTCCCAAGATTCTTCATTAAACTTAGGGTTCCTCCAAAACACTTTAACTAGATGGGGGGTCTTGTTGTGTAGGACCTTATCTCTCCTTTCTAGAATCTTTATTGGCTACTCCTCATAAGAGGGATCATCTTCCAGATGTACCATCTCTGAGTTAATTAATGCGAGGGATCTGGTATGTACTTTCTTAGGAGTGATACGTGAAAGAAATCATGAACTTGAGCCATATTCAATAAAAGATAAAGACGATAGGCCACAACTCCTATGCGGTCAAAGATCTCAAAGGGGCCAATGTACCTTGGGCTTAGCTTTCCTTTCTTCCCAAAACACATGACTCTATTCCATGGTGATATTTGAAGGAAGACTTTATCTCCAACATCAAAATTTAAGTCCCTTCTATAGTTTCCAGCATATCTATTTTTCCAACTCTGAGTAGCTTTGATATATTTCTAGATGACTTGAACCTTCTCTATCATCTCTTGCACAAGATTAGGTCCGTGTAGTTTTCTTTCTCCAACTTCATCCCAATAGGTTGGATTTCTACATCACTTTCCATATAGATATTCATATGGAACCATCTCAATACTTGAGTGGAAGCTATTGTTGTATGAGAAATCAACCATTGGGAGATACTGATCCCATCCACCTTTGAATTCTAGAAAGTAGGATCTTAGAATATCTTCAAGTGTCATAATAGTCGTTTCAGATTGGCCATCAGTTTGGGGGTGATAGGCCATGCTGAAATTCAATTTAGTACTCAAATAATGTTGAAGACATATCTAGAATTTAGATGTGAACCTTGGATCATAATCAGAGACAATAGAGAGTGCAACACCATGCAGTATCAACACTTCCTTCACATATATATTTTTTAAGTTGTTCATGTGAGATATTTTCCTGAATATAAATAAAATGGAAAGTCATGGTGAGTCGGTCAACCACCACCCATATCACATTATTTCCCTTCTACATCTTTGGGAGACCCGTGACAAAGTCCATAGTGACATTATTATATTTCCACATGGGTATAGAAAATGGTTTCATCATCCCTTTGGACTTTTTCCACTGTACTTTAACTTACTGACATACCAAGCACCTTGATATATATTTCACAATCTTCTTATTCATGCTATCCCACTAGAAGTGTTCTCGGATATCTTGGTACATCTTGGTGCTACCACGATGGATAGAAAATATTGATCTATGTGCATTGCCCAATAAATCTTTTTTTTATCCTCTGTGATGAAGGAACACAAATCCATGTTCCTAACCGAATCACCATCATTGTCAATATGGAACTCATGAAACTTCCCTTCCTTTACTGCATTCACCTTCTTTTGTAACTCCAGATCATCCCTTTATGCCTCCTTAATCATCTATTGGATTGATGGTTGTGCAATAATTTGGTCAAGGTAGGATGTATCCCCTATCCTTATGATTTCAAAATCCATCCATTTCATATCCAAGAAGATATAGTCATTCTGAATCCATAACATGGATCGAGTAGAAGGTTCTTGTCTACATAGAGCATCATCAACCTTGTTTACCTTTCTAGGATGACAGTGAATAGAAAAATCGTAGTCCTTGATTAGCTCTGACCATCTCATTTGACACATTTTGATCTCCTTTTGTGTGAATATATACTTTAAGCTCTTGTGATCGGTGTATATGTCACACTCATCACCATAAATGTTGTGCCGCCAGATTTTTATAGAAAAAATCACAGCTGCCAACTCTAGATCATGCATCGTGTAGTTCTGCTCATGGATCTTCAAAAGTCTCGAGGCATAGGCTATCACATTATCATCTTGCATGAGTACAAAACCCAATCCTTTTTTTGAATCATCAATTTATATCTCAAAACTTTCTCCACGCTTCAGTAAAGTGAATACAGGTGAAATTATCAGCCTTCTCTATAGCTCCTTGAAGATTTCATCACATTATTCCATCTATACATAATTTACCCATTTCCTTATTAACTCAGTTCTAGGGCTTGAAAATAGTGAGAAATTTCTCACAAAACATCGGTAGTACCCAGATAATACACGAAAACTGTGGATTTCTTTGACACTAGAGGGTCTGGGTCATTCCTCAATCGCCTTTATTTTTGAATGGTCCATAGAAATTCCCTCACTTGTGATCACATGTCCCAAGAACATGACTTGATTCATCCAAAATTCACTCTTTCTGAACTTGGCATACAACTTCTCATTTGTCAATGTTGCTGACACAATTCTTAGATGCTCTTCATGTTCCTACTTTCTCTTTAAGTATATGATAATATCATCAATAAAAACTACCACAATTTTTTTTCAGGTAATGTATAGAGACTATATTCATCAAATCCATGAAGATTTTAGGGGAATTAGTAAGTCTGAAGGGCTTCACCAGAAACACATAGTGCCCATACCTTGTACAGAAGGTAGACTTCTGAATATCTTTTTTCTTCACCTTTACCTGATGATATCCAAAATGAAGATCCACATTTGAGAAGTATTGATCTCCTCTTAACTGATTGAACAAGTCATATATCATTGGAAGAGGATACTTGTTCTTTATGGTGATATTGTTGAGTTATCGATAACAGATACACAACCATATTGATCCATCCTTTTTTCTTCAAAAAGTGCACTAACACACCCCAAGGTGATTCACTAGGGCGTATGAACCCTTTTCCCAAATGATATGGTTTCTACTTCTTTAACTCCTCTAGTTTGATAGTATTATCTCTAGGTATGAGTTCTATTGAGAATTATACCTCACGATTCAGGGGAATTCTAGGTAACTCTTTGGGAAATACATCACCATATTCCCTCACGATGGGAATTTTCACTAGGTTGACAATTTCCTTTGACTCAACCATTTGATCGAGGTATGCCTCTTCATAGGGAATCAACACGCACACTGTTGAAGGATTTTTTAATGGAGATTAATTATCTTCCTTGCATATATAGAGGAGCATGGGATGGTTCGAAATATGAAAATATATTTCCTTTTCCCAAAATTTTATATGTGCTCTATATAACGAGAGCCAATCCATTCCCATTATAGCATTGAATTACACCAAGATAAGTATTACGTGATTCATTGGAAGAATCTTCTCACATACGCCAACAGGTGAAGATTCAAATACTTGGGTTGCAATGATTTCACCACTTGGTGTTTCTACAGATATCTCTACTTCAAGGTTTTGAGGCTTCGATTCGATAGTTCTAGAAAACTTTCAAGATAAAAAGGAATGTGTAGAACCAGAATCAAATAAGACTTTTTCTATTATTGAGTGAATAGAAAGTGTACCTTGTATGACTTTATTATCTTACTCCACTTACACAGTAGTGATGGCATAATCCTTCCCTTGTTCCTTTGGATTTGGTGGCTACTAACGCTGCTTTCCCTTGAGGACTTCAGGTTTAGTGCACTGGCTTGCATAGTGCCCTTGTTCCCTATAGTTGTAGCATTATACCATGGGTGGTTCTCCCATTTCTTCCACTACATTCTCCGTCCTTCTCATGTATTTTCAACACTCTTGAGTATGATGGCCTTCTTTCCCACACTTGAATCATTTACCCATCCCTTTTAGGTAGTTCACATGATGCAAATTCCCATATTTTTGGAATATGGGTCGTTGAATTTTCTTACCACCTTTATCATTAGATCCTCTGACATGAAACTCCATCTTTGATTTCTTATCAACATAGATATGGGACCATTCTACAAACTCCATCTCCACTTTGAGAGCACATAGAATAACTTCTTCATAACTTTTAAAGTCTCTAATTGCAAGAGCCTTTCAAAGGTGTGGTTTTAATCCACTAAATAATCTATCAATTTTGGCAATCATTGTCGATAAAAAAACCATAAGTGTACCTTGAAAGCCTTTTGAAACTTTCTTTGTAGGTTTCAATAGATTATCCTTCCTTTTTCCTGAGCATTATGAATTCTCCCTCCATCTTTGTACGAAGATTTTAAGGGAAATACTTATTAAGAAACATAATCTTAAAGAATTCCCATTCCATCTCTTCAATTTCTTCCCTTGGATTGGTGTTCTTAAACAAATCCCACCATTGATCAGACTCTCCATCTAGATGATAAATGGATAGAGTCACCTTCTCTATCTCAGAATAGTGGAGCACATAAAAGATTTTCTCTGTTGATTTCACCCACTGTTCTTCAACTAGTGGATCAGAAGATCCACTAATCATTGGTGGTCGTTGCCGCATAAAAGACTCGATAAACGGAAGCTCCCTCTTAGGTGAAGGAGGACATTACCCATTATTCAGGTTATTATTCATAAATTGAGATATTTGGGTAATCATTTCCATGAAGTTTTGAAATCCACCTCCCAAGAGATTGGGTATGCCATTCGGGCAATCACTACATTGTCCCTCGCATGGGTTGTTGGCCTAGATTCTCCTGGTTCAAACCATTTTCTATAATAGAAAAGATTAGAACAAAAAATGATTCAACAAGTCATGAATAACTTATTCATTTGTACAATTTACACTGAAATCATATCTTATGGGATCCCTATGTAAGGATTATTGTTTGCATATTGTACCCAGTCTCATACTAGATGTTTTCTCTAGGTTTACTAATCCTAATTCCCAAATTAACTAAAAATTTCCTCTAATACCAACTGGGAAAATTGGGTCCCATTGATAGCACATACACCCCACCTTAACATGGTCATTGGGTCCTAGCCCACCTGGTACCAACGGTTTGCCCACATACATGTGGTCCCCACCTTGGGGCCCACTCATGTGCCTAAAAAGGTCATTTGACTAATGAAAGTCCCCATAGGCCAATACATGTTCTTTTCAGTGTGCTTTTTCCTCACTCACACACACCCTGAGAAACTTCATATAAGGTCACCCATCCTAATCACTACTCCAGGCCAAGCATGATTAACTGTGGAGTTTTAATCAGGTAGGATCCCGAAAAGGAAAGTGAACCTTATTTACATGAGTCGTATCATTTATTCATTTAACCATTTTTCATAATGGGGTGTTAAATTAACCCCTACCCCTTTAGAGCACAACTCCATCGTTGTGGTCCCCATTCACAACCCAGGCAGTGCACCACACTTAAGGCTGGGATCCTCCTTTGATACCAACTATAGAGACCATTCCTTTTCTTATATTACTATTACATCCTTATAAAGATAAAAAAAGATAATAGTATTACACCATGAGGATAAATAGGTTTAATATCATGGGAAAACTAGGACCAAACATAACATTTACAACATCAATCATAAACATTTATTTAATTCCTTCTTCTCTATCTTCTTATGGGCTCTTGATCTCTCTTTAGTACATGTAGTCACATGAGGATATAAATAAAAAAGGGGTGAGCTAAAATCCCAGTAAGAGGATAGATATTAACATTATAACAATAGGTGAGAACAATCATAACATAGGAAATGGATCATGAACATGATATGAAACATTGATAAAATACTTGAACTATGGCAATGCTTAAAAATGAAACATCCTGTCTTAGTGGTCAACTACCACACATAGTTGTGAACAATGATAGAATCATGTTCACACATAATTTCCATTTAACTCATCAGATTAATCACTTTAACCAATGAATTGGAGCACTATATAATTCCATGTTCACTTGTCACATCATAACATTCATATTGCTCTATATAATTCCTGGTGCACCCATAACATCATAACATTTACATTATCATGCATGCCAGATAGAAAATATGTCAAACTTAAACATAAAAAAACCCATGTAAAATAATGGGTTTAAAATCATAAATAATACATTCATAAACATTTTTATCCCATAAAAATAGTGGATAAAATTCTTGACATTGAACAATCAACGATGAGTGAAGTAGAAACAATCTTTGAGAAGTAAAAAGAGGGTGTTAATTTGTAAGAAGAGTTCTTTTGGAAGAACATTGGGTTTATAATAAACTAAATTAGAAAACATGTATATCAAAGAATAGGTAATATTAGTATGAATAAATTATTATTAAGGCATATACATACTGAAAATGGTTTGAAAGAGGGAAAACCAAAAGTACGAGAGTTGGGTCCAAGAATTTCTCCTTACCTTGTATCCAAAAACTTTCTTCAGTTTAATGTCCTATATAACCACATTAGATTCATTAATTAACAATTAAAGAACCTTTTATACATTAATAATATTCATTAAGGTTTAATTAAGTTAATTTATAGGATTTTGGATGAGTTATAGTGTTTAAATTCATTGTTCAGGAACATTCATTTTTATAGTTTTCTTGAACAGTTCACTTATATTCATGAATGGATGTTTGTGTAGAACATGGATAAACATAAATAACTTATATTTAATGTTATTTATTATATTCCATGAGTATAAATGATTTTATAATTAATTATTTTATATACCATGTGGATGGAGCATTAGATAAGAATTTAATGATGATCATTTGGGTTAATTCAGGTGGTTTTTCGACCACAATGAACTTGTTTTGTTTAATAATTTAGTAATATGTACATAAGTTAGTTTCATAACATTAAATAGGATATAATACATACAAAATTATCTGGTTCAACCATAAAAATGGTTTCATTACTAGATCTGAAGGAGGTAAATGGAAAAAGAAAACATGTTGTTCTTGAAGGTGATAAATTAACACTCACAAACAAAATTTTCCTTTCTAAAATAAAATGAATAGGAGAAGGTGGTTAGATGATATATTATCCAATTATTATCATAAAATTATATTATATGTAAGTTAATATAGTTACCATACCATTTGGTTGATCATTGGTGGGGATAGATTAAGAAAAGAACATGAAATTGAAAGTAAATTAAAGGAAAAGAGAGAGGGGGAATTACCTCTTGAATCCTTCTTAAGGAACCTTATATTCGTATTTTTATGAGATCAGAAGCTCCTGGGAGTGAGAGAGGTGCTAGGGAAGATTTTTTGGCAGAGTTTAGAAAAGGATTGAAGCTTGAGAGGTGTGAGGAAATGAGGGTGTGAAGGGTGGTATTTATAGTGGAGGGGAGAGGGGTTTTCTCAATATTATGTTCATTAACTTATTATTTCTTCAAAAGAAAAGTAATAGTGATTATTACATGAACAAGAATAGTAATAATTTTATGTGAGTTCAAACAAATTGGGATTACATCATTATAAAATCATACATTACTCTATAATTAGTGTATTTATCTTATTTTGTAAATTATTGTATTTCACTATTCATGAAAAAATTCAGGTATTTCAGAATCATCCCAAAAATTCACCCTAACCATTTTTATATGTGTAGAATCCAAAAATGAAGTCCATTTTTCAAAAGTAATTTTATAAATATGACTAATTTAATTTGTAATTAGAATCATAATTTACTTGAAAAATACTATTTTTAAAACATTTATTTACTTATTCTAAAACATAGGTACATCATAATTTCACTAAAATATTATATATATACTGTAATAGTTGAGGTGACTACATATAAGGGTATGTAACTATTAATAAGGGTAACATTACTTTTCATAAGGGTATGTTACTATTCATAAAATTAGGTTTGTTCTATTTGACTTCAAAAATCACCCTGAACACAACCCTGTATATTAGATTTTTGAAATTCAAAACACAGAAGTGGAAAAATTATGTTTAATGGTCACGTAGTATTTAGTATCATGATATTTCATTATTATTTTCAATTTTATTATTCCATAAGGAATAATTATAAGAAGGGAATTTCGTTGATAAAACATTGGTTCATTACAGATATAATGTATCTGATTCGAAATATGATTAGATTTGGATTTTTTGATGTTAAGGGAAGATATATAAGGTGTATTTTTGGATATTTAAACTTGTTTAATGGAAATTTTCATATTGTTATTCATTGTCGTAATAAATTCCTGAGGTATTTCTCTTCACTCTTGAATTTTTTATTTAGAATATGAATTATTATTTTCAAATTGATTGTTTTTATTGAATATGGGGATGAAATTGATATGAACTGCATGTTAACAACCATCTTGAGTGATGGTTTGAGAAATTGGGAAACTGGGTGTTTTGGTTGGAAAGTGAATTAGGTAAATTGAATTTAAAATGATGATTTTGAAATGTTTGGTTGGTTTTTCTGCATGTAAAAAAAATTTCAATAAAAATTTTGTTTTATTAAAATGGGTTTGGAAAACTTGGTTTTAGAATTAGTTTGGAATGGTTGGCGTGTTTTTATGTGCATTAGGATGGAAAAGGACACGAAGTACCCCCATTAAAAGGTTTGGATAGATATGGGCATTAAGTACCACCATTTAAATGGTTCACTTAGTGATGACTTAGGGAAAGGATGAATCACGACTCACGAGTATAGGGAGGTATAGGTTGCATGCATGGTTGGTTGTTTGGATATGTGGAATGGAATGTTTATGCCAAAATGGAACTTGTGAAATGGTTTTAAATTATTTCTTGGTTTATTTCTTTGGAACCTAATGTTTTTTAGAAAAATTATTTATCATGGAACTTGTTTATATTATAGTATAAACTATTTTAGAAATTGTTTTATATAAACTATTTTATATAAATGTGATAACATGTTTTATCATAGTGGTGTGAGTAGGGAAGTCATTTGTGGAAATCCTCATTAGTTTCATTACTCAACCTTGCTTTTTCAATTTGGTGCTTTTTGGAAGTAATTTATTTGACTTGGGAAAAGGTAATGTATCATACTTCTCTAGTGGTGCTTAATGATACTTGGGAAGTTGTGGAGTTGTAGCATGGAGCTTGTTGGAGCTTTGATGTTATAGGGTCATCTTTGAGCTTTTTTGTTTTTTGTCTTTCATTGTGTACTTGTTTATTTTGTAGTTTTCCTCTTTGGTACTATTTTTAGTGGTTTTGAAATAAATGAAATGTTTGAGTTGTATTTAATTGTTATCATTCATCATTCAATTTTTATTTGGTTATGATATATTTGGTTGGTTGTTTTATTTTGAAAAGTTTAACTCATCCCCCAATTGATAATTAAGAAGCACTTGGAATTTATTTCAAACCTTTTTCATTTTGGGGATGTCACTTAAGGCCAAGTAGCATTCCACTACCTTCTCAAGCCAATGAGGAGAGGTAGGATGTTTCAATATAAGTCTCGAGAAAAATATTACTGATACTGGTGATTTTGGATTCAATATCATTACACATATTCACATGCACAAAACTCCCTAAAGTGTAAGATGATAATAATCTCTTCTGGTAGTGACATGGTAAGAGGCACCAGAATTAATCACCCATGTTGATTCTTGGCTTGCAAGACTGAACTAGTTATCTTCATGAACAATAAGGATATATTTAATGACAAATGAAATATCATGATTATGGGTTTTACCTTCCTGATTTCTCTACTCTGCCTTCATCCTTCCACTCTCCCAGATGAAGTTTCTAGGATTTTAATAATGGTGGAACTTCATGTCATATCTCAAATAGTATTTAAATCACTTCCTACATTGTAGAATTTTTTCCTAGGGTTATCTTCCTTTTATTCTTCCCTTCTTTTCTTATTCCCTTTTCTTTCAGGGAAAAGAGAATCTGATTCAGGTGTATATCACTCATCCTTCATTTATTAATATTCATTCATCATTATATCTTTCACAATATTCATAGTGATAGTTCCATCTAGAGTTGAATCACTATCTAGTAAAAATAATGTGTCCCGCATCTTTGGTAAATAACTCAACATCAACAGTTATTACAACTCATCATTAATAATAATTTTCATGGAAGTTAACTGGTCAACAGTACCTTGGAACTCCCTCATGTGCTATGATATGTTGGTCCCATATTTATACTTCATTTTGACAAGTAGGTGTATCATATTTTCTTTATTATTAATGGTTTTACTTACATACATATTTTTCCAATTTTCACTATAGAATATAAGTATCATCTATAATGGAAATATTCAGGAAGATACTCCTATCAATCCACTGTTTGATTTAGGCATCATATTTCTATTGAGTACGATCCACCCTAAATCAACTGGAGGGGTAGAGGATGATGTATTCTCATCATATTGACTACATATTAATGATTCCTCCACTGGAAAAATAAATGGATTAGTGGTCTCTGCTATTATTTTCTATAAATATTTAATATACAATAGATCCTATATTTTGGGTTTCTGGATGGAATAATTAATAGTGGTGAGTTTAATGACGTTACCCATATTTTATTACATAGATGGACTGTAAATTTTGAAAATCTAAATATACTAATGCATTAATAATGGTTGAAATAACTATAAATGACACCTAGATCACTAAAAATGGGCTCTTATTGGCCAAGATATAGCTAAAATAGTTTTGATGGTCTAGATCGATAGATGAGGTGGCATTGACGTGGCTCGCTAGAATAATGTCTAGAAAAACCACTGTAAATTCACCATTAGTGTGAGAAATAAATTCTTCTCTAACAAGGGGGTACTATAACACCATCGAGTAGAATGAAAATTTGACTAACTCCAATGAATTTATTTTAGCTATGTCTTTAACATCATTTGTTCCATTGAAATCATCTCACCAAGCTCTTCACAAATATGGATTCATTTTTTTCCAACAAACTTCAATTTTCAGATCACCAGAAAACGTTTCTTCACATTCTCCGTTTTGACTATGATGTCTCTCATAGTTTTGGAGGAGTGCACACCATTTGTTTGATGAATTATTTGTGTAACTCTAAGAATTAGTCGAGTCTAGTTTTGAAGTAGGGATGCCAACACAAATTACTTCAATATGCTGTATGATGGGGGATGAAGTCAAATCCTGCTAATTTCAGATGGAGATGTTGTATTGCATGATCAAGTGGAAATGTTCCCAAAGAGTTAGGACTACAACATATTGTACACATGTATAATATTAGGGGATGATTCATCATGTATCTGAGATATTATAACCTAGGAACTAAATCATGATTTATTGGATCTTTTAAAAATCTAGTGGTATTATTAAAAAAAGTGATGGTATATGAATTTTGTAGTGCATAATAGTTGTGTTGTGGACTGAACTTGTCCAAGTAGTGAGTGATTTAACCACCATACCTAGAGGTTGCTTGAGATTATCATGATTGATAAATAATTAAGTTGTGGGATCAAGAAATGGAAAATTTCTAATCTGTTCTTGTGGGCAATTTTACTACAAGTGGAAACCATAATATGAAAAAGGGTAGATAACTGGCTGGAATGTGGATTTGTTACTTAAAAATTAAAATTATAATAGCTATAAAATTTAGTATCCTATAAAGTGGCAGAATTTTTTTAAGAGATTTTATTAAATTATAGTGCTAGTGACATAAAGACAAATTCAAATCTCCCAATATGTTCCATGACATAATTAAGGTGGAGGAAAATAACTTTTACAAATAGACAATTTAGTGGGGGGATAAATCATAAATGTGGGAAAATAGAAGGTGAGGTAAAGATAAAAAATAATGTTAATTATTTCAATTGAAAGGGGATACAGAAGTAAGCTGAGGTAGATACAACAAGTTGGAAGGAGTGTCAATTGAGAGTAATAGATCGAGGGAAGATTCCTTAACTTATTCCTCTTACTTTTATTTTCTTTGTTCTTGAATTGAATTTATTATGTGGTTTTATATTGAATATGTTTATTAGATAAAACTATTCTTGGGGAATTATATTTATTTGGTTTCATTTCCTTCACTTTTTGCACCTCAGTATTTCAAAAATTGAGTTACTTGTCTTTTTAGTTTACTAAAACCATTCAACAGTCTAGTTCGGTGAACTCAAATTCACTTTCCTTTATGGTTAATTGATTTTTAAGGGAATAATTGAAAAAATAAATCAATTACATGTCAATATTATTTATATTAGAGGATAGATTCATTTTCTTAAATGTTTAATTAGTTATATTTTCACAAACAAATAAATATATTTTAACCGAACAATCAAAATACCCCTTTATTTGTTATTGATTGTTCACTACTTTTCTACTAGAATTATTCTTCATAAACTATACATTTCAACAAATCTATCACTTATCTCTCATCTGTTTATTTACTAAAAGATATACTCAACAATATTTGGTTTTTTCATGCATGTTTGGTTATTATTTACTTTCTTTGAGTTTTGGTTTCTTGGTTCACACACAAATTTTACATTCTTTGTGGTTCGACACCTTACTCACCAATATCTAAGTAGTTAAAAAGGTATATAAATAAATAAAATATGTATTTTTAATGACATATATCACATTTCATCACCATATTTTCTTGATATTAGAGATGGTTTGATTCCATTTAGGTGATTTTTGATCGATTGACCAAGTCATCCCATTTTTAGTGATCAAGGAGTCAAGTGAGGCAAATTATTTGGTGAGGATTTATATGGAGGGGATTTTAAAAATTCATGGGGTACAAAGGATGATAATATTCAACTAAGATAATCTCTTTTCCTCCCATGTTTTGAAGAGTTTTTAGCTTGATTTTGGCTCTCAGTTATTGATGTGGATTTATTTTAACATATTTGTTTGACATCATTATAATGAAATTTTGATAAATTGGGGTCTAAAAAGTGATTTAATTGATAGATAATTAAAACTTTATCATTTTTCATTAAAAATATTTTTCTTTAAATAATTGAATAAAAATAAATATATTTTGAGAAAGAATGTTCAAAGGTTCTATGCATTAGTTTTTATATATTTTAAGAACCAATATGGTAGTTTTTAAGAAACTTAATTGAAATAATATTTTTGTTGAAGTATTTTGTTTCTAGATTTTGTTTTTAGAACATACTTATCGAATGTTCCATGTTTTTGTATTTTGAACACAATTTTTTGAAAATCATTTTAAAATCATTTGTTAAAATTAAAGAACATAAGATTAAGATATGATAAAATATTATCTAATTTTAGTTTTTTGTGCTAAATATCAATTGAAATATATTCTTAACAAAATTGAAATGTTTTGGGTATTGAATTTTATATGTCCAAAGTCAATGATTTTAATTAAATATGTTTTTATGGAACTAATTTTTAATTATTTTGTTCAAGTATATAAATTCAGGGATTTATCTATTGTGAATTTCATTTTTATTTTGAATTTATTTTATTATGAATTTACAATGTTGTTTTTTGTAGTAAATTTCATAAGTTCTGAGCATAAAAATTTTCAATCCCTGTTTATATATATTTGGCAGTAATATCAAAATAAATTTTACCAAAAAACCTTGTAATAGGATTGATAGAAATAACATAAGATATTTTTTAGAATACCCATAATATTTTCTCAAATGGGTTCCATCATAAAAAATTTAGGCATATGTAAGAAATAGGTTGCCCAACGTGTAAGGTGATTGAGAATCCCATATGAACTTTTCATTATGTAATAAATTTCAAAATCTCAACATGGATCGGTCAAGACTCTCAGGTGAGATATTCTTTAACTCATATAATTTTAATCATAACTTCTCTAGCTTCCAAGGATAGATACATATTGTATTGATAATTTATTGCAAGTTAATTTTGATCTCTATTGAGATGATTGAAGAGAGGATGCCACCATATGAATGAAATATCATCATACTAAAGTGAATTGGGAAACCAAGGGATACTTGAATTCAGTGGACTAAAACTAATATCGAATCAATCCTTATCATTCAGAGGAAAACTGGACTGTGAGGATTTTAACACACCATAGATGGTTTAAGAGGGTGAGTGTGACCGAGGTCGAAGTTAAAATCTACTTGGGGTATGAATAAATCCCAAGTTGTTGAGGTTATCGATCAGATTTGAGCTGGTCAAACTCGAATCATAAGATTTTTTTTGTTCACTGGTTAATTATTTTTTACAAGTTTCAATTTTATGAATAAAATTAGTTTCCTATGTTCTTAAATGCTATGAATTTGTTAGGGGAGGTTAATTCACCCAAAATGATTGATGATATTCCTCACTAAATATGAATGTTTAACTAAGTGAAGATGGAGATGCTTGATGATGAAGGTAATAATCAAACATGAGTTAATTTTTGGACACCTGATAATGGTCAATTAAACTCAAGGGAGGAATCCATTGAAGAATCAATTAACTAGAAGTAAGTAAATATGGGGATGATTCAATTTCAGTGGTTTTGGGTAATCAAAATGTATTCTAATCTAATATGATCTTACTAGTTTTTTGGTATCAAGGTGATGAAGGATGGACCTATGATTCATGTTTTTGGTGGAATTGACCTAACTTCCCAAATTTAGAACTAAGAAGTTAGTAGGAGTTATGTTCACTACAAATTAATTTAATCTTTCAGACTTGAAGGAAGGATGTATGCAATCCAATATGCTTTCCAGGTTCTTATTGAGTTGAATACATGTGCATAAATTAATTTTCTATAAGGTTAGAGTTACTATCACTTGAATATCAATATAGAGAGTTGGAAGTCAAAGTAGGTTCTTTCACCTAGGCCAGAGGATTGTGAGAAAATTTCAAAGCTTCCGATTAATAGTGAGGGACTAGGGTGTGTACATGGGGATACTATTCCCTTGGTTCATTATAGAGTATATTTTATAATAATAGATAAATTAGTTGAAGTAGCGAAATAATAATAAATAACATAATTTGAATTAAATAAACCAAATAAATAAGATCATTAGTGTCATATACAAAATGATGAGAAGTTCATAATACTATATAAAAAGAGAAATGCATGGGATACATAGAACATGCATATAAAAATGGATATAAAAAAAGATAAAAAAGTCCCAAGATCACTAATATATCATAAAAATCATACAATCAGTCCTTTGATATTTTACTCTATACTAGTTAAACGATCAATCATCCATAGTTAATCACTTTCCATTTTCCCTACCTATAACCAATAAGTCTGTTCATGTACCAATCAGTGGCCTAAATAGGGTGTGAGATATACTTAGTAGGCCAATAAAAATGACATATAATATAATCCATCCAATTAATATAAAATGGTGGTGTAGAAATAATATTTAAAAGAAGAAATGTGAACTATAAACGAGTCAGATTTGGTTCCTAAAGGACACCAGGCCGACACTACCAACTTCAACATAATCTAGGATACCTCTAAACATGTGTCACCACATATATATAAGTTTAAGTATATATATATATGTATATATATACATATGCATATAGATACATATATATATATATATATATATATATATATATTTATATATATGAACTGTATACTTTGTGAAATATTTACTCATATATATATATATATATATATACAAATACTAGTTAGGACATGAGGTGTAACTCAAGATTCTATGCATAGTCATAAGAGTCTCATGCTATAAATAGGGTACTAGCCTAGAAAATCAATTAAGGACACATATTTTATCATATCCACCAACCTAATGAGTGAAGTTAATCATAATTTCCAACAACCTCTAGTGGAATGTGAAACATAATTTGTATTGTTCAATAATGATGTGAGACATCATCTTCAACATCACGCTTAAAGGGAGAGTGAAGTTTCATGTCTAAAACTATCCTTAACTACGTCTCAATTTCCATTATACATGGGCGAGATATACAAATAATAATAAACCATGTATATAATGATTTAACTTAATCCAAATATGGTTTCCAAAAATTTAAAATTTCATTTTACCAAGGGTATAATCCATTTCTCATATGATGATCACATAAAATGGCCATAACACTCACTTTACATTTAATTACATCGATCCAATAAATTAAGGGAAACCAATACAACTTATAAGGTGGTTTAGCCATATTAACATTTAAGAAGTGAAATAAATTTTATAAGCACACCCAAATGAGGTGGCACTTATTGAGGAGGGAGAACCCAGACAATAAATAAGGGCCTACGGGGTTTGTTTAACATGATTAACAATAAAAATAAGGAAATTAATATTTTTAAGGAATCCCTTATAAATTACATCATGATATTTGACAAATCATTATATAAAATAACTTGGATTTAGGGAAAAATTACTAAACCACCTACCTTGTGGAGGTAGAAGAATCCTCACCCGATATCAGCTTCATATTTAATCTAGAATGGACGGAATTAGAAAAATAGAAAAATTACTTAAAAACAAAGCATATTAGTTATATAAACCCCAACCCCAGTAGCCCAGATCTGGCGTATACATTGTTAAATTGGAACAAGATACAAATAATCACATCACAAGGGATCGAATAGTTTAGTAGTCTTGGTAAACTAGATGCATACTTGAAGTTCACATTAAATTTTAAAACATAAAATACAGAATGAATTTTATTTTTGAGAATTCCATTATTCCATTTAGTGTATCCTTTCATATCAATCACAAAATACTTCTTGGCATCATAGGAAAAATAAAACATAAGAATGGGTTGTGATTAGATGCTTAGTAAGGTTAAGCATACAGTGAAAGATATGAATACATAAGGTATAATCAATATGGAAATGTAAATAGATGAAAACAATTACATTTAATCAATAAATTGAGAATAATATGATAATAATAAAAAATTATCAAATAATTCCATATAAATAATCACATGAGCCTGAAACTTTTCCATAGATATTATTAATAATCGAATATTCACATGGAATATCAATAACTTAATTAGTAATGATGGAATTCATAATGTTGGACATATCAAACATACTATCAATGATTTTTCTAAGACATATAAAACCATTGAGTCTTTTTTAAATACATATTTAAAAATGGTTAAGGCCTCAACCAATACCATATCTAGTTTGTCTCATGAGACTTACCGATGCATCGAGGGGCTATAGTGGGCCCCAACATTGACTTAAAAATTTCAATGGATTACTCATATGTAAGGGGTGAAACATAATCAACATAAATATTTTTATTGATAAACTAACATACAAAATGTTAATACTTACCCATATCAATAATCATTGTCACAAACCATTCAAATTAAAATGGTGAATGGTAATAAAACTGTACATCCTCAATTAAAATGATCATAAATCATCTAAAGAAAAAAATAAGGACGAAATCAATAAAACATATCCCCAATGTATCATAAATAAATTAAAGGGTTGATGTCATTGATGAATATAAATACCATAAAAATATCTTAATAAATATTATTGAGGAAAAATTACTTTTTATTTTGATAATAACCTTATAAAACTAAAAGTTTATAAAAAATATTAAAAAAAATTCTTTGAAAATAAGGTTTGGAAATTACAAATGAATATTTAAAACATTTAGTTCTCATGAAATAAGGAAATTACATACATAACGAGTTTGTTAAAACAATGATTCCTTTTAAATTTTTGATAAAATACAAATCATCATTGTTTTGAAATTGACACGAAGATTCCTTTAATTTTTTTTAAAAAAATAAAAAATGGGTAAAAATGTCTTTAATAAATAATTTTTAAAATTTTAATTTTTTTTTAATTTTTTTTATAAAACATTGGCTTTGATGAAAATGGATTTTCAAATGAAGAGAGAAATAAAGTTATATTTCATTAAAAACAATTTATCAATCATTTTAAGTGCCAAAGAGTTAAAAAGGGTACTATTACTTGGAAAAGTTCATAAATAACCAGATTAAAAGAAAATAGATTTATTTTAAGATATAAATATCAAATAATTTCCCCAAAGGAGACTTAGTAAAAAAATCCCAGATAATGATTAGATTATAAAATAAACCCTTACCACTTTGGAAATTTTTTTATCATAATCTCCATGAAAAAAATAACTTTAAATGAAATATTTAATTCCATGAAGATAAATTAATTAAATATATAATAAAAAAAGATCAGTATATACACTATATAAAATAAATTAGTAGTGAATATGATGTATGTCTCATAGAAGTAAAAGTGAGATGAGAAACCCTTACATTGAGTTTGAATCATCACATATGTTATTTATATTTATGAGTAATAAACTTATGTTAACTATTTAACTTCTTAATAACCTTTTTAGAGTTTATTATTTATTTTATTTAACTTATTAACATGTTATATATGATAACCTATTTAATTAAGTTTTTGCTGGATGTTTTTACAATATTTGGTTTATGTATCAAAAAATGATTTTGGTAGTTTGAAAATGGTCAAAAAGGTTATTATTTAAACATATAAATAATAATAATCACGAAATAATTATCATATTTATACCTAAACTATAATTTTAAAACCATTCATGAAATATGGTTAAGAAAAATTAATTATGTTACAGTCATTGAGACGGTAGGTTTTACCTACACATGAGTAACATTTCCATTTTTCAATGATCATTATGGAAAGTAGGTAAGTAATATTTTATTTTAATAGAATGATAATAATATCATATATATATAATATTATTTATTTAAATATATTTATGTATATCATCCATGCTGAGTGGTGATGAAAAGAGAGTCACATCACTTTATGAAGGCAATAGTCCACATATACACAAACAACATTATCACTTTTCAGTGAAAGAAAGAAAATAATATATTATCTTTACAAATTTTAAATATTTATTGAAAATTATAATAATTTAATTTATATAAAATATATTCATTAACTTTATCTTTATCACCTTCGATATAAAGTTTTAGTGATAGACGAATCACATCGCTTCGCGAGACGGTAGTCCACTGTACATAGGAGTGGTGTTATTGTATTTCCTATGGAATAGAAAGTAAAATGTTATATATGATATAATTATTACAAATGAATATTTATGTTATAAATATAAAATATATACTTTATATCAAACATTATACCCCACCGTGATACATGGTAATGGAAAAATGAATGACATTAGTTAGTGAGGTGGTAGTTTATCATACATATGATTGATGATTTTATAACCCATTTGATGGAAGTGAGGGTGGTTGTAGGTCACAAAATTAATATAAAAACATCAAAATATATGGAATATATTTATTTTCTTATATCATAATTTTTCAATAAGAATTGAAGTAGCTGGAGGCAGAAATAAAATAAAAACACTCATTGAAGAACATTAACTCTTCGTTGGGTATCCTCCTTAGGTTTGCACCAAAGCCTTATTAGGTTATCTTTATGAAAAATATAATTCTTATAATATGATATTATAGAATTTGGGATGTGATTTGGGTATGTATTGGTTGAGAAAAAAATGGTTTTATGGTGTGAAGAGTAGAGGATATGGGGTGACCTTTTATAAGTGAGGTGAGTGGAACCCTTGTATTTTTTGGAAAGAAAAAGTTGTACCCACGTTTTCCACACATGACACAAGGGTAAAAAATAAATTATTATTGATATTTATACATTATAGGGTATAAATATTCTAATACAATTGATTTTAGATATGTTTTATGTCAAGTTTACCCTTATCTTTTTTGTTTAACCCCCCGATAAATCTATTTTTACCTTAACCAAAATAATTATTTTATACTATTTTCACTATTCATTTTGTTAAAAAATTTAGTTGAAATTATTATAAAATATTACTTATTTTGATTCGAAATATGGAATACATTTTTTCACATTCAATTCATATAAGGGGAAAAATTTAATTTAAAATTAACCTCGCAAACATAACGAGAAAGTGAGTTTCAAAAGAAAAAATGTCCAAAAGTTTACAAAGTTTTTATATAAAAATTAAATACAAAAATGATTCAAATGAACTAAATTTGATTAATATATATATCATTTAACATTAAAACCAATTAAAAATATAATTTATCTATTTTAATAATTTAAACAAAACGACTGTTTTCAATTAAAATTTAGCATTTTTCCCTATGAATCGAAAAATGAAACATTTCAGAAAAATACCAAATAGTTACCCTAATATAATTTTTATATTATAATTTCAAAAATTAATTTTATTTTTTAAATTAGTTTTTATAAATTTGGTAAAAAATAATTTTATATTATGTGTTCCAAGCGCGACTAAACCATCTTTTAGAAAACACTTCATTTTTTTTAAAATAATAATATTATTTTTATAATCAATAAATAACGATAATTTTCATAATTATTTATTATTATTCATACCTTAAAACCTAATGGATAGGTTATAACAACACACTATATTATGTTTCATTTTTGACTCGGGGTTGTGTGTTCTGCATGTCATCAAAGAGATTAAATTTATTTAAAAATAAATATTTCATAATGTCTTGAGTTCTATATTTTATTCTAATATTGGTATTTTTTCATACATGATATAAAAATATTGTTTTTATTTTAAAATCTTGGTGTGTTACATTCCCTCCACCTTTAATAAATTTAATCATCATAATTTAAACTTGATCTCGGTAATAAAGGGTTTGAAATTTGGAAATACCATTATTTAAAAACCATCATCATAAATGGGTTAATAAAATATTCTCTTAATAATAGAGAAAAGTAAGTAAGAAGTTTTTGTATAATAACACATAACTAGTTTTACATATAGGATACATTAGGTGGTAAATGAAAACATAGATATCAAAGAAAAGCATAAATAATTATAGGGAGTGATAGAGGTCCATGATCACAAGAAAGTGTATGATCAATGGAAAGTTAAGTACCTCAAAAAAATAAATATGGCATGATTTAAAAGAACATAATATTCATTGGATATGAAAGAAACAAGATAACATTTCTCTTTCAAGATATTTTTTTTTGAAATTTGAGGAATTCTTTTAATTTATAAGATTATAAGGAAATATACTTACTTGATACATTTCTCTTTCATAAGCGTAATTTCATCCTTTTCTTTTGCCTAAATAAATTTCCAATTCATCTCTTACTCTAAGAAATGAATATCCAAAAATTAATTTTTTATTCTTAAATTACTAAAATGGATCATAATATCCATAATTGAATGATAAGTCATTATTTCAATATCTAGTTATCATTATAACAAAATTTTTAGATTAGGTTATCCAATATGCAGGAATATATATATGGTGAAGTAATAGATTAATCTTTAAAACATTATCCAAAGTTTAACTTAAAAAATTTCATAAATGGTTATACTTATATCCCTTCCAAAATATTAGGATCTATAACTTTAGAAACAAGGTAACTAATTTTACAAAATGAACTTATGATTAACCAGTTCAAATATAATTAATAAAATCCAATTTAATTTATCCATATTAATCATATCATTATCCCAACATAATTATATCAATATTAGAAATATATTATGGTTTATATTTCCCATAATCACATGTTTTAAATGAATTTCAACTCTCCAATAAATCATTTTTCTTGGTCATCAGTACCATTCAATAGATGATTTCAAATCCTTAAGAAAAAATTACTATAACTCATTCCTTATAAGTTTCAATAATTTCATTAATAAGATACTTTTACATCATATTTATTGGATCAAAATACACAAACACATTAATAATTACACTTCATCTTTAGTAATTGAAAAATATTGACCTTGACCCCTTAGCTCATTTGGAGGTATTTTCCTTTTAAATTTGAGAAATTGAATTTCATAGTTCCCCATCTTCTTACAGTGAAAGAATTTCACATTTAAAGATTCTTTATTTCCCTTAAAATAATTATTTTGGTGGGTTTTCTCCAAACTTTTAGGGAACTCCTTTTCATTTTAACCATGTACCATAGTGTTTCCTTCCACAAGTATAAAATGTTGGAAAAAACTTCTCTCCCTTCTTCTCTTCATACATTTTTTTCTCTATCATACTCTTCTTATCTTACTTAACTTCAAAGCCATAATACTTGGAGGATTCTTTCTTGATCTTGATAACACCTTATACTATGTCCTCATATGATGACAATTTTTGAGAGAATAGATCCTTGTAAAGTATTGTCTTAATCCCATCAAATAAATATTCAATATTCCTCTTTGGATTATGTAAATAGTTTGTAACATTCCTTGATAACCTTGTAATGTAAAATTCATGCATATGAAAATTTTCCAATTATTTCTTTCTTAGACTCAAGAATTTTCTCTCCATATACACTCATTTCTCATGCGGAAAATATTTTTCCAAGAAGACTACCTTGAAAACCTTCCACTCTATCCTTAGTATTTACTCATCATCCTTAGTGTTTTGAATCAATGACCAACATTGATCCAAATATTATAAGAGACGATAAAATTCTATGAAAAATTTATCACTTTAAATAATTCATAGAGTGATAAATATCTTCTCAAAGGAACTTATCCATTTATCAACTAAAAATGTATTTATATTCCCATTGAATTATAGAGGTTCCTAATGCACGAAGTAGTCTACCTTTGTTACACTGTATGGTTGATCAGAAGTATTCTCCATGCAAGAAAGGTTATTACTCATAACTGGAGTCATCTACCCCAATATGGTTATAAATTGACCATTTTTAGCTATAACTCCAGTTCCAAAATCATTATTTTACTAAGGAGGGAAATCCATATATAGAGTGCATGCATTGATATAGTTCCCATTCCTTCTGTTAATTTCCATTTATAAAAAAATAGAATACACTAGATTGGATCATAACATTATGAAACATAATTTATAATCCCAAAACTACTGAAACACTCCAAATAAATTAAAAAAATCTATGTATAGATATATCATAATAATAAACATGGTTTCATTGGGGATACATTTATTTTCAAATCCTTAATAATGGTTTATAAATAAAATGGTAATTATCCTAAACATATCCCCCAAGAGTGTCAAATCATGTGCATAGTGAGGCCTGATGTCACGCACCAGGTGATGATTGGGTCAAGAACAATACTCCCTTTTTAGATTTATTACCCCCAAGTACCACTGTTTCAGAATCACATCTACTTGTTGTATCCATACATGTATGCATTTATAAAAAACCACATAATCTATTACTTAACGAAACTTTAGGATGTTATTATATAATCATACTCAAATTTTATCATAGGGATATGTTCCAAATCTATGTTTTCCAAAGTCTAGTTTCCAAGGTTTATACTAAATTTCCTTTGATACCAATTGTAGTAACCCTGACCGTAGTAGCCCGAAGTAGGTGTCTAATTTATTACATTGGTACATGATAAAAGAAATAACATCCCAAGGAAGGAATATTTTAGTATTATTTTTAAATTAGATAAATAATTGAAGTTCACATTACATTTTAAAATATAAAATAAATAATTAATTTTATTTGATAATTCCATTATTCCCATTAGCATATCCCTATATATAAATTAAAAAACAATTCTTGGTATGTTGTGGAAAATAAAACATAAGAAATGGGTAAGCTCATATGACCATTAAAGGTAATCATATAATTAAATCTATAAATAAATAATACATGATCAATATGGTAAATATTTGAGACTCATTTCATTTAATCAATACCTTGAGAATACTATGGTAAGAATATAAAATTATAAAATAATATGATATAAATATTTACATGATCTTGAAACTTGGAAATTTATATTTTAACTAATTGGATAATCACATGGAATATATTTAACGAAATTCATAATGATGGAATGCATAATGTTGGAAATCTAAAGCATTCCATCCATTCTTGTTACAAGACATCCAATATTGTGGAGGCTTGTTCCAAGATATCTATATAAATGGGTAAGATCTCATCCAAAACCATATCTTGTTTGTCTCATGAGACCTACCAATGCATAAAGGGGATATAAAGGGCCCTTCCCATCACTTACAAAGTCCAATGTATTCCTCATATGGAATGGGTGGAACATAATCAATATAAATATTTATATTGAGAAGCTAATATACAAAATGTTAATACTTACCCAAATCAATATACATAATGATAGACCATTCAATGTAAAATGGTGAATGATAATAAAATTATGAATACTCAATTAAAATGATATTAAGTCATCCAAAAAAAATAAGGATGATATAAATACAATATATCCCTAGTGGATCATAAGTACATTAAAGGGTTGATGTCATTGATAAATATAAATTACATAAAAATTTATTTTAAAACATTCCTGAGGAAAATATCATTTTCAGGCTAAAAAACAAAATTTTAAAACTTAAAGTTTAAAAAATATTTTGAATTTTTTTATTTGAAAATAACCTTTGAAAATTATAAATAAATATTTAAAACATTATGTTGTCATGATAGAAGAAAATTCTATACATTTTTAGTATGTTAAAACAAAGATTCCTTTCACATTTTTAGTAAAATCCAAATAAAAATTATTTTGAAAATGACCCGAATAATTTTTTTAAAAAAGTAAAAATGGGTAAAAATTTATTTGATAAATAATTTTTTAAAGGATAAAAACATTTTTAAGAACATTTTTTGAAAACATGGGATTTGATGAAAACAGATTTTTGACCGAAGAGAGAAATAAAGTTATATTTTATTAAAATGATTTTCTCAATAATTTTAAGTACCAAAGAGTGAAAAAAGGATACTATTACCTGAAAAAGTACATGAATAAATAAGGGATAATAAAATAGATTTATTTTAAGTTAAAAATATCAAATAATTTCCCCAATGAAGACTGAAACAAAGATAATCTTGAATAATGATGAGATTGTAAAATAAACCCTTACCACTTTGGTAACATTTTTATCATAATCCGCTTGAAAGAAATAAATTTAAATTAAAAATTAAATAACTTGAATATAAATTTATTCATTATATAACATAAAAAATGGAATTATATAAACCACACTAAATAAATAATTGGTGAATATGGTGTATGTCTCATGAATGTAAAAGTGAGACGAGAAACACTTACCTTGAGTCCAATTCATCACGTATGTTATTTATATTCATAAATAATAAAATTATGTTAATTATTTAATTTCTTAATAAAATTTTCAAGTTTATTATTACTTTTATTTAAATTATTACGATGTCATAAATGATTACTTAGTTAATTAATTTATGTCAGATGTTTCACCGATATTTGGATTCTGTGTCAAAAATAAATTTGGTAGGTTGATAAAGGTAAAAGAGGTTAGTATATAAAAATGTATTGAGTAATAATAATTACATAATTATCATATTTTATAACTTAATTATAATCTAAAAAAATCATGAAATATTGTTATGAAAAATGAATTACATTACAATCATGGAGACGGTAGGCCGTACGTACACATGATTAACGTTTCCATTTTTTAATAATCATTATTGAAAAAAGGTAAGTAATATTTTATCTTTATATAATGATAATAATATCATATATATACCATATTATTTGTTTAAATATAATTATATATATCATCCATGTGATGTGGTGATGAAAAGAGAGTCACATCGCTTCGTAAAGGTTGTAGTCCATATGTACACGAGCGACAATATCATTTTTTAGTTTAAGAAATAAAATGATATATTATATATTATAATGAAAAATATTTCATTAATATCATAATAATTTATTTTATATCACATATATTCATTAACTTTATTCTTATCTCCTTCTATTTAAAGGATTAGTGAAAGGTGAATCACATCGCTTCAAGAGGCGGTATTCCGCCATACACATGATAAAATCTATCATATATTATATAAAATGGAAATTATAACACCCAAATATTTTTTTATGTATATTATTAAATAAATTCAATTTATTAGATAGCATACGTTTCACACAACACCAATCTTAAACGAACTGGGATATACTATTAAATGTTAACATGACTGTTGGAAAAGTAATATGACCATAGAAATAGTAAAATAGACATTAGAATAATAAAATCACCTATAAAATTATAAATAATATCTATTTATATCATAAATTAAAATATTATATATTTATATTATTAAATAAGTAAAAAAATGTTCTAAAAATAATAAATTAAGTGTTGGTATTTTTGTGAAAAATTAATGTTTTTTACAATTTTATAATTAATATAATGATTTAAAATAAAACTTATTTTCTTAAAATAGAATCATAAATTAATATTTGTTGTATTATAATTTTAAGATAATTTCACAAGACCTTAATTAATTTTTCAAAGTGTTGTAAAATCGGTTATAATATTAAAATCAATATTTTTTGAATAAATGACTATTTTTATTAAGAATTAAATTTCTCATATTTAGAAAATTATTTTCATAAAATAGATCTAATTTTTTAAATCTAAACATAAAAAAATGGTTTGGGTGAATTTTTTGGATTTTTCTGAAGTAGTGGGTTTTTTAGTGAATAGTAAAATTCAGTAATTTTTAGTATTTAAAATTTGAAGCCAAATACATGAATTTTGGGGGAATTCATGATTTAAAAACCCATTAGTTAAAACTCATATGAACTATGTAATATAATCATTCACAATAATCCATGTTATTTATAGTCTTGATCCAAAATAATAAATAAACGAATAAAATAATAAAAAAACATCCCTCACTTCCACTATAAATACCACCCCTTATCCCCACACCTTTTAATCCTTGAAGAATTTTTAAATTATTCCAATTTACCTTAACAAGAATATTCCACACATCATAGACCTATAGGTCTTATCAAATGACCAAATCCAAGTGTCTTAAGAAGGTTCCTAAAGAGACGATATTTGGAGGTAAAACACTCCTTCAATCTGTTTCAATTTTTTTTCTTTTCTTATCCTATCCTCACCTCCCCTATCAGAAGTGGCATAATAAATAAAGTATCATATATATATATATTATAATTTTATCATGTTAATGTAATACTTTTCATCAAATCACTTCTCTTCTCTTTTTAATTCTAAAAATTAAAACATCATCAATGAGGTGTCGATTCACGATCTTCATGGATGATGAGTTTTAATTTTTCAATACCACCTTAAAGGATGATAATAAAAAAAATTATGGTTAAAAAAAATATGTTTATTAAAACTTATTTAATGTTATGGGACTATTATATAAACATAAAATTAATAAAATGATACTAGTCTGTGATGGTCATAAAAACCACCAAAATAAACTAAACATTTTTCATTAACATTTTATTTAATGAATCATACACATACCATATAACCAAATTATATATGATGACCATCTAAAATCCTTTAAGTATATTAATATCATTCCATTCCACTTAAGTAGTTTTTTTTACATTGGACAAGAACTCCCATAATTATACACAAGGGAACCGACCATAAAACCCTGAAATTAATGCTCCAAGAACAAAAAAGTTAAACATTATAACTCATAGGAATGGACATAAATGAAATTAATTAAATTATAATAAATAATAGATATATTAAATAGGTTCTAAATTAATTAATTATTGAATCTAATTTTATTGTCTAGGATATTAAGTTAAAGTGAGGAATGATTTCATACACAAGGTAAGGGAATTCGTCTCAATATCCATTTCATTGAGACTTACTTGGTATTGTGAACCTAAAAATTTTTATGTGGTGTATGAGCTACCATTTTGAGATAATTTTTCATTTGAAATTATATTTATCTTTATTTTATCATGGATATGATTATTGTTTCATCTGTATACCATTTTTTTACATATGGTGTTTACTTTATTTGATTAACTAGAAAATAATGTCAAATATATATCTTTTACTCAATACATATATTCATTGATAAGTAATATTTATTACATGGATTAATTACATCATTTAAACATTTGAAGATTTATTTGGACATGAAGACACAGGTGGAGACTGGTTATAGATAGACCCTTGATGCATCAACATTTCTTATGAGACAAAATAGTTGGCGACAAACCCTTCACGTTTGTTTCCAAGTAGAATCAGACGGGTTTCTACCCACAGACTTAAAGCATATCGTGAAAGGTCTTGATAGTATTATTTCAAGTTTTAGATACAGGACATCCAATAATTACAAATTACCTTGATTTATTATTCTTTTATTACCATTCATGTAATTTTTACTACGAAAAAAATCTATGGAAGCATTTTCATTATCTATTTATTGATTAAATGGAATGTGTTTTACAATTATTTCATATTGATTATGCTTCACTTATTATCAATTAATGTTTCTAATATATGTAAACCTTAATGAGAATTTGAACTCAACCTTTTATTTTTTTTCTTCCCCAGGTTATTAAGATTAAATCTTCGAATAAGTGTTAAGGAAGAAGTTTATTTGTTTAATTACCAATGTAATTAGAAAACCATGTATGTGTCTTGTTATTCAAGACTACTAAACCAATCGATCCTTGGTGATGTGATATCTTGTATCTATTCCATTTTAATAAAATAACCAATGACTCTAGGATACTAGGGTCAGGGTTATTACAGTTGGTATTGGAGTAGGTTTAGTAGAAACCTTGGGAACTAGAGGTTAAATAAAAATGAGAATTATAATAATTAATTATAGATAATTTTTTTTGGCTCAATAGACATGATTATTTTGAGATAAATCAGTGTGTTACATTATTTAGTGATCTAACCTAATGGAATAAAGGGAATCAATACCCACAGACAATGTAGGGATTTCCCCACTGAGCAATTCAACATAGTTAGTGTTGGAACTGATCATATCATGACTATATTAGGACAACATACTCAGGTTATGATGAATAGCCATAATAGACCTATGTTGGATAGTTTAATATGATAGAAGCCCCCATATTTTAGTGGGACAATAAATACAGTGGTAGCTAAGAAATGAATCAAGTCCCTTGAAAAGATATTTCTAGAATTTGGATGTGATGAAAGGGAAAATTTAGTTCTATCTGTATATTTACTCAAGGGTGATGCTAATAAATGGTGGTTGTTGATCCAAAATACCAAATATGAATATGAAATAGAATACATGGATAGAATAATGTAACAATTGGGCCTTGTTGATAGCACACACACCCAACCTCAACATGACCATCGGGTCTTGGCTTATCAGGTACGACCAGTTTCCCAACAGACACATGGTCCCCTCTCTAGGACCCACCCACATTCCTGAACATTTCATCTAACTAATGAATTCCCCATAGGCCAACACATATTCTTTCTAGTGTGGATTTTACTCACTCACACACAACCTAGGAAAATTTCTCAAAGGTCACCCATCCCGATCGCTACTCCAAGACAAGCATGCTTAACCCAGTATTATTCTAGGGTGTTTCATTCACCCCCTTTAGAGAATAATGTCCTAATTATGGACCTTATATCTCAACCTAAGAAGTACCACCATACTTAAGGCTGAATTTTTCTCTGAAACCAAATATAACAACTATGAATCATTGATTGGACAAACCCCCCACCTTAACATGACCATTAGGTCCTAGCCTATCAACTACCACACCAGTTTCCCCATTTACATGTAGTACCCTCCCTAGGTCCAACCCACATGCCAAAATGGGCCATCTAAATAATTTCTATCCCCATTGGCCAACACATGTTCTTTCAAGTGTGCTTTGTCCTTAGTCACACATGCTCTAGGAAATTCCCCAGAAGGTCACCCATCCTGATCACTACTTCAGAAAAACATGATAAACTATGAAGTTCTAATCATGTAGGCTATTAGAAAGATAAGTTAAACTTATTGATATGAGTCATATCATTTATACATTTAACCCTTTATCATTTTGGGGTGTCATAGAGAACTTTTAAAGAACATTATTTGACAAAATTTTCCCTCTTGAACAAAGAACTAAAATGAAGAGAATATTCCTTATCTTAAAGAAAAATAAATAATAATGTGTTGAAGTGAATGATTATACCTTCAAAATAATATCCAGGTATTCTATAGATTACATACATGATTCTGAAAACAAGATTGATCATTTCTTTGAAGGTCATAAGCCATGTCTTCGAAGGACACTGACTTCTAAAAAATTTTCATCAAATGATGAAATAGTATTAAGTGCTATTAAAATGGTGAAGGAATTTTCTAGACTCTATATGTTCAAGGTAAATCAATAAAATAAAATGTATTTTTATAACCATGAAAAGTTTAAAGCATCAAATAATAATAAGAGAATAATGAAATTACCATTGTGAAAAAATTGTGGAAAGAATCTTCTTGGGAAATGCCTGAAAGGCATTGGAGTTTGTTATAAATGTGGTGAAAAGGATCATCGATACAATGAATGCAAGGGGGAAAAATAAATGATGTTAAATTATTTAACTATAAATAAATAGGGAATTATTCAAACCAATGTACCATTCTCAAAGGGAATCTAACATAGAAGAGGCTAAGGGGAGATGTCTAAGATTATGCGATCACTACAGCTGAAGTACAAGTACCCATTGATGTGGTGGAAGGTACACTAATCCAATATTAAAATTAAGAAAATTCTTTTTTTGATTTTGGATCATCTCACTCTTTTATATCTACCTAATTTTACAATAAAATTAGATATTTCTATTTTTATTTAATAATGGAGTTTTCAGTCAAAACTCATAATTGAAGCCTCATTGAAACAAATTTGTGTCGAGAAGTCCCCATTATGGAATATAAGCATTATTTATTAGATGAAATTATCATTATACCTATGGTTGAATTTGATATATTCCTCAGCATAGAATGGATTTCAAAATATGATGAAAAAATTTATTTTAAGAATAAGGAAATTATGATTTGTGAGGAAGATTTAGAATTAATTATCTTTATAGAAAAAACATCACCATTATATAGATCCATCCCTAGTATCTATACTAAATGAAATTCTTGGGGAGGAAGAGAAAATAACATCTAGGGATTAGGAAATAAATATTGAAATTGAGGATGTAACAATTTTACAAGAATACATTAATGTATTTCCTAAGGAATTACCAAGACACCCCTAGAGTGTGATGTTTAGTTTTCCATTGATTTAATCCCAGATGTAAGTCCAATATCACATAATAGTTATAAAATGGACAATGTGGAATTAGTGGAGTTGAAGAAACAATTAGAGGAGTTGTGTAATAATGGATTTATTCTCCCTATTTTTTCTCCATGGGTAGCCCCTGTTATCTTTGTTAAGAAGAAAGATGGATCCAAGAAGCGGTGCGTTGACTATAGAGAAATCAGTGTTATTACAATAGAAAGAAGTATCATCTTCCTCGTATTGATGATTTATTTGATCCAATTCACAGAGCCCAATATTTTTTAAAGATTGAACATTATTTTGGGTATCATCAGTTGTGAGTAAATAAGGAATATATTTTGAAGGAAACTTTTCATATGAGGTATCGACATTAAAAGTTTATAGTAATACAATTTGTATTAACTACTACACCCTATGTTTTTATAGATATTATGAACAAAATATTGAATTAATATCTTGATTATTTTGTTGTGGTATTCATTGATGATATTCTAGTATATTTTAAAACAATTTAAGACCAAGAAAATCATTTGTAGATCATTCTTGAGACTCTCATAAGGAAAAAATTATATGGTAAATTTAGAACGTTTGAATTCTAACTTTAGAAAAATTTCTTTTCTTGTCCATATTTTCTCTAAGAATGGAATCTCAGTTGATCCTGTAAGTAAAATGGTAATCCAATAATTTCCTACATCAAAAAACATAACAGAGGTACGTAGTTTCATTAGTTTAGTGGGTTACTATCAGTGTTTTGTTCAAAACTTTTCCCAATTAGCTAACCCATTAACCAAGCTCTCACGTAAAGGGGCTAAGTTTGTATAGAAAAAAGAATGCACATACTCTTTTGAATAATTGAGTAGAATATAATTAAATTCTATTATTTTGACTATAGCATTATGAAATGATGGTTTTTTAATATAAAGTGATGAATTGAATAAAGGGATGGGTTGTTTACTTATGTAAAATGATAAAGTTATTGCATATGCATCAAGGTAGTTAATGATTCCTGAACAAAATTATCCAACATATGATATGGAGTTAGCAGTTGTAATCCTTGATATGATGATATAGAGACACTATATTTATGGTGAAATATGTGAGATATATATGGATCAAAAAAGTTTGAAATGCATATCTACATAGAATTAAATGAACACGAAGAAAAGATAATGTCCTAAGTTACTCAAATATTATGATTTCTCAAAACACTATCACCCAGGAAAACCAAACAAGGTAGAAGATACACTAAGTAGGAAATATCATGGAATTATTACCCCAACGAGGATTGAGAAAGATCCTATGTTAAAGGATATAGTAAATAAAGATATGGGAATTATTAATGAAGGAGAAACATCACTCTATTTTCAAATTATTGTGAAACCATCTTTATTGGAAACGATAAAAATATCTCAATCTGATGATGATGATTTTTTAAATAAAATCAAAGTCATTAAGGATGTAATATTGGAAGGCTTTGTACATGAGGATGGAATTATAAAATTTGGGAAGAGGTTATGTGTTCTATCAATAACTGATCTAAAAATATAACTATTAAATGATGATCATAGCTCAAATTTACCTACACACCCTGGTAGTACCAATATGTATAGGGATATAAAGGAAATTTTTTAGTGGTATGATTTGAAGCAGGAAATTAATGACTTTGTTTCCAGATTTATAGTTTTTCAACAAGTGAAGTATGAGAGAAAATATCCTAGAGGATTCATACAACCTATACTTGATATTATGTGGAAGTCGTATAAAATTACTATGGACTTTGTTATTGTATTACCAAAGATCCCAAAAAATAATAATACGAGATGGGTTTTTGTTGATTGTCTTACAAAATCAGAAAATTTTCTTTCTATAAGAGAGTATTTACCTCTTGATCACCTTGAAAGAATCTATTAATGAAGTTGTAATACTTCATGGTGCACCTCTATCAATTGTGTCTGATCGAGATCCCCATTTTACATCAAAATTTTGGAAGAGTATTCAGAAAAATTTGGACACTGATCTTCATTTGAGTACTACTTATCAACCTAAAATTGATGGAAAATTGAAAAGGGAAATTCAAATATTAGAAGAATTGTTGATATCATGATCACTTGACTTTAATGTTATGTGAGATTAGTATTTACCTTTGGTAGATATTTACTGCAACTATTATTTCCATTCTAGTACAAAAATGGCTCCATATGAAGCATTATATAGAAAAATATGTTATACACCAACTTGTTGGGATGAACTTAGTGAGTAAACAATTATAGGCCTAGAACATAGTAAAGGGTTAATGACATGGGTACAAGCTATTTAGGATCATACTAAAGAATCTAAAATTAGGAAAAAGAGTTATGAAGACAACTAGAGAAAGGAAATAGAATTTCATGTGGGTGATCATGTATTTATGAAAGTATATCCATGGATGGATGTCATATGATACAGTAAGAAAGGTAAACTGAGCCCCAGGTACATTAGACCATATGAAATTCTGTAAAAAATTGTAATTGTAGCTTACTGATTAGAAATTCCACCAAGTCTCTCCAATGTTCTTGATGTGTTCCACATATCATAATTAAAGGAGTATATGCCAAACCCAATGCATGTAATAACCTATGAATAAATAGAATTGAAACATTATTTGTCTTATTGAGAAGATCCTATCAAGATTCTGGATACTAAAGGGAATGTACTGAGAAATCAGATGACCTGATAGGTAAATGTTCTTTGTAGAAATCATAAAATGGAAGAAGTAACTCGATAACCTGAAGATGTTTTGAAGAAGAACCACCCTCATCTGTTTGGAAGGTGATATTCATGAAACATTACACGAATTAAGTTTTCTATGGAGGGAAGAATATAACACCCCAAGATTTTATGTTATGAATCTTCTTAAATAAATTCAATATATTCGATAACTTACGTCGCACACAACACCATGATTAAACGAACAATGATATACTATTAAATATTGATATGATTATTGGAATAGTAACATGACTGTTAGGAATAATAAACTTGTCATTAGAATAATAAACTCTCCTATTAAAGTATAAACAAAGTTTAAATATCTCATAAATAAAAATATGATATATTTATATCAATGAATAAATAAATAAATTTTATAAAAATGATAAATTAAGTGTTGGTATTTTTGTGAAATGTTAATGTTTATTTAAAATTTTATAATTAATCTAATGATTTAAAAGAAAATTTATTTTCATAAAATAGATTTATAAAATAATATTTTGTTGTATTATAATTATAATTTGATTTTATGAGACCTTAATTAATTTTTAAAAGTTTCATAAAATTGATTATCATATTAAAATCGGTATTTTTTGAAAAAATGATGATTTTAATTAGAAATTAAATTTCTCATATTTTGAAAATTATTTTCATAAAATGGAATTTATTTTGAAATCTACACGTTGAATAATGGAAAGTGTAATTTTTTTGGGGATTTTTTTGAAGTAGTTGAATTTTTAGTGAATAGAGAAATACGATAATTTATGGTATTTAACATTTTAAGCCAAATAAATGAATTTTTGGACCAGTCATGATATTATCACCCATTAGTTAGAACTCAAATGTACTATTTAATCTACATAGTCCCAATAATCAACACTATTGATAGTCTTGAGCCAAAATAATAATAAAATGAATAAAATAATTGAAAAACACCCTTTTCCTCCCCTATAAATACAACCCAATAAAAGCAAATAATGTAGAAGATACACTAAGTAATAAAGATCATGGAATTATAACCCAAATGAGGATTTAGAAAGATCCTATGTTCATGGATACAGTAAATATAGATATGGGAATTATTAATGAAGGAGAAACATCAACCCCATTTTAAATTATTGTGAAACCATAACTATTGGTAAAGATAAAAATATCTCAATCTGGTGATGATAATTTTTAAAATAAAATCAAAGTCATAAAGGATGTATGATTGGAAGACTTTGTACATGATGATGGAATTATAAAATTTGGGAAGAGGATATGTGTTCTATCAATAACTCATCTAAAAATATAACTATTAGATGATGATCATAGCTCAAATTTATCTACACACCCTGGTAGTACCAAGATGTATAGAGATCTAAAGGAACATTTTTAGTGGTATTATTTGAAGCAGGAAAGTGCTGACTTTGTTTCAAGATTTATAGTTTTTCAACAAGTGAAGTATGAGAGAAAAAATCCTAGAGGATTCATACAACCTCTACCAAATATTATGTGGAAGTTGTATGAAATTACTATGGACTTTGTTCGTGTATTAACAAAGATCCCAAAAAAGGATGATACAAGATGGGTTTTTGTTGATTTTCATACAAATTCAGCACATTTTCTTTCTATAAGAGAATATTTACCTATTATAACATAGAAAGAATCTATTAATGATGTTTTAATACTTCATGATGCACCTCTATAAATTATGTCTGATCGAGGTCCCCATTTTACATCAAAATTTTAGAAGAGTATTCAGAAACATTCAGATACTGATCTTCATTTGAGTACTACTTATCACCCTAAATTTTTTGGAAAACTGAAAAGGTACATATAAACATTTTAAGTCATGTTTCTATCATGATTACATTACTTTAAAGGTATGTGAGATTAGTATTTACCTTTGGTAGAGCTTTACTGCAATAATTGTTTCCATTATAGAATTGAAATTGCGCCATATGAAGCATTATATAGAAAAACATTTCATACACCAACTTGTTCGGATGAAGTTGGCGAGTAAAAAATCATATGCCAAGAACATAGCAAAGAGTCAACGACATGGTTAAATTCTATTCAGGATCATATTAAAGAATCTAAAAGTAGGGAAAATAGTTATGCAGACAACTGGAGAAAGGATATGGAATTTCATGTGGGTGATCAAGTATTTATGAAAGTATATCCATAGATGGATGTCATATGATTCAGTTAGAAAGGTAAAATGAGCCCCAGGTACATCATACCATTTGAAATTCTGTAAAAAATTGGACTTGTAGCTTACTAATTTGAAATTCCACCAAGTCTCTCCAAAGATCTTGATGTGTTCCACATATCATAATTAAAGGAGTATATGCCAGACCCAATTCATGTAATTACCTATGAATAAATAGAATTGAAGCTTTATTTTCCTTATTGAGGAGATCCTATCAAGATTCCTGATACTAAATAAAAATTATTGAGAAATCAGATGACCAAATAGGTAAAAGTTCTTTGGAGAAATCATAAAATGGAAGAAGTAACACGAGAACCTGAAGATGTTTTGAAGAAGAACCACCCTCATCTATTTTGAAGGTGATATTCATGAAACATTTAAAGGAATAATTTTTCTAAGGATGGAAGAATATAACTCTATAAGATTTTATGTTATGAATCTTCTTAAATAAATTCAATCTATTCAAAAACTTACGTTGTACACAACACCGTGACTAAAAAACTATGATATACTATTAAATATTAACATGATTGTTGGAATAGTAATATGAATATTAGGAATAGTAAAATAGTCATTAGAATAATAAACTCACCTATGAAAGTATAAATAAAATTTAGATATCTCATAAATAAAAATATGATATATTTATACTAATGAATAAATAAATAAATGTTATAAAAATGATAAATTAAGTGTTGGTATTTTTGTGAAATGTAATGTTTATTTAAATTTTTTTAATTAATATAATTATTTAAAAGAAAATTTAGTTTCATAAAATAGATTTATAAATTAATATTTCATTGTATTATAATTATAAGTTGATTTTATAAGACGTTAATTAATTTTTCAAAGAGTCATAAAATTTATTATCATATTAAAAATGACATTTTTTGAATAAATGATGATTTTAATTAGAAATTAAATTTCTCATATTTAGAAAATTATTTTCATAAAAAAGAGAAATTTTTAGAAATCTATATGTTGAAAAATGGAAAGTGTAAATTTTTGGGGATTTTTTTGAAGTAGTTGAATTTTTGGTGAATAGAGAAATACAATAATTTACGGTATTTAACATTTTAAGCCAAATACATGAAGTTTTGGACCATTCATGATATAATCACCCATTATTTTGAACTCACATGTACTATTTACTCTACATAGTCCCAATAATCAACACTATTGATAGTCTGGAGCCAAAATAATAAAAAAATGAATAAAATAATTGAAAAACATCCCTTTCCTCCCCTATAAATACCACCCCACACCACCCCTTCCCCTCACACCTTCTAAGCCTTGAAGTGTAACATCCCGACCTGAACAACCACTCAAAGAGTGCTAAATGGTCCAGGTGTCACTAACCTTAGGTGCACCTCCCTGAACTCTAAATGTTTCCAACTAGCAGCGAGGGTGTAGATAGGTATCGTGGGGAGGCTATACCCTATGGGAGGAAGATTCATGTACCGGTTGGAGAAAAATAGCATAACATGTAGTGGAAAATAAACGACTCAACAGACTCAAATCAAACCCATAGAGCGGAAGCATATTCAATATCATTAAATAGAGAAATCAATATAGAAACAATTGTAGCATAAAGTAAACATAACAACATGATAAACACCACTTGTAACTACCACTAAAACAAAAAATTCATGCATCCATAGCAGGTCATACATGTCAATACAAAAAGGGTGCCCATGGCTAACTACTATAGCTACATAATAATGATAAACATGATGATATAGGAATGAAAGCTAAATGGAAGTAAAACTCCAGTTAGGTATAACCTCAAGGTCCATGAAAATATTCATGCCAAAAACCATACCAAACATCACTACTACCTAGCTCATGAAACCGATCCATTACCTATACTTAAAACCATAAAGTCTACACGCTTCTTGAAGGGAACATATAGGGTGTGAGACGAATCTCAGTAAGATACCACCCAATGGCGTGTACCTATTATAAGTGTTTAAGTAGAAAATAACACTAAGCAAGGTAAACAGTTCCATGAAAAATAAATAGCACCTCCACTGATGATTATTAGCCACCAAGGAGTTTCACTTTCTTTGGTAAATGCTAGAATCTCAGAAGAAATGAGAGTCCCTCGCTCATGGACCAAGGTACTCCTATAGTCACAAAGTCCCAGTGAACCCTGAGGTTCCACCTCAATCACATAGCCTGGCACCATGTGCCTCCTAAAACTGCATGTCTCAAAGTACCAACATCCCAAAGGGACACCAATCAATAGTATCCCAATCACAAGGAACCCTACTTTTAAGCTCACATTGGTCCATGGAATGACAACTGGAGGATAAACTATGCCTGTCCTCAAATATATATCTAGGTTCATTCCCTCAATCATGGCGGGCCTCATCCCCCAACCCGATAACATCATCACTATCAACCGAAGGATCCTCACTGTAGAGACCCGAAGCTTAACGTACATGTACATTACATTACATTTTCGGAATACTTAGTACATAACAAAAAACACACACACAAGGATCATAATAGTTTAGTGTCTTTGGAAACTTGGAATATAATCTTCTAATCGTGGTGAAAGATCTTCAAAATCTCCCATAAAGATCTTCTTTTTTTTACCTAAAACCTTTCTTTATATCCTGGGGAAAAGAAAACATAAAACGGTGAGCTCAAATGCTCAGTAAGGGTAAACAAAAGAAATATCAATCACATCATATACATAAGCACATAACTTTTGGAAATCTTAACCTGAAAAAGAGATTATAATTTCATAACATGGGGTAAATCATGGCAGTGAAATGTAATCACAATAATCATAACTTAAAACATGAAACTTTGTGTCATTCACACATAATCATAGAGAATCATTTCTTGTTAGTCAAGACTCATTGCCAAGACTATCTTAGTGGAAAAAGTCCCTTTCTGAATCGATTAACCCTCGTTTCAGTCCTGTTTCACTGAACTGGTATAACCTACCGTTCCAGCCCTGTCTATCTCATGAGATATAAAATCTTTACCCAATGCATTGGAGGGAGATATAGGTCCCACCCATCTTATAATGAATCCTTTCTTATGTGTGCCACATAATGATAAATCATACATCATCGCATAACCCATGTAATAAAAATGGGATTCTTAAACAACATGACATCATAAAACAATTCATATAAGATAAAGGAATTCATAAAAATATTTCCATCACAACATAATCAAATCCATGTAATAATAGGGATAAAAACAGAACCCTTTTATTATCTTAGATGGAAAATAATTTTGATAAAATACTTGAACTCCATTCTTGAGGAAAATATCCTTTCTACTTCAAAAACATTTTTCCTTTCTTAACATGTCATACAACTTTAAACTAAAAGAAGTTGATTAAAAATAAACTTGAAAACTTGTAAAGGAAGCTACTTGGAAATAATGTTTTAAAAATCCATTCATGCTGTATAAGTTTAAAAAAAACATTCTTCGTACTTTTGTCGGAAAAGTCAAAAAGTACCTCGTACGAAAAACGACAAAAGATTCCTTTCATACATATTACTAAAAACTCACCGAAGGGTAAAAATGGATTTAAACAATTGTAGGTGGATGGAAATAATATTACATATTGATGAAACATGGATGTGGATGATAAAATACACCCCAGTAAATACTTACGAATAAACAATCTCGGATAAAAATGAGATTGTGATATTTTCCCTTACCTTAGGTCCGATTTGCTTTGTATGTGTCCGAACCTACTGTATAATGATTTAAATAATGTCATTGACTTATTACAGAATCATATTCATTGTTATGATATCATATATGGTTCACTTATGACTTTATCTTACCCGTTCTTTTGTAAATTCCATGTTAAAGAAGCGTTTTGGGTAAAATCGTTTCATTTATCTTAGGTGTTTTGACTTGTTGTTCTTGACATTATAATTACTTATATCATGATTTAATTACTTCCAGAATATAAAATATGATTTATATATCATATATATTCAGTATATATATATATAATAGATAGATAAATGAAATGAAAAACACCGTTCATGGAGACGGTAGTCCGTACGTACGCATGAATGCTGTTTTCCTTTCCTTATTGTCTTGAATGGAAGTAAGTAGATGACATACATATATACATAAATCCAGTATCTTTATAATGTCATATATTTCATTATTATTTCTTATATATACTTCTTAATCATTCTTAAATGGTTAACATGGAGAATGAATCTCATCGCGTCGTGGAGACGGTAGTCCGTACGTACGCACGAGCGATGATATCATTTCCATAAATATTGAATTGAATTGGAGTGGATTATACAATATATCAGAATCAATATGATTTTGTAATAACTATTTATAGTTATTCTTTACACCATTATACCCATCCATGTAAGGTGGTGGTGGAAAATAGATTACACCACGGCGTGGAGACGGTATTCCGCACGTACGCATGCGCGGTGATTTCTTTTTCCGTAGGATGGATAAATGGTGAAATAGGGTTGTTTCATAATTATAATAACATATCAATATATGAGTGATACTGATGTTATTACTTCATAATGAAACAACCTAAGAAGAACAAGTGGAAGAAGAAATAAAGATGAAAGAATTGGTAACGGTAATGACCTCTTCTTTGAAGCGCCTCTTTGAGACCTCCTCTTAGGGAACTAAAATTGGTCTTTGAGGAAGACCAGAACCTCTAGGATGTTTCTAGGGAAGTGGAGAAGAGATTTTGGCAGGGGTTGTCCGAGATTGAGTTCTCAAATTGGTGTGAGGAGAAGGGGGAGGAGGTGCCCTTTTATAAGGGAGGAGAGGGGCACCTTAGGAATATCTCAAAATATTATTTTATATTAAAGTAAAAATCGGTTTATAATGGTTCCAAAGGGTCTTATTTCGAATCTAAAGTGGGTATGGGTCGAAATACTATCATCCAATAGGATTTAGACAAGTTTAGGGTATTATTTTAACCTTATCAATTAGATTTAACTCTAAGTTAAATAATTTAACTTTTACTGTGTCTTTTTGTTTTCTTTTACTATATGGTTAATACACTTACTATAACATGCCAATCGAACCCCAAATTGTTTATTATTAATATATATATCCTTATATAAGTAATTTGGCCGAACCTTAGATTTTTATGAATAAAATAACAATTAATGATATAATATTTGATTTAAAAACTATTTTGTGTCAATTTTGACACTATTTGATATATGATTTTTGTGAAAGTCATAACAGAATTATATGTTCGAACCAAGTTGATTAAATCAACACTAATTTATCATAGTAACCTAGAAAATTAGTGGAATTCATAAAAAGTCTCAAATTACATTCATTTGATCATTTATAACATCAATTATGTTAATATTTCCTTAAAAGGGTAATTACTGCATCATCGTTTTGTCATAAATAAATTAATTTATTTAAAGTCTAAAAATTATAAATAAAATATAATTATGTAGGAAATCTTTTTAGCTTTCTAATGAATATTTATCGTCGAATTTATCTTATGTATAACCCCATATTAAAAATGTTTTAGTTATTAAACATTGATTTTAACTATTTTAACTATTCATTAAATAAAATAATATTAAATGTCATAATCTAATCCAAGTGGACCTAAATGGTCATATTATATTCATAAGGTTGTTTTTGGTCGAATTACACTTATCCAATAGAATTAGGACATGTGTTAGGGTAATAGTAATATCATATTTACCCTTAGTTACCCTATTTACTATTAACCGTGGTAAAAAAAAGTAAAAAGTTACTATTCACCAAAAATTATTTTCATCTCATTGAACCATATTTTAGTCTTTGATATTAACCGTGTCTGTCGGATTTTCGAAATTCCATTCACAAAAGCGGTAAAATTAAGTTTTATGCAAAATTCAGTTTTTAACCTACCACTTAGTGGTTTCACTATTCATCAAAAATTGAATGTTTTCAGAAAAATGCCAAAATTTCATCCTAAGCTATATTTCATATTCCGAATTCAAATATGAAGTCTACTTTACCAAATTCATAACATAGAAATTGCATTAATTAATTTTATAATTAAATCCCGCTGTTAAAACAAAGAGCGTGTTTTTAAGAAACAATATCTATCAAAAGATTGACACTTGATTATGTCTGGTTTAAATGTGAAATTACATCCAATGACCAACATTGTATTAAATTGTAAAAATATATTCTAAATATACTTTAAAACCACTCAAATTAATGATTTATCACTATTAATTATTTTGATTAAAAAAGTTGTTTTTAATTATAATTTAGTAATTTTCACTATTCATCAGAATATGAAAGTTATCCGAAAAGTACCAAAATTTCACCTTAGGCTAAATTCGATACTCCGAATCCAAAAATGAAGTCCATTTTGAGAGCTAAAATTTATAAAATTTTAAAAGGTGGTTATTACTATTCATAACGGCTATTTATAATAATATTTTAATAGCATATCGTTGTTTAGTGAAACTCGGTATTGCGTACTACACACGCTATCGAGGGAGGTCGCGATTGCGTGTAATGAAAGGCAAGTCAAGGATGCGTGTTGTGCAAGCTCCTTTTGGTGTAGCGTACAACACAAGACATTAGTGAAATAAAAAAGAATATTTTTCATAAAATCTCGGGCTGTTACATTCTACCCCCCTTAAAATGAATTTCGCCCTCGAAATTCGTCGGGGTTATAAATGGTTTACTATTCGAAATTTTCTTTAATAGAAACCCACATCGTAAAAAGGAATACCAAAACATATCTTTTAAAACAAAAGTATGAAACGTAACTGTTACTCAAATAAACTAATCACTGGGTTTCCCCATAGGTGAAAATATGGATATGGAAGAGAAATCTAACCATCATGTTCTGATGGAGAGTGGTAGAGAACATGGCTATGGAAAATCCAACAATCACAAATCCATAAATTTGTGACGATCTAAGGTACCATCCGATTCATCAGGTATAAGATCACTAGGACAACATTTTTGGTTTTCAAGATCATTTCCTTAAAGTTGAAGAGTTTGAATTAGAATAAATACTTACTTTATTTTGGTACAATCTCACTGTTGTTTGTGCCTTGAACAATTTCCACTTCATCTCTTAAATAAATGAAGTTGAATTTGTTATTCGTGAAGTGTTAGCAGATCATGTGATAGAATGACGGGTCATTCCATCTGTATCAAACAAAAGGTTAGCATAAGTCATTCCATTGTGAGATTAATCATATATGGTTCCTAAAATGGATTTATACTTCATATATCATACTGATTAATATAATAAAACTAGTTTCTACTAAACAGGGACTTCCTGTAGGCCAGTAGTAGGCGATAAAGGCCAGTCGCACTTCGGTTGTGGGTTCGATTCCCACAGCCTCGTCCGAAGCGATGGGTTGTCGCCAGTCCTGCAGGTTATCCTTTTTCTAGAGCTATATTAATATAACATCCCATAAATAATATCGAAAAACGTTTTATCCTAACTTATGTCCAACATAATCCATTCTAATCTTTAGGCTTATCCATAATACTGTAGTCCACTCTCATAACATAGTGAAAACGATTACCAGAGATTTAATACCATCGTTAATCCCCATATATCATAAGATATGTTTTGTTGGTCACATTCCAAACATTCAAAGTCCTTAATCATGTATTCTTTTGAATACCTTAGTGAAAACATGAATACAGTTAAAATTTAACACTTTCCACATACCAAAATCCTCAAAATTCTATATACTCAAACCATGATATCACTTAGTCCTTATATCAATCATGAGCTCATGCATACAATCAAACATCTCATTATCGTCTTATCCCTTCATTATGCGCATATCATCTACTTTCCAAAAATACTGGTACCATTCATCACATACTTTCAAAACTTAAGGAAAGACAACAATGTAACAATCTTTAGATGTCTCTTTATCCCATAGTACCATGAGATTACTTATACAACATTACACTTGATAAACATGTAATCATTCCACTACATTCTTAAACCATTGACCGAGCTTCAACAATTCTTTCATCTCACATATCATTTGTAGTCTCATCATCATCATCAACATCAATACTACCCATACGACCATACTGATTCTCTTCACGAGACTTTCCCTTAGGGCATTGGTTTGCATAATTCCCATACATTCCACATTTAAAACATTTAACCATTGTTGATGTCGTAGCAATACCATTATCCTCATCCCTGGTGTTAACTGAACCTTTTCCTTTGCACTTACTGGCTTTGTGTCCTTCTTTTCCACACCCAAAGCATCTTCCAGTTCCTTTGAAACATTCTCCTTGATGCCTCTTCCCACATGATTTACATAGGGGAAATTGAACTTTCTTTCCTCTATGATCATCATGAAACTCCATCTTTCTCTTATTAGACGAGTCAGGAAACTTACCAAATTTTACTTTATTGATCATATTATGAGATTGCTGATTCGGCATAATAATGATGTTTGGACTTCCAAATCCCATTTCATTTGGTTGCTCATGAAGAATATCATTCCATTGTCCATCATATCGTCCATTATCGTGAATCACCTTGTTTCCAGCCATTTTCTAAAACCCAAAAAGAATAGTGTGAGAGGAAAAAATCATAATAAAGGGGGAGTAACTTAAATATCTAACATCTTTGGTTTAATCTAATATCGTTACCATAGTTCTAGGACTATATCCTATACGTATACTTATCCTTAGGGGCATCCCTAGACATACCTTAGAAATATCTCTAGGGATCTCACTAACGTTTTCGCATCCTAGTTTCCAAAGGTTGACTAAACCTTTCCTCTGATACCAACTGTAGAGACCCGAAGCTTAACGTACATGGACATTACATTACATTTGTGGAATACTTAGTACATAACAAAAAACACACACACAAGGATCGTAATAGTTTAGTGTCTTTGGAAACTTGGAATATAATCTTCTAATCATGGTGAAAGATCTTCAAAATCTCCCATAAAGATCTTCTTTTTTTTTACCTAAAACCTTTCTTTATATCCTGGGGAAAAGAAAACATAAAAGGGTGAGCTCAAATGCTCAGTAAGGGTAAACAAAAGAAATATCAATCACATCATATACATAAGCACATAACTTTTGGAAATCTTAACCTGCAAAAGAGATTATAATTTCATAACATGGGGTAAATCATGACAGTGAAATGTAATCACAATAATCATAACTTAAAACATGAAACTTTGTGGCATTCACACATAATCATATAGAATCATTTGTTGTTAGTCAAGACTCATTGCCAAGACTATCTTAGTGGACAAAGTCCCTTTCTGAATCGAGTAACCCTCGTTTCAGTCCTATTTCACTGAACCGGTATAACCTACCGTTCCAGCCCTGTCTATCTCATGAGATATAAAATCTTTACCCAATGCATTGGAGGGAGATATAGGTCCCACCCATCTTATAATGAATCCTTTCTTATGTGTGCCACATAATCATAAATCATACATCATCGCATAACCCATGTAATAAAAATGGGATTCTTAAACAACATGACATCATAAAACAATTCATATAAGATAAAGGAATTCATAAAAATATTTCCATCACAACATAATCAAATCCATGTAATAATAGGGATAAAAACAGAACCCTTTTATTATCTTATATGGAAAATAATTTTGATAAAATACTTGAACTCCATTCTTGAGGAAAATATCCTTTCTACTTCAAAAACATTTTTCCTTTCTTAACATGTCATACAACTTTAAACTAAAAGAAGTTGATTAAAAATAAACTTTAAAACTTGTAAAGGAAGATACTTGGAAATAATGTTTTAAAAATCCATTCATGCCGTATAAGTTTAAAAAAAACATTCTTCGTACTTTTGTCGGAAAAGTCAAAAAGTACCTCGTATGAAAAACGACAAAAGATTCCTTTCCTACATATTACTAAAAACTCACCGAAGGGTAAAAATGGATTTAAACAATTGTAGGTGGATGGAAATAATATTACATATTGATGAAACATGGATGTGGATGATAAAATACACCCCAGTAAATACTTACAAATAAACAATCTCGGATAAAAATGAGATTGTGATATTTTCCCTTACCTTAGGTCCGATTTGCTTCGTATGTGTCCGAACCTCCTGTATAATTATTTAAATAATGTCATTTACTTATTAAAGAATCATATTCATTGTTATGATATCATATATGGTTCACTTATGACTTTATCTTACCCGTTCTTTTGTAAATTCCATGTTAAAGAAGCGTTTTGGGTAAAATCGTTTCATTTATCGTAGGTGTTTTGACTTGTTGTTCTTGACATTATTATTACTTATATCATGATTTACTTACTTCCAGAATATAAAATATGATTTATATATCATATATATTCAGTATATATATATATATATAATAGATAGATAAATGAAATGAAAAACACCGTTCATGGAGACGGTAGTCCGTACGTACGCATGAACGCTGTTTTCCTTTCCTTATTGTCTTGAATGGAAGTAAGTAGATGACATACATATATACATAAATCCAGTAGCTTTATAATGTCATATATTTTATTATTATTTCTTATATATACTTCTTAATCATTCTTAAATGGTTAACATGGAGAATGAATCTCATCGCGTCGTGGAGACGGTAGTCCGTACGTACGCACGAGCGATGATATCATTTCCATAAATATTGAATTGAATTGGAGTGGATTATACAATATATCAGAATCAATATGATTTTTTTATAACTATTTATAGTTATTCTTTACACCATTATACCCATCCATGTAAGGTGGTGGTGGAAAATAGATTACACCACGGCGTGGAGACGGTATTCTGTACGTACGCACGCGCGGTGATTTCTTTTTCCGTAGGATGGATAGATGGTGAAATAGGGTTGTTTCATACTTATAATAACATATCAGTATATGAGTGATACTTATGTTATTACTTCATAATTAAACAACCTAAGAAGAAGAAGTGGAAGAAGAAATAAAGATGAAAGAATTGGTAACGGTAATTACCTCTTCTTTGAAGCGCCTCTTTGAGACCTCCTCTTAGGGAACTAAAATTGGTCTTTGAGGAAGACCAGAACCTCTAGGATGTTTCTAGGGAAGTGGAGAAGTGATTTTTTCAGGGGTTGGACGAGCTTGAGTGCTCAAATTGGTGTGAGGAGAAGGGGGAGGAGGTGCCCTTTTATAAGGGAGGAGAGGGGCACCTTAGGAATATCTCAAAATATTATTTTATATTAAAGTAAAAATCGGTTTATAATGGTTCCAAAGGGTCTTATTTTGAATCTAAAGTGGGGATGGGTCGAAATCCTATCATCCAATAGGATTTAGACAAGTTTAGGGTATTATTTTAACCTTATCAATTAGATTTAACTCTAAGTTAAATAATTTAACTTTTACCGTGTCTTTTTCTTTTCTTTCACTATATGGTTAATACACTTACTATAACATGCTAATCGAACCCCAAATTGTTTATTATTAATATATATATCCTTATCTAAGTCATTTGGCCGAACCTTAGATTTTTAGGAATAAAATAACAATTAATGATATAATATTTTATTTAAAAACTATTTTGTGTCAATTTTGACACTATTTGATATATGATTTTTGTGAAAGTCATAACAGAATTATATGTTCGAACCAAGTTGATTAAATCAACACTAATATATAATAGTAACCTAGAAAATTAGTGGAATTCATAAAAAGTCTCAAATTAAATTCATTTGAGCATTTATAACATCAATTATGTTAATATTTCCTTAAAAGGGTAATTACTGCATCATCGTTGTGTCATAAATAAATTAATTTATTTAAAGTCGAAAAATTATAAATAAAATATCATTATGTAGGAAATATTTTTAGCTTTCTAATGAATATTTATAGTCGAATTTATCTTATGTATAACCCCATATTAAAAATGTTTTAGTTATTAAACATTGATTTTAACTATTTTAACTATTCATTAAATAAAATAATATTAAATGTCATAATCTAATCCAAGTGGACCTAAATGGTCATATTATATTAATAAGGTTGTTTTTGGTCGAATTACACTTATCCAATAGAATTAGGACATGTGTTAGGGTAATAGTAATATCATATTTACCCTTAGTTACCCTATTTACTATTAACCGTGGTAAAAAAAAGTAAAAAGTTACTATTCACCAAAAATTATTTTCATCTCATTGAACCATATTTTAGTCCTTGATATTAACCGTGTCTGTCGGATTTTCGAAATTCCATTCACAGAAGCGGTAAAATTATGTTTTATGCAAAATTCAGTTTTTAACCTACCACTTAGTGGTTTCACTATTCATCAAAAATTGAAAGTTTTCAGAAAAATGCCAAAATTTCATCCTAAGCTATATTTCATATTCCGAATTCAAAAATGAAGTCTACTTTACCAAATTCATAACATAGAAATTGCATTAATTAATTTTATAATTAAATCCCGCTGTTAAAACAAATAGCGTGTTTTTAAGAAACAATATCTATCAAAAGATTGACACTTGATTATGTCTGGTTTAAATGTGAAATTACATCCAATGACCAACATTGTATTAAATTGTAAAAATATATTCTAAATATACTTTAAAACCACTCAAATTAATGATTTATCACTATTAATTATTTTGATTAAAAAAGTTGTTTTTAATTATAATTTAGTAATTTTCACTATTCATCAGAATATGAAAGTTATCCGAAAAGTACCAAAATTTCACCTTAGGCTAAATTCGATACTCCGAATCCAAAAATGAAGTCCATTTTGAGAGCTAAAATTTCTAAAATTTTAAAAGGTGGTTATTACTATTCATAATGACTAGTTATAATAATATTTTAATAGCATATCGTTGTTTAGTGAAACTCGGTATTGCGTACTACACACGCTATCGAGGGAGGTCGCGATTGCGTGTAATGAAAGGCAAGTCAAGGATGCGTGTTGTGCAAGCTCCTTTTGGTGTAGCATACAACACAAGACATTAGTGAAATAAAAAAGAATATTTTTCATAAAATCTCGGGCTGTTACACTCACCTTCCACTGGCTTTCTACGGTAAGAACCCAAACCAAAAATAACCAAAATTCAACTATCATGAACCTATACCCACATGATTAGTCAAAACTAACTCATCACAGATTCAATCTATGTGCACATGACTCAATTAGAACTTTTCCCATCATGGGTGAGTGGGAATCACCAAAATAAGAATCTAAGACACAATATCTCTAGATACTCATGCACCTAAGACCATGTAACTCAAATCTAATGGCCATTCCATCCATGTATCCAAGGCCATCCGCAACCTAACTACCCCATAGCCTCAAACTGACATCCACGATGTCCAAAACCATGGTCAAAACCACCCAAGAAAATATGGTCCAAGCCCAAACTGTGATTAGCATCACTAAATTCCGATGCTCATGCCATCCCAAAATCAAGCCATTCCCATAACAACCGCAAGGGTCATAATATATTTAATATCAAGAATTAACTAAACATAAAACACATTTAATAACTTTAAACAATTAATTCATTTTAAGTAGATTTAATTACACTAGCTACCATCAATAATAGAATAGAACAGAGGCCTTGAATTCCTCTAAATAGCATAATCAAGATTTAACAATATAAACTAAATATTTTAATCCAAAAAAAATTATAACCATTTTAAAACCCCTGGCCAAAATGTACCATGGAGCGATGACCTCTAACCCAACCTCACTTGCATAATCTAGTTAAGGGAATGCCCAACAACATCCCAAAAGGCAAACAATCCATTAAAAATGTAATAACAGGGGTCTCGATCAATACCCATCATTGTGCTAAAAATATGAAACACTGAAATGTCCACGAAATCACAAAACAAGGTATGAACCACCTACTTTATACATGTATGAAACTTTTCGTTGAGTGTCAACTTCTAATTTGGAATAGAACGACATATATATATAAAACGAGCATAAACACTCATGGTCTGATAACTAGGTTGAGAGGGAAAATCATGAAGAATGGATCAAGAGGAATCCAAGGCTTACCGTTTGGGTTCCAATGAATCCTAAATCATTTAAATCGGGTTTTATATGAAAAATATGTCAGAATTTATTCCTCCAACACTGCTACTCGCTCAAACCCATCTAGGGTTCTGCCTAAAAATGTAAAATGAGGCTACTCCCCGTTTTAATGAAAAAAATAAAATACACGATGCATACTTGGGACTACATTCTGTGTTGGTTCTTTTATTATTCAAAAGATTCACTAATCTTACCAAGGTATTTCCAACTTGACTACACAGCATGCACTAGGTAGTACACAATGTTTACAAGTTTTGATCCTCTAACCCCCTTTCAACATCCCTACACGCCATGTATACCCCTTACACGACTAGAGAGTACATGAAATGTTCTTGGGATTACATGGAGTGTAACTCTAAGTCAGGTCATGTGAAAGTCTGAGTCCAATATATTCCCAAATTTCCCCTATTTTCTCAAAAACAAATCATAAGGAAAAGAAAAGAAGAGACATGTGTCTCAAGGGAAGAATTGGATTCTTACAAAATTCCACTATTAAGGAAATTCATCCATAAATTTCCATTCCAAGGGTGGTGAAAAAACATTCCCAAATAACTACATCCCAAATATCAAATAAAAAAAAGGACCAAAGACCTATTTCTGGATCCATGGTCCTCTCATGACACATTGTCACCCTTTCACCTCATCTGGTGCTCCCGTGTCACTTCTGACACACAATCACATCTAGCACCGCATCGATGCCCGCCTCGAGCCCATGGAACCCATGGAACAACAAGGTTCCACATCACATGGATTATCAAAATAACCTGGTGCCTTCCACCTCAATCACAACCACATTCTTGATTACCTGATGACCAAGGAACCTCAAGTAACACACATCCCATGGATGCCCCAATGCACAAGGCACTTCATAACAAACATATAATGATGATCCTGATGACATGCATCTCATATATATATATATATATATATATATAATCACACACCTGAAATGGAGGCAACCCGCTGACCATCATATAGTCAATCTAAAAACATCCTATGAATCTCGTGCACTCAAAATGAACATGCCTCAAGAGGCCATGCCGAAAAAAATTAAAAACAACTACATCCATGCTCTTGGAATACCTCTGACCATTGTTGGCTCACTAGTCTGATCAGACCATGGGAGCTCCATGATCACATGGCCTAAAAAAATATTCCTAAAGTCATTCCTCCCTACAATGTTGCACCAGTCACCGGCCACTGACCCCTCTGTTGGGTCCCACTATCTATGCCACATTGATTGCATGCAGTTGAACCTTGACTACCCTCACCCAGTAACGATCCTGAATAGACCTCTAAATCTTGTGCCTACCTCAGTCCCTGCCTACCAGTTATATGATAAATATTCCTATAGAACCTCTCAAGATGTCTGACCTTTCCACATGTGAGACACTCTTTTGGAGTCCTATTGCACTGAGTTCGTACATGCCCTGGCTGGCCGCACTAAAAGAAAACCACTACCGAACTACCATGAGGTGGTCTAGATAAATCCTTTTCCTAACCTCCCTATGGTAACTCATCCTGACCTCATTTTATTCTATCTAAACTATAACATGAAGCTACCACCCAAACCAAGTGAGACATTTTTGTCATGTTTCCCTCTTCTATGAGTGCCTGATTCACTACCTATGAGAAAGAGGCCAACCTAAAGATTCTCAACTTCACATAGATTTCATGTTGTAATCCATCCTTGAAGAGACACACCCTGGAGGTGTCATCACTTACCATACCTGGTGCAAAGTGAGATAGCTTAGTGAAAGTAGCTTCATAGTCTATAACAGACATGTTACCCTACTGAAGGCTCAGGAACTCATGATATCTCTCTTCCCTCAATGTCTCTGAGAAAAAGTGTTTAAAGAATCTGTCCATGAAGTCTTTCCAGGCCAGTCCCTCATGTCTATGATCCTGAACTTTCACATCCCACCAGTGATTCACTAGTCCTCTCACCATGTACATCTCCATCTTGACCCTCTTAACTAGAGGTGTATTGAGTTGCTCAAAGATAATCTGTATGATTTCTATCTAGTTCTCAGCCTCCTATGGACCACCCTCACCTTGAAAAAGTTACTGGTGCTATGAATGGAGATATCAACTACGGTAATCCATAGAGGGATCTGTTTTATGAGTACCTCTGTCGATCCCCTGCAAGACATGTACCAGGCTTGTTCAGAGCTACTAGTCGAGCCATAACCTAAATGCTGTCAAACTCGATAGCTGTCCTTCCTGCACTGGATCCTGAACCTAATCCTGTCCCTAAGCCTATACATATGGCTCATGCTCTTCCTAACCCTCAGGGTTTTGAAACTAATCATGCTCCTATGACACTATAACATCACCCACCTAATTCTCCATCCAAGCAGTCTAAGAGGAACCCACTAAATACCATAAATGGTAAAAAAACCCACATATATAACAATATATATAACACAGATAGGGAAAGTAGTAATGAGGTATCACATAACAACTACCCTTACTCCCCCCATCGTAACCATACCCCATGGCATCTTGACCTCATGGCCTCTTTACCTACCCTAAAAAAAGCCATGTATCACTAAACACTCGGGCCACTCATGTCTTGACAACCACTGTTGCCTCAATCCGATGATCGAGTCACCCAATCTAAGTGATCAAAATCACCTCAACCATAATACCTTTATGCTCGTATAAGATCTAGGCCCAAATACCCTACCTTATGGAATTCTACAAATATATACATCATGGCATTTCACATTGCATAAAACAATCAATTCTATTAGGTATTTCACCTTCTACATTTCATTAGCTATTAAATCATGACATTTGATATTATTCACATGTTATAAAAACGTTACAAAGTATACATGAAATTAGAAAATTGAAATACACTAAAAATGTGCCAATCAATATCCAAACAACCATGACTTGCCTTACCAAGCCAAGGTTCAATTCTATATTACCATACCGGGTCAATGGTCATATATCACAATCAATAATCATCAGAATCCAAGCGATCCACCAAGGTGGAAATCATATAAACTATAATCTAAGCAAAATAAAAACATCAATTCCCCCCTAAGGAAACTTGATCCATCCCTCGTACATGGGGGTTCAGGCACCCAAGCACAATCTAGAAACCTAGTTCAAATCACAACCTTTCTCCAGTCTACTATATCCCAAATAGTAAGACTAGTAGAAAAGAAAGGAATTCTTTCTCTCATTAGTATCCAACAAAACACTGCTACTAACTCCCAATCAAGAACCTCTTCCGATACCAATTTGTAACATCCCGACTCAAACAACCATCCAAATAGTTCTAAACGGGTCAGGTGTCACTGACCTTAGGCGCACCTCCCTAAATTCCAAAGGTTGCTGACTAGAAGTGAGGGTGTAAACCGGTATAGTGGGGAGGCTATACCATCTAGCAGAAAGATAAAGGTACCAGTATGATCATAATAGCATAACATGAAGTGTAAAATAAATGTCTCATCAGAAATGAACCCACCCACAAAGTGGAATCATATTCAATATCAATAAACAATGGAAGAAATATAGAAAAAAATGATGTAGAATGTAAACAGAACAACATTCTAAACACCACTTGTAACTACCACTGAAACAAACAAGGCATGCATCCATAGCAGGTCATACATGTCAATGCACAAAGGGTTACCGTGGATAAACATTATAGTTATATAATAATGATAATAATAATGATGCAAGAATGAAATCTAAATGGAAGTAAAACTCTATCTAGGAATAAACTCAAGGTCCATGATATTCTCCATGTCAAACAACACTACTACCCAACTTCTAAAGTTTATCCTTTACCTATATGTAAAATCATAAAGTCTACATGAATACTGAAGGCCTATGTAGGGTGTGATACGAATCTCAGTAGGATACCACCCAATTGTGCATAACTAGTACAAGTGTTTAAGTAGAAAATAACACTAAGTAAGGAAAACAGTTCAATACAAAATAAATAACACCTCCACTGGTGCTTAGCAGCCACCAGGGAGGGTCACCTACTTGAGCCAACACCGGAATCTGGTAAGAAAGGGTAGTATTTGGCCCATGGAATAAGGTACTCCTATAGTCACAAATTCCTAGTGAACCCTCAGGTTCCACCCCAATCATATAGCCCTACACCATGTGCCTCTTGACACTGTGTGTCACAAAGTACCGAAATCCTGAAGGAATTCCAATCAATAGTATCCTAGTCCCAAGAACCCCTTCTCATAAGCTCACATTGAACCATGGAATGAAAAATAGAGGAACAATGATGTTTATCCTCAAATAAATATATAGGCTCCTGACATCAGTCACCATGAGCTTGAGCCCCCACCCGATAACATTATTGCTATCAACTGAAGGCTTCTCACCTTCCACTAACTTTCTATAACAAGAACCATCAAACTACAATTACCTAAAATGTAACTATTAGGGGCCTCTACCCACATGAGTGTTCAAAACCATCTCATCACAGAGTCAACCTATGTTTACATGACTCAATTGGCACTTTGTCCATCACAGGTGAGCAAAAATCACCAAAATAAGAATCTAAGACATAATATATCTAGCACCTCGTGCCCCTATGACCATATCAATAAAATACAATAGACATTCCATCCCATGGTCAAAACCACCCAAGAAAATCTAGGCCAAGCCTAACCTATGATCAGTATCACTAAATTCTGATGATCATTCCATCCCAACCTTAGGCCATTCCCGTCACAACCCCAAGGGTCATAACATATGTAATATCAAGAATTACATAAACATAAAACACATTTAAGCTTTTTAAATAAGTAATTCAATTTAAACATATTGAATTACAGTAGCTATTAGTAATAAAACAATATCATAGAGGTCTTTAATGTCTCTAAATAGTGTAATTAATATTTAGCAATATAAACTAAATAGTTTAAAAAACCAATTATAAAAATTTTGGAACCCCAGCCAAAATTTCTCATGGAGAGACAACCTCTAACCCAACCTCACTCGCACAATCTAGGTAATGGAATTACCAATAGCATCCCATAATACATACAATACATTAAAAATAAAATAATAGGGGTCTCTCTCAATACCCATCATTGCGCTAAAAATACGCAACCCCCAAATTACCATGAAAACACAAAACAAGGTATGTACCACTAAACTCATACACGTACGACACTCTTCATCCAACATTGGCCTCTAATTCGTCCTAGAATGGGATATATATATTAAATGAGGATAAACTCTTAAGGTCTGATAACCAGGTCAAGAGGAGAAATCATGAATAACAGATCAATAGGAATCAAGGTATTACCATTTGGGTTCCAATGGACCCAACAATGTTTAAATCGGGGTTTGGATAGACAATCTAGAGGATTTATTCCTCCAGTATTGCTGCTCGCTCTAACCCGTCGAGGGTTTTTCCCAGAAATGTAAAATGAGGATACTGCCCATTTTAATGAAAAAAATAAAATACACAACATATACTTGGGACTACACTCAATGGTGGTTCTTTTACTATTCAAAAGATAGCTGAATATCACTGTGGTCTTACCGAATAGACTACACAGTGTGTACTAGGTAGTATACAATGTGTACACGGTTTGGTCCTCTAATCCCCTACTAACATACCTACACACCTGGTATACCCCTTACATAGCCAGAGAGTACATGATGTGTACTTTGGATGACACGACATGTAACCCTAATTTAGGCTTTGTTACAGTCTAATTCTAGTACTTGCCCACTTTTCCCCTATCTTCTCAATAAAAAACTCAAAAGGAAAAGAAAAAAAGAGACCCATACATCAAGGGAAGAGCCATGTTCATACAAACTTCTACACTTAAGAAAATTCTCCCTCGAATTCCCCCTTAAAGGGTGGTAAAGAAACATTCCTGAATAACTCTGGCCCAAATATCAAATCAATCAAAGGTCCAAAGACCAATTTCTGGACCCCTGGTCCTCCCATGACATATCATCACCCCTGCACCTCATTAGGTGCTCCCATGTCATTTTCGAGACCCAATAACATCTTGCACCACCTCAGAGCCTACCTCAAGCACATGGAACCCATGAAAAAATGAGGCTCACATCCCATGGATTCTCAAAACAACTCGGGTCCTTACACCTCAATCAAAACTGCATCCTCGATTCCCTAATGCCAAAGGACCTGTAATAAACCTGTATCCCATGGATTCTAAGATGCACAAGGCACCTCAAAACACAAATCCAATGATGTTACTAATTCCAAGCATCTAATACATATATATAACCACACACTTAAAATGATGTCAACCCACTGAACGACATCTAGTCAGTCCAAAAACATCTTGTGCACCTTGTGAAATCAAAAAAGACACGCCTCAAGAGGCCATGCCATACAAAAGTAAAAAAACTAAAACCAATCCTGTGGAATACCTTTGACCATCATCATATCACCAGTCTTCTCAACCCCTAGAAGCTCCACGGTGTGCACCTAGACTAACACACTACTGCTTGAAGCCTGTCTTACATGCGATGCTGCACCAGTCACTGACCACTGACCCCTAAGTTGAGTCTTATTTTCTTTCCCACATCCCCTATGTGCAGTTGAGACTTGGATACCCTCACTTGGTACTGATCCTGAATTTACATATGAATCCTCTACCTGCCTTGGTCCCTTCTTGATGAATTTCTGAGAAGGATTCTTGTAGAACCTCTTGAGATTCCTAACCTATTGACGTTCCCAACACTCCTTTGGAGGCCTATCGCATAGAATCTGAACATGCCCTGGCTTCCCACACTGAAATAAAACCACTACTGAACTTCCAAGTTGTGGTCTAGCTGAGTCCTTAGCCTGATCACCCTACTAGAACTCATCCAGACCTCATTTCATGCCATCTAAACCATCACCTGAAGTCACCACCCGACCCAACTAAGACCTTCCAGTCAAGTTTCCCTCGTCTATGTGTGCCTGATTCAATATATCTAGTAATGAGTCAAGCCTAGAGATGTTCACCTACACCCGAATGGCATGTCGTAATCCATACTCTAAGCACCTCACCCTTGAGGTGTCGTTGCTTACCACACGAGGTGCTAAGTGAGACAACTTAGTGAAAGTAGAAATATAGTCCATGAAGAACATGTCACCCTGCTGAAGGCTCAAGAAATATTGAGCTCTCTCTTCCTTCAACATATACAAGAAAAAGTTCTTGATTATTCTATCCTCAAAGTCCTTCCGAGCCTATATATCATGTATTTGAGCCTAAACCTGTACATCCAACAAGATCTTTGATGGTCCTATCAACATATACGTCGCTAGCTTGACCCTCCACCCTAGAGGCATCTTAAGGTATTCTAAGATCATCTACATGATTATTATCCAGTTCTCAGTTGCCTATGGACCACCCTCACCCTGAAAAAGTGGCATGTGATACTACTGGAAGTCCTGAGTAAGGTAAGACACACAAGTCTCTATTTTCTGAGAACCTCTATCGATCCCCTACAAGACACGTACCAGGCTAGTTCTAATTTTCTCGTTATGACATGGACACAATGCTATCAAACCCGGTAGTTGTCCTGCCCACACTAGATCCTGAACCTAGTCCTACCCCTGAGCCTGTACCTATGGCTCATGCTCTGACTAAACCTTAGTGATCTGAACCTGATCATGCTTCTATAGTACAATAACATCACCCTCATAATGCTCCATATGAGCAGTCTAAGAGGAACCTAATAAATACCGTAAATGGTTAGAAAAACCACATATATAATAATATATATAACACATATAGGGAAATAAGAAAAGAGGAAGTGTATAATATCTACTCTTACTCTCCCCCATCACAACCATTCCCCAAGGAATCATGGACTAATTGACTCATGGACTCCTTAGCATCCCTTAATAGAGCCAAGTATTACAAAATCATCAGGACATACCCATCTTGAAAACTACCATTTCCTCAATATGAAGAACATGTCACCCAATCCTGGTGATAAAAATCACCTCAACCATAGTACTTATCTACTCGTATAAGATCCAGTACCAAATCCCTTTCCATACAAAATTCTACAAATATATACAGCATAACATATCACATTTAATAAAACATGAAATTCTATTTGGAATTTCTCCTTTCACATTTCAGAAGAACATAAAACATGGAATTTGATATTATTCATATGGTATAAACACTTTACAAAGCATACATGCAATTATAAAATTGAAATACCCTAAACATTTTCCTTTCAAAAGACAAACAAACACACCTTACCTTACTGGGCCAAGGTCCAATTTTCCCTTACCATATCAGGTCAAGGGCCACATATCATAATCAATAATCATCATAATACAAGTGATTCACCATGTTGGAAATAATATAAAATTTAATCTGAGAAAAATAAAAACAAAAATTCCCACCCAAGGAAACTTGGTCTGTCCCTCATACCTGGGGAGTAGGCACACAAGCATAAGCTAGAAACTGAATTCCAATCACAACCTATCTCTAGTCTACCATATCCCAAAAAGTAATACCAATAGAAAAGAAAGGAAGTCTTGATCTCATTAGTAGCTAGTGAAACAATGCTACTAACTCCTAGTCAAAAACCTCCTATGATACCACTATGTAACGTCCCAACCTGAATAGCCACCTGAACAGTGATAAACGGGCTGGGTGTCACTGACCTTAGGCACACCTCCCAGAACACCAAAGGCTGCTGACTAGCAGTGAGGGTGTAAACAGGTATAGTGGGGAGGCTATACCCTATAGTAGGAAGATAAAGGTACCGATCTGAGCATAATATCATAACATGCAGTGGAAAATGAATGGATTAGAAAAATCAAACTAGACCCATAGAGGGGAAGAATATTCAATATCAATAAACAATAGAAGAAATATAGAAACAACTACAGTGGAAATTAAATAGAACAACATGATAAACACCACTTGTAACTACCACTGAAACAAATAGGGCATGCCTCAATAGCAAGTCATACATGTCAATACAAAAAGGGTGCCCATGGATAACCACTATAGCTACATAATAATGATAAGCATGATGATGTAGGAATGAAAGCTAAATAGAAGTAAAATTCTAGCTTGGAATAACCTCAAGGTCCATGCCAATATCCATTCCAAATATCACTACCACCCATATCCTAAAGCTGATCCTTTACCTGTATATAAAACCATAAGGTCTATACATGTCCCGAAGGGCCCATGTAGGGTGTGAGATGAATCTCAAAAGGATACTATTGTTTAAAAAGACAATAATACTAAGCAAGGTAAACAGTTCAATGAAAAATAAATACCACCTCCACTGGTGCTTAGTAGCCACCATAGAGCATCACCTAATTCATCCAACACTGGAATCAGAGAAGAAATGAGATTCCTTGTCCTATAGACCAAGTTACTCCTATAGTCACAAAGTCATAGTGAAGCCTCAGGTTCCACCCCAATCACATAGCCTAACACCACGTGGATCTTGAAACCACGTGTCTCAAAGTACCAATGACCTGAAGGAATGCCATTAAATAGTATCTCGGTCTCAAGGACCCATTCTCGTAAGCTCACAATGGCCCATGACATGAAAACTAGAGTAATAGTGATGTATGTACTTAAATAAATATCCAGGATCACATCCTCAATCATGGAGAGCCTCAAACCCCAACCCGATAACATCATTACTATCAAACAAAGGATCCTCACCTTCCACTGTATTTCTATGGTAAGCACTGCAAAAACATAAAAACATAAAAACATAAACCACAACTATTAAAGGCCTCTACCCACACAAGTCATCAAAACAACCTCATCACAGAGTCTACCTGTGTGAACACGACTCAATTGGCAATTTGGCCGTCACAGGTGAGTGGAAATCACCAATATAAGAACCTAAGCCACAATATCTCTAGCACCTCGTGCCTTCGAGACCATGTCACCCAAATCTGATGGCAATTCCATCCAATTTTACTAGGCCATTCCCAACTTGATAGTCACACTACCTCAAACCGATGTCCATGATGCCCAATCCCATGGTTAAAACCACCCAATAAAATCTGGTCCAAGCCCAACCTATGATCGACATCACTCAATTCTGATGCCCATTCCATCCCAACCGTGGGTCAAAATTTTCACAACCCCAAGGGTCACAACATATGTAATATCAAACATTACATTAAAAAAACACATTTAACCACTTTAAACAAGTAATGCAATTTAAGAATAGTGAATTACACTATCTACCAACAATAACACAATATCACGGAGGACATGAATGCCTCTAAAAAGAATAATTAATCATTAATAATATAAAATGAACAGTTTAAACCAAAAATAAAAAACAAGTATAACTATTTTGGAACCCCTGACCAAAATGTCCCATGGAGCGACAACCTCTAACCCGACCTCGCTTGCAAAATCCAGGTAAGGGAATTCCAAACGACATCCCAAAAGACAAATGGTCCATTTAAAATGAAATAACAAGGGTCTTTCTCAATACCCTTTATTTCTATAAAAAGGCACAACCCCTAAATTTCCGTAAAAAAGATATGCACCACTTAACTCATACATTTACAACACTCCTCATCCAGCATCAACCTATAATTTGGGATAGAACATGATAGATCTAAAAAAGAGCATAAATGGTCAAGGTCTGATAACTAGGTCGAGAGGATAAATCATGTATAATGGATCAAGAGGAATCAAGGTCTTACAGTTTGGGTTCCAATGGATCTGAAAATGTTTAAATTGGGGTTTGGATGGAAAATCTTGAGAAATTTATTCCCCCGTCACTGTTTCTCACTCAAACCCATTAAGGGTTCTGCCTAGAAATGTAAAACAAGGATACAACCCATTTTAATGAAAAAATAAAATACACTAAGTTTACTTAGTATTACAGGTTGTGTCGGTTCTTTTACTATTCTAAAGATGACCGAATCTCTCCAAGGTCTTGCTAACTTGACTGCACAACATGCACTAGGTAGTACATGGCGTGTACAAGGTTTGGTCCTCGAATCCAATGATGACATCACTACACACCATGTATACCCCTTAAATGGATAGAGAGTACACGATGTGTACTTGGGATTACATGGCATGTTACCCTAAGTCATACTGTGTGATAGTCTGATTCCTGTACTTGTTGAGTTTTCCCCTATTTTCTAAAAAACAACAAAAAAATAAAAATAAAAAATGAGACCTATACCTCAAGGGAAGAACTGGATTTTTACATGAATCTTTTTTAAATTTTACCCAATTACCCTCCCAAGCCTCTTCCCCATGACCAATACCTTATGGTCTTACCAAAGTACCAAATTCAAGTGTCTTAAGGAGGTTCCCAAGGAGACGATATTCGAGAGGTAAAATACTCCTTTATTATCTTTTAGCTTATTTTATTTTCTTATTCTATCCTCACCTCCCCTATCCAGAGTGGCATGGTAACTAAAGTTTCTTATATATACTATAATTTTATTTCTTTAAGGTAATAATCATCATTAAATCTATTCCCCTCTCTTTTTAATTCTAAAAATGATAACATTGTCCATGAGGTATCTATTTACCACCTTCATTGATGACAAGTTTTCATTTTTCATTACCACCTTCAAGATTGGTCATAAAACCATTTTTATGGTTAAAAAAATTATAATTTGTGTATTAAAACTAATTTAATGTTCTATAACCATTACGTAAACATAAATATTAAATAAAAAGATACTAATATATGATGGTCATAAATCTTCCAAAATAAAATAATAATTTTTCATTAACATTTTATATAACGAATCATCCTCATACCATATAAAAAATGACATACAAGGGCCATTTAAAATCCTATAAGTATAATAATAAAATTCCATTCCATTTGTGGGTTTTTTTTTCAATTTGTAAAGAACTCCCATAATTATACACATGGGAACCAACCATAAAACCTGAAACGACCGCTCCCAAAACAAAAAAATTAAACATTATAACTCATGAAAATGGAAATAAATGAACTTAATAAAATTATAATAAATAAAATATATGTTGAAGAGGTTCTTAATTAAGAAATTAATGAATCTAATTTGATTATCTAGGAAATTAAGTTAAAGTATAGAACACTTTCAAACATAATGCAAGAGGCTTCATCTCAATATCTATTTCATTGAGACATACTTGGTATTGTGCACCTAATAATTTTTATGTGGTGTATATACTACCATTTTGAGACCATTTTTCATTTTTAACTATATTTATCTTTCTGGTATCATGGATTTGATTATCGTCTAAGTCGTATAACATTTTTTTACGTATGATGTTTACTTTATTTGATTAACTAGGAAATAATGTTAAATATATATATTTTACTAAATATAGATATTTTTTGATAATTAATATTGATTTCATGGATTAAATTTATCATCTCAATATTTTAGGAATTCTTTGGACATATAGACACGGGTGGGGCCCGGTTACAGATAGCCCCTTGATGCATCAACATGTCTAGTGAAACAAAATAGTTGGAGACAAACCCTTCATGTTTGTTTCAAAGTAGAATCATAAACTTTTCTACCCATAGACTTAAACCATATTTTTAAAGGTCTTGATTGTGTTGGTTAATGTTTTATATACATGATGTCTAATAATTAAGCATTTATTTCCTTTCAGTATCTAGTTATTACAATTCATGTTATTTTCACAATAACAAAATCTATGGATGCATTTTTATTCTCATTTTATTGATTAAATGACACGTGTTTTACAATTATTTTATATTTATTATGCTTAAATTATTATTGATTCATGTTTCTATTGTATGTAACCATTACTAAGCCTTCGAGATCACCCTTTTACTTCATTTCCTTCCCCAGGTTATGAAGATGAAATATTTGAATAAGTGTAAAGGAAGTAGTTTATTTGTTTAATTACCATTTTAATAAGGGAACCATGTATTTATCTATTTATTTAAAATTAATAAAATAATTTATCCTTGGTGATGTGATCTCTTGTATCAATTCCATTATAATAAAATAACCACAAAATTTGGGATATTGGGGTCAGTTTTTTTTATAGAAAGTAAAATTGTATATATTATATAATGATTATAGAGGTATAATTAAATTATTAATATCATATTTATACTCTATATCAATCATCATACCCAACCATGAGAGTTTATAATGGAAAAAATGAGATCGAGACGTGAGGTAGTAGTCCACTACACACAAAAATGGTGATTTTGTAACCCATTTTATGGAAGTGGGGGAGGTTCTAAGTCATGAAATTAACATAACAACATATTAGTATGTGAAATAAATTTATTTTATTATATAAACATGGTTTAATAATAATTTAAGTATTTGGAGGGAGAAATAAAAAAAAATCGCGTTGAATAATGCAACATCTTTTTTGGGTATCCTCCTAAGGTTTTCACAAAATATTTCATAGGTTAGCTTTATTAAAAAACTAAGGCCTCTAGGATGTGAGGAGGGAATTTGAGAAGTAATTTGGGTAGTGATTTTGGAAACCAAAATGTTTTTAAGGTATGAATAATAGAGAATATGGGGTGGTCTTTTATAAGTGAGGTGAGTGCCACATTTTTAATTTTTGGAGAGAAAAAGGTTTATCCATGTTTCTCAGATGATAAAAGGTTCCAAAATAGAGTATTATAAATCCTTAGACATTAAAGGGTCTAAATATGTCATGATAATATATTTTAGATAAGTTTTAGGTCATTATAAGCCTTATCTTTTTTAGTTTAGCCTTGGTAAATCTATTTTTACCATAATAGTGGTAATTAATTTTTACTGTTATCACCATTAATTTTGGTAAAAAATTAAGTTGAAATTAATATAAAATATAAATTATTATTATTTAAATTATGGAATACATTTTTACAAATTATATTCACATAAGTGAAGAAAATTAATTTTAAATTAATCCCACAGACGTGAAGAGAAGGTGGGGTTTCAAAGAGAAAATGTTCAAAAGTTTACAAAGTTTTTATATCAGAATTTAATATAAAAATGATTCCAATAAACTAAATTGTATTAATAGATATATAATTTAAATAATTTTACTTTAAAAAAATTCAAAATATAATTTCTCTCTGTAAATAATTTAAACAAAAATTCGGTTTTCAATTAAAATTTAGTATTTTTCACTATCCATCAAAAAATGAAACAGTTCAGAAAAAGACCAAAAATTAACTCTAATATAATTTTGATATTATGATTAAAAAAATGAAGTTTATTTTTCAAATAAATTTTATAAATTTTGTAAAAAATAATTTTAATTTTTGCGGGCAATGAGTAACTAAACCGTCTTTCTGAAAACATTTCTTTTTCTTTTAAACAGTTATTATTTTATATCTAATAGATAGATAACCATATTTTTCATAATTTAGTTAATAATATTCATACTCACCAACTTAACAGCTAGGTTATAATGGTATACTGTATTATGTTTCATTTCAACTTGGGGTTGCGTGTTATATAAGCTATCAAAGTGATTAAATTTATTTAAAAAAAATATTATGAAAATTCATGAGTGTTATCTTTTAATCTAATATTAGTGTTGGATTTTATACACATTACCAAAAAAATGTTAATATTTTAAAATATTAGGGTGTTTCATTATCTCACCTAGAAATAGCCTTCATGAGAGAAAGATATATAATGAAAGGAAGGAATAGGATTGAATCTCTTACTCTTATCTGTCCAACACCACCGATAGTGAGCGAAAGAGAATCCAAATAAGGGAGAGGATTCAAAACCTAAGAGAGAACCATGGAGGAGAATTAGTGGTTAGGCGGTTCTATGCATGGAGAAGAAATAAAATATGGGATAAAAGTTATAAAGGAAGATGGGAAAAAGGTTAATTTTACCCTTCTCTAAAGGGGTGCATGGTTTAGCCACATAGTTTTTCCAAACTATGTGCCAACCATATGGGGTTAATGCCTAAGTGAAACAACCCATGCGGGCTAGGTACACAGTTTAAAAAACTATGCACATCCCATGCAGGCCCAGTAAAAAATTCCTAAATAGTTTTTCACATTGTCATGCGGCCTCCCTCACATGGTTTATCAAATAATTATCCACTATAAATGGGTCACATGGTTGAGTTGTACGGTTACTAATAAACATGTTACAACCATGCACCTCATGCTGTTTCTCCAAAATGTGGAGCTCGGGATCCAAAAAAACCCCATTTTCTTCTAAACCCTTTCTCAAACCCATATACACCTCCATTAGTTTGAAAAAATGTTTTATACTTAAAATTTAAATAATATTACACCTCATAAGAAAATCAAGGATGTTAGATCCACCCCTCATTAAAAAACCCCATCCCCGAGTTTCTATTTTTGAGGGTTGTAAAACATCATCTAAGAAGATTTCTATTCACTATGCATGTATGTTAGCCTCTTTCTCCTAGGTCTCATCCTATACATGGTGGTGCTTCTATATCACCCACACCATAGAAACTGACTTCACTCAGAGATCCCTTGTGCTCTGATTGATGATACAAATAGGATGATTCTCAAAAGAAGCATCAACCTCTAGCTCAATATCCTCAATAAAAAAAGAATGAGATGGGTCTAAATAATAACGGTGGAGATGTGATACATGGTAGATTTCCTGAATGGCCTGGTACCACTGAGGTAAGGCCAACTGGTAGTCTATCAACCCAAATCTCTCCAATATATTGAAATACCTAACATAATAAGGTGACAAAATGACCTATCTCCAAATCCATCTATGATCCAATTTAGAAAAAACTCACAGAAAGAACTAATTTCCCACCTCAAACTCTAGAGGCTGATGGTGATGATCAGTATAAGACTTTTTATTATTATAATATTTATCCATACACTTATGGATAAGTTTTACATGCCTGAATGTATCTTGAACAAGATTAAGTCCTATTACAACTACGTCACCTAAATATAACCAGCATAGGGGTGAACGACATAGCCTATCATATAGAGCCTCCTATCGTGCCAGTTGAATACTTTACTGATAGATATTATTGTATTAAAATCTGGGGAGAGGTAGTTGTTTCTCCCAAGAACCCCCAAAATCAAAGATGCATATTGTAAGCATGTCCTCCAACACTAAGATCATATGATCAGACTGACTATCACTATGAGGGTGATATGTTATACTCTTTATCACATGTGTACCTAGTTCCTTTTACAAAACCTACTAGAACCCAAATGTAAACTGAGCATCCTTATCTGATATGTTGTGTTGGGAAACACTATGTAGGTGTATAATATCCCAAACATAAAGGATTCCTAGATCATCCACTAAAAAGGTCTCTCTAATAGGTATAAAGTGGGAGATCTTGTTCCACCTATCGAAAATCACCCATACCACATCAATGCCTCATGGGGATATCGGAAAACCTATTAAAAAATATATAGTGACATCATCCCATATCTACTATAGAATGTACATAGACTATAAAATTCCAACCATCCACTGGTTCTCTGAATTCAGCTACTGATAGGTTGAACAATGAGTAATAAAACCTACAATCTTCCTCTGCATACCTGGCCACCAATACTGGTGGCATACACCATGGTAATCCCAGGATGTACTTCCCATTTAGAGTCATGAGACTCCCAAATCAATTCTTACCATATGTATTCATGCACCCATACACATCCATGAATGTTTAGAATCTTGTCTTCATGGATAACCCAACTAGGTAGTGGGTCTTCACATGAGAAACCCTCCCTCAGTACTAAAACCTTGGGATCAAAAAGATATCTCATTCCTACCCAATCTAAAAGGGAAAATGTAACTGATAGCACTACGAGTATAGGTTTCCACTGACAATACTGAAAATCCAAGTGCATCTCAAAAATCATATCCATCAACTTCCATTCACTAATTACCTCCTGAACCACTTGTATCTGAGTCTTCCAACTCAGAGAACCCACCACTAAATTACACTTCCCAAGTGTATAAGTGAGATCAAAGTTAAATGATCGAATGCGTTCTATCCATCTGTGTTTCTTGATATAAAATTCACGTTGGGTAAACATGTATTTGAGGATTTTATGGTCCTTATAAATGATGAACCATTCTACAAAAAAATAATGCCTCCAATAGAGTAAGGTGTGGTCCACAACTGGTAGCTCGTGGTCATGTATAGAGTAATTATATTTCTGAGTCCCTAACTAAAAATACTTGTAGGCCATGACTCAATTTTCATACTTTATAATGGCCCCCATCCTGATGACTAATGAATCATAATGTACTATATGGTTTCTTCTTGACTCTATAATAATAAGGATCAATACCGAAGTTATCTTCCCTTTCAGCTCCATAAATTATTTTTTGCACACTTCATACCTAGTTAACATGAAAAATTTCTTAGTAAATCCTATGAGTAATTATATAAGATGTGATAAATCCTATATAAATAACTTATAATAGATATCCATCCCTAATAAACTCTATATGTTAAATACATTCTTGGGATTCTACCAAGTTACTGTTGATCTCACTATCTTTGGGTCAATAGACACTACTTTCTCTGAGATGATGTGATACAGGAAGTGAATCTTGTCAAACCAAAAGTGGTATTTGGTTATATTATCATACAAATGGTTCTATCATAGTGTATTTAGTACAATATCAAGATGTTTGGCATGGTTTTTTCCAGAGTAAGAATACACCAATATTTCAACCTCAAAGACAACCACAAATGAATCTATATATAGGCGGAATACCCGATTCATCAAGGCCATGAAAATATCAGGAACATTAATAAGACCAAAAAACATTACCAGATACACATAAAGGTCATATCTAATACAAAAGTCCAAATTTTTTATATATGAAGGCATGGATCACACCTGACGACAACCCAACCGCAGATCGATCTTTGAGTAGACACTCACTCCCTATATCTGGTCAAAGATATCATCTATATAGGGTAGAATATGCATATTATTGACCATTAACTGATTAAACCTCTGGTAATCTACACAAATCACCAGCATACCATCCACCTTCTTGGGTAATAACACATGTGAACCCCCTTGGTGAAGTAAAGGGTCACATAAAACCCTTAAATTCTAAGACCACTAGATATTTCTGGAGTTCCTTCAGTTTCGTAGGTGCCATACTTTAATGAGGAATGGATACTGGTTCTACACCAAGAATTAGATCAACATTGAACCCCACCTCTCTCACAGGAGGTAACCCATAAAAGTAATCAGGGAAGACACCCCCAAAATGATCCACTACAAGAGGGAAATCTATACATCGTGTTCCCTGATCTCTCATAAAAAGAATGAAAATTAGGGATATCACTTTTCCTAGTCCACCATGCTCTGGTATAGCTTGACTCACTTGGAAATCCCATTCACCCATATGAATATAATTACTACCATCAGGTGATGTGAAAGACACCCTATGATGATAATAGTCAACATGAGCCTGATAAGATACTAAATAGTCCATCTTGAGTATAATTCCAAAACAAGTCATATCAAGGATTAAAAGGTCCCACAAGAAATAAAAACTACCAACCTAGAGGGAACAATCCTTACATCAGTGTATACTCTCCTTTTGCATTCTCATCAGAGTATTGAAATACATTTCCCCAAAAGCACTCAATTTCAAGGACCAAACATTCCTTAATTTCCATAGAAATAAAATAATTCAAACAGAATGTGTCAAATAAAACATACACTAAAGTAGAGGCTACTAGAATAATACCTATAACTGTATAAGTCTTAACACTTTTCTCCTCTAGTATAGGATATAATACATGAAGCATGCTAGTACCATAACCCTAAGTCATCGCCAAACCATCTAGAGCAGGCCCGCTCTATTGGTGTTGAATCTCATGAAAATGGATCCCATGACCACGTCTGCCTCCTTAGTATGATAATAAGATAGTAGCCCATCTTCCTATATGACATGAAACTATTGGTCCCCCTCCCAAATGTAGAGTTAGTATAGACCCCTTATGAATACATACTTGGGAAAAGGTTATGAATTTTTTTTTACAGATGAACGATTTTTCCATAGTCTTGGAATTCAACTAGATCTCTATTTCATTAGGATTTTTATTACCAGTTTTTTCTCCACTAGTGTCATATTATGTTACTATTGATATATTCCTTCTAAATGGTGTTTCCACTGCGATCCAACTCAAGGCACCCATTCCAAACACTAGATGAGATGCTAACCTATCTTAGTGCAGAACTACCCTAGAACACACTATCAACCTCCCTAAAATTATGTTCAATGATGAGGGATTGGGTCAATAGTTCTAAAATGGTAGACAACTGCAATATATTAACTTGATATCATATGGTGTATACAAGACCATCCACAAATTATCTCGATGTCATTAGGTCATCCTCATTGAGAGTAGGCATGAAATGCGAGAACTTTATGAAATGAACAAAATACTTTATCATGGACATAACACCCTAGTGAAGGTGTATAAATACCCTATCCTACTCAGATCTTAGTGTATAGAGGAATAAGTAATTGTAAAAGTCCATCTATAAATCCTTTTAGACCATATCTCAATGCTAACCAACTCATGTGACAATATCCCACCATTGTTTAGTGCACAACATGTAGGTTGTGAGATTGTAGCTCTTTCCAAAGGAATATAAAATTTCTTTAATATTTAAAGCCTGGAATCCATCCATGAATCGGCATCCTTGGGGCCACCATCCCCTGAGAATATAGGTGGTTACTAATTTTGGAACTCTCATGTCAATTCTTCCATATAAGTGGCAGTTCATGGAGCTCCGTGCATAGATAGTATAAACTAAAAAAACAATCATAGAACTGAGAATTAGTTCCCAATTTAGGTATGGTTGTAGGTGTCTCAAGTTTCACTGTAGAAGATAATACTGGTGGCTCAGGGTCCATATCCTTTGAAGCATGGTCATCAACACCTTACAAGCACTTGACCTAAAGACATAATGGTGGAATATTTCTGAAATATCCAAACACATGCCTCAAAATAGAATTTTATAACCCAAACGATCATGGAACAAGAAATATGAGAGGTATAATTACTTCCTATAGAAGATTCAACACCCACCTTCCCACTTCTAAGTCATTGTCTAAGTAATTCCAGATGATCATTTGATTCATGAGAGAAACTCCCTACTTCCCACTACTAAGGTTGAGTTAGAATCAAGGTCCCATATCATATTATAAATTCCATAATATAGAGTGTGTCAACTGAATGGTATATAAGAAAACACAAATTAAATTGTAATCAATATCCCCATTTAATGGTAATCCTTATTCAAAATTTAAAATTCATCCTTTTTATTTCCATATAGATATATATAAGTATATATTTATCCCGATGTAGTTAGATGTGTCTTTAATTCCCAAGTTATAATGTCCTAAACTTTATAAGCTGAAATTTGGTACCCCATGTAACTACCACTAACCTTTATAATGGTTTAATTATCTAAACCACTATTCTTAATTTATAAAGGCCAATACTTTCTAGAAATTTCAATTGGCATCCATTTAATTTCAACCACTAACGTTTCATCCCATGTGACCAATGGTCCATGGATCAAACATTCCATAATTGGTTAGTTAGAGTGACACAATCAAGATATATGGGAAACACTATTTAATATGATGTAGATACATTAAATAACCTACTATTTATCTCCTTTCATGAAATTTTAGTGAAATTATAATATAGTTATCAAGTCACTTACATAAACCACATAAAATACAAGTAATTCTAGAAATAAGATACAACTATATGAACAAATATAATACATGGAAGATGAATCCCTATGTTCCTAGGATGATGCATGTACAATATGTCATTACCTTACTAGGTTAATGGAAAATGAGAAATCCATAAATTTCACGTCATAAAACAAGTTGATTACCCAATAGTGAAATTAGTATAACTATAAAGAGTGAAATATAGAACAACAATTCCCATATTAGGAAATTTAAATTTTCTCATCATGTGGGTTAGATAATCATAGGCATAGGTTCATTAACCAATCACAACACTTCCCAATATCCTATCTAACCATTACAAACAAGTAAGAAAAAAGGAAAAAGAAGTGCGCCAATTACACTTTATAGCATCTGGGACCCAGTTAACTTATAAGTAACTGAAATTGATTGACCACATGGCCTCAAGCACACTACCCCATATGTTAAAGGATACCATCTAGTAGCGAGGGATTAGGGTGTTTCCATGGGGATACTATTCCGTCAGGTCAGAGTAGATCATAACAGAGAATAATAGATAAATTAATAAAATAAGGGTAATAATAATAATAAATATTAGAAGTGGAAGTAAATCATCCAAATAAATAAGATCACTAGAGTAATATAAAAAATGATGATTATGTCACGATACTATAAAAAAGGGAAATTCATGGGATATAGAGAAAAAAATATACAATAAGCTATAAATAAAGACTATAAATGGACCAAGATAACTCTAATAACATCATGAGAATAATCTCAGTCCGCTAATCCCATAATCAATTTGAGGAAGATAATGAAGAATCAATAGTCGGACCCTCTACCTTGTACCTACCTGCAACCAAGAAGTGTATTCAGGTACCAAATAGTGGCCCAAAAATGTACTGAGATATACATAGTAGTACACCAACAATGATATATAGTATAATCATGCCATTTTATATAAAATGGTAGTGTGCAGATATAATAATGAAAAGAAAAAATGTTAATTGTAAGTAATTAAACTCTGGTTCTTAAAGGACACAAGGCTGACACTACTTTCTTTGGCCTAAGTTAGGACACCTATGAACATGTGTTACCATATATATATATATAGATACGTATATATATATATATGAACTATATATGTAGTTACATATATATATATATATATATATATACTAAAACATCTATGAACTGAGGAATAACTCAAGAATCCATGCATATCCATAAGAGTGTCATGCTCTAAATAGGGTACTAGACCAAGCATTCAATTAGGTATACTGATTTCATCATATCCACCAACCAAATTAGCGATGTGAAACATCATATCCAATAACCTCCAGCAGAACATGAAACATCATGTACATAGTTCAATAACAAATTTGGACGTCATGATCAACATCAAATGTCAAGGGAGAATGCGACATCATTTCCAAAACTAGAATTAACCATGCCTCAATGTCCATTATATATGGGAGGTATATAATAATAATAATCTATTAGGTGTATAATTATTTATATTAATCAAAAAATAGTTTCTAGCCATTTATCATTTCATTTAACCAATGTTATAATCCATTTCTCATAAGAGGGTCACATGGCATGGTCATACTACCTACATTCCATTAATTACATTTATCCAATCAATTAGGGGAAACCAACACCTCTTAGAAGGTGGTTTGTCCAAACAAACATTTAATAAGTCATGGAAATTTAATAATCACATCCAAATGGGGTGGCACTTATCGAGGTGGGAACCTTTGATAATAAATAAGGGTCTATGGGGGTTCATCTTACAAGGTTAAAAATTTAAATAAGAAATTTTTTATTTTTAAGACATCACTTAGAAATATCACCACACAACAAAATGAAGCATGATACAAAAAAACTCGTATTTGGGGTAAAATTACTATACCACCCACCTTGTGGTGATAGATGAATCCTTATCCAATATCATCTCTATATTCGAGCTAGAAATGAAGGAACTGGAGAGATAGAAAAATTCTATAATTTAGAAAATATAAGATCACCTAAAAATAGAATCCATGAGGGAAAGATAAATGAATAAATGAATTAATTAGATTTAAGATATTACAATTAGCTATCCAATGAAACAAATAGTGATAAAAATGAAGTTTAGAAGAGGGAGTTGCTTCAAATCCTAAGAGTGAACCATGGAGGGGCTTGAGTAGCTGGGAGGTGTTTTTCATGGAGAGGAAATAAATGAGAGGTTAAAAGTTATAATGGAATAGGAGAAAAGGGTAATTATACCGTTCTTTAAAGGGGTTCATTATTTGACAACATGGTTTGGCTAAACCATGAACCAACCATGTAGGGTTACTTCTTAAGTGGCACTACCCAAGTGATCTAGGAACACAGTTTAGAAAACTATGTGTATCCGATGTGGGTCCCCTATTCAATTCCAATATAGTTTTTCACATAGATGTGTATCCTCCCACGCATAGTTTATCAAACCATGCTCCTTTATTAATGGTTTTCATGATTGAACCACACTATTATAACTAACCATGCCCCAACCATACACGTCCTTTTTTTCTCTACAAAAACCATAGTTTCGAGATTCAAACAATCCCTATAATTTAAAAAATTCTTTCCTAATCCCATAGTAACCTATATTAGTTTTAAAATAAAAGTTTATACAGATAATTAAATAATACACACCTCATAAAAAAATTTAGTACATTACATTGGGGGTAAATTTCAATTGAATGGTAGAGAAAAAGTTGAGTTTTAGTTGAATTTCTAATTTCTAGAACAAATTTCAGAATTTAAAAAGGAATTAAACCATGATTAGTTGACTGGAGGCGAATAACTTTCATTTATTACGATGTTTTTCTATGATATGTTATTTTGTGGTGTGATTTGTTGGATTGTTTCATAGAGCTCAAAACATGAAAGTTAAGTATTCCTCTAGTTAGGTGTGGATTGTGAGTTGTGTATTGGTTAGTTAGGTAGTGTATTGAAGTAATGTTTTTTTCCAGGGATGATTATTCATCATTTTCTAGTTTCATTATAGTTATTTTAGTTTTTCATTTTTTGTTATGGTGGTTGCACCATGGTTTTTATTTGAGGGTGTTAGGTTCATGTGAGGAAGGATTAGGTTTGTGTTATGATTATAAGGTGTTAAATAATTAAGGAATGGTAGTGTATATCATTTCATTATCATCTTGGTTTATATTTATTTTCAATAGTATTGAATCCTTGAGATTTGGGGAGATTATGTTTTGATTCTCAGATCAGATCCCCATTGCACTGTAGCGACCCCATCATATTGTGATTTTGTGATCATAAGCATTTAATATAAATTTGAGTTCCTAATAAAATTATATCTAATATAACTATTTTTTTAATTCTAAGAATACCATATATCTTATTTGGTAATCCTTGGTCGACCTTTGGTGGTTATTTATCCTTGTATCTATGAGTTTGAAATCTAATGATCTGAAGAGTGGTTGTCTCTCTATTTTCTTTGTTGGTTCCCATTTATTCTCTTCTCAAAGGATATAATAGATTTTATTGTCTAATTTTAGTGTATTTTTTCCATATTTTTTCTTTTTGGTGAAACATTATAATATTTTTTAGGATTCCTTGTGGTATTGGTTATGATCACTCATCAGTTTCCTCTTCCTTATTAGATTTTTGTTGTTAAAGTTTAATTTAAGGTAAGGTATTCATGATTTATTCTATTAATTTACTATGTAATTATAGAATTATCATGATTTAACTATATTTGGGTAAATGGTTGTAATGATACTAATGAATATAATAAACTACACTTAAATAAATCAATATTTTTAGTATAATCATGCATGAATTACATGTTTTCCATCATCATTTCCCATTGTTTATTATTGTGTTGGTTAAATTATGAATTATATGATACATTTTTTATTTATATTGATGTATTGAGTCATTATTATAATCTATAAACAAATTAAATATGGTAATGGAAAGGAAGAACTTAAATACATAAATTGCTGCTACTTGAATTGCCATGATGTTTATGCTGGTAAAAGGCTAATAAGAAAATAATATTTTGATTTTGGATAGAAATGATTTTATTTGTGTTTTTCATTTGATTTTTTGAGGTTTTTTTTTATTTTTTCAATGTTTATATTTTTTTCATGATAGTAGTGGTAGTTTTTTTGGAGATGTTTTAATGTAGTGAAGTGGATGAGATAGTTGTGTAGTTGATGTTGTTGTGGTGATGTGGAAAGGTTGATATGGTTGTGTGGATTAGTTTCTTGGAATATGGAATGTTATTTAACAAATTAAATTTTTCTAATGGTATGTGTTAATGAATATGTGGGTTTATAATAAATGTAACACCCCCAATATTTTATGATACATTTCTTTTCAAATAAATTTAATTAATTTGATAGTTTGTGATACAAGAAAATTAGAGTCTAAATGAACCGTAATATAGTATACCATTATAACCTAGATATTAAATTAATAGAGTGAATATGAATAACCAAATTTTAAAAATTATTGTAAAGGTTTTAGATAAAGTAAATATAATGATAAATAAGTACTTAAATTTAGTAAAGTCATTATATGCTTTAAAAATACATTTTTCCAAAAAATGGGTTTTATTACAATTTATGAGAAAATTGTAGAATTTATTTTTTCTATATTAATAAAATATATTTGAAAAAATTAAATTAGAATTTTAAATTATCATTTAATAATTAACTTATAGTTATTTTTTGACAATTTTATGAAAAAATAGATTTTTTATTTAATAGTGAAAAATACTGATTTTTATTGAAAACTATCTTTTTCATTTAAAGAAATTATGATGTTCTAATTTTTTTTAAAATGAGTTTAAAAGTAAAATTAGTTATTTTATATTTTCAATAATCCAATAAATTTGATTAGAATTAATTTTATGTTGCATTTTGGAATAAAATACCTTTATACTTAAGATATTTTTTGGAAAACTTCTTTTCATTATGTTTTATGGGTTTAATTATAAATTTAATTTTACCACTTATGTGAATTTAATTTGATAATATAGATTAAATATTCTTATCATAATAATTTACATTATATAATAAGTTCAACTTAATTGTTTTTCATAATGAATAGTATAAATAATAAAAATTTGTTACCCTAGTCAAGGTTAAAAAGGGTTTATTAGGGAGAAGGGGTAAACCAAGAGATAAATGATATTTTAACAATTAAAGTTATCTAAATCCAATTTTATGGACATATTTAGACACCACCCTACCCCACATTCTAATATTTGTCTATTTGGAATCATTTTTCTAGAGCATGGAATTATTATATTTGAACATTTTAAGAAATTCCATGTCTTTTCTCTCCCCCACTTATAAAAGGACACCCATATTATATCTTATTTACCCAAATTTGATACTTCTATATCAATAAAAAACTACCCCAATATTTTCTAAACTTCCATATCCATGAATTAGAGGTTCGTTTCTTCTTAAAATACCATTATAGGGATCCTTAATAAGGGATCTAAAGGAGGACCACTAAAGAAGAGGTAATTATCCTACCAAACCTTGTTCAATTTTTTTATTCCTCTACCTACACTAAATATAAGGAATTAATCATAAAATAATAGATTAAGTATCATAAATATACTAAAATTTTATTATTATTATGGAAATACCTTTATTTAACCTATTTTCTATCAAATGGGATGTGAAAACATTACTTGTGTGTACGTGTGGACTACCTCTTCCACGTAGCGATACAATTCATTTTCCATCACCATTTTTCATGGATGGTTATTATGATTCTTTTAAATATTATATATTATATTTATGACATAATTATTCTTCTATAGTTATAATATCATATCTACCTTCTTATCTTTCCATCCATTGGAAGACGATAATGTCACTTGTGCATACGTGTGGACTGCCACCTCCACGAAGCAATGTGATTTGTACTTCATTTACGATTTAATTGGGTGGTAATAAGGATGCATTTAATGTATATAAATGTTATTTATTATATAATTATGTTTCTATAATGATAAATTTATATTTATCTTTCTTTCATTCCATTCCTTAAAAAATGAAAACAACATTCATGCATATGTACGACCTGACGCCTCCATGAGCGGAATAAATAAATTTTATTTCACTGCATTTTATTAATTATTATAAATATATTTATATAGTAAATAAAATTATATAGATTATGGAACCATGATCAAAGTATAAGGATTGAAACTATAGGACCAAATATTCTATGAAAAACAAAACAATTAACACCTTGAAACAATAATTTTAAAAAGGCATTATTAATAAATGGGCATTGAAATATTATAATGGATCATATATTACATTAAATATATTTAAATGACTCTATTATATATTTATAATAAATTTAAATTTATTATTCATGAGGTTATAGTACATTCAAATCAATTCAAACTTGATGTAAGAGTTCTCATCTCACATTTATTTTTGGGAGACATATGCCATATTAACCACTTGTTTATTTTGTGTGGTATATATACAGAATCAACATATTTTTAGTTAGGTATCAATTAATTTATTTATTTTATGTATTTAAAGTGTTTGGGGGAATTTTGGGAGGGTTTTGAGGACTTTTGGAATGTTTTTGGGGATTTTATGGAGGTGTATGGTGTGAGAATGGTTAGTGAAAACTGTGTAACTCCTATAGAAAAAAATGAAATGGGAGGAAGTGGGATATGGATAAGCACATAGTTAGGTGATAATTTTTTAAACCATACGATCACCTAGTAGTAACCTTTATTTTTAGGATATAGTCATTTCTGTGGTTAGCACACGATTTACTTAACCACGTGACTAACCATGCACGGTTAAAAGTTAGGTCCTAAAAAAGTGGAGATCACTCAGTTTTACCACTAAAACTATATTTTTTCACTTATTTCAAACATAATTTTATCTTTACTCCTCCAATTTTTTTTAAGACTTCCCCCATTGATCTAAGAGGGATGCATTAGAAAATCTTGGTGCGTTAAAGGCTAGATTGCTTGGTAAGTCTCCATTATTGGTTGTTTTTATTAAATATACTCTTATTCCATCTATTAGATTCATAGATATTATTCCTTTGTGATATATATATTTTTGTATGATAATAATGATGATATTTGGCTATGTGTATGTTATAGAACAAGATCTATGACAATTTGTTTTGGAGATTCAACCTGATTTTGTTGAATAATCGGCGTTCTTCTTATTTTCTGCCATAATTTCCGTGGTAGGTGGCTTCATTATCAACTCATATTATTGGTAATTTAAGGATTGATTTCAAAATTTCAAAATTTCCTGAAATTTGTTGTGAAATATATATGATAATCTTGGTATAAACTATTTTTAGTGAGGTTTTTGGAATTGTGGAATTTTTTTGAAAAGTGATTTGTTGAATGATTTCTAAATGATATATTAAAAATGGTTGTTTGATTTGATTTATGGAGAAAGGTTTTTTGAAAATGTTTAAAATTTAAATATTTCCTTATTGAAATGTTTTGTCATATTTTTTTGTCATGGTTTTGGCATAATTGGTTGGCGTGTGGTCATTTGCATTGACGTGACCCATTTGAAGGGGCATGTGCCATTTGGCCATGGGAATATGGTTGCCTTGTTATGACTTGGTTGATAAATGAGAGTATTATCATGAGTGTGGAACTATCACTTGAGAATTCTTGTGTAGATATGTAGATTTTTGGAATTGAATGGGCATGCTAAAACGGAGGTTTGAGAAATGGTTTTAGAGTTTTTTTTGGTTGTTCTCGTTGAAAATAGATTTGGTTAAGAAACTATTTTGGTGTGATAATTGTTTTATATTAGGATATAAACTATTTCAAATAGTTTTATATAAATATTCTAACATGTTCTATCATAGTAGCATTAGTTGGGAAGTTATTAAAAAACCCTATAGAGTTTCATTACTCACCCACTTCTTTGGAACTTTGGATCTTTTGAATATGTATTTTATCAAGAAATAAGAAAAGGAAACGTATCACATTTCTTTAGTGATTCATTATGATACTAAGCATGTCCTGTGGAGTTGGAGCTTGGAGCATGTTGGTAGAAATTGAGTTGGTTACCTTGGAGTCTTTGAATTTTTTTGGTCTTATCTTCTGATTTTTTTAGTTCTAGTTGGGTCCTACTTAGGTAAATTGATATTGGTTATGGTGCAGTTTGGTATTATTACATTTTGGTATTAATTTGATTTTTATTATGTTGTTATCATGCATCATATAGTGGTTGTTTGGTTATGGTATACTTGGTTTTGGTTGTTTTGTTTTCAAATGGAGAATCATTCTCCAACTATATTGAATCCATTGACATTTATTGACATCCTTTGGCATATTGGGGATGTTTCCTAAGGACAAGTAGAGATTATGCCTCAACTCAAGCCAATGAGGAGGGGAGAGATGTTATAAATTGTACCGGTCTTGGTTAAACCATATTTCATTTTGGGAAAAATGGTATTGGTTTTTCAGTCTTGTATTTGAAAAATTCATTCTAGTTTAGTCCTTTTGTTGGGTTGGAAGAAATGAGTAAGATTATTGGGACTTAAAATGTAGATAATTAAAAGACATAACTATCCTATTTATCCTGAACATCAAGTTACCGGGGATTTGGGTAAATAAGTGTTTTTGAGACAGTTATAGGATTTGTAATCTCATTATCATGGGTTTATTAAATGATAATAGAATTACATGAATTTTAAAAATGACTTACCATTAAGGGTGAATATTTCATTTTCAGTAATGATTTATTATTTTGTGAAAATGTGATGATTTTTGAAAACTATAGAAATCATTTTCAAATATAATATTTTGAAGACATGATATTGGTATTTTGAAGATGGTTTGATTTTTAAAATATGGTGTAATTTTAAAAAATGGTTTATATAAAAAAAGTGTGGAATTTTTGAAATACTTGTTGTGATATGTGTGATATGATATAATTTCAAATTGTTAAGCCTTAAGTTTATAGAGAGAGAGACTTATGGTGTTTTGGTTTGGTTATAGAAAATAGAATCCAATAGGTATCATAGAAACCAACTCTAAGAAGCTACTGGGAATGTGGTTTCACCTTATCCATACATGAACCAACAACTGGTTCAGAGTATAGTCCAAGACATTTAGGTTGTGGATATAAGGAAGAGAAAGGATGAACCAAGGAAGGTGGATCACTCCATTCAGTTCTAGGAGTAAAATCCACCAATCTTTTAGGGTTATTAAGAACTAAACAAGGTATACGTATGGCTAAATAGGATGAAATGAATCTTCAATTTCCTTGGCACACCGATAGAGTTGAAAGTCAAGTTAGAAAAGTATATTCTGAAGGGCCATTCATGCCAATGGTGGGATTTATAATTTTAGGCTAAATTATACCAAGGCATTGCATGGGAGGATTTTGATGAATTTTTTTAACAAAAAAATATATCCTCATACATTTAGGATTAAAAGAATGAAATAATTTTTCAGCTTAAAGTAGGAGAATCTCTCAATTAAAGAGTATATGGATAAATTTATTAATTTAGTATGATTTTCACCTAATGTTGCGGCTAGTGCATCCTTGAAGGAACTCATTTTTTAATCTGGGATGAGGAAAGATATTTTCTATAAGATTTTTGTGCTATGTATAATAGATTATATGGAGATGGTCAATAAATAGATAGTGGAAGAATGGGAAATATCAAGAGTTATAGGTGGAGGAAGTAATTTGATACCTATGGGAAATGGGGGGGATGCTAATGCTGGGTATAAATAGAACATGGATTAATATTTCTATGGTGGGAGTACTAATCAAAATCAAAAGGCAATATTAATGAATATTCCTCCAAGTATCTAGAGTAAAGCTGGATGTTTTCAATGTGGTCCATTCAGCCACATGAAGTGAGAGTGTACGATACCACCTATAACATTCCACAATTGCAACTAAATGGGGAATATTTAGCGCTAATGTCACAGTTCTCCAAGGTCAGGTGTTTGGGGAACTTCTCTTGTTTCAAAGACATCGTATACTTCGATAGGATGAATGAACCAAAATAATTTTCATCAGCAGAACCAAGCTATCCATGATGATTCTTGGAAGACCATGAATTCTTAAGAAGTGTAATCTCAACAGGGAAATAAAGAACAAAATTTAGTGAGTAAGAAGTTATATGGATCTGATCTGGTGATTGTAGATGATCAATCTGGACCATTGATGATGAGAGGTATGATTATTTTAAATTTTACCCTTATGAAAGCTTTATTTTATATGGGTTCATCCCATTTGTTTATTTCTTCTCGTTTTTTTGATCTTTTTTGTTTATATATTGATATGATTCCTTCTGTTTCAAAATAAAAAACTCCTCTTGGTTGAAGATAATTTCGAGCCTTTATGTGTAAAAAATGTTGTATAACTTTTGATGGAGCTAAGTTGATATGTGATCTCTCTATGATTTATATGGATTTCTATGATATAATGCCAAGAATGTATTGTTTGAATGTATTCAATGATAACATCGATTTTTATACATGAAAGGTTATTTTTAGGACTATTGATGGCATCAAACACATATTTAGAGGAGACAAGAATGTAAAGGCAAATGCAACTAGTTTTTTGGAACTAGTAGTTGGAACGATCCTGTAGTAGTTGGAATCTTTGAATTTATCATCGATGGAAGAGTTTAATAATAACCATTTTCTAATTATTTTTTATTAGTCCCCTAATGTTTTTTCTGAAAATTTATTTGGGTTTCCAACCATAAGATAAGTGGAGTTTACAATTTATCTTCTCATAAAGACCATTCCTATCTCAATTCCATATTATCAAATGACACGAATAGAATTACGGGAATTCAAAGTGTAGTAGGAAGATACAGAAAGAAAAGGGTTCATTCAGCCTAGCTCCTCTACATGGGAAGCACCAATCTTGTTTGTTAAAAAGGTGGATGGAACTCTTGAGTTTAATATCAATTACCATAATATTTACAAAGTTATGATAAAAAATTTATATCCACTTCCATGCATTGGAGATATGTTTAATCAAATGAGGGAGAACAAGTGGTTATATAAAATTTATCTACAATCAGTATATTACCAATTATGAGTTCTGAAAGAGGTTATTCTAACGATATATTTTAGGAGTATATATGACCATTATGAATATATGGTTGTGACTTTAGATCTTATGAATGCACCATCATTTTTATGGAATTGATGAATAAAATATTTCATAGATATCTAGATTCTTTTGTGGAGGTTTCTATGGATGAAATATTGGTGTATTCAAGGAAAAGTGTTGATCATGAGAAACACTTTGAGAAGGTGTTGGGAATTTTGTGGGATCATCGATTGTATTCCAGATTATCAAAATGTGATTTTTGGATACAAGAGGTATGTTTTTTTAGCCATGAAATATCTAAAATATGTTTTTCTATGGATTTGTTAAAAATATCAGTTGTTATCCCTTAGAAACAACCAAAGAACATATTTGTGATAAAAAACCTTCATGGATTAGATGGTTATTACTGATGCTTTATTTTTTATTTTTTTATGACTATATTTACATATGATAACTTTATAAAGGAAAAATGTTCCATTCCCATGGAATGAGGAATGTCAGAAGTATTTTCAATTTCCCAAAGTTCACCTTATATCTACACCAATATTTATTTTTTTGGAATCAAGACAAGGGTACATGGTGCATTGTGATGCTTTAGGATCTGGGTTGGTATGTTTTATCATTCTGGGAGATCATGTTGCTATTTATGGCTCACAAAAATTAAGGTTACATGAAAAGAACTACACAACACATGATTTGGAGTTAGCTTTCATAGTCTATATTTTGAAGACTTGGAATCATTACCAATTTTGTGAGGAATTTATAGTGTTTACAGATCTTAAAAGTTTGAATTTTTTTATATCATAAATTGATTTGAATCTGAGATAAATAATATGGATCAAGTATCTCCAAATTCTTGAATTTGAATTGACTTATACACTAGGTAAAGACAATTCATTGGCAGATTCATTAAGTAGGAATTCATGCGGTTAGTTGTAAAAGAGGCATCAAATTTGTGGCGATTGATGTTGTTCATACCCAACATACACTTGGATTGTGAATATAAAGGTAATTAATCGATTCCCATTCTATATTATTTGTTCCTAATTTGGGGGAAATAGTTAAAGGGGAAAATATATTTGATTCAGAACGTGTTTTATAGAGGTCAAAACTTAAAGGCGGGGAGACCATTGAATGATGAAAACTAGACGGGAGTTCAATTTTGTGGTTTCAAGATTGGATGACAGTACATTTAGTTTTTCAAAAACAACTTCTTCTTACTTACGACCATTTGAGATGGGATTTTCATCCTGAAATACAGAATATGAAAAAGAAATTTAAAGAATAGTTTTGGTGGATTGACATGAAAAGAAAGGTAGATGCATTTTTAGGATGGTTAACTTGTTTACAGGTTAAGGTAGAGAAAAAATAACCAATAGGTATGTTGCAGGCTTTATCTATTCCTATTTTGAAATGGGATTATATATCCATGGAGTTTGTGATAGGTCTCTCAAGAACGGTTTGGAAAGACAATACCATATGGGTGATAGTGGATCGTCTCATAATGTCGACCCATTTCATCCCAATTTTTGAATCTCATATTGTGGAGGACTTTTCTTAAAACTATATCTAAGAAGTGGTAAAGAGGAATTTCATACCAATTTCAATAGTTTCATACAGAGATCCTAAGTTTACATTTATTTTATATAAATCTCTAAAGAAATCCCTTAGGACTCAGTTGACTATGAGTATGACGTATCATCCTCAGATGGATGGGAAATCTGAAAGGATGATACAAATGTTGGAAGACATGCCGAAGGCCTACATAATGGATTTTGGAGGATCATGGGAGGTGTACATTCTGTTAGAGGAGTTCTCATATAACAAAAATTTTTAGATCTCTATATATATGGTTTCTCTTTAAGAATTGTATGGGCATCCTTTCAATTCTCCACTTTTTTGGGTGGAAACCAGTGGGAATTCATCTGTTGGGATGATCCTAGTCCAAGAGATAATACAAAATATTCATTTGATCAGGAAGAGAATGTATATATCTTAGAGTCATTAGAAATCATTTTTGAATCATATTTGATGGCCATTTTCAATCAAGGTGAGTGTTAATGTATTCTTGAAAATATCTCCAAGTCTTGGGAATCATAGTTTTGGGAAGATGGGAAAGTTATCTCCTCTATATATATGTCATTTTGGGATACATGAATGGGTTAGTGAGGTGGAATATTGGTTGGAATTTCCACCACGGTTTAGTGCGGTGCATTCCATTTATCTCAATTTAAGAAGTTTAAACGTAATCCTAACAATGTGATTATATTGGATAATGTTGAACTAAAACTAAATGCTATGTTGGTACATGTGCTAGTACAGATTGTGGATAGGAAATAGAAAATCTTTTATGGTAGATATCAATGTTCAAGTGTGGTTTTTGTGAAAAAAATTGTAGGATTCAGGAAGAAACTTAGGAATGGGAGAAATAAATGGTTGAGAAATGGCCCGAAATCATTCATGGAAATGAGAGTTTTCAATTTTCTGAGGATGTAAAGACCAATGGTGGGGATAATGTAGCACCACATGATTTCAATTAATATTTAACATATGTATTTTAAGTATTTAAAGTGGTTGGGTGATGTTTGTTAGGATTTGTAGGACTTTTGGAATGTCTTTGGGGCTTCTTAGGAGGTGCATGGTTAGTACAAACCATGAAACTCCTACAGAAAATTATGAAAAGGGAGGAAGTGGGCTCTGGGTAGGCACACAATTTGACCAAACCATGAATCCAACTCATATTAACCATGACTTTGGGGATATAGTGTAACACCCCAAGCTTCCATGATACACTTCTCTTTGAATAATACAGTAGCGTGTGTTGTACGCAACTTCGAGTTCTAACACACACCATAACCAATCAAACTAGCAGTTATGAATAGTAATACCCACTTTTTGAAATTTTATAAATTTTCTCTCTCAAAATGGACTTCATTTTGGGATTTGGAATATCGAAATTATCCTAGGGTGAAATTTTGGTACTTTTTGGATAACTTTTATATTTTGATGAATAGTTAAAATTACTAAATTTTAATTAAAAACAACTTTTTTAATCAAAATACTTAACCGTGATAATTTATGAATTTGAGTGTTTTTAAAGTATATCTAGAATATATTTTAATCATTTAATTAAATTTTGGTCATTGTACATAATTTCACAATTAAACCGGACATAAACAAGTGTCAATCTTTTGATAGTTATTATCTCTTAAAAACACGCTTTTTGTTTTAACAAGAGGAATTAATTTTAAATTAATTTCTGCCTGTAACACCCCAAGATTTCATAGTGTGTTATTTCTTCAAAATAATTCAATAACTTTCACTACACGTAACACCGAGTTCAATCACACCATGACTTACAAAGAAAAAAAAAGCCATTAAAAGAGGTCATGAATAGCATTAACTACATTTTAAACTTCATATAATCCTTATAATTTTAGAAACCATATTATGAGTTTCTTAGTCATAATGCAAGAACAGATTCATTTTTAGTATTACACTTTTATCAACTTTTAATAGTGAAACCTTTTTAAATAAAATATTTTATACTTTTTGACTAAATGGGGACATCAAAAAATTTAAAATGAAACATCCCAAGCTTACACGGTACGCTTTCCTTTGAATAAAACAGTAGCGTGTGTTGTACGCAACTTCGAGTTTTAACACACACCACAACCGATCAAACTAGCCGTTATGAATAGTAATACCTAATTTTTGAAATTATATATATTTTATATTTCAAAATGGACTTCATTTTTGGATTTTGAATATCGAATTTAGCCTAAGGTGAAATTTTGGTACTTTTCGGATAACTTTCATATTTTGATGAATAGTGAAAATTACTAAATTTTAATTAAAAACAACTTTTTTAATCAAAACAATTAGTAGTGATAAATTGTGAATTTGAGTAGTTTTAAAGTATATTTAGAATATATTTTTACCATTTAATACAATTTTGGTCATTGGACATAATTTTACAATTAAACCGAACATAAACAAGTGTCAATCTTTTGATAGTTATTATCTCTTAAAAACACGCTTTTTGTTTTGACAACGGGAATTAATTTTAAATTAATTTCTGCCACTTCTGTGTTTTGAATTTAGAAAAATGGATTCCATATTTGGAATCAGGATGTTCAAATTGTGTAAATAGGTAACTTTTATTTTTAGACATTTTGAATAGTTACTGTGGTAAATATTTTATTTACCATGGTTAAAGGGTAAATCCGGTAAATAAGTGTTAAAAAATAATATTATAATAATACAAAATTACCCTAAAACGTGTCCTAACCTTATTGGTGGACACATACCCGACCATGAGCATCCTTGGGTCAATTTGGGGACCCCTTGGAGCCACTTGTATGTGGTAGGGACACTTTATATTAATAAAGTTAAAATAAAAATAAAAATGGCATAAGCTTACATCTTTTAGAAGAACAATTTTTACATAGGGTTATACATGTTGGATTTTCGATTATAAATATTAATTAGAAAGATAAAACGATTTCCTACATAATGATATTTTATTTATAATTTTTAGACATCAAATAAATTAAATTATTAATGACACAATAATGATGCAATGTTTACCTCATTAATAAATCATTTAAATAAATAAGATTATAATGATTAAAATATTATCTAAAACCTGTCCAATTTTTATTGGTTGATGTTATTTAGAATATGAGTCATCTTATCTTCGACCTAAATGATTTTTGGACCATTATAAACCGAATATAATTATATTATAAAGTAATACTTTCACTCTTTCCTAAAGAGCCCCTCTTCTCCCTTATAAAAGGAGACCACTTCTACTCATTCCTCACACCTCTCAAGCCACTTGGCTCGTCCAAACTCTGCCCAACTAAGCTCCCCACATCCCTCTCCTCCTCCTTGAAGCTTTCCCTTAGGCAGAAAGCATTTCAAGAAGTCCTTTGGTTCCAACCAAAGTGAGTTACCTAAATTAAAGGTAACGATTTCTCTTAAATTATTTTCATTTATTTTGCTTCTCCAACCCCCAAACTCTTTTTATTTCCTTTCTTTTGTAACAACACCAGTATCCTCAATATACTAGGATGTTGTTATAAGAAGGATTAAAACTACACATACACACAACTCCATCTAATGGATGATGAACATAATGTTTCTGTGGATGGCAAACTAACGCCTCACGAAACGATGATTGTTCAAATACATCTTACCACCTCTCATGGTGGCCATTATGATGGCACTATAATTAAATATGATATTAATGATATATATTTTATATATAAGCTTCTGTAATTCCATTTTATTTCATACCATTATTCGTTTCATGTTGTATATACATACGATAATTTCATTTGAGGAAGTGCGGACTACCGCCCCCTTAAAATGATATGACTCGTTCATACCACACATGGAACGTATAAAGGATGGTGTTAATGAACTTAAGTAACATATATAAAATATTATATTATACTGTAATAGTAATATACCTATGTATCATTTGGATTCAATTCTTTTAAAATAAAAATTAAATGGAAGTAGCGTTCGTGCGTACGTACGGACTACCGTCTCCACGAACGCGGTGAGATCCATCCTCCATCGTATCCATTCAAGTCTTATTCTCATTTTAGGGTTAAAAATAATGTTAATATTATTCTGATTATGAATAAGATATAATCTATCCATTACAAACATGTCTTACGTAACCAAACATTTAAGAATAACAAATCGATTATCACCTGAAACGACGATAATACTAAGATATTATTAATAAATCAATGTTAAAAGATCATATATGATATCATATTAATGTATATGATTCTTGTATAATTTAATAACAATTATTTCACCATTATACAGGAGGTTAACCTACCCCAACAAAGGAAAAGTACAAGGTAAGGGTTATTTCACAATCTCCTCATTATCCGAGGTTGTTTATACGTAATAATCTACTGGGATCTCGTTATCATCCACATCCATGTTTCTTCAAAATGTATTTAAAAACATTTTAAATATTTAAAATAATATGGGTTAAAGTCATTTATACCCTTGTTTGACTTTTTATAAGAGGTTTATAAGGGAATCTTTCCGTCGTTTTCCAAACAAGGTGCTTTTTAACCTTTTCGACAGAATTAAGATAAGGATGTTTTTTTAACTTATACGGCGGGTGCAGTTATTTTCCGCCGTTATAAAATCGTCAAAGCTTCCCTTAAAAGATTATAAGAATATTTTCAAATAAAATGTTTTATTTTATATGGATCTTAAATGATTTCAAAATAAAAGGAGATAATTCTTTAAAAAGAATTTTGATTTCATCTATGTCAACATCCTTTGATGGATTTTAAGATTATTTGAAGTTGATTTATTATGATAAAAAACTTCTATATTGTATTGAAGGTTTTGTGATATGTTTGACTGTGGATGTGCTATTTTTATACCATTCATATTTTATGGTGAAATTATTGACATTTCGTATGCTAGTTTTAATACGAATGTTTATGTTATGTTTAAACCTTTTCATATGGGAATGCATTGGACTTAATATGTGACGGGTGGAGCCCGCTATAGCTCCTCGATGCATCGGTAGGTCTCATGAGACAAACTAGTGTCTTAGCACAAGGCCTTGACAAAATCTTATTTGTAGTCTTGGCACGAGGCCTTGGCTATGTGGTTATGATAGTATGGCATTATGCATTCCAACATTATGAAAGTGGTTATTGATATTGCATGTGATTATTCGATTAGTAGAATATCCATGTGAACAAGTAAATGGCATTATTTCATTTTACTTTTGCCATACTATGTTGAAGTTCAATTTTAAAAGGCTTTTGTTTTAGTAATTCATTGCCTTAAATGTTTATGCTTATTTTAAATGTTCCGCTATATTGTTATCCTTACTGGGCATTTGAGCTCACCCCTTTTCTATGTTTTATTTTTCCCAGGTAGTGAAGAAGTAAATTATGATTGACTTGCAGGGATATTATGAGGGGTTAATAGTGTGGATATGAAGACTTTGTTGTTGTAGTAGTTTTTCACTTTGAAATGTAATGTAAAACTTTATGATTATATCTAGTGTTTCCAAGGCTACTAAACTAATCGGTCTTTCGGGATTTAATCTTTCTTGTGATCATGCCAATGTTATGTAATAATGCACCGACTCTGGGTAGCTGGGGTCGGGGCGTTACAGTTGGTATCAGAGGAAGTTTAGTACAAACCTTGGAAGCTAGATTTAGATAAACTCTGATTAGAGCACGTAGAACTAAGATGAACTTTGAGGATTAGTATAGAAGAACTTCCTAGAATTTTGGTATTGTAGAGATTTTGTGAGTTTTCCGAGAAATACATCCCTGTCTGGATACGAGCAGGTAGAGGCGGCTCTAGCACAGATGTACCTAGGGGTAAAACCCGAAAACACCGCTTTGAGCTAGACTCGAACGGGAACTGGTGCACGACAACGGGCCTTGCTGCACTCTTGGTTACGACACTCCCGGGGGATATTCTTAGGATAACTCTCATTTTCTTTAAAAAACATTATTAAAGGTTTATGAGTATATACTTCCTCAAAGAAAACATTTTTATGATTATGGATTATATCCATAAATAGTTCAATTTATGTTAAGTGTTTTATAAGTATGGGATTATGTATTTTGATTCATAAACTAATCTATTGTATACCATTGTTTAGAAATGGTGCCCAGTAGAAGGAATGAGAACTCCAGAAATACACATGATCCAAAGAGAAGGAAGGATCATATCTTTCATGGTCTTAAGCTAGAATTTATAAGAGAAATAGTCTCCCATGTATTATCATCATATGAAGAAATAATATCATGTGTTGATAAGATAAGTAAAGAGTTTACTGAGTCCTATGGCTTTGAAGGGAAGAAAGAGAAGAAAGGGATAGAAGAGAGAAAGATGGATAAAGGGAAGAGGGAAAATAAGAATTTTCCCATATGTGGTAACTGTGGAAAGAAACACCCTGGAACTTGCCTGAAAGGAATGGGAGTTTGTTATAAGTGTGGAGGAAAAGGGCACAATGTACGTGACTGCAAGGGTAAGAAAACGGTTTCAAATGTACAATGCTTCATTTGCAAGGAGATTGGACACTACGCGAACCTATGTCCCAGTCATCAGACTATGCCGCAAATGATGCTATTGGATAATAATCAAGTTATGATACTACCACAGATGAAGATGAATGATTAGAGTTCTTATGTTGATTATGTCAATTGAGTGTTGTATCAACAATGTACTTGTTATAATAATTATGGAGTATATAAGGATTGTACTGCAGTACTATTTCATTAAGGACTTGAGATTGTGTGGAACAAAGAAAAGTGACTCAATAGCAGGATAAATTTTTGGAAAATATCTGGTTGAGAGAATGATAAACCATAATATAGTTCTGATACCGAGGTAGTGATTTTGGAATAATACATGATTGTTTTGGATAAATTATATTGGATATTCTTGACTACCATGGAACTGATTAATGATTTGTATATTCCATCATTATTGGGGTTTAAAACATTTTTGGATTGATGAAGTATATCCAGCATTCTATATGGAATAAGGGAGCATGAATGTAACCAATAAGTATTATGGTAATTTAGGATGTTTCAGTGTTTTAAAATAATACATGATGAAGGTATTCATATGCTATTACGGGGTAAAAAGATCTACATTAAGTTTACCTTCCTTATAAATATTGGACTGTGAGTTTGGACAGAAGTATTTTGGATAAATTCTAGTTTGAGATTAATTTTTGATTACCATAAAAGGACAACCCAGAGGTCGGGCGGCAACCCGTCGCGACCGGCAAGGCCGCAAGACTTGAACCCGCAACTGAAGGGCGACAAGGGTGTATCACCTACCACTATCCCACGAGATGTCTTGGATTAAATAAAGTAGTTTTTTAAAAGATCTGGTAGATGAATTATAAATTCGTTTATTTTGGAACCCTCTATGAATAGTATAAATAGAATATTTTTTTTACGAGTGAATGATGAGTTTTTGGTAGAAATTTATTAATGGATAAAACTCCAATTATAAAGTAAGTATATCTCCTTATTATCTTAGCCAATCTCATAAATAAATTCCTCAACAAAAGAAACTTAGAACAAAAATGTTGTCCTAGATGGTACCTTAAATCATCACTAATTTATGGCTTTGGGATTGTTGGCCTTTTCATAGCCATGTTCTCTACCACTCTCCATCAGATAATTGATGGTTATATTTCTCTTACATATCCATATTTTCCTACATGGAACCCTAGTAGGTGTTATCTTCGGTAATCTTCATACTTTCCACTCTTTGTTTTAAATAGAGGCCTCATTAATTCATTTTTCGATGTGGGATTTCAACTAAGATATTTTGAAACGTAAAAAAATGTGTTATCCCAATACCCTATGTTTTGTTGAACCGATGGTATTTCAAATCATCATAGATTGATGAGTTTAAGGACCTCAATTTTATACTTGTTTGTGATTTATGACCTCAATCACTACCTATAAATATTTACGTTTTTCCTCCAATTATATGTCTCTAATTGCCACCAATGTTCTCCTAATCGAGATCATAATTTGGTGGTGACCCTTTCATTTCTCTTTTCCTCATATTAAGACTAAATTTTAGTAACCCAATTTCCGATGTGGGTTTTCCCACAAATATATTTTCTATTTTCAACCTTTTATTTTCGAAGAACAATTTCAAATTTTGAGGACGCAATTTATTAAAGGAGGGGAGAATGTAACACCCCAAGATTTCATAGTGTGTTATTTCTTCAAAATAATTCAATAACTTGCACTACACGCAACACCGAGTTCAATCACACCATGACTTACAAAGAAAAAAAAATCCATTAAAAGAGGTCATGAATAGCATTAACTACATTTTAAACTTCATATAATCCTTATAATTTTAGAAACCATATTATGAGTTTCTTAGTCATAATGCAAGAACAGATTCATTTTTAGTATTACACTTTTATCAACTTTTAATAGTGAAACCTTTTTAAATACAATATTTTATACTTTTTGACTAAATGGGGACATCAAAAAATTTAAAATGAAACATCCCAAGCTTACACGGTATGCTTTCCTTTGAATAAAACAGTAGCGTGTGTTGTACGCAACTTCGAGTTTTAACACACACCACAACCGATCAAACTAGCCGTTATGAATAGTAATACCTAATTTTTGAAATTATATATATTTTATATTTCAAAATGGACTTCATTTTTGGATTTGGAATATCGAATTTAGCCTAAGGTGAAATTTTGGTACTTTTCGGATAACTTTCATATTTTGATGAATAGTGAAAATTACTAAATTTTAATTAAAAACAACTTTTTTAATCAAAATAATTAGTAGTGATAAATTGTGAATTTGAGTAGTTTTAAAGTATATTTAGAATATATTTTTACCATTTAATACAATTTTGGTCATTGGACATAATTTTACAATTAAACCGAATATAAACAAGTGTCAATCTTTTGATAGTTATTATCTCTTAAAAACACGCTTTGTGTTTTGACAGCGGGAATTAATTTTAAATTAATTTCTGCCACTTCTGTGTTTTGAATTTAGAAAAATGGATTCCATATTTGGAATCAGGATGTTCAAATTGTGTAAATAGGTAACATTTATTTTTAGACATTTTGAATAGTTACTGTGGTAAATATTTTATTTACCATGGTTAAAGGGTAAATCCGGTAAATAAGGGTTAACAAATAATATTATAATAATACAAAATTACCCTAAAACGTGTCCTAACCTTATTGGTGGACACATAACCGACCATGAGCATCCTTGGGTCAATTTGGGGACCCCTTGGAGCCACTTGTATGTGGTAGGGACACTTTATATTAATAAAGTTAAAATAAAAATAAAAATGGCATAAGCTTACATCTTTTAGAAGAACAATTTTTACATAGGGTTATACATGTTGGATTTTCGATTATAAATATTCATTAGAAATATAAAAAGATTTCCTACATGATGATATTTTATTTATAATTTTTAGACATCAAATAAATTAAATTATTAATGACACAATAATGATGCAATGTTTACCTCATTAATAAATCATTTAAATAAATAAGATTATAATGATTAAAATATTATCTAAAACCTGTCCAATTCTTATTGGTTGATGTTATTTAGAATATGAGTCATCTTATATTCGACCTCAATGATTTTTGGACCATTATAAACCGAATATAATTATATTATAAAGTAATACTTTCACTCTTTCCTAAAGAGCCCCTCTTCTCCCTTATAAAAGGAGACCACTTCTACTCATTCCTCACACCTCTCAAGCCACTTGGCTCGTCCAAACTCTGCCCAACTAAGCTCCCCACATCCCTCTCCTCCTCCTTGAATCTTTCCCTTAGGCAGAAAGCATTTCAAGAATTCTTTTGGTTCCAACCAAAGTGAGTAACCTAAATTAAAGGTAACGATTTCTCTTAAATTATTTTCATTTATTTTGCTTCTCCAACCCCCAAACTATTTTTATTTCCTTTCTTTTGTAACAACACCAGTATCCTCAATATACTAGGATGTTGTTATAAGAAGTATTCAAACTACACATACACACAACTCCATCTAATGGATGATGAACATAATGTTTCTGTGGATGGCAAACTAACGCCTCACGAAACGATGATTGTTCAAATACATCTTACCACCTCTCATGGTGGACATTATGATGGAACTATAATTAAATATGATATTAATGATATATATTTTATATATAAGCTTCTGTAATTCCATTTTATTTCATACCATTATTCGTTTCATGTTGTATATACATATGATAATTTCATTTGAGGAAGTGCGGACTACCGCCCCCTTAAAATGATATGACTCGTTCATACCACACATGGAACGTATAAAGGATGGTGTTAATGAACTTAAGTAACATATATAAAATATTATATTATACTGGAATAGTAATATACCTATGTATCATTTGGATTCAATTCTTTTAAAATAAAAATTAAATGGAAGTAGCGTTCGTGCGTACGTACGGACTACCGTCTCCACGAACGCGGTGAGATCCATCCTCCATCGTATCCATTAAAGTATTATTCTCATTTTAGGGTTAAAAATAATGTTAATATTATTCTGATTATGAATAAGATATAATCTATCCATTACAAACATGTCTTACGTAACCAAACATTTAAGAATAACGAATCGATTATCACCTGAAACGACGATAATACTAAGATATTATTAATAAAGCAATGTTAAAAGATCATATATGATATCATATTAATGTATATGATTCTTGTATAATTTAATAACAATTATTTCACCATTATACAGGAGGTTAACCTACCCCAACAAAGGAAAAGTACAAGGTAAGGGTTATTTCACAATCTCTTCATTATCCGAGGTTGTTTATACGTAATAATCTACTGGGATCTCATTATCATCCACATCCATGTTTCTTCAAAATGTATTTCAAAACATTTTAAATATTTAAAAGAATATGGGTTAAAGTCATTTATACCCTTGTTTGACTTTTTATAAGAGGTTTATAAGGGAATCTTTCCGTCGTTTTCCAAACAAGGTTCTTTTTAACCTTTTCGACAGAATTAAGATAAGGATGTTTTTTTTAACTTATACGGCGGGTGTGGTTATTTTCCGCCGTTATAAAATTGTCAAAGCTTCCCTTAAAAGCTTATAAGAATATTTTCAAAGAAAATGTTTTATTTTATATGGATCTTAAATGATTTCAAAATAAAAGGAGATATTTCTTTAAAAAGAATTTTGATTTCATCTATGTCAACATCCTTTGATGGATTTTAAGATTATTTGAAGTTGATTTATTATGATACAAAACTTCTATATTGTATTGAAGGTTTTGTGATATGTTTGACTGTGGATGTGCTATTTTTATACCATTCATATTTTATGGTGAAATTATTGACATTTCGTATGCTAGTTTTAATACGAATGTTTATGTTATGTTTAAACCTTTTCATATGGGAATGCATTGGACTTAATATGTGACGGGTGGAGCCCGCTATAGCTCCTCGATGCATCGGTAGGTCTCATGAGACAAACTAATGTCTTGGCACAAGGCCTTGACAAAATATTATTTGTAGTCTTGGCATGAGGCCTTGGCTATGTGGTTATGATAGTCTGGCATTATGCATTCCAACATTATGAAAGTGGTTATTGATATTGCATGTGATTATTCGATTAGTAGAATATCCATGTGAACAAGTAAATGGCATTATTTCATTTTACTTTTGCCATACTATGTTGAAGTTCAATTTTAAAAGGCTTTTGTTTTAGTAATTCATTGCCTTAAATGTTTATGCTTATTTTGAATGTTCCGCTATATTGTTATCCTTACTGGGCATTTGAGCTCACCCCTTTTCTATGTTTTATTTTTCCCAGGTAGTGAAGAAGTAAATTATGATTGACTTGCAGGGATATTATGAAGGGTTAATAGTGTGGATATGAAGACTTTGTTGTTGTAGTAGTTTTTCTCTTTGAAATGTAATGTAAAACTTTATGATTATATCTAGTGTTTCCAAGGCTACTAAACTAATCGGTCTTTCGGGATTTGATCTTTCTTGTGATCATGCCAATGTTATGTAATAATGCACCGACTCTGGGTAGCTGGGGTCGGGGCGTTACACTGCCACTTCTGTGTTTTGAATTTGTAAAAATGGAATACATATTTGGAATCAGTATGGTCAAATTTTGTAAATAGGTAACTTTTATTTTTAGACATTTTGAATAATTACTTCGGTAAATATTTTATTTACCATGGTTACAGGGTAAATCAGGTAAATAAGGGTAAAAAAATAATATTATAATAATAATAAATTACCCTAAAACGTGTCCAAACATTATTGGTTGATACATGTCCGACCATGGGCATCTTTGGGTCGATTTTGGGACCCCATGGATCCACATGTAAGTGATAAATACACTTTATATTAATTAAGTTAAAATAAATACAAAAATGACATAAGCATATATCTTTTAGAAAATATTTTTTTTACATAGGGTTATATATTTTGGATTTTCAACTATAAATATTCATTATAAATAGAAAAATATTTCCTACATAATGGTATTTTATTTATAATTTTTAGAAATTTAATAATTTATATTATTTATGACATAATAATGATGCAGTATTTTCCTTATTAATGAAAGAATCAAATAATTGGTATTATAAATGTTAAAATAAATATAATTTGAAAGTTTTGATGACATCCATGAATTTTATTGGTTAATATGACATTATAGGATTGCTTAAATGATTTGTTTTCGAATTAATAATGTTTTTATGACTATAACAAAAATAAATTATTAAATAGTGTCAAAATTGACATAAATGAGTTTTTAAAACAAATATTATATTATTAATTGATATTCAATTCTTAAAAATCTAATGTTCTTCAAAGAGACTTATATCATTATAGGTGTATCATTAATGGACCACTTGGGGGTCTCTTGGATTTATATAGCAAGTTTATTAACTATATAATATAAAAATACAAAGTGATATGGTAAATGTCAAACTAATTAACTAAGAGATAAAACTATTTGGTAAGTTTAATATAGTGACCCAAAACTGTCTAAAACCTATTGGTTGAATGGATTTAGACCAATAACCACCATAAAATTTATATAATCCACTTTGGATCCATTAGAAACCGAATATGAATTTATTATAAAATAATATTTCTAGCTTTTCCAAAGGTGCCCCTCACCCATCTTATAAAATGGCACTCCCCCTTCTCTCTAATTCATAACTTCAAAGCCTTTGATCTCGGACAAAATCTACCCAAATACCCTATAAAATATCCTACCTTAATCATAGAGGCATTCATTTAATCAAGAAGCCAACCTAAGGAGCCCTTTTGATCAAATCAAAAGGAAGAACCCGGAGAAGAGGTAATGTTTTCACCACCCTTTTTCAAGTTCCTTTCTCCTTCAACTTCTTATTTCTTTGTTATTACAATTCTAAAATAATAAATCTAGTATCTTATATATAATGTGATGTTATTTTAAAAATGATACAACCATATTCAGTATTATATCCATCCTTTGAATGACATGTCACCATATGTGTGTACGTATGGCTTACCGTCTCCACGACGTGGTGTAATTGTTATTCAAAATATTATTATTTGGATGTGTATAATAATGATGGGTAATTCATGTAAATAAAAAATATAACATGATATTTATTCTTTATATATGATATATTATCCAATTATATATTATTTTAATATCAAAAGAGTGATATTGTCGCTCGTGCGTATGTACGGACTACCGTCTCCACGAACGCGATGAGATTCATTCCCCATCATATCCATTCAAGTCTAATTATCATTTGAAGATTAAAAATAATGTTTAAAGACTTGATATAATTATAGATATGAATAATATACAACCGATCCAAAAAAAAACACGGATTATGTAACAAAACATATAAAAGAAAATGAGTAAGTTAACACCCGAAACGCCGATAATACTAAGATATTATTAAGAAAGTAATGTTAAAAGATCATATATGATATCATATTAATGTATATGATTCTCTTATAATTTAATAACACTTATTTAACCATTATATAGGAGGTTAATCTACCATCTACCAAGGAAAAGTACAAGGTAAGGGTTATTTCACAATCTCTTCATTATCCGAGGTTGTTTATATGTAATTATCTACTGAGACCTCTTTATAATCCACATCCATGTTTCCTAAAAATGTATTTAAAAACATTCTTGATATTTTACAGAATATGGGTTAAATTCTTTTATGCCCATGTTTGAATTTTTATAAGATGTTTATAATGGAATCTTTCTGTCGTTTTCCAAACAAGGTCCTTTTTAAGCTTTTCGACAGAATTAAGGTATGAATGTTTTTTTCAACTTATACAGAGGGTGCGGCTATTTTCCGCCATTATAAAATATTAGAAGCTTCCATTACAAGATTATAAGGATATTTTCAAAGTAAATGTTTTATTTTATAATTATATGACTTTTAAATGATTTCAAAAAATAGATATTTCTCTCAAATAGTTTTGGTTACATCTATGTCAACATCCTTTGATGGATTTTAAGCTTATTTGAAGTTGATTTATTCTGATACAAAACATCCATATTGTATTGAAGGTTTTGTGATATGTTTGACTATGGATGTTTTTTTATACCATTCATGGTTTATGGTGAAAGTATTGAAATTTCGTATTCTAGTTTTAATATGAATGTTTATGTTATGTTGAAACATATTCATATGAGGAATGCATTGGACTTAATAAGTGACGGGTGGAGCCCGCTATAGCTCATCGATGTATCGGTAGGTCTCATGAGAGAAATTAGTGTCTTGGCACGAGGCCTTAGAAAAATCTTATTTGTAGTCTTGCCACGAGGCCTTGGATACGTGGTTATGATAGTCTGGCATTATTCATTCCATCATTATGAAAGTGGTTATTGGTATTGCATGTGATTATTCAACTAGTAAAATATCCATGTGAATAAGTAAATGAAATTATTTCATTTTATCTTTGCCATATTATGATGAATTTCAAGTTTAAAAGGCTTTTTTAGCTATACATTTCCTTAAATGTTTATGCTTATTTATGAATGTTTCCGCTATATTGTTATCCTTACTAAGAATTTGAGCTCACCCCTTTCAATGTTTTATTTTTACCAGGATGTGAAGAAGTAATTTATGAATGACCTGTTGGGATAATATGAGGGGATATGAAGACAATATGTTGTTGTTGTAGTTTTTCACTTTATGACGTAATGTAAACTTTATGAATGTATCTAGTTATTCCAAGGCTACTAAACTAATCCGTCTTTCGAGACTTGATCTTTCTTGTGAGCATGCCAATGTTATTTAATAATGCACTGACTCTGGGCAACTGAGGTCGAGGCATTACAGTTGGTATCAGAGGAAGTTTAGTACAAACCTTGGAAGCTAGATTTAGATAAACTCTAATTAGAGCACATAGACCTAAGATGGACTTTGAGGATTAGTATAGAAGAACTTCCTAGAATTTTGGTATTGTAGAGATTTTGTGAGTTTTCCGAGAAATACATCCTTGTATGGATACAAGCAGGTAGAGGTGGATCTGGAACAGATGTACCTAGGGGTAAAACCTGAAAACACCGCTTTGAGCTAGACTCGAACGGGAACTGGTGCACGAAAATGGGCCTTGCTGCACTCTTGGTTACGACACTCCCAGGGGATATGCTTATGATAATTCTCATTTTCTTTACAAACTATTATGAAGGATTTTTGAGTATATACTTCCTCAAAGAAAACATTTTTATGATTATGGATTATATCCATAAATAGTTCAATTTATGTTAAGTGTTTTATAAGTATGGAATTATGTATTTTGATTCATAAACTGATCTAGTTTATGCCATTGTTTAAAAATGGCACCTAGTGGAAGAAATGGAAACCATATCAATGCACACACTTTATGTAGGGGTTTCCCTCCTCAAGATAAGTATAGTGGAGCTGGTGATGCAACTAGTGCTGATCAAATAATCACCATACTGGGACAACTCAATCAGGTTATGAATAATAACCCTACCCGTATGGAGCACCCTGATCCACAACGTGGAGGATCAATATTAGATCGCTTCATGAGGCAGCAACCACCAAAATTAAATGGGAGTACAAATCCATTAGTATCTTAGCAATGGATAATTTCCCAAGATAAAATATTTCAGGCTTTGGGGAGTAGTGAAAGGGAAAAAGTTTTCATGGAAGTTTATCGCCTCACTAGAGATGCTGATCAATGGTGGACATTGATTCAAAACACGAAGGAATGTGATGAAGTATCAAATATGGAATGGAGGGAGTTCAAAGATCTATTTTTAGAAAAATAATTTCCTCGTGACCATCGAGCAGATATGGAAAGGCAATTTCTGATTCTGAGACAAAAGGAGGATGAGAATGTCGCAAAGTATGAGGCTAACTTCACAAGGTTAGCAAGGTATGCTGGAGATTCTATACATAACCCAATTAATATGATTGATCATTTATATTATGGGTTAAAACCATTTCTCCTTTGAGCATTAGTCTAACAATATTTCTCGTCGTATGAAGACATTGTCTCATGTGCTATCAAGACAGAAAAGGAATTTTCTAAGTCTTATGACTTTAAAGGAAAGCAAGAGAAGAAGAGATCTACTAATCAATATGGGAATGGAAATAATGGGAATAAGGGAAAAGTTGAATATCCATTCTGCAGTAAATGTGGGAAGAAACACCCCGGTACTTTCTTCAAGGGAATGGGAGTCTGTTATAAGTGTGGTGAAAAGGCCACCAAACTCGTGATTGCAAGGGGAAGAAGGAAGCTACCGATGTCCAATGCTATAATTACAGGGAGATGGGACATTATGACAATGAATTTCCTAAGCGTCAGGAGAACTTACCACAGAAAAGGCCAAGGGATCAAGGCCAAGCTTATGCTATCACTACTGCTGAGGTAGAAGCTCTGAAAGATGTGGTGGAAGGTAATTTAATGGTTTCCTCAAGTTTAGCAAAGGCATTATTTGATTATGTATCATCGCATTGTTTCATATATTCTCAGTTTTCTAAGAAAATTAGATATTTACAAATTTTATTTAACAAGGGATTTGTCAGTTAAAACTCCTAAGGGAAGTATCATTGCAACAATGTTTTGTGAATCAGTCCCCATTAGAGTACATAAATGTTATTTATCCGCTGATCTCATCGTCATACCTATGATTGAGTTTGATATAATCCTTAGTATGGATTGGCTTTCTAACCATGATGAGAAGATTTATTGTAAGAATAAGGAGATTAATATTTTTGATGATGATGATAAGGAACACCTTATCTTTAGAGCAGAATTGTTACCACCTAATTCTTATCTAGATCCACCCCCAGTAGCACAACTAAATTCAATTATTGGGGAGGAAGAGATTGAAATGAATGTGGGTGAGGAAATAAATGTTCAAATAGAGGATGTACCTATTGTGAAAGAATATGTAGATGTGTTTCCGGAAGATTTACCTGGACATCCTCTAGAACGAGAAGTTGAGTTTTCCATTGATTTAATTCCTGGATCAAGGCCTATATCGAAGACCCCTTATAAAATAGACACTGTATAATTAGTGGAACTAAAGAAAAAACTAGAGGAATTGATTAATAAGAGATTTATTCGCCCTAGTGTTTCTCCATGGGGAGCCCCTGTTCTTTTTGTTAAAATGGAAGATGGATCTATGAGGTTATGTATCGACTACAGGGAGATCAATGCTATAAAAATAAAGAACAAGTATCACCTACCTTGCATTAATGATTTATTTGAAAAACTGCATGGAGATCAATACTTTTCAAAGATTGACCTTTGATCTGGATACCATCAGTTGTTTGTGAAGAAGGAAGACATTCCGAAGACAACATTTCAAACCAGGTACGGGCATTACGAGTTTATAGTAATGCCTTTTGGGCTGACTAATGCACCCTCTGTATTCATGGATCTAATGAATAGAGTTTTCAAGGAATATCTAGATGAATTTTTGGTGGTATTTATTTATGATATCTTGTTATACTCCAAAAGCTATGAAGATCATGAAAATCACTTGGACATTATCTTGAAGACTCTGAGAAGACATGAATTATATGGGAAGTTTAGCAAGTGTGAATTCTGGCATCAGGAGATTTTTTTTCTTAGCCATATTGTCTCTAAAGATGGAATCTCGATTGAACCTTCTAAGACCAAGGCAATCCAAGAATGGCCATAATCTACGAGTATAACTCAGGTACACTGTTTTATTGGTTTAGCAGGTTATTATCAACGTTTCGTTCAGACTTTTTATCGATTGGCTAACCCATTAACAAAGATCACACGTAAAGGGGTTGAATTTGTTTGGACAAAAGAGTGTGAAGAATGTTTTTAAGAACTAAAGATAAGATTAGTCAATGATCCTATATTTACTCTACCATCGAGGAATGATGGGTTCGTTATTTATAGTGATGCATCGAAGAAAGGACTTGGTTTTTTCCTTATACAGAATGATAGGGTTATTGCCTATGCATCACAACAGTTGAGAATTCATGAGCAACACTATCCTACTTATGATCTTGAGTTAGCAGATATGATCTTTTCTTTGAAGATATGAAGACACTACCTCTATGGTGAAAAATGTGAGATTTATACCGATCAAAAGAGTTTGAAGTATATTTTCTCACAAAAATAACTCAACATGAGGCAAAGGAGATGGCTTGAATTACTCAAGTATTATGATTGTACGATACACTACCACTAGGGGAAGGCAAATAAGGTGGCAGATGCTTTGACCAGAAAAGATCATGGAGTTTTGAATAATATGATAATTGAAAGGGATCTAATTTTCATGGATCTAGTGAAGATGGACATGGGAATAACCATGGAAGGTGAAACATCAGTGCTTTTTCAAATGGTTTCCAAACCATCATTACTGGAAATGATTAAGAGTTCTTAGACCAGTGATGAAGAATTTCAAAAGAAGATTAAAGCTGTGAATGGTGGGAGATTGAGAGAATTTGTGTATGAAGAATGAATTTTGAAATTTGGTGAGAGAATTTGTGTTCCCGATATACCTGATTTAAAAAGGGAATTGTTAGAGATGCTTATAGTTCAAATTTCTCTATACACCCTGGGAGCACCAAAATGTACAGAGATTTAAAGGAACATTTTTGGTGGGACAACATGAAGAGGGATATTGCTGATTTTGTGTCAAGATGTATGGTTTTTCAACAAGTGAAAGTTGGAAGGCAACAACCTGGAGGAGTCATGCAACCTCTTCCCATACCTGAGTGGAAATGGGATAATATCACTATGGAATTTTTCATGGGACTACCAAAGACTCCTAGTAGGAACGATGCAATATGGGTCGGTGTTGATCGTCTTACCAAGTTAGCACATTTTCTTTCTATAAGGGAAGATTTACCACTTGAACGTCTAGAAAGACTATATATTAATGAAGTTGTGAGACTTCAGGGAGTACCCCTATCGATTCTTTCAGATCTAGATCCCCGTTTTACTTCGAGATTCTGGAAAAGTCTTCCGAAGGCCTTGGATACTGAACTTCATTTGAGCACTGCTTACCACCCTCAAACAGATGGACAATCAGAATGAACTATTCAAACCTTAGAAGTCATGTTGAGATCTTTCTCAGTTGACTTTCAGGGTATGTGGGATCAATATTTACCTCTGGTAGAATTTTCCTATAACAATAGCTTCCATTCGAGTATTCAGATGGCACCATATGAAATGTTATACGGAAAGAGATGTCGCACACCAACCTATTGGGATGAAGTTGGTGAAATAAAACTTGTAGGCCTAGAACTGGTGGAGGAAACGATGGAAAAGGTTAAGGTAATCCAAAACCACATCAAAGCAGCTCAAAGTAGGCATAAGAGCTATGTCGATAATCGAAGGAAGGATTTGGAATTTCAGGTTGGAAATCATGTTTCCTTGAAGGTATGTACAAGGAAGGGAGTTATACGTTTCAATAAGAAAGGTAAATTGAGTCCCAGGTACATAGGACCTTTCTATATTCTAGAATGAATTGGTGCTGTAGCTTACCGTTTGGAAATGCCTCCAAGTCTCTCCAAAGTTCACGATGTGTTCCACGTATCACTGTTGAGGAAATACATGCCTGACCCAACGCATGTACTCACTTATGAGGAATTAGAACTGGAACCTGATCTATCTTATTTCTAAGAGTCCGTTAAGATTCTTGATACAAGAGAGAAAGTGCTGAGAAACTGGATGACTCATCTGGTAAAAGTTGTGTGGAGAAACCATAAGATGGAAGAAGCAACATGGGATCCCGAGGAACATATAATGAAGAACCACCCGAATCTTTTCATGCAGTAGTATTATATCAATTTTGAGGATGAAATTATTTGAATGATGGGAGAATGAACACCCCAATCTTCTACGATACACTTCTATTTGAATAATACAGTAGTGTGTGTTGTACGCAACTTCGAGTTCTAACACACACCACAACCAATCAAACTAGCCGTTATGAATAGTAATACCCACTTTTTTTAAATTTTATAAATTTTTTCTCTCAAAATGGACTTCATTTTTGGATTTGGAATATCGAAATTAGCCTAGGGTGAAATTTTAGTACTTTTTGGATAACTTTTATATTTTGATGAATAGTTAAAATTACTAAATTTTAATTAAAAACAACTTTTTTAATCGAAATAATTAATAGTGATAAAATTTGAATTTGAGTGGTTTTAAAGTATATTTTGAATATATTATTACCATTTAATACAATGTTGGTCATTGTAAAAAATTTCACAATTAAACCGGACATAAAAAAGTGTCAATCTTTTGATTGTTATTATCTCTTAAAAACATGCTTTTTTGTTTTAACAACGGGAATTAATTTTAAATTAGGTTCTACCAATTCTGTGTTTTGAATTTGGAAAAATGGATTCCATATTTGGAATAACACTGTTCAAATTTTGTAAATAGTTAACTTTTATTTTTAGACATTTTGAATAATTACTTTGGTAAATATTTTATTTACCATGGTTAAAGGGTAAATCCGGTAAATAAGGGTAAAAAATAATATTATAATAATACTAATTTACCCTAAAACGTATCCTAACCATATTGGTTGATACATGTCCAACCATGGGCATCTTTGGGTCGATTTTGGGACCCCATGGATCCACTTTTAAGTGATAAGGACACTTTATATTAATTAAGTTAAAATAATTACAAAAATGATATAAGCATATATCTTTTAGCAAAACAATTTTTACATAGGGTTATATATGATGGATTTTTGACTATAAATATTAATTATAAATCTAAAAATATTTCCTACGTAATGGTATTTTATTTATAATTTTTAGACATTTAATAATTAATATTATTTATGACACAATAATGATGCAGTATTTTCCTTATTAATGAAAGAATCAAATAATTCGTATTATAAATGTTAAAATAAAAATAATTTGAACGTTTTGATGATATAAATGAATTTTATTGGTCAATATGACATTATAATATTTCTTAAATGAATTTGTTTTGAATTAATAAAGTTTTTAATATTTAAAAAAATCAATTTTTGAATAGTGTCAAAATTGACATAAATGTGTTTTTAAAACAAATATTATATTATTAATTGATATTAAATTCCTAAAAATCTAAGGATCGGCCAAGAGACTTATATCATGATAGGTGTTAAATTAATGGACCACTTGGGTGTCTCTTGGATGTATATAGTACGTTTATTAACTATATAATATAAAAATACAAAGTGACATGGTAAATGTCAAACTAATTAACTAAGAGTTAAAACTAAAAGATAATTTTAATATAGTGACCCAAACCTATCTAAAACCTATTGGTTGAATGGTTTGAGACCTATCCCAACCTTAAAATTTAAATAATCCTCTTTGGAGCCATTATAAACCGAATATAAATTTATTATAAAATAATATTTCTGGCTTTTCCAAAGGTGCCCCTCACCCCTCTTATAAAAGGGAACTCCCCCTTCTCTCTAATTCATACCTTAAAAGCCTTTGGGATCGGAAAAAATCTTCCAAAATACCCTCTAAAATATCCTCCCTTAATCCTAGAGGCATTCCTATATTCCTAAAGCCAACCTAAAGAGCCCTTTTGATCAAATCAAAAGGAATAACCCGAAGGAGAGGTAATGTTTTCACTACCCTCTTTCAAGTTCCTTTCTTCTTCAACTTATTCTTTCTTTGTTATTTCAATTCTAAAATAATAACTCCAGTATCTTCTATATACTATGATGTTATTTTAAATATGGTACAACCATATTCAATATTATATCTATCCTTTGAATGAAATGTCACCATACATGCGTACGTACGGCTTACCGTCTCCACATCGTGGTGTAATTGTTATTCAAAATATTATTATTTATTTGCGTATAATAATGATGTGTAATTCTTGTAAATAATAAATATAAAATTATATTGATTATGTATATATGATATACTATCCAATTATATATTATTTTAGTATCAAAAGAATGATATTGTCTCTCGTGCGTACGTACGGACTACCGTCTCCACGAACGCGATGAGATTCATTCCCCATCATATCCATTCAAGTCTAATTATCATTTGATGATTGAAAATAATGTTTAAGGAATTGATATAATTCTTGATATGAATAATATAAAACCTATCCATTAAAAACATGTCTTATGTAACAAAACATATAAAAGAAAACGAGTAAGTTAACACCTGAATCAACGATAATACTAAGATATTATTAACAAAGAAATGTTAAAAAATCATATATGATATTATATTAATGTATATGATTATTTTATAATTTAATAAAAATTATTTCACAATTTTACAGAAGGTTAATCTTCCCTCTACCAAGGAAAAGTACAAGGTAAGTGTTATTTCACAATCTCTTCATTATCTGAGGTTGTTTATATGTAATTATCTACCGGGACCTCTTTATCATACACATCAATGTGTCTTAAAAATGTATTTCAAAACATACTTGATATTTTAAAAAATATGGGTTAAAGTCATTTATTCCCTTGTTTGACTTTTTATAATAGGTTTATAAAGGTATCTTTTTGTCTTTTTCAAAACAAGGTCCTTTTTAACCTTTTCGATAGAATTTAGGTAAGAATGTTTTTTTAACTTACACGGCGGGTGAGGATGTTTTCCGCCATTATAAAACATTAGAAGCTTCCCTTACAAGCTTATAAGTATATTTTCAAAGTAAATGTTTTATTTTATAATTATGTGACTTTTAAATTATTTCAAAAAAATTGATATTTCTCTCAAATAGTTTTGATTTCATCTATGTCGACATCCTTTGATGGATTTTAAGCTTATTTGAAGTTGATTTATTATTATACAAAACTTACATATTTTATTTAAGGTTTTGTGATATGTTTGACTGTGGATGTGTTATTTTTATACCATTCATGGTTTATGGTGAAAGTATTGACATTTCGTATGCTATTTTTAATATGAATGTTTATGTTATCTTGAAATATGTTCATATGAGGAATGCATTGGACTTAATAAGTGAGGGGTGGAGCCCTCTATAGCACCTAGATGCATCGGTAGGTCTCATGAGACAAAATAGTGTCTTAGAACGAGGCCTTGAAAAAATCTTATTTGTAGTCTTTGAACGAGGCCTTGGCTATGTGGTTATGATAGTCTGGCATTATGAATTCCATCATTATGAAAGTGGTTATTGATATTTCATGTGATTATTCAACTAGTAGAATATCCATGTGAATAATTAAATGGATTTATTTCATTTTATCTTTGCCATTTTATGCTGAATTTCAAGTTTAAAAAGCTTTTGTTTTAGCTATACATTGCCTTAAATGTTTATGCTTATTTATGAATGTTTCCGCTATATTGTTATCCTTACTGAGAATTTGAGATCACCCCTTTCAATGTTTTATCTTTCCCAATATGTGAAGAAGTAGTTTATGAATGACCTATAGGGATAATATGAGGGGATATGAAGACACTATGTTGTTGTAGTTGTTTTTCACTTTATGAGTTAATATAAAATTTATGAATATATCTAGTTATTCCAAGGCTACTAAACTAATCGGTCTTTTGAGACTTGATCTTTCTTGTGATCATGACAATGTTATGTAATAATGCACCAAATCTGGGAAACTAGGGTCAGGGCGTTACATATAGGCATTTTCATTATTAGTGCACAATTTTCCTAACCATGCGACTAACCATGCACCACTAAAAGTTAGATCCTAAGAAAGTGAATCTCACTCAGTTTTACACGAAAACCTATTTTTTCACTTATTTATACCCTAAATTATTTTTTACTCATCCTAAAGGTTGGGGAGAGTTTTACCTTAAATCCAGAAGCGATCTGTTGGAGAATCTTGGTTCATTGATGGCCTGCTTGTTTGGTAAGCCTCTGTTCTTGGTCATTTTTCTTAGATCTACTCTTCTTCCCTCTATGGATTCATAGATCTGATTTGTTGGTGATATATATATATTCAAATAATAATAATATTTTTCTATGTAGATGTTACATAATAAGATCAAATGTGGGGTTTTGGAGATTCAACATGGTTTTTTTGAATAATTTGCATTGTTCTTAATTTACACCATAATTTTTAAGGTAGGTGGATCCACTCTCGACTACTATTATTATAAATTGAAGGATTGATTTAATTTTTTTTTAAATTTCATTTAATTTATTGTGAAATTAATATTAGAATCTAGTTAGAAACCTTCTTTAGTGATGTTTTTTAGAATTAAAGAATTGTTGTGCAAAGTGATTTGTTGAATTATTTTTAAATTTTGTTTTTAAAAATGGTTGTTCAGTTTGATTTATTGAGAATGATTTTTGGAAAGGATTTTAATAAATATTTTTTTATTGAAATGGTTTGGAATAATGTTTTTGGCATGGGTTGGGACAAATTGATTGGTGTGTTTTCATTTACATTGATGTGACCCTATGGAAGCGGTTTGTACCATTGGGGCACTGATATATTGTTACCTTGTGGAAACTAAAAGATCAAATAGATACTTCCCATGAGTATGTAACTATCACTCGATATTGAATTTTTGAATATTTGGATACGTGAAATGGTATGGGTATAACAAAATGGAGGTTTGATAAATGGTTTTAGAGTGTTGTTTGGTTGTCTTCCATGGAAATGGATTTTGTTGGGAATACTATTTCAGTGTGACAATTGTTTTATATTATGATATACACTATTTAAAATTGTTTTATATAAATTGTTTTACATAAATTTGATAACATTTTATATCCTAGTGGTGTGAGTTGGGAATTCATTTGGGGAAAACCTACCAAGTTTCATTACTCACCACTACTTTGGAACTTTGGTGTTTTTTCATATGTTGTTTATTGAGACACATGTAAATGTAAGGTATCAAATTTATTTATTGATTCTTTGTGATACTTTGAGTATGTATTGTAGAGTTGGATCTTGGATCATGTTGGGAGTAGTGGAGTTGGTTACCTTGGACTCTTTGAGTTTTTTTGGTCTTGTCTTCTGATTTGTTTTTCTGATTCTAGTTTTGTTTCTGATTTGGTACTCTTATATTGGTTATCATGTAGTTTGGTATTGTTGCCTTTTGGTATTAATTTGAGTTGTATTACATTGTCATCATGAATCATATAGTCTTTATTTAGTTATGTTATACTTGTTTTCAATTGTTTTATTTTCAAAGGAAAAATCTTCCCCCAACTATATTGAATCCCTTGGCATTTATTTCTAGCCTTTGGTGTCTTGGGAATGTTGCCAAAGGCAAAGTAGTAATTCTTACTAAAATCAAGCTAATGAGGCGGGGGGGGGGGATATATATACCACAAATAAATTTACATATGATTATTCTCATGAAAATTATAGGGATTTAAAAATCCATATAATGTTCTCTCTTTCATGAGGATTTGATTATGTGATTACTAAAGTTATAAGGATTCTCTATCTCAGTATTGTTTTCTTAAGACATGTTTGATTCTATTATCATATTTAGGTTTATAAAGAGTATATAATTCTCCTTTTACATTTTACATAACAAATCACATTATTTTCATTATCATTAAAGTTTCATTTGAAGTTATTTTTAATGGGTATTACAATTCAAAATGTTACCAAAGTGGTAAGAGATTTATGTTTCAGTCTGATTTAAATCAAGTTTTTTAATGCATGAATTTCATTATAAGGAAATTATATGATCCTAATAAACCCCTTGAATTTTCCTATCCATTGGATATTCATGTAATTTTAAATTTATTGTAAAATTTTCTTCTCTTTGGCACTTAAAATGATAGATATTTTTATAATAAAAATGGATTCATTTCATATTTAGATGAGAATAATTTTCCTCAATGTCATTGTTTTATATAAAATGGTTTCCAATTTTTTTTTACTATTATCCAATTCTATTTAATGTCATTTTAACCATGTATCCATTTCTATAAAATTGTTTTAAATGAATCTTATTTTCATTTTCCAAATGAGGCACTTTTGTGTTCTTACTGAAAATGTGAAAGGAATCTTTGTTTTAATATACTCAGAATGAATAGAATTTCCCATAACCATGAAAAATCAATGATTTGAAGCTCAATTTACATGTTTTGAAGGTTATTTTAAAAGGAAATGTTTCTCTTAATATTTTTGAAATAATTGTATATTAAGTAGGTGATTTCAAAATGAAAAGGGTTTTTTCCTCCATAAATATTAAAATAATATTTAATAGAATTTTTTTATCTATTATAACATCATTTGATGTTAATTGTGCTTTACTCAAGATATGATTCAATTATACTAACCTTATTCTTTCTCTATATGGTTTATTATTATGAGGATTAGAAATTTATAAAACCCAATTATTTTCCATGGATTATGCAATGAAAAAATATTTATGAAACCTATTTCCTTTACAGGGGATATGATATGTTGATATGATGAATGTTTTATGATTATGTGGAACAAATATAAATGGATAATTATTATATTATTGGTGGACCAGGAATTATATATACCTCTAATGCATTGGGTAAAGATATATATCTCATGAGATAATAAGGAATGAAATGGGATGTGAACCCATTTCAATAAGGGAGTCTATACACTATGATAGTCTTGGGAGTGACCCTTGAATTATGATACCATGGAATGGGGAGTAAAACCATTCCACTATTATAGTCTTATAAATGATAATTGACTAAGAAAAGGATTTTTTAGGCTTATGTATATGTCAAAAAATTATTTCTTATGCCAATGTTATCCTCTCATGGCTCATTTTCTTTGGTTCCTTTATGATTATTCTTTTATGAACAAACATGATTTTTTTCAAGATTCAAGATTATTATCTAGGATATGTTGGGTATGTATTTTCAAAATGTTACACTCATTTTATCATACCCTTATTCTCATGTTATGATTTATTGATTATTGATATCTCCCTTGTTTACCCTTACTAAGTATCTGTGCTCACCCTATCTTATGTTTCCTTTCCATGGGTTATGAATAAAGGTTTTAATTTGGGTATATCTAGGAATATTACCATATGTGAACATATTTGGGGTATATTTTTAAGATCTTTCATGAAATAAGAAGATTGTGTATCCAGTCTCTAAAGACACTAAAACTTTACAGTCCATGGGTGTATATTTGAAAAATATATTGAATTTTCATCTATTAAGATGTAATATATATACATGAAAAGTATGGGTCACTATAGTTGGTATCAAATTAAAATTTAGTAAATATTTAGAGATTAATATTAGTTAAATTTGTTGAAAACCATAGGGATAAGTCTAAGTATAAAATAAAATCCGAAAATTTCGGTAAGGTAGATATTATATGGATTTACTAACAATAAATCGATGTCTAGATACTAAAAGTGGAAATATTTATGGAATAGATGCATCATGGGGTAATAACCCCAAAAAGAGTTGGTTGAGTATATCTCATCCATAATTCTAGTGAACAATGATTGTTTTTTTACTACACACCTAGCTTGACACTCATGGGGGATATGATTGGGTTAATTTACATTTTTTATGAACCATTTTAAAGGAATGGAATATATTATGACCATAAATTATGTAGGTTAAACCCAAGGTGTCATAGATTTAAAATAAGTTTTCATGATTTAGACACCCTATAAATGATCTTTCATGATTATGTGGTTTCCCACTATGATTATTGTTACTCACACAATGAATTTTGGTATTAGTCAATGGATAAAAACTAAAGGATCTATGTTAATGCTGAATGTGATATAAAATGTAATGATTCAACTCTTGTGCACCAAATTTTTTGGGATCTATAATGAAAATTCTTATTTCTATTCTTATGTATCTTTATCAAGCTATGCGTCATACTGAGATTTCAAATGAAAATAATAGGGAATGACATTCTATTTAGTCCTTCATGTGGTAACACAATCCTTCTTTTAGTGGGTTTTAGGATCTACTAGTTTTTAAGTAATGGATCAGTACCTCTAAAAAGATATTTTCCAATATCCAATGTTTATAATTTAAAAAAGTAATTTTATATATTTATTGTTTGGAAGGAGAATCAGATCAATAATATAAGATTTTCAAGAACATGTGGAAAAAAAATTAACTATATAAAGTGGGTTGAGTTTAGGAGTTTATTTTTCAATAAGTACCTTCCTTGTATTCTTAATGTGAAAATAGAGAAGGAATTACTTGAGTTAAAGTATAATGACTATGAATTCATAATTACCTATGAGGAAAATTTTACCAGATTACGTGGTACACTTATCGTATTATCATCCATGATATAAGTAAGTTTGATTGATTATTATGTTGATTAAAAACACATCTCTAAAAGGTGTTATCCATGAGGGACTTAAGTTGATATGAAGAAATTATTCGATGTACTATTAATGTAGAAATAAATATTGGAGTTACCCATCAATCTCATGTTTTTATAAGAAAAGAAAGATTAAATTAAAAAGAAATTATCATAATAAAAACCATGGGGAGAATAAGATGATATTTTATTTTTGTTCAAAGTGTGGAATGAAACATAGATGATATTATCTTAATGGGATTATTAAATGTTTTAAGTGTATAATATAAGGTTATTGGGAAATCAAATGTCGAAGTGATGTGTAGAAGATGTCGGCTAATGATGGAGATAAATCACCGTAAAATGAACCACCCACACTTCATTGTTTCAAATGAAAGGAGTATGAACCTTATAATTGAACGTACCAAGAATGAAACAGAATCCTTAAAAGTTGAGTTTTCAAAAAATTTCACCGATTAAATATATGAACTCATTGATGTCAGTGAATCACTTACCGGTTTAAGGTAATGATCTCGCGTGAAGAAGATTAAGAAAAAAATTAAAACCATAAATACATGTTTTAGATCTAAAGCCACACATGGTGTCTACTCATTTTTGGTGACCACTACTCTAAGAATTAGAATCCTAATTCCTATATATCTTCCACATGATCTTCATGAAAATTCTGGAGCACTGATTGTTAAATTTTGAGTGCTAACACAGTGATTCCATGATGCATTCAACGCTCTAACGATCACCACATTGACATGGTTGTCATGCGAGAGAGAGAGAGAGAGCTCGATCTAAGATACTAGATCTAGAGACTCTCTTTATAGAATTCTAGATATAGGATTATAGAGAGAGGATGTGAATAGTTCATGGTGAACTCCTATCCTCCTCTATTTATAGAGTGTTAAGAAAATATCTGGTATTTTCTCTTTGAACCTTGAATAATTTACACACTATATAAATAATATTTAGACTACTAAAATGAGTAATAAATATTATTAATTAGTAGTATCAATTTCCTATAATACAATAAATATATTACGTGATAATAATTGAGCCATTAACTTAGCTTGAACTTCCCACAAATATTAAATGAACCATGAATATTTTAAACTAATATTCATTCAATTAATATTTCCATGTATTTACTTTAAAACTTGTAAATAAATTTAATAAATAAATTCAATAATCATTATTATTAACATGAATAATATGAATTTATTTATTACTTTTGTGATCATATGTCCTTGGACAAATCCTGAACCCCAGTGGTGGGACCCACCATGTCTAATATACATATTTAACTGAATAGAGAAGATTATTGAATACACTAGTGTGTGTGACCCTCTAGACCCATATATCATTAGTAATGAATACTATTCATATACCAAGAGTGGCATCTAGAAACACATCATGGTCCCTAAAGAGATAAGTATTGTCACAACAATGACAACCGACCTATGAACATGCACTATGTAATATAATCTCTTTGTCTTTAATATATCATAAAGAGGAATGCACACCCATGTCATCACCCATTATTTGGATTTATTATTTTTTGATCTAATTGGAGAGATTTACCTTGGACTAAAATGAACACATATTTATCAATGTACTACCATCCTAATCAACATGGCCCGAGATATATAATTTCCTTAACCTAGAAGCGAAAAATACTTTCTTGACCAATCAACCAATTTCATGTAACTAATGATGCACCCAACAAAAACTAATTCTCTACGATTTCATCATCATTGTTTTCTCCTTGCATCAAAGTATACAATCAAATGACACACATTGACAATGATCTCAAGTCAGGATACCGTTACACATGTCCATAAATAGGAATAGCCAATGACACCTGAAACATGTGGTGTTCTTATTGGTGGGTTTATCCTCGTGATCTCATTAATAGATATCACCAAGTTCGAAATTCATGAGAAGAAGTATCAATGATTATGATCCCCCAACACCTGATAGTCAAACATCTAATATGTCTAGTTAATACGATGCATCTATACCATATGACCTATGTTTAATATTAATGTCATCATATCTCAAGGTTCTCATTATATCATGAGATCTGTTATAATATTTTTATATGACAATTAATATATGGAAATTACCATTGAACAGTGGATGTAGAAATTTATACAATATAATTTTAAGAATAAATCACGTATAAGTAACTGTATACAAGATATGATAATCAAAAGAACTACATAGTTGGGTCTAGGGAACCCACTATTACAACTCTCCCACTTGTAGAATACGATCTTTGATGGCATCCCATTCTTATAACTTTTTAGAAAATTACTCTAGTAACATTTAAGATTACAAATGAACATGATGGAGTAAATTGTAGAATACATTTTAGGTATGGTTCACCAAAAAAAAATAATATTAAATAAAATATCATTTTTAATTCGTATGGTGAAAAAATAGAAATGCAATGTGAAAAAGGCCAATGGAAAGTTATGTATTGGGAAAATTCACAATTTCCTTCAATGAAAGAAGCATTAATAGGAGGTTATTTTCATTTCATTTATTTAAATAAAACAATTGATGTTTAATGGCAGTAAACTGAATTAAATAATCAAGTTACCACTTCTTTTTTATGAATATTTATCAAAGTAATGTTTCAGTTTTACTTCTTGGGTATTCAATATAATATTATTATCACATATGTGTATTAACATGTAGTAACCAAGTAAGTATTGAAATATTTATAGAACTCAAGTGTATTATCCAAGTGGATGAGAAAGGGTGATCCCTACTCCAGTAGTGAGAAGTACATAACTTCTTTATTTCCATGTGAATGATTCATGTACAACAATTATTGAGTATAATAAAAAAATTAAACTGATGTGTCCCTAGACACAATGAGACATTATTTTAAGTTCAGGAAATAAATGTTATTCTTGGTATCTAATACTCAAAAAATAGTATAAAAATACTATAATTTTATGAAATAAGTGATGAATATAAAATATAATACTTATATACCCACTTGTGGCATGTTAATTCTTTTTCAAGTAAAACTAAATTATGTACGTCAAGGATATACCAATTTTGGTATTTAGGCTCTATAAATATAAACACATTTTGTATTATCAACATCTTTATTTTGGAAAAATAAACCTTTATAAATAGAGTTATTCCACATAGATTACGAAATTATTTCAACAAGAAAGTGCGAACTATTATAAGTGTAAGATAAAGGTATATATAATTCTTTTGATTCCTTTAAGTAATTAAGTAATGGTAAAGAGAAGTATGATATGTGCATGGTAATAAGATATGAGTTTTTCGCACCGGCATACTGAAGAATATTTCGACCAAACATTCATTGATGAACAAAATGTAGCATGGAGTAATACCTAAACACACATTTTATACATTAGAGTTATGATGTAAGTAGTTTCAATGTTACAACTTGTAGAAACATAAATTATATTTCTTGAAATTCTTTGAAAATAATAGAAAAATACTATAAATTATAATCAAACTAAAATGATTAATGGATATCATATGAGTCATAGTATGATGTAAATCCATTATTTCATAACACATGTGTTCCCATGCAAAACATTTGTTAGGATATAAAAAAATGTTAACCAGTAATAAACACATAGTGTATATAACTTAATTAACCAAATTGTTACTTAGTATATTACATAAATCCCTATGATATAAAGTTATAGTCAAGTGATGGAATATACTTCTATAAAAGGGTACACATCTCTTTTTAGATAGTGGGAGAAATATTGACTTGGTTTTAGTCAATGTTATAGATTCACAAATAGTTGTTATAAGAAACAGTTCCACAAGTGCATGTGGAACATATTATGTTCCAGAGACACATACTGTGTAGGAAGGTTAAAAACACTGTGATGTTTTTTTATTCACCGTGTCTGGTGATCTATTATTCATTATGAATTATATTTCCTACAAGTAAGTAGTGTTTGACATGTACTACACTTGAAAATTCATGTTAGTTTGGAAATTTACATTGTCCAATATTTATCACAGTATATCTTGTGGTATTACTTTTCATTTTATAAAAATAAAATTTAGTATATAAGTACTTTTATGTTGATTACTGAATTAGACCTTACCGATTAATTTAATCATTAAATGTCTCCCACTATTTTATCGAATTCTAGGAACCCTTTGTGCTAGAATTAGAATACGTTGTCGCTTGAGTATTATAGTGGAAAGTATCCATGAACCACCACTAATAGTATACATGATCTGGATATGCCAATACTTTGAGGGTTCATGGTAGGATTTTAGCTATCCAACTGGATTAACTTGCGGTTCATTGATTTGTTGAGTGAAGTCCCATCTTCAAAAATCCTAACTTGATTTACTCAATGGGTACATCTAAACTGATAGAAGGTTAACTATGGATAATAATTAATAACACTTTAGTTATGTTGACCCATAACTCTTATAAGAACTCCCCAGTTGTAAGAGGCACCCTCAGCTATGGTAGGAACAGAACCCCAAACACTTAGTTTTGTTCAAATTCAAATGATGGAAGGTGGTTTAGACTTAATATTACTTTGAGGGTTTTTGAGTTTTTAATGTGATGAAAGAAATCATTTTATTTTTTTATTATCACGTAATATGTGAACTTACTAACAACTTTCCATGCTATAAATAGAAAAGCTATCACATCACATGTTCATTTTATCAATGCATTTTTTTATTATTCTATGTGATGACACTCAAAATACAGATTCAAAAATAATAAACCATTGAAAAATAAAATAATTACTAGATCATGAGAAGATTCTAATTGTTGATCCATTGAGTGAATAATGGATCTAACTTGACCCTAGGGGATATACATTGAGTTGTGTTGCTTACAACTTGAATGGTAGTGTCTGTCCATCCAATGCATCTATCAATTATCTAGTGCATCTCCATCACACGACATAATGTGTGTCACTTCTGGTATCCTCATTATAAAACATTAATTTATCATAAGTGAGAGGAACTAAGTAGTATAAAATAAAACTTTTAATTAGAAATGTAGGTCTTTATATATATAATGACTGAGAAATGTTACACAGATTTCCATTTTATTAATTAATTATTATATGGGTGGTATAAGAGAAGTACCAATAAGTCTCCATTGGTTATACCAAGTATATATTCCTAAATCAGTTATAATTTTACTTGTCATAGGTAACATAAGAGATCATTAAATTGGAAATTGTATGTCAAGATCAAATTTTTTGGAAGGTGTCCATACGATGCAACCAAGAAGGGATGGTTACACCATTAGATGACAATAAGGGTTTCTAGTTATTAAAATCCAATTCAGGATTAAAGTAAGAAACAATATCTTATAACATTCATTTGAAATGAATTTATTCCATGTGTCTACCATAGGTTAGCGGGAGAACCATATTTTTTCAAAAAATATGTTTGACAATATATGGAAAAATGATATTAGTCTTACCATTAGTTATGATTAAGATGAATGTAATCTCTAGTGATTGATTTAAAGTTGCAACCTATGTTCTATGAAACATGATCTATCGAGGTATATCTAATGGTTTCTTGGTCCTAGTCAATATAACATATAGTGACATGGTATTTCAAAATAAAATATTGGAACAATTAAAGGGAATAATTGTTACCAATGTCACATGGAATAATCTCTCTAGGTTGACATATTTAGAACATGGGAGGAGATTAAGATGGCGAGTTGAAATGAATTCTCTTTATCAATGGATAAAACATGAATTCCATGATATGAACAAGAACTAATATTTCCTAGATATACTTTATAGTATACAAATATCTATTGTATATAGGATAATTGAAAGGTATGAAGTCAGAACTATCATATTGTACTTTAGAATGTACAAATGATAAGTACCTAGTATCTGGAGAATGGGACACTAGTTATTTTGGGACACTAACTAGTCTCCCTGAGATCAATATGATCTAGTATCACAGTTAGGCTATGGTGATGAGAAATTAAATATTATAAAATTTAGTGATAGTCATACATACAAATACCTAGTACATTGATGCTTCTAAGGAAGCTAAGAAGTGGTTATTAAAAACAAATTTTTTTTCCAGTTCTTAGAATCCAACCTAGTAAGTAAATTATTACCATAATGTAAATTATGATATTATTACTAACCAAGATTTCATGTTATGATAGTGCAAAAAGGGATATACTTGGGGATACCATCTCTTGAGAAGTTTTACTCAAGGAGATTAGGTCGCAAATAATAGAATTTCCATGCAGTGGAATCATGGCAGGCCCAGTAGCTAAAGCCACAACTCTGCAGAAACATGATCTTAATCATTTGATTGCTAACAAGGTTGGTTATAAAGTTGGATCTAGTGAAAGTGGGAGTGGTTTAACATTGGGTTCCCTAGACCCAACTGTTCAGTGCTTTTGATCACCATATAGTGTATACAGTTAGTTATACATGATATATTAATACCATTATAGTCTAGAAATTTCTGCATCCACTTTTCAATGGTAACGTCCGTATATTAATTTTCATATCAAAAGGTTATAGCATATACCAAGATATAATTATAACCTTGAGATACTATGACATTAATCTTAAACAAAGGTCATATGGTCTAGATGCATCGTACTAACTAGAAATAGTACATATTCGAGTATCAGGTGTTGGGGGCTCATAATCATTGAGAATTATTTGTATGAAGCTCAGACTTACCATTATAATGTATTGGTACTAGAGATTCTACCCATGGTTATTATGCCAGTCATACCTGAGTTCCAATATCTAGGGAGGTGAGATTAAATCCCCAACTGGATAGGGGAAATTGCCCGATATCGGGTTAAGCGCATACCACAAGTTGGTGGGTTGGCGGGATATCTAGTTCATTTTTAGGAGAGTCATGGGTCAAAAAAGGAACCTTTTTAACAGACCTACACCATAACTGGGTCGTAGTCTATCCACACCCTGCCCCCACCATTACTGTAGATTGGGATAGAGCGAGGTTATTTACCATATGGTAGGTATTTTATCCAATCCCTACTAGGATTTAATATTCCTCCCCATGATTTGAACTAGGAATGAATGGCATTTAACCAATTGGTAAGATTCTCTATTAGTTAAATTCCAGTCATCCCTGAGTTCGAATCATGAGGGAGGAATATTAAATTCTAGTAGGGATTGGGGGAAATACCTTCCATGTGGAAAATAACCCCAGTCCAGCCCGGTCCGTAGTAATGCATGGTGCGGGGAATGGCTATACTATTACCTGATTGCAACATAGGTATGATAAAAATATGCATTTTTTGGACCCGTGACTCATTTGAGAACAAACTAGATATCCCTCTATCCCACCAACTTTTGGGTTGTGCTTAATAGGGCCACTAACTAGTTGAATATTGAGAACTGCCCCCTATTCAGTTGGGGATATAATCTCACCTCCACAAAGATTCAAACCTAGGGTTGACTGGCATAATAACTATGAGGGAGCATCTCTGGTACAACTACACAATATGGCACAGTGGTACTAGTGATTTTTTACAGTGGTTATTATTCTAGTCTTCCCCAAGTTAGAATCTCTGGGGAGGCGAGAATAAATCCCTAGCTGGCTAGCAGACAATGTCTGATATCCAGCCCAGTTAGAGGCCCAGTTTAGAGAAAGCCTCAAGTTAGTGGTTTGAAAAGATATCAAGTCCATTTTTGAGAGCATCACGGGTCCCGTGACTCTCCAGAAAATGGACCAAGATACTCCAAATCCCCTACACTCAAGTTATTGGGCTCTTAACTAGGACACTGAACTAGGCTGAGTATCATTGATATCTCCCCTAGCCAGTTGGGGATTTATTTCACCTCCACAGATATTCGAACCTGGGGATAACTCGAATTTAACCAACTGAGGTGCTTCTGTGGTACCAATACACCATATAGCATAGTGGTACCAAATAAGCTCCCTGATTGGTTAAATTCCAGTCAGCCTTGGGTACTAATCTTTGGGGAGGCAAAATAAATCCCCAACTGGCTAGGGAAGATATCCATGATACTCGACCCAATTCAATGGCCCAATTAAGATCCCAATAACCTAAGTGTAATGGATGGTGAGTATCTTGGTAAATTGTTGGGAACTTCATGGGTTCAACAAAAAGAGCCTTTTTAATATACCTTCACTAAAACCGGGTTATAGTCTGGCCATGCCCCACACCCGCCATTACTGCAGACCTGGCTGGACCTGAGTTATTTCCCACATGGAAGGGATTTTCCCTAGGCCCTACTGAAATTTAATATGCCTCCCCCATGATTAAAACTATATACCTTTAGATTAACATCCACTAGGTACTGTCAATGGGTACCACTACACTATGGAGTAGTGGTACCCATTGACACTCCCTAGTGGCTGTTAAGCCTAATGTCCCTGGTTAGAATCATGGGGGATGCGTATTAAATCCTAGTAGGGCATGGGGAAAATACATTCCATCTGGGAAATAACATAGGTCTACCTAGTCCACAGTAATGGTGGGTGCGAGGTGATGATAGACTATAACCAGGTTGTGGCATAGGTCTTTTAAAAAAGGCACTTTTCTGTTGGACCTGTGATGCTCCCAAAAACAGAACAAGATAATACCCATCCCCTACACTTGAGTTACTATGATATTAACTAGGACACGAACCTGAAAAGAGTATCGTAGATATCTCCCATAGCTAGCTGTGGATTTATTTCTTCTCCCTATAGATTTGAACTCGGGGTTGACTAACATTTAACCAAGTAGGGAGATTCTCTGGTAAAACTACACCATATAGGATAGCGGAACCAAAAAAGTTCCCTGGTTGGTTAAATTCTAATCACCCCTAGGTTTCAATATCTAGGGAGTTGAAATAAATCCCCAACTTCCTAGGGGCTATATCCATGATACTCAACCCAATTCAGTGTCTTGATTAAGATCATAGTAACCTGAGTGATGGGGTTGGGAAGTATCTTGGTTCATTTTTGGGAGTTTCATGGGTCCAAAAATGATAACCAATTATTAAATTTGAAGGTTAATGAGGATGATCAATTTCAAAAACCTTTTAATCCTAGAGACAAAGGTAAATCACATGTGATCACTGTTGCCGATACCGGGTAAGATAATAAAGTGGTGACATGTACACTTATCATCCAGTCTATAACTTATAATGTCTTATTTAATTTTGAATCTAACCAATCTTTTATATATGAAGAATTTTATAAGGGTATCACAATACCATCTCAATTATTAAATGATGAATTATCAGTTAACACTCTCAATGGTTTAATGATCACATCTTAAGGCTATGATTCTTTTCTGATTAATTTTTATGGGAATGTGATTCCTAAAAACCTCATTATTCTAGCTCTAGTTTAATTTGATTTTATTTTCGCCATAGATTAAATTTATTTATATAAATACCATATCAATTTTTAAGGAATGGAAGTCACATTTTATATTCTGAACTAATCTATGAGTGTTTATTATTGTGATGATAAATATGAACATTTTATTGAAATTGAACCCATTATATGGGTCTTAATTATTATTAAAAGGGGTGTTTATATCATATGGTTGGGGATAAATTAAGCGTCAAAGATATTCTAATTTAATGATATTTTTGGATGTCTTTCTATAATATTTTCTAGTATTTTTCCAAACAGTGAAGTTGATTTTTCAATAGAAATCATATCTGGTGCTACACCTATTTCAAATAATCCTTATAAAATAACCTCAATTGAGGTGTTGGAATTAAAGAAGTAACTATTAGTGAATATTGATAAGGTATTCATTTTTAAATGTGAATCACCATGGGGTGAACCTATTCTTTTTGTTAAAAAGAAATATTGATCAATGTGACTTTTCTTTGATTATCAGAAACTGTACATCATCACAATCAATAATAAGTATCTTCTTCCTCTTATTGATGATTTTTTGATAAATTATGAAGAGTTAAATATTTTTCCAATATCGATATTCGATCTGGATACTATCGGTTGAGTGTCAAATGTGAATACATACCCAATAAAACCTTCCATTTGAGGTATGAACACTATGAAATTATAGTGATTCCATTTGGTCTTACTGATGCCCCCACTATATTAATATATTTAATGAATAGAGTCTTTAGAGATTACATCACCCGGTTTCTGGTAGTATTTATAGATTATAATCTAATATATTATAGTATAAAATAAGATTATCAATATTGGATGAGAATTATAGTGAAGTCCATAAGAAAGGATAAGCTATATGAAAAATTTACCGAGTGTGAATTTTGGCAACATAAAGTTTCATATTTGGTTCATATAATCTCAAGCATGGGTATGTAGATGGATCCGTCAATGATAGAAGTTATTGAATTCAATCCCATACCAACCACTATTACTGGTATCCCTAATTTTCTTGGTTTTCCTAGATAGTATTGAAACTTTGTGAAGAATTTCCAATGACTATCTTATCCACTCACTAAGTTAACTCAGAAGGGATCCAAGTTCCTTTGGATAGATGATTGTGAGGAAAATTTCAATGAACATTAGAGAAGGTTAGTCACTTCACCTATACTTAATAAAACTACAATGGTGGAGGGTTTTTGATCTTTAGTGATTCATTGAATAAGGGATTATAATTCATACTCATACATAATGATATATTAATATCTTTTGCCTCATAATAATTGAATGTTTAAGAGAAACATTACTCAACTTGTGATGGTAAATTTTTCATTAAAGATATTAATGAATTATATTTATGTATAAATGTGAGATATATATACAAATCATAAAATTTTAATGTATTTATTCACTCATAAAGAGTTGAATATTCTCTAAAAAATACGGTTGGAGTTGATTAATGATTATGAATGCTCAATTCATTACCCCCATGAGAAAGAAAACTTGGTAGATAATTATTTGATTTGCAAGGATCATGCTAGCTTATTTACGATGAGGACCAAAAAAGATATAATATTTTTGGATTTATAAAGAATGGATCTTGAAATCTTTAAGTTAGGGGAGAAATATTATCTTTCTCAATCGAGTGTTCAACCATATGGTCATGTAAATATTAAAGATGCTTATAAGAAAGATGTCAAGTTAAAAAAGAAGGTATGAAATGTTCTGAAGTTTATCCTTTATTGTGATGGAATGATATGGTTCATGAACTATGTATGTGTCCCATCCATACCATATTTGAAGAAAGAGGAATTGTATAAATCTTATAGTTCATCATTCTCCATTCACCTCGGAAATATGAAGATGTATAGAGTTTTAAAAGAGTATTTATGAAGGGAAAAGCTGAATAGAGATATTGAAGAGTAGGTATCTTAGTTCTTAGTATGCAATCATGTTAAGGATGATAAATAGAAGTATTAGGGGATGTTACAACCATTACCGATACCGTAATGGAAATGGGAAAACAACACCCTGGATTTTGTTGTTGGACTCCCCAAAACTTCTAAAGACTATAATGCTATTGGTATTGATGTTTACCAAATTATGAAGTCATAAAACCTCATTAATATAAGAGAAGATTCATATGTTGATCATCTTTTCATAATATAAATTATGTAAGTGGTAAGGTTTCATGGATTACCCTATTCTATTTTATCTAATTGTGATATGAGGTTTACCTAAAAGTTCTAGTGAAGTCTTCAGTAAGATTTGTATTTAGAGTTGTGTTTTAGTATTTTTTATCATAATTAGATTGATGGTTAGTCTGAGAGAACTATTGAAACCTAGAGGATATGCTATTATCTTGTTCGATGGATTTCAATGGAAATTGGGAAAAACACCTTCCTCTAGTCGAGTTTTCTTACAACAATAGCTTTCACTCAATCATTAAGATGATTACATATAAATAAATATATGGGAATAAGTATATAATTAAAATTTTATAGGATGATGTTGGATACAGAAAGCTATTTATACATGAGATAGTTCAGAAAATATAATAGAAATTCAGATCCATTCAGTAACACATCAATGCAACTCAGAGTTGACAGAAAAGTTTTCTAAATAATCATTAGTGAAATATAGAATATGAAGTTGGTGATAAGGCATTGGTATGAATTTCTCCTTGAAAAAATATTAGTATATTAATAAATAAGGTAAATATGAGCCCTATTTATATTTTATCCATTGATATTCTCGATCAGGTCTGGATGATAACTTATAACATCCACTGAAACTCTCTTAAGTTCATGATGTGTTCCTTGTATATATCCTAAAGAAGTACATAATTTATCCTTAACATGTTCTAAAAATAGAGGTTGTACCACTAGATCAAGATATTTACTATGAAAATTTATAGATAAAAATCATGGATAGTAAAGTTAAAGTGCTACAAAACAACACTACTCACCTGGTTAAAGTTCTCTAGAGGAATCAGAAATTTGGAGAAGCTACTTGAGAACTTGGGGACGAGATGAAAAAACTATTTTCTACTTTTTTTATCAGAGTGAGGAAATATTGATGCTGAAATTCATTTTAAGGGGATGGGGGGTAAAATTTAACTCGTCAATATTTTAAGATATATTTATCTTCAAATAAATTTAATTTCATTGATAACTTGTGATATACACAAACTTATGTTTAAATGAACCATTATATAGTATATTGTTATAAATATTATACTAAATTTGTGAAGTGAATAGGAATAACAAAAAGTTTAAAATTATATATAATGTTTTTATATAAACATAATATTTCATCAGTAAGTAATCAATTTTTAGTAAAGTCATTATATGCTTTAAAAATACATTTTTTCCACAAAAATAGTTTTATTGATTTTTGTGAGAAAATAATGTAACTAATTTATATGAATTTTAGAAAATTTATTTCATAAAATTAACTTCATTTTTTAAATCATAATGTCAAAATTATATTAGAGTGATTTTTTTATAATCTTCTAAAAAGATAGATTTTTTTTGAATAATAAAAAATACCGATTTTTAATGAAAACTATATTTGCATGTCAAGAATTTACAAAGTTACATTTTGTTTCAAAATGGTTTTAAATGTAAAATAAATTTACTTATATTATGAATAATTCCATTAAAATCATTTTAATTAATTTTTTTGTATAAAAACTTTTTATACTTAAGAAAATATTTTTTTGGAAAACTGCTTTTCATCACGCTTTGTGGGTTTAATTTTATATTAAATTATAAAATTTATATAAATTTAGTTAGATAAAATATATTAAATATATATAATAAACATAATAAATATTACTTAATTTGTTCAGATTAATTTTTGGCAATAATTAATAGAAAAATAGTAGTTTTTTAACATGATTATGGTTAAAACAGTTTTACCAGGGTTTAAACAAAGTTATAGGGTGAGTTTTATAATTAAACTTGTCTAAACCCAATGTATGGACATATTTCAAACTCATCATATCTAAAATTCTTATATCTTCTTGTTTGGAATCATTTTTCTTGAGTTTGATATTAATATATTTTAACATTTTATGAAATTATAAGTGTGTTCTCTCCCCAACTTATAAAACAACATCAATCCTTTCCCTTATTTGCACCACATAAATCCATCTAGATTAACCAAAACCTTCAATATTATCTTATAAAATTCCATACACATGAATTATAGGTTTTTTTATTCTTAAAAGACCATTTCAAGGGTCTTTAAGAATGTACCTAAAGGTGGTATACAGAAGAAGAGATAATCATTCTACCCGACCTATTTCATTTTAATTATTATTTTAACCACTCTACATATATGTTATTAATAATAAAATAATAAATTATGTATAATAAATATAATACATATAATAAAATGTTATTATTATTATGTAACCACCTTTATTCACCCTCTCTTATATCAAATGAGAAGTGAAAGTATCGCTAATGCATACATGTGGGAGTCTGGGAGTGTGATGGCTTGATGGACAAAGATCTGTGTTGGTCATCTGGTGGTGGAAGATGAAGGTGGTCCAAATTTTTAGGAATTTTTTTAGTGGTTCTACTCGGTGGACTACTCTATGATGATGATGAGCGGATACTGGTGGGTGGCTGCCTTGACAGTGCAAAGGCGGTGATGAGCTCGGGAGCGGCGGGCCTATGGCTGGAAGGCAGTGGAGGGGAGTGTTACCAATGATGGTGCAATGAATAAAACGAGAGGATAGATATGATGATGGGATATATTCAATTATATCTTCTCTTGATATGATTCTTGGAAAGGCATGTGAAGGTTCTTCTACTGTGAGGTGATGGTTCTTGGTGGGTGGTGGTCCGCGGACGGTTGGTCACGGTGGTAGGTCCAGCGTTGGTTGAGACATTCTCGACGAGAAAGCTATGATGATGTTCATCCATGGAATAGGTAAAGATATATTTTTTGGGAATATATTACTTGGGGTTTGTAATGGGTTTTGTTCCATTGGGCTTCTAGGCCACTGAATTTTAAAGCTATGTGACTTTGGGCCTTTGGGCATGTCATGGGTTCTCCCCTAACCCAATTCAAAAGGGGTTGCTGTTTTCTTTCTCTATCTTTTAATATAGGGAATTTACACCAAACATATATAAATATGTTATTTATGATATAATTATGGTTCTATAATGATAAAATAATATTTAAATTTGTTTAATTCTTTTTTAGAAAACAAAAACAACATTCATGAATATATACACCCTACGGTCTCTATGAATGGTGTAAATCATTTTTATATATATTCCTTTTATGTATGATTAAAAATATGTATACAATGAATATATATTATATTTATATCTTAAATAACATTATGGAGATTATGCAACCATTATCAAAATATAATGACCCGAACATTAGAACCGAAGATTCCCTAAAAAACAAAAATCTAAACACTTTAAAATAATGTTTTTAATTATAAATTATTAATAAATGAGTGTTAAAATATTATAAGTGTATAATAGAGGATATTATAATTATTTAAATTATTTTGTTATATAATTTTTATAAATTTGAGTTTTTATAGGATTTTAGAGTGCATTCAAAGCAAGTTGAACTTGAGGTAGTAGTTCCTTATCTCACTTTTATTTTTGGGATACATAAGTCATATTCATCACTTGTTTATTTTGAGTGGTGTATATAATTCCCATGAATTTATTTTATGATTATTCTCATTAAAATTATTGGTATTTAAAAAATCTATAAATTTTATCTCTTTCATGAGGTTTTGATTCAAAGATTACCAAAGTTGTAAGGATTATTCATATCAATATTTTTTAGTTGAGAGATTTTTGATTTTATGAATCAATTTAAGTTCATGAGTTATATATACTAGTAGTTTTACATTTTATATCATGAATTTCCTTATTTTCATGCCATTTAAATTTTCATTTGAATTAATTCTTTCATTGGTCTTATAATTCAAAAGTTAGCAAATCTTTAGAGGATCATGTTTCCATCTCATTTTATTTGAGATTTTTTATTCTTGAATTTAAATTGAGGAAAATTATATGGTACTTTTAAACCCCTTTAATTTTATAATACTTTTTTTAATTAATGTAAATTTCAATTAACATTACCATTTTTCCCTCTTCGATGCTTAAAATGACTGTGAATTTTTTTTTTGAAAAAAAATGGCATTATTTCTTCTTTGGATGAGAATATTTTTATTCTATGTCTATGTTTTCATTAAACAAATTTCAAGAATATTTTTAATATTCTAATATGATATTTAATGTAAAATTTCCCATATTTAAATCATTATAATGTTTTTTAAATGAACATTGTTTTCATTTTCTGAATGAGGTACTTTTGACTTTTTAACAAAAATGTTAAAGGAATATTTTCTTTAACAAAATATGAAAGAAAAAAATTTAATACCATAATGAATGATCAATTATTTGAAGATTACATTATAATTTTACATGTTTAATTTATAATAAAATGATTTCCTTAAGAATTTGGAAATATTTGGATTTCAAATAAGCGATTCAAAATAAAAGGGTATTTTCCTGAAGAAATATTCCAATATTATTTTAAATAAAATTTTCACCTATGATAACATAATTTGATGTTATTTATTTTTTAATAGGTATTTAATATAATAATATCATACTTATTAATTCTCTTGATGGTTTATTACTATGATGTTGACATGTATAAAAAACCTATTTATTTTCCACACGTTATGCTATGAAGAAATTTTTATGAAACCTTTTTCAATTCCATGGGTTATGATATATTGATATGATGAATGTTTTATAAAATTATAGAACACATATAAATGGATTACAATTATGTGATGGGTGGTTCCATAATTATATATCCCTCCAATATATCTGTTGAGATAATAAGAACTTGGATGGGGGAGTGAACCTAGTTCAATAAGGGACTCTATCCACTATGATAGTATTGGGAGTGAACCTCAAGTAAGGATATGATGAAATATAGAGTGAAACTGATCCAATATAATATTATTTTAAATTATTCCTGATTAAGTAAATGATTTGGTATAATTATGTGTATGCAAAAAACTTATGTCTTATGCTAATATTTTTCTCTCATAGCTCATGTTCTTTTTTTTCTATATATGATTCATGTCTTAAGAACTATCAAGATTTATTACTCAACATAAGATTATGATCTATGATATATTGGGTATGTATTTATAAAATGATATTTTCATATTATCATACCCTTAAGATCATGTTATTCTTATGTGATTATTGATACCTTAATTGTTTAACCTTATTGAGAATTTGAGATCACCCTCTCTTATGTTTCCCTTCCCTAGGATATGAAGAAAGTTTTTATATAGGGAATTTCTTAGAAGAGTACTATATGGGAAGATATTTTTGGGAGATATTGGAGATCATTCATGAAATAATAATATTGTGTATCTAGAATCTAAAGACACTATACCTTTATAGTCATTAGATGTGTATTTGTAAAATATATTGAATATTCATCTCTTAAGATGTAATATCTATGTATTAAAAGTATGAGTCACTATAATAAGGAAATGGAATGATGGGTAATTGAAAAGTATAAAATTAAAATTTAATGGATAAAGTGGAAGTGGTAATATAAAATTGTATTGATTGGAATTAAATTTGGAATAATGAATTTAAGCTGGATGGTAATTAATAAATGTGGTATTGGTAATAAATTGTGGAATGGGAATATTTGGGGTGGTTGTGTGGTAGTTTTGTGGTCATGGTGGGGTTGGTATGTGGTGTGTTTAGTGGTGGAAGAAATATTTGATGTGGGATGTTAATAATGAATTGAATGTTATAGGTTATGGTAATGAAGGTGTCGCATTTGAGAGTTGACCCATAGGACAGTTTTCCATTATATTATATATTCCTTGTATTTTATATAAATTTTTACCCACCACCACTTTATTTGGGATAACATACTGAAAACCAAATTTGGTCTTGAGTTCTTGGTGTTTCCCCAATATCTTGAATGATATAGGTGAAATGAATGGATGCCAACTATCCTTCCACACTCTCTCTTACAGACATAAAATATACTATTATATCCTATGAGAACTATTTGATATGTTGTAATGAGATAATTATAATTTAGTGGCGTGGTTTCACTATCGAGGAATAAATGGAAGAGGAGGGTAAAAGGTTTATGTCTATCATGATCATTTACTCTACCGCATGGTGGTTTTGAAAAACTGTTGTGATGTACCTATAGTATGCAATATGTTATAGTGGTATAAAATTTATGGTTGTGGTTATGATATGGTATGATGATATGGTTATATTTACATTAAAGATATAATAACAAAATGACATATTCTATTTTGGTGTGAGGGTGGCCAGATTAGTGGGGAAGTTGTTTCAGGATGGCTTCTTTGTATATTCTCTTGATTATTATATTTCAATCATGTATTTGGATATGGTGAGTTGGCCTTGGTGAGGTTGGATGGTAGTTGAACTGGTTTAGGTAATAAATTGGTTCTAATATTTATTCATCGAGGCTTTAGAATGCCTCTTTGATATTTTAATATTAGAGTTTGGGGATGATTCGTCTGAGTATACTTGTATAATCACCCCTATATATATATTCTATTTTTTTAATTTATAGGATGGAGTGGGTGATTTGGATGGACATTACTAGATCATTGTGATCATTGGAGTGAATAGGTGTTCAGGCAGTCGTTATAATAGGATTTTTATTTGGGTATTTATTGTTTATGTATAACATTTACATTTATTATGGGATTAAGGTATATTTTATATTTATGCACATATTTTATAGATGGGTTTTATATTATATTTCTAGGATTTTTGAGTGTAATACCTTTTATATTTGTGTTTTATACCCTTGGTGCTGTTCATCAACCCCTGGCCTATTGGAGGTGAGATTTTGGGGTCACACTCAACTTTACTACCATCCTTGGAGAGGTATTAATGGAGAATTTTTATTAAAGATTTAAAGGAATATTCATGTGATTTGGGATGTTTATGTATAATTGGATTCTATGGTTTTCCATTAGAGGGTTAACCTAGAGAAGGATGATGCAACGTCCTGTGTTTTTTGGACTGTATAAAATTTTCTAAGGAACATGAATTTTCTTTTTAGCGGATGGGATGAATTGTAAACCAAGATTCTGAATATAATTACAAGAGTTTATAAACTTATTGTGGTGTTTTTAGACTTGGTTTAAGGCAAGGTGGGTGCCTTGGGTGTTCCATTAATTATTGGGAGTACCAGGCTCCAAAAAATAAAAAATCTGGAAGAAATCATAAGGGAACACAAGTTGTATGAAATTATGTGACCCACCAGGTAAAACTATATCGATAATCTAGTGGATTTAAAGGTCTCACATGGTTTTTTCTAACCATGTGATAGGATCTACATGGGTGTGTAGTTTCTGTAGGTTCTTTGACAAATGGAAAGTTCATGGTTTGTACACAGTTTCCCAGACCGTGCACATGAACCGTACAAGCCTCCTTCTAGGGTAGTAGCTCAAGAATGGTTGGTGCTCAGTTTGTCAAACTGTGATTCCAAATTATGTGCCTCATTAAATAGGGTAAAATTATCATTTCCCCTCCATAATTTTATTTTCTTGTCCCCTCTTTTCTCCTCCTCCTACGCATGCAGCAGCCCACTGGGGGGCCCCTCTCCACTCCTCCTAAGAGTGGATACCTTTCCTTTATCCAGTGTCATAATCTAGTTTCATTTGCCTCATTTCTTATCCTTCCATAAGATCTTCACTCATCCTTATTCATTAATTTATATTTCCATCATTAGTACTATATTTATACAACATAATTCATCATATTTCTAGGGAATTAATCTATTTATTTGATTTATCTCGAACCAGATCGATTCAATCTTTGATATTGGATTAATATACCATCTTTGGTTTATGGTAAGTGGTCTATATCTTTTTCCATTAAAGTATCACCATTTGTAAACTGCACTATTGTGACACACATCAAATTCTCTATGTATTTCCTATAATTTATGAAATTAATTATGTAGAACCTAATTACTAAATTTAGTAGCCTTTTATATTTAAATTGGGATAGTTTTTTGTCATGGTTTAAACCTTTATCCATCCTTAAGGGTGGGTTCCTTTAATTCTTTTAATGATTCAAATATTTTCTAATAAAACCCCTCTTTGAGGTGAATTTTCCTATAAAATGTGGATGAGTTAATTAATTGGAATGTGGTAGGATGTGACACACCACTATAATATCTATTAGTGACCAAAATACCACCTAAGGTGTGGAACCTTCTCCAACTGAAAGAAATTAGTTAATTGTAGTGATATTAATGTTAACATGGACTACCTTTTACCTATTCACATATAAGGTATTTACTGTTTATTAATAGTATGCCTAGTACATGATGTTTTAGTCATAATTTTCCCTCTTGGTAATTGGAATAATATTTTTATAGAACTCCTTTTTACTTATCCTTTATTATTAATCAGAGTGTGAAGTATGACATGAATAAGTGTGTGGCCTTATATAATCTATAATTGTAATGATAGATGGAATACTATGGTCATGGAATTCCTTTTAATTTATAAATTTATTTTATTTTCTTTTTAAATTAAATGGTTTAATTTAATTGAATAAAAGTTGGTGGAAAGACCACAACACATATAGAATAATTATGAATATGAATTATATGGATTTTACACCCATGGTTAGGTTGGGTTAAATGATAATAATTTATTAGAGTTAATCCACCATTATCATTATGAGTAGGCCATAGAAATTATCCACTAAACAACAGTTAAGGGTCTTGATGAGAATAGAGTTTTACGCTCCAATATGATGGGTGTTGGGTATGTCATCTAACAATGTTTATCTTACATGGATGACACAAATGACGTTTCATGTTCTTTTGTATATGGTGATGGTTTTGAAGACTCACCACACCATCTTGAGTGATGAGAAATATGTTAATAATTCATATAAGATTCAGGGATAGTGCCCTTGCTGGAGCCTATAGCTCATTAGACTAGTCATGGATGCTCGAGTTACGACCTGAGTCTAGCTAGCAATAATATCCATGTATATGACTATAAATTTACTTATATATATAGTGTATATATATGTATATATATTATACACATATATATGATTACTTTTATATGGTAGACTGATTAGAATTATCCTGGCCTAGGATGAAGTAAGTATAACCGGCCATGTGTCCCTTGAGAACCTAAGTCACTTTGATTACATTTAAATACCTCCTTATTTATTAATTATACCTAAACACTGTTGTATCTTATACACATAGATTAGATTATCCTTCGACACCATTGGTGGTGGTCTACTAAGTATATCTCAAACCCTTCTTACGCCTTCATTGGACTGAGGTACCCAAAGAGACCTCATTTTCTTAGGTATATGGATTATTTCAGGTGTTGTGCATCATACTTAGGATCATAGGAGTAGAGGATAAATATACTTCTTAGGATGCTCATTTAGATTACCCTCATGCATTTTTATTCTTTTCATTAGTTCATGAACTTTATTTTATTATATTACCTACTATTTTGTTTCCTTATTTGGAATTTGTATCATGACATGGAAAAGAATTCATGGTTTTAGATTATTGGATGAAACCATTTTTTTAGTTATTATATTTTTTTCTGAGGATAATTACTTATTTGTACTACTTCTTCTATTTTCAGTTGATTCTTTATTATTATTATTATACAATTGTGATACTTGGATAATGTGGGTATAATCTCCCCAGCATACCACTATTAGACCCTCGTTTCTATTTAGTAGCCTCTAGCATGTAGAGAGGTGTTCTTGAGGCCATGTTGTAATCAGTCTAGCTACTGATTTTATATTCATTTGGGATGGGACGTTACAAAGTGGTATCATAGAACTTTCTATCCCATTGTATTAATGTTTTTTGGGATGATAAACATGATACTAGGAAAGTGTCAACGCTTGGTAAATTGTTATGTTTGGGAGTGATAAACACATGCATTGGAAAATATCCAAGTGGGTAGGGATGAGATTATTGTTCGGGTTGTTCATTATTAAAGTTTATTATGATTTAACCGCAAGTGATAGGTGTATTTTTTTCTACTTACTGATTTATGGGATTTATGGTATTTTTACCCTTGGCCTAGTATGGTAAGAAAGTAGAATTATATGAATCATGGTAGGAACATAGAGACTCACATTCCATGAATATTCCACACCATGTAGTTTTAATTTCTTGGCTATTTTAGTTTTGTTGATGTGCCTTGTGTTTTTATTAGCATGACTATTATATACTATGTCTAGTATTTTAGTAACATGACTAGTTTTATACCCACTTAGGTATTTAATTACCATTATTTTTTTTTTATCTAACATGATGTTCAATTTATCTATCATGTTTTCTTTTACACCATGATTCTATCATTTTAGTGTTATAATTATCTTGTTTATTTTTATACCATGCTTGGGTGTTTCCTTGTTTTCATAGTGACCTTCCAGGTTTGTTTTTCGTTTTTTTCCGATTATTAGCATGTTAATTTTACCCACTACTTGTGATAGCATACATAGTTTTAATTTTAATATTATATTGGTTATTAAAGTGATAACGTCAACCTAAATAGTTTTTTTCCTTCATAGATTGATGGTGACACCTTAACTCACCTATAATGACATGTTTTATCCATGAACCATTTATTTCATGGGAGGAAACAATTATTTGTTACGATTATATGGTATTTAATTTTTAATTTATAAAGTGTATAGAAAATTTATATATTAGGAAATGGTAACCCATATAATTGAACCATTTTATATGAGCTTATTATACCTAGAGACTTATGTATAAATTTGAAAGCTATTAAATTTTGTTTTTAGATGTTTATGGTGCCTATATATAGGATTTTAACTCTATCACTTGGTCATGATGTCCCATATTACTAAATTCATGAATGTAAAAATAGACCCAGGTAGGTAAGTTGGGGAACATTTCTTATGAGATAACCTACTAAGGGTGTCTGAAACATTAATAAAAATAAAATGTTGTGGTTTATGGAACTAGGTTGGATTAATGGGACCCTCAAAGGTTGCCTTATCTCTTATTCCTAAGTTCTTATCCCCATGAGGGTATGTTTATGTTATATAGGGATGCTTATCTAATGTTTCTATAGCTGATAATTTAGATTTACATATAGAGGTATGGTGGCATCTTACTTGACCTCTAACCTTTTTAGTTTATACAAACTTGTTATCTTCTTTGAGTTTTATTATCTTTGAGGCCTATATTAAATGAAATTCTATTTACAAACTAAAGGGTGTTTTCCTATATAGATTGTAATTGAAATTTTATTTAAATAATCCCAATTGAGAGAAAATTGTGGAAAAAAAAATGGATGAAAAGAATTTACATGATAAATTTCATACTTATGATAGGATTTTAGTTAAATATTTAATTCTTAATTTTTTTTTATAAAAATTTCCTATGTTCCTTGTGGTGTTTACTAAATAAATTCTGTTAAGTATGGTTTCTTTGTAACATGTCCTTTATGTTAATTAGAGCCTTTAAAATGATTAAATAATGAAATGTGAATTAAGGTAATGACATAAAATGGATCCATAAGTGGTTTCCTTATTTTTAAACCTCTGGTAAAGGTATTTTCAATTCTTATTTATATTGCCTTAGAATGGGAACATAAACAATACCCATAGGCCTTTTATTTTATAGCTTTGACCTAAATGATAGGATTAGGTCCTAGTGAATTTTTCATCATAGAATATTTATAGGGATAATATTTTTTTTTAATTTTGTAAATGGATATCCTAAGGTAGGTAGTGGCTTCAAAATATTAAAACATTACTAAATTATTGATATTATTTTTAGACAAAAGGTGTCTTTTGGGTTCCGTTTTCTTGTGTATAACTATTAGTTTCTCAAATGACACTCAAGAACGATGTGTATGACCCTTGGGTTTTAATGGTGGTAATTCAGTATTTTAAACCTTGTTATATATGTGAGAACCTTGTAATGATCAGTTTCAATGGGTTAGACATGCTTAGGGAATGGTCTGCCACATGGAAGGTCATGTGACCCTTATTCCAATTTCTCTTCTTTAGTGTTGGGTTACTCAGGATGTCTTAAACCTATTTTAAAGTCATAAATGTAGTAAAACTATAGATTTAAACCAATTGTACATGATATATAATATTGAGATTCATAGGGAAGATAAGACAATGGATAGTATCAAGGATGTTCTATTTTATAGGTGGAAGATCGGGGAAGTATGCATCAATAAGTGTGGTACCTATTGAGTTTCTAAAATGGTACAATGAACCATTTGAGTTCAGTGATAACCATTTTACTCATGAGATATTATTCTTGAATAATAGGTCAAATTTTACATAGATTTACTAAGGCATTAAAGTAAATCTATATTTTACCAATACATGGGATGACGTTTCATGTGGATCGGGTATTTTGACATGCTAGTCTATTTTTTGGGTTTTTCACTAGACATTATGACACACATGGAAATAACTTGGGAGGAGTGTCAAAAGTGAATCCAAAGTAAATATGTCTTAGTGTTCTTGTAAGAATATATTATATCCCTATTTTTAGTTTAACACATACTAAAAGAGTGTTAGACACCTCTAGGACCCACATTTATTGGTTGACGGAGCGTGTTCCATGGGATGAGTTCCATTTTTTAGTAAATTTGATGATAAGAAGACCACTAAAGTGTGGAATTTGGAATTAATTATTCTTAAATATGTTATTTTATGTAGAAGGAATGTAACCAATGATAACCAATTGGAAATTAGTAGTGATTCTTTAAATTCCCTTGAGGATGGTGAGTTTTGTCTCATGATGGTGCTTTTAAGGAAGCAAGATGATGATAAGGTTGTCTATTTATGTAAACATTAAAAATATAAATAGTTGGGTTGGAATTTATTGGTTATACTTGAGTGATTTTGGGATGCCTCAATTGTTAAATGCATCATAGTCAGGTAAGGATGATGCGTCGATAGGTGAAACCAATCCATTTTTAAAGAAGTCAACCCATAGTGATTCGATTGATCTTTATCTGGTAGTTGGGTATGGTTAGTAAAAAACCATGACATGTACCTCATATTTTTTATCAATAGAGTGTATCAATACTTATGTGTATTCATTGATAACCTCTTGGTGTAATCCTATCTTAGCAATGATCATGTCCCCTATCTTGACATCGTTCGGGTACACTAAGGGAGTGTCAATTATATTTTTTGCTTAATTAAATGGTGCTAATATTGGTAAATAGAATCCATGGGGGGTAGTGCTCTAGAATCATGGTTTTTATTGAGGAATGGTTATTTCTAAGTGTTACATGGTTTCTGACATAGGAATTCCTTGGAAAAACTCATGGACACTAGTCGGTTCTTTGATCTAACTACCAGAGGGCTTAGTCCATTTTATGATTCTTGGATGTTTCTATTTTTCAACGACATCTCACTTGTAATATTTAGAGTATGTATTTACTTAAGTTAGATACTAGGATCCCATTTGGTAATTCTAAAGTTACCCCATACCTCATTCAGGCTCAGATGTGATGTTTTAAGGGTGACGATCCAAGTGTGCTGGATCGGGTAGGAACCCATTTTCGTGATGAAGAATAATGGCTTAAGATGAAAGTGTGAGATTGAGCTATTACTAGAAGATGGTTATGATATTTTTTGGGTGTTTTTTGAATTAAATGTGAGGTATCTTGAGAAAAGGCTTCATGTTTTGGGTTGTGTTATATTGGACATCTATGCCATGTTTTCTGAGAATAGTCTCTTGGAAATGGACTGATATGTTCCCTCTTATTCCATTGAGTGTGGTTGATAAGAAAAACATTTGAAATTACATTAGGATGAGTAGAGTAAAATATAATAAGTTTAGTATCTTCATGAAACATGGCTCAACCATTATTGAAATATAAGTCTCATGCCTAGATCATCGTTAGAGCGTTAATGGAATGTTTGTTTTGGAAATTGTGATGGTGGAGATACCATGGATCATAATTGGCCCTTAAATGGTAAAAACTATGGTGGAAAGATCCATAGGAAAAATAGTGAAAATGAAGACACTATGATCACATATTTGGTTTTACGGGCTCATTTAATCTCCTTCATAGTGTTTTAGCTTTAAATATGAGGTTTGGATCGAGTTTTAATAGCTCATGTACCATATTTTAGAATAGATTCTTGGAAGTGCATTGGGACTTTGGAACAAAAAGTGGCCACTTTCATAAAACCTCAAAACCCGAGTAGACTAGTTTTTATTTTTTTCCCCTAGGATTCTTGAGGATGAGAAGTTATAAGGTTGGGAAATTGTAGCATCCCATGTTTTTGGACTAAATTAAATTTTCTAAAGAACTTGAATTTTGGGTTTGGTGGATGGGATGAATTGTAAAACAAGATTTGTAATATAATTCTGAGAGCTGGAATAGTTAATGTATCATTTTTCGACATATCTTAAGGGATGATGGGTTCCTCGGGTGTTTTGTTTAGTTCTAGGAGCATCAGTTTCTTAAAATTCAAAACTAGGAAGAACTCATAAGGGTTCACAATTTTTATGAGACAATGTGTCCCACCAAGTGAAACCATATAGATAATATAGTGGAGATAGAGGTCTCACTCGGTTTGGTATAACTGATCAAGAGGATACACATGGTCATGCAGTTTCTATATTTTCTCTGATTGAGGGAAATTTCATGGTTTGGACATAGTTTCCCAAATCGTGCACATGAACTGTTTGATCCTCCTTATAGGGTAGTGGATCAAGAATTGTTGGAACACAGTTTGGCCAACCATGAATCCAAACCATGCACCTCATAAAATTGATGAAATTTCTATTTTTCTCTCAAGAATTTTATTTTATTCTCCCTTAATATTATTGTCCTCTACTAGACACAATAGCCCACCAGGGAATTACCTCTCCTCTCCTACTATGAATGGATTCCTTTCCTTCATCCGATGTCATAATTTAGTGTCATCAGTCTCATTGGTTATCCGTTGGTAGGAGATTCACTCCTCCTTCAATAAATTATCTCTCCATAATTGGTTCTATATTTATGCGACCTAATTCACATTATTTTCAAGGTGTTTATCTATTTCTTTAATTACTATTGAACTAACTCATTTCAATATTTAATATTGGATGAATAAAACATACTTGGTATAAATTAGGTAGTTTATATCTCTTTCCCTTTAAGATTTTCTATTTTTAAATCTCACCATTATGTTGCACATTGGATTATTCATACATTTCCCTTAATTTATGAAATTAATTATGTATAACCTAATACCAAAATATAGTAGCCTTTCATATTGAAATTGGGATGGTTTATGGTCATGGACCTAGAAATCTAACCACCCTTAAGGGTGGGCTACTTGAATGATCTTAATGAATAATTTTTTAATAATAAAATCCCTCTTTTAGGTGTAATATCTTATAAAATTTGGATGGGTTGATTAAATAGAATGCATTAGGATGGGACACACAACTATAATATCTCATAGTGACTGAACTTCCGCATAAGGGGTGAAACCTTATCAAATTAAAATAAATCTATGAATTATAGAGGAATGTATTTTATAATGGTCCAACTTTTACCTCTTTACATATAAGGAATTTTATATTTAGGAAAATTACACCTGGCCCCTATTGTTTTAGTTGTAATTGGCCATCTTGGTAAGTGGAATTATATTTTTATAAACACACTTTATCCACATCTTTTATAATTAATTAGAGTGTGATGTATGGAATGCTTAAGTGAGTTTACTTAGATAATGTATTATTTGTATGATAAATGGAAAGTTATTTTCAAGGCCTTCCTTTTTTATTTATAAATGGATTTTCTTTTCTTATAAGATTAAGTATTTTAATTTAATTGAACAAAAGTGGGAGGCAAGACCACACCATGTATCACCTAATTATGAATATGAATTATATGGATCATGACACACATGGTTGATTGGGTTAAATCATAATAAATGATTAGTGGTAATATCTCATTATTATTATGACTAGGCCATGGATATTGGTCTGTGAACAATGATTAAGGGTCTCATTGAGCATGGAATTTTACGATGCCTTATATTGGGTGTCGAGTATGGAATATCACACAATTTATCTTACTTAGACGATGGGCATAAAGTTCCACGTTCCTTTGCACCAAGTGCTAGGAATTCCAAATCACCCAACCATCTCAAGTGATGAGAAATATTTCTCACATTCATATTAGATTCAGGGATAATACCCTTGCTGGAGCCTATAGCATGTTAGACAAGTCTGGGATGCTTAAGTTAAGCACCGAATCCAGATAGAACCTAGTATTCATGTATATGATTATATATGTCTTTATATATATAGTTTATATATGTGTATACATATTACATATATATGATTACTTATATATGGTAGAATAATCAGACTTATTCTGGCCTATGTCGAAGCCGCTATAATTAACCAGGTGTCCCTTGGGAACCTGAGATGCTTTTATTATGTTTAATTACTTACTACTTTATTTATTATACCTTATAACTTCTTAATATTATACAAAAATAAGGGATTGGACTTAGAAACCAGTAGTAGTGGCCTATTCCATCGAATACCGCCTTTTTATTACATGAATTTTTCATTACATGGTACAAAACAGAGGATCTTTTCAAATTTAGTTTCTTCAGAATAAGGTACATAATACCTAAAAACATAAAATTCTTCTAAACCCACTTAAAATACATATTTGTGGGTTTACTCTAGGTTTCTTTCACTACATCTCATATCCTAGGGACATACATCAAAGGAAAGTGGAGATCATGAATCCCGATAAGGTAATATACAAGAGAGACATATAACATGTGATCTTGAGACATAACAAAAAGAGAATAAGGCTTAAAGACAAGTCATAAGTAATATTCCTACCATAAAAATAATAAAATGAAAAATAACCTGAAAATGTTTCTACAATATTTAAATGAGACATTCATAATCATATCACCATGTTCTATCACCAAGGTATCATAAATGAAAAATTACCAAGTTTATTTACCAAGGTATCATAAAACAAGTCATATATAGATATTGAATTATATACCCAATGTATTGGAGTGCTATAAGGGTGAATGCTTCATATGTATTAATTTAATATTATCCACTTAGATCATAATAAATCATTTCTTTAAAAACACTTAGAGGATAAACACCAGATTTCTTATCAAAATATTGGCATAAAAAGAGATTAAAAACATGGTCGTTACGTCATTTTTAACCCATGAATAGAAAATTAAGTTGTCATATATGTAAATAGTTGAATAAAATAGTCATTTTAAAATCTAATTCAATACCTATTGAAAATAAATGAGTTTTGGGTATTCAAATAAAATGGAAAAGATAATTTCTTTTGTAAAAGATTGAAATTTGAGAAGTAATTCAGCCGCACGATGCGTATAAAACATGGTTTAAGAAAATGGTAAAATGATTGAGAAAAAGGTTCTATAATTGATGAAATACAATTCTTATAGTAATGGAATAATAAAAAGTGTAAAAAAAGGAATTTTCTTGTCAATTGGAATACATACCACAAAAGGACTCTTGAATGGAAAAGAGAAGTGGAGAGTTTCCCTTACCTTGAAGAGTTGTCCCTAAAAATTGAGTATGAAACCTTGGGGGGACTCCTTAGGAGAAAAAATAACCAATTTTTTCTAGAGTATAGATTGGGATTGAATGGAAATGGATAAATGGGTGGCTATTTATAGAAAATGTGGAGTAATTTTTTAATAATTTCCAAATATATGTCTTTGGAAACTAGGTTGTGGAAAATGAAAATCGACTGGCTTAACCATGGTTTTGGAAATTTAGAAAATATTTTATGTTATTTTAATGCTCCAGAACAAGACATAATTTTTATTATATCTTTTGGTAAGTAAAATTAAAGTTTCTACAAAGTAATGTTTCTAAAAGTATATCTTTTAGACTTTGGAAAGTAAATTATAGTTTTAAAAATTGAAGAAAATCTATTGAAATACTAAATATTAATAAAATAACATATTTTAGGTCATGGATTATTTTTAATTAATTATTACATCATTATGAAATAAATATAAGGACCCAAAATACACCAAAACCCTAAAACTATTTTTTTAAACTATTAATGTTAAAAATAAAGTATTTTAGAAATTTTTTATAAATTCTCCATAACCTAATTTCAACATGATGATTTCAAAAATGTTGTGTATTTTATTATAAAAATTATCTAAATAGGATAATTTTAAGTTTTAAATATAAAAATCTTAATTTATTCTGAAATAGTATTTTTAAGGCATAATCAAATTTCTGACACTTATAAAAATTTCCTAGGCCATTATAAAATTATGTTAGCATTAATTATTTAAATTATAGTGTTTTAAAAGAAAATTTCATTAAAAAAATACTTTTCAAAATAAATTTTTTATTAAAGAATTTTATCTATATTTTCTATAAAAATAAAATTATGTTTTATTTGTGCCCAAAAATAAAATTATCAAATTCATCTCAATTAAACATATATTTTTTTAAGAAAAAAGATTTTAATAGGAATTGATAAAATTTCCATTTTTTATAAAAATTAATTTTTAATATAAGTAACTATGGTCTGGACATATAACCCCTTGTTACAATATCATACACCAATGTCTGTACCCTTAACCCCTTATTACACCTGCATACACCCTGATGGTAAGGTGTGCTATGGTGGTAGTTTCATGGGGTTCCTCGACTAACATCGACTGAGTGGAAATCCAAAATAATATAATCTTATACCATAGGAAATTCCATTCAAGATTCAATTGTTGAATCTCATCTGGGGTTTGGTCAAGGGAGACCCCTAGTGATGATACCTCCCTCCCTTGTTTGGAAAAATGGGATTCAAACGACACAACTCTATTAGTCGTGATCACTAATTCTCTTTTTTGTTTCAATTATTTTTTGACATTACTACTTATAAATTCAAATTATAACAACATAAATATAATACAAGGATATAGTTTCTAACATTAATAATTTACCAATAGTCATATTTACAATGGTTATATAACAATTGAATCCTAATGGTCACATTTCCCTTTATACCCTATGAATACCACATCATTCTTTCATTCAAGATTCACTATAATTCCACTTAAGGTAATATTTTAATTTTAATAATATAGTGACTGGTTTACTAATATATTTTTTACTTCTATAGAATTTGTAGTGATGGTGATGATTCTAGTAGATTGGGTTGATCCATAATTTCCCGTTTTAGCTATTCTATTTTTTTGTTTAGTTGTAATGTTTGGAATTTTAATTAGTTTCATAGCTGAATAATGTAATGATATAAAATTTGTTGGTTTCTCTTTATTTTTTATCTGTATAATGTTATATAATATATAACAAAATTTCTTCCCGAAACAAATATCATTTAAAAGGGTTGGGGCCTTATATACTGAGTGTATATCAAACCCCACTCGAGATGCCATTACATTGGGGTAACCAAGATTCCCTCATGTTTTCATTTCCACAAATTATTTATTTTTATGTGTATTGTACTTTTGAGCTTATGAGCATAGGACTGAGCTAGTACTCAGGATGCTCATGGAGATCAGCCTCAATGATTTTTATTCCTTTCCTTTCTTCATGTACTGTATTCTATTGTATTTACTTCTATATTGTTTCCTATATTAGACTTTTAGCATCACATGGACATTCATGAATGGATTTATATTATGGGATGCAACTATATATTATTTTTCAATTATTATATTTATATTCTGTTGGTCTGTCCTTATTTGTACTACTTTTAATGGTTATTGATTCTTTATTATTATTATACTAAGATGATACTTTTATAATGAAAGAACAATCTCCCCACTATACCACCATTATAATTTCGATAAAATTCAGAAAACGTGGGTTTATAGGGAGGCATGAATGAGTCCATGTGGTGATCGACCCAGCTACTAGTTTCATAGTGAGTCATCTCGGAAGTTACATATGATTTTTAGAGGAAGGCACTCTATGAGTTTTAATCCAATATTTTTAAAATTATTGCATAATGGTATTTGATTAGAAGATAGAGTAATGGTTATAGAAGATTTAGATAGATTTCAATTTGATCCATCCACAGATAGAGGATTAGATTTTGATGGTTATTAGTCAATTTAGAGGTGTTTCTCTTTAGTATTGGATTATATCTCTTAGTGATCATGAGGAGTGAAAGGTGTTGTGAGATATGAAATGTGATCAGTTTTTTTGCTGAGTATATCTATTTAAACCTAAATATAGATAAACAAACATGAATTTATATCTCTTAAATATTGGAACTTGAGTTTATAAAATCTTAGAATCTAGTTTAAGAATATTCATTGAGATGTCCTTGATCTACTCCAGATTCAGAGGCTAGGGTGTGGAATTTCAAGGAGTTTTTTTGTCCAATGATCCATCCAAATTTTTCCACATTTACATATATTATATATATTATGGTTTTGGAGAAGGAAAAATTGGTAGATAAGAATCTTGAATAGTATGGTTCTTCTGAATAGGGGATTCATCATATATTTCCAAGGAGAAGAGATGGAGATAGAGGTTCTCATTTGTTGAGGAAATCAAAGTTTCAACTGGAGGGGATTCAGTCCCACGTTTATTCTTCTTATTTCTATAATGCTGGAAACTCTAAGATATTTACTATTAGTTTTGGTTAGGTGTTTTTTTATTATGGATGTCATAACAATCAGAATTTATAGATCTCAACCATTATTGGTGGCCAATGTGGGGTAGCCAGTCAGTTCCTTGTGTTCCCCCAATAGTAGTTGCCTCTAAAGCCATATTAATAGCATTAGGTTCAGTAGGATTTTGGGTTGTAGGGAGGAAATATTTAAAACAAAGTAAAAATACATGATGTTCCCCACCCTCAAGAATATAGGGATGAGGGTGGTCATAAAGGTGTCCATCATCAGGGATAACATGAAAGAGGATAAGGGTGTGGTCAGTTTCATGCCATATAGTTCCCTGCACAACGTAGTCTAGAGATCATATGATGTATAATATGTTTACCTTATATTTGGACTTATAATTTTTTATTTTTGAGATTATCATTATTTAATTTTACCCAACCTAGTTTGAGATCTAGAAATTAAGATTGAGATACTTTCAGTGTACTTGGTATTATCTACTCTAGTTTGAGTTCAGTCTTCATTCTTTGAGGCGTGTTAGCATTCTAAGATAATGATTGAAAAAAAGTATTCATTGGGATATTTTTTCTTAATAAAAATACAACCATACAATTTCATCCTCAATATGGATTTGTTGTATTTTATATGTATTGTTATTGATTAAATCCATAGGATGTCTTATTTTTTGGATTTAGAAGGAAATCATGCTGTGTTTGTTGGAAAGTGATATTATTGGATAGATAGTCATGTGGAGCCTTTATCTTCTTATCTAGTAGAATTAATGTTAGGATCAGTATAAGTTTAGTTATTAGTGTTTCCAATATTTTCAGAGTAAGTCCTCAATGTTTTTCTTAAAGAGGTTGTGATTCTACCCCCTTGATGAAATATGGAGTTTAAGATATAGTTTCAACACATTGTATATCTAATTTAATATCTATTTATTGAATGAAATCTTCTAAGTTGAGTGAGTTTCAAATTAAATTTAATGATTTTTTGTATAAAGGTTTCATCTGTCCTAGTGTGTCACCTCGGGGTTCTATAATGTTTGTTGAAATGAAGGAAATTGATAGCCAATTTTTTTGATCAATTATTTTCAATTGAAACAAGTGGAGTTGAATAACTACTATACCCTCTCAAGGAATGATGACTTGTTTGATTAGTTAAAGGGTGAAAATTGATTATAAAATATCCATTTATAGTCTGCATATAATTAAATTATGGTTAATGTCGAATATATCCTGAATACTACCTTCTAATGTCACTATGGACACTTCAAGTTCATTATTATGTCATTGAATATAATGAAAACCATATATTTTTTCATTGGACTGATGAACTCAGTATTTCATGAGTTCATGGATTATTTTTTATTGTGTTAATTTTTTACATCATCTTTTATTTTAGGTAATATGAGGGACATGTTGAATGTGTTAGTACTTTTCTGGAAGTTCTTTGATGGAATCACCTATATATAAATCTATAAAAGTTTATCTTTTGGGAATATGAGAAGTATTTTCTTGAGAATGTCATATCTCATTAGGGTGTGGTATTTGATCCTTTTAAGATAGAGGAATATGTTTCTTATTTGGATCCTTATATTTTAATATTTTTCTCTTATATAAGTGATGTGTAATGTGATTATCTATGGGAATGATTAACATGTGATGTGATTATTTTTTATAATCAATCTACTTAGAGAATAAAAAAATGAATTATCCTATATTGTAACAAAAGTTTCCATGTATATTGGTCAATAAATGTCTTTATAAAAGGTATTATATAAGTCAAAATATGATTTAGGTGATACATATTCTGGTGGTTATGTTTATATAGATATATGTGTATTTTTGATCGAGATCATGCCAAAACACTTTACAGATTGAGTATCAATGCTGTTTTGATAGAGGCATCTCTTTTCTTTCATTTATGAATTAGAAAATTCATATTATTTTTTAACACTACCGTAACACCCCATGTTTTTTAATTTTTTTTCAAATTGGTTTTATCTTTCATTATTGTACATTTCACATAATACTAAATATATCCTATGTTATATGAAAGCACTAAATTTTTATTGGTTACACACAATAGTAAATTAAGATTTCACCTAATTCAACAAAATGTTAAGATTTTTCTATATGAAACACTATCTTATCCTAAGTAACATGAAACACTAAGTTTAGCTTGAGTTATACACAACACCGAGTTTAAATGAAACATGACATATTATTTTAAATATTATTATCTAATTTGATAATTTTTACCTAAACGTTGTAATTGTGGATATAAATAAGATTGAATCAATTATAAAAATATGGTTTACACATATATATAATATGAACTCTTTGGTGACCAATTAACCTGAAATGAGAATAAAATCCTTTTGAAAATATAAAAAATCATATTCTAGAAAACTATTTTTATCAAACATGTTTTAATTTTTTTAATTAAAACAATTTTGTTGAATGATTTTAATGGGACAAATATATCATATATTAAATAAATTATTTAACATTAATCCAATGTTTTTTCGAGACAGGAGATTAGAATAAAACCAATTTTATAATTAAAAATTATTTTTTTCAAATTTTTTTACTAGCTGTTATTGGTGCACTCATTTTAAAAATAATTTTTACACTTATATAAATTCTATTTGAAAAAATAAAAGTAATTTTTTAAATAGTAACATCAATATTTTCTTAGGCTTAATTTCTTCTACTTTTTTGAGAAGTTTCATTTTTTAATGAATAATGAAAAATAATAAATTTTAATTTAAAACTTCATTTTCATCTATTTTATTTATATAGTTAAATTAAATTATAAATTTATTTTAAAGTATATATAGATCAAATATACATATATTAGTCCAATTAAGTTCATTTAAATCAATTTCACAATGAAATTTGATATCAAAACATTTCAATCTTTTGAACATTTTCACTTTAAAAACGCGTTGTTTCGTCCCTTCTAGGAGATTAATTTTCAATTAATTTCATCCAATTATGTGTTTTCATTTTAGAAAAATTGATTCAATATTCGGAATAAGATTAATTTAAAATATATAATAAGGTGAAATTAATTTTTTAATATAATGATCAATGAAAAAAGTTAAAATTAATCATGATGATTAAGAGAAAAACGAGTTTACTAAGGGATTAAACATTAAAACTAATGTGAAAATAACCTATAAATATGTATAAAAACCATTTTATGGACATATTTAGACCAAATATACTATTTTACCTAATGATTTTTATTATTTTAATCACATTATATAAGCAATACCTCTCAATAGTGTTTACCTTTGGGTATTTAATAGAATGCCACTCCTCCTCCACTATAAAAGGGCACTCACCACCCCTCAGTTATTAACACCTATAAAGACATTTATATCCTCCAAACTCTTCGAAAATAATATCACCACATCCGTAATATCATCAAATAATATTCAATTTGTGTATGAAGCAATCTAAGGAAGTCCTTTGGTGAAAAAAGGATTTACCCGAAGAGGAGGTATCGTTCTTCAACGAGCACTTATGCTTTATTTATTTCTCAAACCATTAAATTATTTTTATATAATTATTATATAATAAGATCAATATATTCAATATATATTAAGATGTTTATATCTTAATTATATTGACTATAACTTCCAACACTTCCATCAAATGTGATTCGAAATCATCGTTCATGTGTACGACGGACTACCGCCTCACAAACCAATGTCATTCGTTCTTCCATTACCACCTATAAAGATTGATAATATTGATTTAATTAATGTTTTTATGATATATATGATATTTAAGATATATTTATTCTTATGATATTATTATATAACACAAAAATTCATGATTTCAATCTTGTGTGAATACGATAACATCGTTTGTGGACGTGTGGACTACTGCCTCCTCAAAGAGATGTGATTTGTTCATGCATTACATGGAATGTATTAAGGATTATTTTAATAAAAATATGTTATATATATGAATTAAGAATTATATTTTACTGGATATATATGTTTATATATATTTCATTTACTTTATTTCTTTCAATACAATAAGAAAACACCAATAGTTTTTATACGTACGTACGACCTACCATCTCTATAAATGATGTATTTCATTTCCTATCACTAAATTTTACGGGTTAAGATTAATACATATATAATTAATATATATAATATTTTTTATAATGTTTTAAATTTTTTAAATTATTAAATCATGATCAAATTATGTGTAACATAAATAACAACTCAAAACATATACAAAAAACAAAGCAAACTAAAAACGTAACATTAAAATGAGATTGTTAATGATAAATTTATATAAAGTAATAATAATATAATATATGGTATGATATATATGAGTAAAATTATTTTATAGATTCATAATAAAACTAAATTTATTATACAGGAGGTTTCAATAAGTACGAAGGATGTGAAGACTTAAGGTAAGAGGATTTTTTGTCTCACTTTCATTTCTGCGAGATTCATGCTATATTCACCAATCATTTGTTTTGTGTGGTGCATATAAATCAATATGACATATTATATCATGAATTTTATTTATTTAACGATATTAAATGTTTCAATTTATATTGTTATTTCATGTATCTCACGATTCAAAGCTACTCAAGTTATAAGGGATTTCCATCTCTCTTTTTTACTTTTGTGAGACACACGCTATATTCACCAAATATTTCTTATATGTGGTGTATATAATTCCAATAAACTTATTTTATGATTATTATAATAAAATTTATTTGGTTTACATATACATTTTAGGAGCTATATTTCATGGGTTTTATAGTTAAAACATTACCAAAATGGTAAGGGGATTTTTCTCAATTTGCCTTATTTGAGACGTACGTTATTTCATGCACCTAATTTCTTTCATTAGGTGTATATAAAAACCTGTTGAAATGTAATATCTTTGATTTTACATCCTCTTGATATTTTATTTTTCATGTAATGTTATTATCTTATGGATATTATGACTCAATGTTATCAAAGTGTTCAAATTTTATTGCTACAATCTCATAATTTATCATGATTGTTTAAAATTATGCTTACATTGATGAAATATTATGACCTATATCTCAAGAACCCAAGAATTGTTTCCTATACTATTTTTATTCATGATATATTCATGTAATGGTACCATTTATCCTCTCTTTGGTACTTAATATAATTAAGAAAATGTTTTTAATGAAATATGACTTTATTTATCACTTCGATCAAAAGTATGTTATCTTTAAAACCATGTTTTCTAAAAATATTTTCTAAAATATAATTAAAATATATTTTAAGAACATTTTATAATAATATGATTTCGAATTTTTCTTTATGTTTTTAATTTTTTAAATGATTTTCAAAGCTTCCTTTATAACCTTTCAAAGTTATTTTCAATGAATTTTTTTTTCAAAATGTATTATGTCTTAAAAAATTATTTTTATAGAATAAATGATATTTACCTCAAGAAATGTTTTTAAATGATCATTAGAAATTATTTTCCATATAATCTTACAACCATTGGTGTTTTTCATTCCTTACAGGGGATATTATCGATGGGTATCATTCATATTATTTCTTTTAATGGTTTATGTTTAAGATGATAAGTTGTTTATGAAACCCATTTCTCCTCAATGGGTTATACCATGATAAAATTCACGTGAAACTTGATTTTTTATGGGTTATTATATGATAAAAGTATTATGAAAAAAATATATTTTCCATATTTTATGATATGATTAAATATATATGATACCCATTTTATTTCAGGGGTTATGATATGAATAATGTTTAGGATCTTGTGGAACACAAATATACGATTTCATTATTTGACTGGTGGGACCTATATCTCTCTTTAATGAATTTGTAAAGATATATATCTCATGATATAATTATGGGAAATGAGTTTAAAGTCTCGATACACTATGGGATGTAGGTGTAACTAGATCCAATATAAATAAAGGGACACGACTAGGGATGGTGGTGTGTCGTGTGTAGTAGATGTGACCCCCATGAAGAGCCCAATTTTTTTTGAAAATGATCCTTGATTTATAGGGAATGTTTTTACATGTATATGTGTCTAACACAATTACATATTTTATTACTATGTTATTATTTCATGTATTATTCTCTTGATTCCCTTATGATTCATGTCTTATGAAATGCCAATATTTATTCCACAACTCATGATATTGGTCCTTGATAAGAAGGTCATGATATTAAAATTTTATTCTTATGTTCTTATGAAATTATGTTCATGTTATTCTGACATATCTCCTTTATTTACCCTTAATAAGCATCTGATCTCACCCTTTATTATGTTTACTTTCCCTAGGTTAGGATTAAAGGTTGTATGTAGTACTAAAGGGGAAGATCTCTTTGGGAAACAGTGAATATCTTTCCCTAGAATACAATATTATATTCCAATATTCAAAAGGAACATAACTATTATGGTCCTTGAGCATGTATTTGTGTAATGTAATGAATTTTGATATACAAATATGTAATATCCATGTATGTTTGGCCTGTGTCAGTATTGCTGGTATCAAAGAAAAGGTTTTGTAAAACTTTGGAAACTAGGATGAGAAAACATTGGTGAGATCAATAGGGATATTTCAAAGGATTTCTCTAGGGATGTATCTATGTATAAGTCTAAGGATGAGTTAATGTATAGAAAAATGTCTTGGAATTTTGGTAAATGATAGAGAGAATGGTTTCATAGAAATACATCCCTTCTTGGATATTAAAAGTGGATGTGGCTTTAGCAAAAATGTAAATAGAATTAACAACAATATTAACATTGTATTGATATATACTCAATCATGAACACATATATAGTAATGGGCCTTTTTGTACACCAAGTTAGATAATCCCGGGGGATATACTTTGGAAATTAAAAAAACTCTATACGAACCATCATGAAGTATTTAAATAAATAATGATCATGGATGATCTAGGATAAGCCTAAGGTGTCATATATTTAAAATAATGTGTCATTATTTATACATACTATAAGTAACTTTTCATGATTATATGTTTTTTTCTATGATAAGTGTTTCTTGCCCTATTATTTCTGGTTTTAGTCAATGGTGGGAAACAAAAGGAACTATGTTAATGTGAAATTTGATGGAAAATTTTCCAATGAATAGTAAAGTGGGATGATCACTAGAGTGAAGGGTATTGTGATCATTCCTAATAAATTTTCATATAATATGATTTACAATACGTACCTTAATCAACTCTAAAACTAACCAAAGATGAGTAGGAAAGAGTTAATTGAAAATTCAAGTAATGGAGACCACATATGAAACAGGATTCAACTTCCTTTATATTGATAATGTGGAATGAAATACCCATGTGAATGTCTTAGAGGAATTGAAAGGTGTTTTGACTATGGAAAAGAAGGACACAAATCAAGTAACTAAAAAAGGAAAATGAAAAGTCTACTTATTGTAATGGATGGGAATATTGGTATCCCTAAGGTATTATGAATAGTTTAAGGTTTTAAGTGTGTAAAGAATTATAATTGTACTAATCATTGTCTTAGGGGGAAATCTCATGAATAGAATCTATAACGTTGTAAGAGTAGTGGTTTTTCTTCTAATTATGAAGAGACCACATACGAAATATGAATGGTATATGATGATCTAAAAATATTGTATATAAGAATTATTTAATCTAGGTTGATTCTTGTTAATACATGATTCATATTTAATATTTTAGGAAATGTGTATTATGGAATAATATGATAAATCATAAATAATGACTTGAGAAAAAAGTTGGATGAATGAAGTTTGTATGTATTGGAATTCAAGAATTATTTTATATTAATCATGAATTATAAGTTGTTAGTTAATGAATTGGAAAAATATATTAAATTGTGTTGATGAAATAGAAAACTGATTTAATGGAAATGTGATATTTTGATCAATTGAAGGTAACCCTAAATGTGTTCCTGATGTTGAGAAAATTTTGTTTAGCTTGAATAAAGAGATGATTGATATGGATAAATTAAATTTTACAGTACTAATTTCCATTGAAATGATTATTAATTTATTGGAATAGTGTTCTATTATATCATGGATGAATATTACAACTTTTTTGGATTTAAGTAATATATCTACTAATACATGTTTTCTATAAGGAATGAAGAAGAGAGTATGTTCTCAATATGGTTTTATGGTAATTAAGGTAATTACCATGTTTTGAGAGAATAAATGATGTAGGTATTCACATATTTGGTATGAGAAAGGCAGGAACTAATTTATGATGTTTGGGGAAGAAATGTTAAGTTAATTTTAATAAATTTACTATTTTTTTTCTATTACTTTGGACTTTCATATTTTAAAAGGGTTATAAGGTTAAAAATTTATGGAACAGTTTATGTTAAACATGATATGAGGTTTCAGAGATTAAATTATTTTCTCTCTATATGAGGATTAATGCATATCGGATAACCTATTTTAACTTTTTTTTGAGAGACATAATGAATTATCATTATATTTATGGATCTTATGATATATTAGTGCTTTAGGCATAATAAAGTCACCTTCATTTTTTGAGTAAGAGGTGACGTGGAAATTGGTCAAGTCACTACCAAAGTGTGAGATTATGTATATAAAATGGAATGAAATCATGTAAGTATATCATCTTGCAAAAATTAATTAACCTTAGGAAAATGACATTGAAATAATTTTTTTTCCTGTTTTCATTGTTCTTGATGATATGAATAACCTTTTTCATGCCTCTTTGGTTTTATGGTTTTGTGATTTTAAACATTCTCTAGATCACCCACTTTCTTGTGATCTGTGATATTTATCACTATTTATGATTATTTACTCTTTCAATATATTTCAAAACATCAACTCCCCACATATGTTCTACAATTTAGAAACCAAGTTATGAATTTCTTTGGGATACTATTATGTTTCCAACATTATATTTTAAAGAAAGTTTTCATATTAATTTTTTCTATGTGGGTTCTATTAAAGAAAATTTCAAGTGTTAAAAATTTGATGAACTAGATGTATTTCGAGGGAAAAATTAATTTTAAGGGGTATATAATTTAAAACCCCAAGATTTTGTGAAATATTGTTTTGAATAAATTTAATAATTTCAATATTTTTCATTTTACGCAACACTGAATATAGGTAGTGTTATATAAAATAACTATGTTTTGATTTCATTACACGTAACACAAAATTACGATTTAAATTCATACAACACAATTTTATGCTTTTACTACATGCAAAAATGTCTTAGCCTAAGTTACATGCAACAATAAGTTTATCTTTAATTAAACTCAACACTCAGTTTAAATGAAACATGACATATTATTTAAAATATTATTATCTAATATGATAATTTTCACTTACCCATTGGAATTTTAGTTATGAATAGGATTAATTAAATTATAAAAATACAATTTACACATATAACCAATATTAATTATTTTGTTACTAATTAACTAGAAATGAAAATATAACCTTTTTGTAAATATTGGAGATTATTTTATGGAAAACTATTTTTATAAAAACAAGTTTTACCTTAATAAATTAATTAGGAGAATTTTGGTAAATTATATTAATTTAATGAATATTTTATATATTTAATCAATTATATATTATTCATATAATGTTTTTTCTAGACAAGATATGAGAATAAATCCAATTTTATGCTTAAAAATGTATTTTTTAATGCAGTTTTACCACCTTTTAATAGAGAAATCATTTTGAAACGAAAACATGACACTTTTTTTAATTTTATTTGAAAAAATAGACTTCCTTTTTTAATGTGGAACAGCAGAATTATCTTAGGGTAAATGTTTGGTATTTTTCTTAGAAGTTTTATTTTTTGATTAATAGTGAAAAATATTGAATTCTAATTGAAAACTGCATTTTCATATAATTTTTTTATATAATTAAATTATATAATAATTTGGATTTAAAGTATATTTACATAAATTATATATCTACTAATCAAATTTATGTAATTTTAATTAATTTCACATTAAAATTTGATATAATTTGTTTTCAAAATGTTGAGTATTTTCACTTTGAAAACCTATTCTTCTATCTCGTCTGTGGGATTAGTTTAAAATTAATTTCTTCTAATTATGTTTTTTGAATTAAAAAAAAATGAAATAATTTTAATAATAATAATTCCTAATTTCTAATAAGTCCAACTTATTTTTTCACCATAATGAGTAGTGAAAGAGTTAAAATTAATCACTATGATTAAGATAAAAAAGAGTTTACTAAGAGACAAAACCTTAAACTTAAGGGAACAATGACCTAGAAAAATGTACAAAACCCATTTTATGGACATATTTATACCATATAAACTCTTTTATATTAAAATTTTCATTATGTTAATCATATTATGTAAGTGATACCTCCTAATAGTGTTTACATTTTTGTATTTACAAGAATGTCACTCCTCCTCCACTACAAAAGGGCACTCACCCCTCCATTATTCACACCAAAAAATCCCTTTGGTTCATCCAAAACCTACCCAAATAAGCTAAAAAAATCTCTCATATCCTTATAAAATCCTAAATTCTGTTATAAAGCAAAACAATGATGTCTTTTGGGGAAAACCAAAAGGAGTTACCTGAAGAATAGGTAACGTTCTTCACGGAGAACTTTTGACTTATTTATTTCTCCACCCCTTAAAATTATTTTTCTTTCATGATTATATTATAACCTCAATATCATATATATAATGATATTTATTTTATTTTAGGGGTATTACCTAAAACTTCACACACCTCCATCAAATAGTACACATAATCATCGTTTATGTGCACGATGAAATACCACCTCAGGAACCGATGACGTTCGTTCTTCCATTAACACCTATAAAAGTTGATAATAATGATTTCATTAATATATATATGATATTTATGATATATTTATTCTTATGGAATTATTATATAACAAATAACTTCATGATTTCTATTCTTTGGGAATATGATAACAACATTTGTGGATGTGTGGACTACCACCTCCTCAAAGCGATGTGATTCATTCATAATTTACATGGAATGTATTAATGATGATTTTAATACAATTATTTGATACATATTACTTAATAATGATACATGAATGATAATACATATATATATAATTTACATTATTTTTTTCAATATAACAAGAAAATGGAAACAACGTTCATGCGTACGTAATGCCCACCATCTTCATGAATGATGTTTTTAGTTTCCTATAAATAAATTTTATGGGTTTATCTAAATAAGTATATAATGAATATATATGATATTTTCTATCATGGTTTAAATTCAAAAAATAACTAATTCATGATAAAATTAAGTGGAACAGAAATAACAAGTCAAAATGTATACAAAAAAAGCGGTTATTACCTGAAATGTAACTTTAACATGATATTGTTAATAAACGGGTAAAATAAATTCATAATAAAACCATATATGTTATTATATATTTTAATATATTTCTTTTATATATTTATAATAAACTAAAATTTATTATTCATTAGGTTTGAACACGTATGAATGAAGTCAATAATTAAGGTAAGTGGATTTCTTATATTTCTTTTTTTAATACTCATGCCATATTCACCAAATGTTACTTTTATGTGGTGTGTATACCGACCTATAACATGTTATATTATTAATATAATTTATTTAATGATATTAAAAGTTTCAATTTATGTTATTCTTTCATGAATATCATGATTCCAAAGCTACTCAAGTAGTAAGGTATTTCCATCTCACTTTTTACTTTTTCGAGACATAGGCTATATTCACCACCTCTTTATTCTATGTGGTGTATATAATTCTATTGAAAATATTTTATGATTATTATAATAAAATTTATTTTTATTTAAATATTAATTTGCGGCTATCTCTTTTCTGGGGTTTTAATGTTAAAATGCTATCAAATTAGTAAGGGTATTTTTGTCTCAATTTTTTATGCACCTATATTCTTTTATGAGGTGTATATAAAACCCCATTGGCATGTAATATAATAACTTTTTTCATACTAAATATAATTTATTTTAAATTTAATTTTATTATACAATTGGGATTATATCTCAATGTTACCAAAGTGTTAAGAGTTTATTGCTACAATCTCATCATTTATTAAGACTTTTTAGGATTATGCTTCCATTGATGAAATAATAGTACCCATATCTCAAGAAACCTTATTAATTTTTTTATCATCTAGTTATTCATGATATATTCATATAATGGTATAAATTTTACTCTTTTTTGTATTTAATATAATTAATAAAATGTTTTAATGGAAATCTGATTTTATTTATCTCTATGGTCAGAAATTTGTTTTCTTTCAAAACCATGTTTTATAGAAATGTTTTCAAAAATGTTTTTAAAATATATTTTAAGATTATTTTCAAATAAAAGGATTTATAAAACATTTTATGTTGTAAAAAGTGTTTTAAATTATTTTCAAATCTTTTTTTTATAATATTTTATAGCTATTTTCAAAGAAATAGGTTTTCAAAATGATTTAGGTTTTAAAAATAATTTTTTATTGAATAAAGGATATTTTAATTAAGAAATATATCTAAATGATAATTAAAAATTATTTTCTATAAAATACAACATCCATTAATATTTATCATGCCAAACTAGGGTTATTATCCCAGGGTACCATTCATATTTGTTCTTTGAATGATTTATGTTTAAGATGACAAGTTATTTATGAAACTCATTTCTCGTAAATGGGTTATACCATTAAAAAATGCTTATGAAACTGACTTATTTTAAAAAAATATTCTATGATAAAATGTCTATGAGACCTATCTGTTTTACATAGGTTATGATATATTGAAATTTTTATGATACCCATTTCATTTCATGGGTTATTATATGATGAATTTTTATGATCTGATGTCACACATATGTATGATTTCATTATGTGATGGGTGATACCTATATATCCCTAAAATTAATTGTGTAAAAATTTATATCTCATGAGATAATGATGAGAAACAATTCAACATTCTTGATCCACTATGAGAAGAAGGTGTAACCTAATCCACTACAAGGGAAGGGCTATGAGTGGGGGTGGTAGTGTTTCCCACCCAGTAGGTGTAGTCTCCATGAAGTAACCAATTATGTTTTGGAAATTATTGTTGACTTATAGGAAATTATTTTAGATGTTTGTGTGTCTTCCAAAATTCCATGTTTTATTCCTGTGTTATGATTTCATGGATTATTCTATTTATTCCCTTATGAATTATGTCATATGAACTACCAATCTTTATGTGATGACTCATGATCATGCTCATTGATTTTAATGGTATGATATTTAAATGTTATTATATGCTTATAAAATTCTTTTATTTACCCAAATAATAATTTGAGCACACCCTTTCTTATCTCTTATTCCCTTAGGTTATGATGAAATGATTTAAGTAGGAGTAATTAAGGGGATGATTTTTGTTTGAAACATTGAAGATATTTTAACAAATTAGATGATTATGTTCCATGTTTCTAAAGTCACTAAACTATTATGGTCCTCAGGCATGTATTTGTGTAATATAATGAATATTCATCAAAAATATATAATATCCATGTATGTTAATACTATTTCACTATAAATATAGAGGCCTATATATTCACATAATTAGACTTTAGAATAATGATTAAATTTTAGAAAAAGTGTCTTCTCCAAAATAAAGAGGGTTTGATAAATTATATCCAAAATGTTTTGGATAAATTCATAAATTGTTCTGAAGTATTTCATAATGTATTTTATGAGATTTTAGTGAAACTGGGGATTGATGGATATGAACTAAATCTAACTAATTGTATTGAATGATTCATGTATATAATAAATCATGATATTCATATGATTCATAACGCAGATAATAACATGACATAGAATTGTAATGCATACGATGTTTGTGATTTTATAGGATATTCCTACGGTTTATGATATATTATATAGTGTTTCTTGAGTTACTACCAAATATCCCAAGTGTTTTCTCTTTAGTTATGAATAATCAACATGATTTATTTATGTCTTCATAAATATATTATGATTAATGAAACATTCAAGGATAATAATATTATAAACAAGTGCATGTTGTGAGTAATGTAAGGATGCTACCATATGTTAGCAATGAAAATTGAATTAATTTATTGAATGGATATATTATATATAATTAAAATGATCCTTCATTTTGGTGGGTGTGGTGCATCGTAGAGCTGATAAAAAACTCTATTATTCAATCTTATCTATTTGTCTTTTAGGATAAGGTTTTGGAACACATTTGGAGATTGAGGGGTCCTCACATAGTGTTTGAGGATTTTAGTGTATACTATACTATCTATGGAAACAAGATCTCAAGTTATTTTTCTTAAAGAACTTCCTCAAGAATATTATATCAAGAAGGAGAAAAATGGACATGAAGTACATATGTTTATATTTATTTTTTTCATTTACATTTTGATTCTATGATGATAGATCTATGGTTAAATGAGTTTATTTTTTTGTTCATAAGAATGTTATGTTTAAAAAAAACCCATCATGATATTCATACCAGAGTTATTTTATACCTAATTTTGTTTTATAACTCATTAAGTTTTATTAATTTTAACTTTAATGTTTTATTGATGAAGTTTGGTACCAATTTCCAATATATATTATTACTAATTTATTTTTATTTTTAATTTACATTTATAATAAATTAGAGGATAAATAACTCCCCAATAATTTCATTAGATGATCAACACTAGTCATAAAAATTTAGTGATCAGGGAGTTCACTTGAGACCATGTGGAACTTAACATTGGGGGCATGGTAATTTCTGAGAAGGATGTTTCCAAATGGTATCAAAATTCATTTTTCATTTTTATGATTATGGTACTTGAAAAAGTGGTATAATATAATTTGAAGTTGGTAAATTTGTTTGAAAACTATGTGTGTGTTCTTGAAAAAAACCACAGTATAAAACCATGTCACTAGGGAAGTATGTGATTGGATTTATTGATTTTTAAGAGTTAAGATTTGGTGATTCATGGGAGATGAGTTTTGGGGTTATATAATTCACCTAGGATTTGGATAAATCATGGGGTGATCATGAATTAATTTTACACATAGTGATATTAAATACATGTAAATGCATATGATTTTAATTTTTATAGTAAATAAATTTCATAAGTTAAAATAATTATAATTATTTAGTTGTTAATAATCTAAGTAGTCTTTCCAAAAATAGATTATTAATAATAAAAAGGTTAACTAAAATAGATTTGATTTATTTTATGATATTTTGTGATTAATATGATTTTATTAATTATGTTGTAAAAATGTGAAACTTTTTTATAAAAATTATATATTAGCGGTAGTCGATTCACAATGATTTTGTATAACCACTTTAGAATATGAAGAACCATTTATTTTATATTTTCACCAATTTATTATTGATGATTTACTATGACCATCAATTATAATAAATTATATATTATTTAAAAAAACACCACCAATAGAAAACTACTTTGTTAAATATGTCTCTATTTTTTCCTCCTATCACGACTGATCCCTAATTTTCCGTTATCCTCTCATGATTCTGCCCATATGTCCCATCAATTACCTCAACTATTATAGTGCAAGCTCTAGATAAAACTTCCTCCTCTGATGATGGATCTAGTACTCATATAGTCATGGTTGTTTCTTCATCACTCATTATATATATTTTCCTGATGAATTTATCAAAAATTGAGTAGTTTTTTTAATGTTTGGAAGTGTTATTTTATGCTATGTTAGACATAATACATGTTTAATACTAGATATTGAAATTAATTTGACTTAATCATGACTTGAGTAAAGTATTTTTGTTTTTTTAAAATATTGTGAAATATTTTTAAATACTAATGTGAAATATGATTTTCACCTTAAAAATACTACTCGTGCCATAATATTTAATTGAAATTTTAATATAATAAGGGTTTTACACAATATTATTCATGGTTTCTTTTATTTTATCTATGATGAAAAGTTGATTTTTTTGGATGATATGGTCATTTTTGCTATAAAAAAAGATTCATTTTTTATATTATATTTTGAATATTATTTTAACAACTAATCCCCAATGGAACCTCTCTTAGACTGATAATGAAGACAAGTGTGATCCTCAATGATAACCTTTAATAGGTTATGGGTAGGTGACTAAAACTGAGAATATAAATCAAATTTAATGGGAGGAATCACCCTTATATATCCCAATAATGGTGAAATGAAACACTAATCAATTCTGTCTAATAAAACAAAAACACATCCATAACATAATAATGCATGTAATTCCATTCAAGAAATAAATTCTCCAAAATGAATACTAAAAGAATAACTTCCATAAAAGAGACAAAAAAACAAAAAAAAACACCATTATCTAGTAATTAAAATATCAATGAAAAATTCCATTCTATAATTCTATAAAAATTGGATATGGAAGATAGGGGTGAGAATATAAGTATACTTAGCTGGTTTCTCCTGAAAATCTTTCATGAAAATATGGAAGAAACATACTAAATCCAATATGAATAAGTAGTGAAACATAATTTTTACCTAACCTTTTTTCATCTATAACCCAACCTAACCAAGGGAAAACTCAACAAATCCAAAAAAAGTATAATAATATAATAATCACGCCAATATATTGAGAAAGGTACATTGCACCCACTTCCCAACTGAACAAATCATTCTCATTCATCAATGACATCTTTATCAGTGATCCCATCCATTACATATACATATAACCATATCAAAACCACAACCACAACCACATTCTATAGATATATATCATATAACTACCAAATAACCACATAATTACTTCCTTTCTATTAACGAAAAAAAACATACCTTATAAACCATACGATAACTTCACATATCCATCTTTATCCGTAATTTATTACCAATTCACATTTATTAAACACATTAATTCACTATCCAAAATTATTCCAAAAAACTATACTTCCACTTTAATATTTATATTTTAATTACAACATGATATTTCCACCACTTTAATTCAGGTTACAAAACACCTCATTAATTCAACATAAACCCACTGCCATTATAATTTTATTTAAATTAAATATTAATTATAAGAAAACATTTATAACCCCTAAAGACCACCAACCACATCAACCACTCATAATAATAAATTAAAAAACATTCATCACCCCATAAAAAAACCTATTATAATATAACAACCAACCATATTATAACTAGAACCATAGTCATAACTGGACAAAACTCGACCATAATAGAGAATGAGAATCAAAATTGTAGATAAATAATTATCCATTTATATTTATTTTTATTTTATTTATCGATTCAGATTCAATAACATTAAATATAAATTATAGGTTTCCAATTCCTCATTTCATTATAATATTTAATAAATTTAACCATTTAAAACATGATACATTATATAAACAACAAGGAAATCACAATAACATGTTTCATCCAAAAAATAGCGAACAACATCATGGAAATAACAAGAAAAAACGTAAAACCTTCTCAATCATTCCCAATTTCATTTTTAATCTAATTATTACCTTTATTAGTTCAATATAATATCATTACCTAGTGAAAACTAAATCATTCTTCATCTACATTAACATTGAATCAAAATAGAGATAATTCGAATCCCCCATCTCAATGAATGTTTAAAAAAATACAATATTAAAAAAATATAAGTAAACAACCAAACAACTACTAATAAATATATAATAAACGTTTAATGACCATTAACACATCACCCTCTATCATTAACTTTAAAAAAATACAAAAAAAATCAAATTCATGACTCTTACATATCGTTTTAATAAGGAATAACATGAGAATAATGAAGGAGAAAAATAAAATAAAATAACTTTAGATTAAAAGACATTGATTAAAAGAATATATGTTTTAAGATCTAATAGGGGTGTACAATTACTAAAATAACTACTCCATAGTATTACTATGGTACAAATAAATTTGATGTAATTGAATGGAGTTCATATTGATATATAAATTTATATTTAAAAAGTTGAACTTAAAAATTATAGAATGAACAAATTCTTTATGACGCAATGATATCTGGTAAACCAAAATTATAAAACTATGGTGTAATATACTTAGGTCCCTAGTTAGTAAATATTTTATTTTCGATATTAATGATGAAAATTATTGTGTAAATATTTTTGTTTCACTAAAATTACTATACCCTCAATCTTTATAGTGTGAACCTCAATTCCCTTCCTCAAGCATGATAATTATAGAAAATCAACATGGTGTAATGATAAATGTCATAGAAAAATCAAAATAAATAAAAGAAAAAAATATAAAATAAGAGATTATGACATAATATAAATCCTCACATTGAAATATCAAAAATCATGATGTAATAAAAAAGTCATAGTGATTCAAGGCTACTTTTATTCTCTGTATCTACTAGAAATAATGTCATGGAAAATGTACTAACCATAATCATGTAATTTGATCACTAATTTAAATTTTAGTAAGAATTTATCCTTTCTTCCACCATTCACCTCCAAATCCCTCCTAAAACCTCCAACACCTCCAAACCAAAATGTAGAGTATTAGTAAAATCTATGCCTCTACATTAGATACCTCTCAAAAAATTAATTTCCTTTAGAATAAAAAAAAATAAGAATAAAGAAAAACATCCTTAAATCCAAATACCATATGAGAAACATCTCAAATAGGAATCTATCCATCCTTTAAATAAAAAATAAGCATAAAATAAAGAGTAATAACTTTAATCATATAATAATAATACCAATATCAATATCATAAAAAACCAGGATTAAAAAAACTATGGATATTGAGCTCACATCTATGACCCTCACTCAAATGTAAATTTTTCTAATCCACCATGTATCTATTAGACATGAACTAAAGGAATGATCTCCCAGTACAAAAAATTATTCCAATGATCATGAATCCCAATATTCTAGTCCATGATTATCACATCCTCCTCAATATACTTCTTAGCTCGACCAATAACATAAGAATCATCGTGATGATATCATGATAGTAGTAATACTCTCAAAAATTTATGAATCCTATCAATATGTGTTGGAATAACTAACTGTTATTCCACATTGTTGATATGCTCCAATAGTTAGAGTTTATAGACAAGAACTAATTGAATTTTTTACTTTTTATTACCTTTATATTCAGACACCCAAATATTAATAAATATCTTATCAAATGATGAGTGTTATTACACATAAAATTAATGTGATAATTTCATTAGAGTATTTAATATTTCTAAAGTTTTGAGTAGTTCCCCACTATAATGAGAACCTAGAAGCGATATAGCAATATTCTTAATTACATTTTCAACAGTTTGATAAAATTTATCTGATGAGAAACTAATGTTTTTTTCTATCAGGTGTCAGAGGATCTTATGAAATTTAGACTTCATATCATGAAGTTATCTATTGGTAATATCCCATAGTGAAGTTTATGAGAAAAAATATACCATTTTGAATTCCATATATTATATGTGTCATTGGATATTACTATTTGTAGATATGTGTATTTATGACACCTTTTTTTGACCCATTGGATTGGGAAGTACGAAAATGACATTAATATTAAGTACAATCCCATAGAAACAAATGTATTTCTATAAATTCCTAGGTATTGAATTAACTATGAGGGATTATTTTCTCTCATATAGATGACAACCTATAATAGAAAAACCCAAAAGAAGAAAATGACCATGATGCAAGAGATAAAAATCCAATACTAATCCAATTATATAAGAAACCTAAACATAATCAGACTTATAGTAGTAAAACTAACACAAAAAGTCTATATAAATGAATTTCCCAAACACACCCTGAGAAACTAATCATTGATGTGGTGCTACAACATACCCCACCACAAGATATCTCCAAGATCCAGATCCAACATGAATATAATACAAAATCACATTGATTTTATAGTAAAGTACAATACTTATACCTAAATTGTATCATGATAAAAAAATATACATATGCATTAGAATGAATTTCCAGGGGATGATTATATTGAATTATTAAGAAATCTCCAAGACTCCCTACACATTCCACCGAGATAAGAACAAGTTAGATAACATTTACAAATAAAATAACTATGAGAAAAATAAAATAGTAGTGAAAAAATTTATATACATATTAGGTAATAAAACAAACACCCTTAAGGTATCCCATATCATGAATGCATACCCATGAGACTCACATACACAATTCACATTTCAGAAAAGGAATCCCACTGAATTTCCCATACTCATGACTGGTACCTATCCCTTTGGACAAAGTCATCACTTGACCATAAATTCCATTGAGTCCAAATTAACCCCTTTAGCAAGTCTAACCAACTAATAGAATTTTAATATGAATCAGGAACTAATTAAACCGTGTCCATTAAAAGTTTTCACAACCAAAATAGTTTTGGGAATCAATCCTCATTTTATAAATGTATCAAACTAGTTATATGATAAACCCAAAAACCATAGTTTCAATATCCAAAATATAGAAAAAACTATCATGGGGTTTTTCAGTAAGAAATACAAACAAGTTATCTCTGAAAACCAAGCCTTTAAGTTCCAAGAAATGTGGAGAGGTAGGGAGACCAATTACCTAAAAAGATTTTTACATGAATAATCCTTCCATGATTTAAATATTTAATTTACCCTATAATTTCCGTTAATTAATCCCTAAGAGGATCTATGAAAATGATCCCTAGATCATAGATACATGCATTTTAGTCATAATTAGGGTTTATCTCAAAACAATAAAGAGATTACAAAGGATAAAAAACTAGAATCATTACCTTTAATTCCCAAGGTTCGATGCTAAAATAATTGATGAAGCTCATCTTTGGAGGGAGTAAGATCACTAAAATAAGCTTGGAAGATCCCAGAGTTTATGTTAAAATGAGAAAAACCCAATCAAATTTTAATTCCATTGGAATTAGAATGGATGGCTAAAACAAGTAAAGTTTACAACATGAAAGATGAGTTTACACTGTGAGTCTTTGGGGTAGCCCCATTCACTGAAATTCACATTGCCTCAACCTAAAATCCTCAAAACCCATTTATGATAAAAATGATGTTTTGGCCTCAAATAATAATTTCAATCCATGAAAATCCTCAAATTGGATTCCATAAAAATTGTCATAGTAACTATTCATGTCGTGAATAGTAATTTACACTATGAATCACCTCTTACAACCAGATTCCAGCTCCAATTACACTTCTTTCTCTAAACACTTACCATAATACACCTAAACCATTTAATGTATTTACATAAACATCATAAAATAGAGACATTCCTCAAACAAATGGTGTCACATTCTCCACACCATTAGGCTTTAAATTCTAAGAAGCTTGAGGATATTGGTGCTTTGGAATAGTTCCAACCATTTATCTATTATATGGTTCTCCCATTCCCTTTTTTATTTTTGAATCCAACCATGTATTCATAAGACCAAAACTAGAAATATGTTCTTTACAAACAATACCTTGTATCACCAATCAAAAATAAGAACCAGGGTGTGAATAAACATTGCATGAGGCTCAAGAGTCAAACGATCCAAAACTATCACATGGAAAAGTATTGATTGATACTTTTTCTATTATGAAACATGGAAATCATTATGAAACAAAATGAATATTAGTGGTAATATTAACTGATAATCAATTTCACTAATATGTTTTATAATTTCAAAGGGTTTAACATATCAAGAAACAAAATTCCATTTATTTCCCAAACAATGATTCCCCAAACATGATGACACTCATAAAAATACTTGATCATCCACTTAAAAATAAAAGGGATAAAGATATTAATTTTCATAGGGTTTTTATGGATTTTGGCTATATATATCCTTTTCCTCATCATCTATATCTTTTTAGTAGTATCACACACTAGACATGGTCCAATTAGTGATGGTTCCTAGTCTCAACCCAAAAAAATATAGAGGGACATGGAATACCATACAATTATTAATACAGGTCTATATGTATCTTTTTCCTATAACTATTGTTTTATGAAAACTCAACTAAATGTATATATACTTAACAGGAACTATTTATGTTCATCACCTAATATCCGAGAATATCCTCTAAGTTATGAATAGTATTCTTTGATTACCATCTATTTGGTGATTATATACCACACTCATGATTGAATTGGTTACAAGGAATAGTTTTATGGACCATAAAAAATAATAGGTAAATTTAGGGTTGAGATCATAGATAATAGAAATTGGAACCCCTTGTAATTTGACCACTTCACAGATATAGATCTTTTCCAACACATATATTTTATTCATCTCCCGAATCAGAATGAAATTTTCTATCTTCATGTTTTTTTCTACAATCACCCAATTTTAATCATTATTATGAGGTTTTTTTGTAGTAGATATATAAAAAATTTCATAAACATATACACTTATTTCAACATATGTATGATAAATGAGTGAAACATGCTGACCAATTATTTATGTTTGGGATTCACCTACTGATATGTGAGACATATCACAACATATTCAAAACACTTTCCTTTTCTTAACCGACCACAAAAAAATGGTCTTCAATTTCCTTATATAATTTCTTAGTACCCATATGGATTGAATATTTTAATTTATGATAAGAATGAATGATTTTCTTTTGGAAAGGTAAAGGAACTAAAATACGGTCTCGAAAGTGGAACATCAAACTTGTATCTTCTATCAAACCATTAATGATATCCGCACCAATGAGGTTTGAACTAACTTTATGGCATTCCGGGTCTATGTACCGAGCCTCCTTGATGGATTCAATTAATTCATGAAAAAGGGTAACTGCAAATTAGGCTATGACCTTATGATGTTTAGTACAATCAAAGTGCATATTAGTAATCACCACCAACAACTTCTATTGGTCCCTTCCCTGTTGAACCACTTAATTACATGACATGATACTTAATAAATCATCCATAAATTTACATTTGTGGGTGTATGCACTAATTCAAAGTCAAACATCAATAGATATTCTATCTTTAATTATTGTCTCATGTTCAACTCCTTTGGTGAAAATATATACTTCATGATTTTGTGATCCTCAAACACAATGAAATTTTCACCAAAGAGATAGTGGTACCATGTTTTTATGGAATGGACCACTATATTTAGTTCTAGATCACGGGTTTAGTATTTTTTATCATGTATCATATGTTTTCATGAGACATAACCTATGAAATTATCTCCCTCAATAAGAACACAATGCAATCTATATTCAAAATCATTGTAAATGATAAAATGGGCCTCACATTGTTATGGAAATAAAATGATAAGTGATGAAGTAATCCAAAACATTAGTTCCCCAAAGTACTTATAACAATCACCACTTCCAAAAAGGGAATTCCCTACCATTTTAATATAGTTATTAGAGAATTTATATGTGAGAAATCACAGAAAAATCATTGATAGTATATTTATAATCCTACGAAGTTTCATATCTCAAAGATTTTCTCAAGTTGTTTCCAATAAATTACAACTTCAATATTATTAGGATCGACTGATAGTAATTCTTAGTAAATGGTGTTACCAAGGAAATTAAATTCTTATATCCATAAATCACATTTAATGAATTAAAATTAAATAAATTGATCTTATAATGTACCTAGTATGTTATCTAAGTGTCATTCATAATCTTATTTCATGAGAGAATACACTAAGATGTCATAAAAAAATTATATAATGATAGAATCTAGGTTTCTATGAAAGATATGATTTATTAATTCCATGGAGACTAATGATGCATTAGTGAGACAAATGGGCCATAAAAAGTATTTATAGTTGTTATAAAAACTTCAAAAACATGCCTTTGGGATGTCTTATTTCCTGAGCTAGAGTTGGCGATACCTTGATTAGAGATCAACTTTAGAGAAACACTTGGATCCTTTCAATTATGAAAATATATCATAAATTTGAGGTATAGGGTATCAATTTTTTTATTTTAACATTATTTAGAAAAGGATAGTGAACAAAAATTCAGAGTGTGTCATCCACTTTTTTAATAAATAGATATGGAGTGGCACATGGTGACGTACTTGGACTTATTAAACCCTTGATTTACATGTCTTCTATCTAGACATTCATTTCTCATAATTCTATTGGTACAATTTTATATTATGGGATAAAAATAGTATTCTAACATGGGAGTATTTTGATAAACAAATTCCACTTCCTTTTTAGGTATTAAAAACAATAAGTTATCTAGAAAATCACTACTCTATATATATATTATGGAAGGAATATATATATTCATATGCATCAATATACCCCAAAATTATCACTTCCAACTAATAAAATATTGTTCTGACCACTATCAATAAAGTACTTACTCTACTTTCATTCAGAATCTAGTCTTCCTTAAACAACTAGAAAAGTCTATTAGGAGATGTAAAATTTACATTCCAAGTATAGAAGTAATTATGTTCCTTGAATTATACCATAAAATCCATTCAAAAATTTATATTAAAATTTTCCATATCTAGGATAGTAAGGTCTTACAAAAAGTAGACTAAATCAATGGCAATGGAAAATGAAGAACACATAAACCCTCTACACTCTTATTACTTGATTAGTGCCTTGATGTTCATAACATGAGGCATTATTTCCATAGGCAATCCCAATTTTTTCTTCAAATGATAACTTAAAAAATAATATGATAAATTGGTGTAAAAAAAGATTATAAGTGGAATTAAAGATAATTGTACCTCACACCATTGAGGGACTTGTATCCTTGGATGGCATGATCTGGTCATCTATAAAAATTTATTTCTATACTCTTTGGACCCATTTCCACTTCCTTGATTAGGTGGTTTCTTATGAGGTATTAGGGTAATCTAGGAATCTCCATGAGTGCCTCGATTTTGAGGGAAATCACTACTCAAATGATAGAATTCTGGTTGAGCATTAGATGTATGAGACATAGAAAAATTTCCACTACTCATTGACTTCACAATATCTATACAATATCTCTTTAGATTACCCTTTTAACAATTATTATGATATCTAATAAGTGTTTCAATGGATTCCCCCTTTATTTGTTCCATTTAACTGCACTAAAAACAGTCGTGGTTGATTATTGGGATGTGGATGGAAATAAATTTATCTATTAGGATGGTTCTATTATGTTATACTGCCATGGGAGTAACTATAACTTCTATTCTTTCTCCTTGAATTAGAGTTACAACTTATGTATGGGAGGATAAAATTTTTTCCCTACATTTATGTTCTCAATTATTTACTTCTTTTCCATGAGATATTTTTTCACTATGTCTATATAATCTTCAATGTAGAAGATCACCACTCAAGAATGAATGTTTGATCACAATCCCACTTCGAACATATATGCCTTGAGTGATTAACTAGCTGACACTTATGGTGTATAATGTGCATGGTTTGTGAACCATGTTTAATACTAATTTATAGGTTTCAATTCTTTATTTGTAATAGGTCTATTATTTATAACACCTAAAAGAAATGTAGGTAGAATTATCTATTAAAAAAATTCTGAAATCTATCCCAAGTGAAGACTTTGTTGAATTTTACTTGAATAGTTAGGTCCCACCATTTTCATTCCAGGTCATCAAGAACGTACAAAATTATATTCACTTTTATTTTATCAAGTGTAATTAAGAAATAAAAGATTATATTCATCCTCCAAATCCATGATTATTCTTTCTCAAGTCTTCAGTCACCTTGGAATATTGGTGGGTTCTGTATTTGGAATCCGGGTGAGCAATCCAAAGGATGTGGTTCCTCAATTTGATTTCCTTCTTCCATAGATTGAGGTTCTTCCACAATGATTTTCACTAGTTACTGATTCACTTATGGTTCTTAAAGTGGGACCACGTTCTCAACAACATCCTCATGGTGATTTCTAATTCTCCCAACTGACATCATTTTCATTTTGTTACAAAAAACAACTTAGTCATGAATGACAATTTTGATCCCATAACCTTTATCGTATACAAAAATAATAATAAACATAGTTAAATATTATATAAACTAAACATCCCTAGTGGAAATTATGACACAAACACATGATTCTAAATTCTCATTGGATAAACCCACAACAATTAAGTGATGACATGCCTAAAAGGGATTAACAAAACTTTTTGTAGCTGAACCAACATGTTAACTTGAATTTAAGTATAAATTGGTTTTATATGTATTTTTATACTTTTTTTCAAGTCCTGAAACATCCTATCTAAAAACCTACCATTTATGACTTGTGACTCTTGGGGGGCCAGGACCCGAAAACCATATTAAAAAGGTTGGGTTTCTATTCTATCAGTAGGGCCCATTTGTTACCGTGGTATTAGAGTAGTGCCTAGAAATAATTAAATTGAATCTTATTGGTTTGAAATTTGGGGTCCACAATAGGATTTTGTTCTATAAAATGGGTTGGGGGTATGTAATACCACATAAAGTTGAAGGGTTAGAAGGCTAAATGTTACTACCCATTTCAAAAAGGAAAACATTCATTTTAGGGAGTTCACCTTATTAGAAATACTAAATTAAGTGTTATTGTCTTGGGGTAGTGTCATGATGGGTGGTCTCCTCTGATGTTTCCCAGGGTGTGTGTGAGTGAGGATAAAACACATTTAAATAACATGTGTTGTCTTGTGGGGAAAATTATTAGACTGATAAGTGACTCCAATGGGTAATATACTGTTGTGTGCTAGAAAGGAATACAAGGTGTTACAAGAGATTCATAAAGTCATATGATCATGTTCATGGCCTGAGGAGATCATTTCATGACATTAATGGTCCTCATATTTGAGATTATTATTAACATGTATCAGGAATCATGTACTTTGATGTATTAATGAAAACCATGATGACATATACACATAGAGAGTTATGATACATTGGGTATGTCATAAGTGATATACATTAATGAATATTTTAAGGAATTATTTGTCCCTTTCAATTTATGGATGATGATATCTCTGTACCACTAATAGAACTAAAAATATTTTATTAAATCTATGGCTATAGAGATTAATCAGTGACATAATTTAAGTTAGTAAAAGAAAGATAAATCAAACATACAGGTTTATGACATAAGTATTATGTATTCTTCATGAGATATTTATATTAAGGGATTGTATTAAACATTAAGTGTATATATGAGGTTATTGTTATTGCGACATTAACTTGTTTATTTATGTGTTCCTTGAAGTGTTGTTAGACACCAATATTGGACTTCAGGCAATCCTACCTAATGCCTTTGAGAAAGTTTCCTAGAGGATCACACAACAAGTTTATCAATAATCTATGTTAAGTTAAATTTTAATATGATATTTAAATAAATATTATTCTTTATATAGAGGAATAATAATTATTCAGGTCATGTTTATCACATAAATTCATTCACCAGTTATTTTAGTTTGGAATACATGTGATTTGAATATTAAATAAATATTATTTTCCAGTTAGTGAATATAATATTTATTTATCTATTGTTTATTATTCTCAACGTAATAAATAAATATTAAAATAAATATTTATTCATAAAATAATGAATATAATAATTATTTATTTATTAAATGAATACTATAATGATATTTATCAATTATGAAGGGTATAAATGATGAGGAGGATTTAAGGACTGAGTTTGGAGCCTGATGAAAATGATATATTTTATTTAATATAATTTAACTAAATGTTAAAATATTTTTTTAATAAATGATATTTAAATATCTGGGAGTCAACACACATCCAGAGAATAAATAATAACAATAATATGATTATTTGATGGGGGGCTTACATAGGGTAAGAAATTAAGTAAAGGGACTATGTGAAATTACTTATTGTCTAATCCTAAGTATATAACAAAACTTATATCATTTATAAGAGATATGTGATTTTTTGTGCCCAAAAATATCTCAAGAAAATTTTCTCAAGATATAATAAAACACTCTCAAGAATGGGTGATAATCATCCTTCTCCTCCTTCTAGTGACTGAGTGAACAACAAGGAGTCCTTCAAGATTAAAAGGTTCATTTTTTATGATCAACACAGAATGAATAAATACATTGGGTACCTCCATGATATCATAGAGAATACTAAATATGAGATATCAAGATTCTTGGAGAATGTTTGGATTCCACTAGAGGGATTCTACTTTTGATTCTTCATCATAATAATTGTATGAAAAAAGGTTAACGAAATTAATAAAAAAATAACGAATTATCAAGTTGATGTAATTATATTTTTTATATTAATTATAAATAACATGTCAAAAGAACCTCTCTATGAATATTTAGTGGTTTTATTAATCCATTTATTCATATTTATCCATTAAAATCAATGAAACAATTCTTTGGGAATGGGCCCACCAACTTAATTTGTTCATAAGAACCACAACCAGCACCTTGAAAGGTCTGATAAAGCATATAGCATATATTACTAGCTCCACCAAACCTATACTACCCCTGATGCTAAGAAACATTAAAAATGACATGATCACTAACCTCAAACTCACATGTATCCTCCTCCAATTAGTATAAGTCTTATGATAGTCTTGATTAGCTTTAATATGTTCACAGAACACCTAAAATTTCTCTATCATGTTAAGTACTAAATCTAGTTTGAGAATAATTTACTCTACGACTTCAATGAATCATAATGAATATCTACAAGGACACTGATATATCTCCTTTAATGAATTCATTCGAATTGATATGTGATAAATGTTGTTATATTCAAACTCATATTTTCACAAACCATCCCAGTTTGACCCCAAACTGGTCTCCTTAGAGGATCCATGAAATGGTCCAACAGGCATTCTCGATCCCCACAGGCTGGAAACTAGTGCCGAACATCAACAGAGTAAACCAAGGGAACAATTTCTAAAATTAAAATATAAATAAACTAAACAACGGAATGATAAAAATTTTATCCCAAATATGTATATTAATGAAACCAAACTAAACATATTTTATACTAGAATATGAAATTTCAATAACTAAACATATAAAATCAAACTGAACCTAACGACCACGATATCTACATGTGACCTCGAGGGTCACTCTCTGATTCAAAAAAACATTACTCGTTGAAATATAAACCAAGATTAAACCTATACCAAAATCTAACAAAAATATGAAACTATAGGTATGAGTATTAAAACTCGATAGGTGTATTAGAAAAATATATTCTCAATGCACTAACTTTATAATAAAAGAAACATAATCTTCAAGTTTCCAATAAAATATGTAAAAGTGATATTTTACACAATTTTCAATTTCAAACAAAATAACATCAATTTTTATTTTTATTCCAAATTTTGGTTCTTTTACATTCAAGAAACATTAACATTTTCAACAAGAAAGTGATGCTTACATTCCAAAATAGAACAAGAGAATATAAAAACTTTCTATTTTTATTTTTTTTCATAAAACTTTAAAAACCAAAAAATAAATTTCCAAAGAAACATACCACACATGAGAACACCACAATAATTATATAATAAGGGGAATGGAAATAAACATACATGAGTAACCAACTAACAAGTACCTTAGTCATCAATGGAAGCAACTGAGTGTCAATAGAAATGATAGAAATCCTAGGATCTCATGAAAAATCTAGAACATACTAATACATGTTGAATCATCCTGGAAATCATGTCTCACTTGATGAAATAAAAACTCCGTTACACACTTATCAACATCCCACATGGTACAGATTGAGGCGAAAAATACCGTAGCAATAAAACTCAATATATCCCCTTTCAATGGGCCACTAGATTGTGCGTAACCTAAATAGTGACATAATTATTCATAGAAAATTCAATAACTATTCTAGGTTCTCTATTTCAAGGTTATAGAAGAGGGTGATCCAACCGATACCAACCGAGTATCCAATCACATATATATACAATAATTCACACAAGATGAATCACATGAGATACCCTAAGGATCAATCACTTTCCTTACACACAGAGATCACAAAGGGGTCCACACTGAGGACCGCCCATTCCATACAATGTAAATGGGTAATGATGACTCCACAGTGAGGATGTCTAACCAATTCAATATAAACAGGGAAATAGTATTATCCACCGTTAGTTTTCATTTTAAACACTTTCAAAAAATTTAGAAAAATGAAAAACATGTTATTAATCACTATCACATGCCGAACCATTTTCAAAATACAAGTACACCTTTCATTTAAATACAAAAAAACATTAAAAACCCATTTAAGGGACTATATTAATCACATCACATTTAAAAATTATATTTACAATTCCAAATCCATGATTTAGATATCACAAATCATTCACAAAATACAACTGGGAATTTCATCGAATAGTTGGTGTGAAATATTTAATAAAACAATTCTATTCATTAAAATGTAAGGGAGAAATCACCACTTTGTAGACCAAAAAAATTATCAAAAGAGCACACATAAATATTTAGAATATAAGGGAGGCATGAGAAGAATGAAACTAATTACTCTTAAAACAAAAAGGAAAGTGTAAGGGAAACCTAACTCAATCTCATAGCTCTTCAACAACACACACCTGAAAACACACCATGATGGATCCGACAGCCATGATCTTGCTAGAGAAACCCTAAAAAATAAAAACCTCTAATATAAAATAAGGTTATACATGGAAACTAGGTCCAATTTATCATTAGATAAGAAGATATAAAGTGAAAATGGAAGGAGAATGGAAGAGGGAGGAGAATAGAGGATATGACCTTGAAATATCACCTTTAACACTTAAATAGATCCATATATCTATACCAAGGGAGGAAGGAAGAGGCTTGAAGAACCAAGTAGATACACCCCTAGGGCCATACGAACCAGGTGGGGAGATAAATGGGATGATTTAGGGTTAAAATATAGTATGTTTAGTTTAGAAATTTCACAAATTTTATGATCTGGGAAGCTCAAAAAATTTTCCCACATAGTTTTATAGACCATGATCCAGCCGTGCACCACTTATTGGACACACGTGGGAACCTACATGGTATGACCGCATGGTTTGACAAACCATGCACCGACTGTGTAGAATGGTTCTTACATGATACATTGGATTCCTACATGCTTTAATCATAGTTTGACTAACCATACATGGGTCATGCTTCCTCAACTAGAAGAACCCAAAGGCCCAGATAGTTTCTTTGAGCATGCTGCATGGTTTTCCCATACTATGCACTAATTGTGACCGAAGAGAAAAACACCCCTAAAATAAAATTTCAAAATCATCACACCTAAAACATGAGCCAAAAACCCATGTCCAAAATATAAACCATATCATATTTCAAAAATAAAAATATGGGTGTGAAAACTCTCCCCACCACTAATTATTTCCTCCCCTATAAAGACACAACATCATCTAGTTGATTGACCAATGACTCAGGGTTTCCACACCCACATGATCCAAACTCTTAAATCATGAACATCTCAACCACTTCCAAATGTAACTTATACCTATTTATAGAAACTAAATAACATTTGAAACAATACATTTCCAGGACAATACCATAAATACACAGGTTTATTAACACAGGTGTCCATAATGGATTTCCCACTATTAGAAACCAACTTGAACTAATCATTTTTTGAAGAAAGCCCAATGAGAACCATGGTGGGTCTCCCCACAATTAAGAAACAACTTGCTTAAATTGATAAAATAAGAAAAAAATAGGAAAAACAAAACATAACAACCAAATAAATTTACCACACAGACTAACCTCCCCCACAATAAGGGTCCCTACCAAAATAAACTTAGGCCCAACTGTGCAAAACTCTCGATAATAAAAAGTTACAACAAGAACATTTTGATGTCTTAATCCCTAATGTATGGGAAAATAACTGATACAAATCTCCCCACACCCCCGGTAGATTCCTGACTATGTGAAAAGATTAACTTCGGGACCTATGGTTAGATCCCTGATGATTGATGTATCTGCTACCCTGTAGCCAAGAGTTGATGATCAAAACACACCAAGAAACTCACTTGATTCCACAAAGAACCATCACCCAAATAGGGAATTATAATATGAACACATAAAACACACCAAACTTAGTAAAAAAGATTCATAATTTACAAAATAAAAACACACTTTCCTTAAAACAACTTCTCGAGAGATCTATAACATCCCCTTACATTTCAAAGAAAAGAGAACTCCACTAGGCACAACATCCACAAAAAAGGAAACACTATAATAGAAAGGTACTTTAAATCAACCCAAAAAACACTCTGCTGTAGTGTTTCATTTTGAATGAGACTTTAAATGAACCCATACAACACTATACTCTTATTAACTGGATCCACACTACTTATTAGAAACACCTTGATAGAACTGTTAAAACTTGCCTGGGCTCCCCCAAACATGAAAGTTATTTGGTACACTCAGACACAATTAATTATTATGATCTAGCTTACCACACTTATGACACATCATGATTACACTCCAATAAGAAGATGATGAAAGATCCCAAGGCCTTTTTATTTCATGACCAACACCAACTACTTCAGGCTACTTCCCCACTTCCAAATTGGAATTTTCCTCACAACTTCTAGGAACTAAATATGGGAATAATACCTCAAGAACTCCCCCCCCATACACAGATTCTACATGAAAATTTTTCCTTAACACGTTATAAAAATATGTTAGATTGAACTCTGAAACCTTAGACTACAGATCAGAATATAGCCTAGACTCAAAACATTGAGCCTTCATGGAATCATCCAGAATATACTCCAGAAGGTGAGGGACATGATCCAAACAATTATGAAAGCACCCCAACAATGACCATCACATTATTATAAACAACACTTATCATCCCCCTTTCTGACCATTAATATCTTAGAGAAATACTATAACATGAACGAAGCCTTGAATAACTTCCATGTAAGATATTCCTGAGGATTTTTCTGAGAGACATACTTCCACCACTTCCAAGGAGGTCCTTCAAGCATGAAGGAAGAAAAATTTACCTTTAACAACTCAGGAACTGAATGAGTATAAAGTTCCTTTCTATTTTCTACATCTACTCTTCCTCTTCAAGAGGATTCAGTTGGACATAAATGATAGGAGGATTTAACTTTTGAAACTGAAGAAAAAAATATTTCATTTGATCAACTGGAAATCCTACTAATGGTGAACCACCCATATGTACACCTTGAATATCCATCAAATTTCTATGGGGGATAACGTTGAGTAACAAGAAATCAAAGATCTCTATCAAAAACACGTCGTCAACATGATTTCTCAAACTCAAAATTCTATAAAAACAACACTCCCCAAATCACAAAAAAGAAACCTGCACAACAATTATCTATCCAAAATACCAAAAAAAATTTCTCTTCAAAATTTTTTTTGATTAAAATAAAACTAGGTGGGCTACACACTCACCAATGGTATTCCTTAGTGTCTCACTCATATGAAAATTCCAGTTCCACCATTGGAACCCATCAACCATTACATACCAGGTACTCATCCTCCCAAATCATCATCCATCCACTTTTAAGACATATTAATTTATGTGAGAACCCAAGGGAATACTAAAGGACAAAAAACATCCCCACTTTAAAAAAAGACTTTCAATCCACACTTTCTTACTTTTAATTCACTTCCCATTTGAAAATTCATAAATTTTTTCAATTTTCACTAACCAACTAGTGAAAAACCATTTTCAAACACCACACATCAATCTATTTCATCTTTTATCAAAATAAAATGATGTGTATTTCATCCAAAAATTTAACTCATTCCATTCAAAACATTTTTCAACTTTTTGATAAATCTCATTTCATTAGAAATCATTTGGATAAAAACACATTTATCCTCATTTAAAATAATTCTCTAAAACCCACTTTATGATAAACTTAAACTTTTTCAAACAACCAATTTCATAACCTGTAGTTTTTTTATCATAAATCAAACCATTTCCACTTTAAAATCCATTTTTTCACAACTCTAAAGAATGATTTCTCAAAATAGTATCCAAATCATAAGGAACTCGAAGAAACACACAAGGAAAAATAGTGTAGAATGGTGACAAGGCCATATTGTTAGAGGCTATATTCCAATCGCACCACCATTATAGAGAGCATTCTTAGACCATGTCCCCAGATCCACATGGCTTTCTAGGGCCTGTAAGATCACTAAGACCACTATCCCAACTCTCTTTTCAAATCCAAAATACCAAAAAAACCACAATATCCAATGAAACCTACAAAAACATACTTCACATGGAATCCTAAGGCTTGGTATGGAAAGTATTCTCCAGACATTCCCTCACACCTACACCCTAAGGTTCCAATAGTCCTACTCCATGTACATTGTCAAACACAAAATAAAAAATGGAATTCTAAAATCTAGGTCCTCTATGTGAATCATGATTTGATACCATTTTTTCATAATCCAACCCAGGTCAACCCTAAACCGGTCACCTCATTAGATCCTCGATATGTCCTGAAGGGTGTTCCCAATCTACATGAGGTGGAAACTAGTGCTGGACGTCAACACTGTAAACCAAGATAATAATATTTCCCAATAATAAATAAATAAACAGAAAAATGGAAATATAAATAGATAAAACAACATATATATATATATATATATATGAAACCAAATTGAACATCTTTTATAGAAGAATATGAAATTAAAACAACTAAACATCAAAAACCAAACTGATCCTAATGACTATGATGTCTCCATGTGACCCTGAGGGTTACACTCTGATACAAAAACCAACCATCACTCAGGGCAATATAAATAAAGATGAAACATGCACCATACGCATAAAAAAGAATAAAATATAGACATGAGTGTTAAAAATCATAAGGTATGCTCGTATAATCTATTTCAAATTCACTTCCTTTAAAATGAAAGAAACATCAACTTCATGTTTGCAATAAAATATATAGAAGTAATATTTTCCATACTTTTTACTTAAATAATGGCCTATTTCCCTTTTCATTCCAAATCCATATTCTTATCTATTCAAGAAACATTAAACTTTTCAAGATGAAAGTTATTCTTACATTCCAAATTGATACAAGAGAGCATAAAATATTTCCATTTTGAAGAATTTTTCATAAAACATTGAAAATAAACACATAAAATTCTAAAGAAACACACCTCAATAATTATATAATAAGGGAAGTGGAAATAAGAATACAATAGTAACCAAAAAACAAAACATTCAGTCATCACTGTAAGAAACTAAGTGTTAATAGATATGGGAGAAATCCTATGAGCTCGTGAATAATTCAGAGCATACTAATACATGTTGACTCATCCTAGAAATAATACCTCACTTGGTGACATCCAAACTCCCACACACACTTATCTGTACCTCACATGGTACAGACTGAGGGGCACAATCCCATAGAAATAAAACTCAATATATCCCTATTCTATGAGACAATAGCTAGTGCATAACCTAATTAGTGAAATAATAATTCTCATAAAACTCAATATCTATGCCAGGTTATCCATTTCAAGAGTATTGAAGAGGGTGATCCAACCAATTTTAACCGATAATATTATCACACACATATATATAATAATTCACACAACATGAATCACCTGAGTTACCCCAAGGATCTATCTCTTACCTTACACACATAGGTCATGAAGGAGTCCACACCAAGGACCTCCCATTCTATAAAGAGTAAATGGGTCATAAGGACTACACAACTAGGATGTACCTCCCATTCAATATAAACAAGGAAATAAGATTATCCATGGAGAGTTTTCATAATAAAAACATTCAATTTTTTACAAAAATGAAAAATGGTCTATTAATCAGCATCACATGCCAAATTGTTTTTAAAATCAATGTACACAATTCATTGCAATCCAAAACCACTTTGAAAACCCATTTAAGGAACCTAATTATTCACTTCTCATTTCAAAAACATATTTAGAAATACAGATCCTTTCTATAGATATCAAAAATCATTCAAAAAATCCAACTGAAAATTTCATCGAACACTTGGTGCGCAATAATCAATAAAAAAATTTCATTCAACACAATGTAAGGGATAAATCAGTATTCTTCACACCAAACAATTTATCCAAATATCACTCATCAATATTTAGAATATAATGGAGGTTCGAGAAGAATGAAACTAAGGATTCTTAAATTAAAAAGGCAAGTGAAAGGGAAACCTACCTCAATATCATAGAGCTGCAACAATGCACACCAGGAAACACACCATGAAGGTTCCAAGAGCCAAGATCTACTAAGAGAACCCATAAAAAAGAAAAAACCAAACATAAAACAACAAGAAACATTAAAACTAAGGAAAAGAGACCATATAAGAAGAATATATGAAGATTAAATGGAAGGATAAATGAAGAGGGAGGATAAGATATGTGATTAACTTGAAAAATCACCCTTAAAACTTCAATAATTCTATTGTTATACACCAAGGGAGGAAGAAAGAGGCTTTATGAACCAAAGAGAGGGACCTCTAGGCCTGCATGAACTAGGTGTAGGGATAAATGGGTGGATTCAGGGTTAATATCCCATAAGGATAGTTTAGGAATTTCATAAATTTTAAGATCTGGGTAGCTCACAAGGTTTGGCCACATGGTTTACCAAACCATGCACCAACAATTTGCCCCTTAATGGACACCCCTGAGCACCTACATGGGTTGGCCGCATGACTTGACAAACCACACACCAATCATGTGGAATGGTTATGCCATGAAAAACGGCTTCCCATATTATTTATGTAAGGTTTGACTAACCATGTGTGGGACATGAGCCCTCAACCAGAAGCAACCCAATGATTGCATGGTTTCCTGGAGCATGTGGCACAGTTTTATCAAAACGTTCACTAAGAAAAAAATACCACTAAACTCCAATTTCAAAATGGTCACCCCAATAAACTGAGAAAAAAACCCAAGGTCAAAAGATAAACCAGATAAGAGGCCAAAAAAATTGGGTGTTGTATAGCTAGAGAAAAATAACACACCTACAAACCTACAAAATTTGGAACACAAGCTCCCAATATTTCCTCTATCATCAGGATTATCTTCTCCATCTGATTGTCTATCCAAGAATAAAAAGTTTTATAGAGGCATAATTGAGATCCAAAATCAGGTTTAAGACTCTTTTACACTATCAAGGTAAAATGAGTATCATAATTATATATGATCATCCTTATAACCCTATAAATTTTTACCAATTCTTCCACATACAACCACACCAAGTAATCCACAAAACTAAACCCCCAAATTTCAAATAATTATGTTATTCCATATTGATAATTTACCTAAATTAATTTTGTGATATAGATTTAACTAACTTCCCAAACAATCCATATAGTGTGATCTCTTAGAAATGTATGATCCCCACATGGGACATGAAGGTTTAGATACAACACCTGATAATAAGGGCGATCAAACCTCTTAGTCACAAGGCCTTTTCAAGATAGGACATGATTCCTTGGAATAAAACTGCATGGGGATGGTTCCCAAAGAATAAAATATTATGGAAAATTTTTCACGTATTGATAGACACACCTAATATGGCTATAGGATGATACCAAGAAAACAACTTAAATGGTATTAGAGTGGGTTATAGGTCTATATTGATTTAGGGAATGTGATGGGGGAGATTGTTACACCATACACATCATTTTCCCTAAATTAAATTTATAATTGGGTTTAAACGAGATTAATGTACAATCCATGGGTTGTGAGTTTTCATAAAAGTTTGAGCCTGATAGGAGTGTAAAGGTTGGGATACAATACCTGATAACAATGGTACTAAAACCTCCCAGTCACAAGAAATTTTCCAGAAAGGGTGTGATGCTATGGAATAAAAATATATGGGGGGTGTTTCCAAAAGTGGAAAATATCTTGGTAAATAGATAACATAGGAATAACCACACTTACTATAACATCCCCAAACCTGCACTCTCAAATTCAGAATTGAGAACATAAAAATTACATTTCTAGCTATGATTCCAATGAAGGTGAACTAATTTTTTCTATCCAAAACATAAGACATAAAATGGAAAATATTATATCACTTACATTCTCAAGGTCCTTTTTGGTTTAGAATTTTATTGAATTTGAAAAAAATCTTAAAATCATGGATTCCTAAAAAACTTGTTTATAGATATAAACATTATCTCCCATTATACCCAGATTTTCATATTCCACATTAGGTTATAATCATCATCTATATGAATCCATCTTAGAATTTTTATTTCATCCTTAAACGTCATAACCTAGTGTAAATGAAACATAATAAGGGTGGTCTCAAATGGTAAGTAATGTTTTATGTAAGAATTAATAATTGAATGTTTTAGGGAAAATAAGAAGATAACAAGTGTATGATGACATAATCAAAGTGCATGAGTATAATAAAAGAATATTCATACCCTTAAATACTTATATCATCAAACATGAAAACATGGAATAAGGCTTTAACAAAGAAAGATTCATCAGAATCAACAACCATGGGCTATGTGATATTAATCCTAATTACAATAAACATTATAAAACCATAACAAGGATATATAAAACTTCTTAGTATATTGGATCATTATAATGACATCACTTATTACGAACTGAATTACTGACATGGTTTAATTCCATCTATGAAGTAAAAAATGCATTGGAGGGATATAATTGACCCACCTATCCTTGGTTTATCATGGAAACACCATTCCTTGGTTAATAATGTTACTACATGTACTTTGTTAATAATCAAACAACCCTTCCTTGGTTTATAATAGAACCAACCGTCATTATAAACCATGTACAAGAACCATATAATTAATAAATTTAAAAGATAATTAATTTAATCATAAACTAATTTAAATAACATTTATTATTTTTAGAAACCGATTAACCCATGGAAAAGTAATGGGTTCTATATAAATTTATTTAAAACATTATTAACCTATGGAAAAGAAATAGGTTCCATAATAATCAATTTAAAACATGATTAGAACATGGAAAATAATTTATTACATAAAAATATATTTGAGACATGATAGAACCATGGAAAAGAAACTGGTTCTATAAAAATCTCCTTGAAACATGATTAACCCATGGAAAATAAATGAGTACCACAACAATCTCTTTGAAACATGATTAAACTGTAAAAAGTAAACGAGTTCCATAATAGTATCATAGAAACAATATTAATAAATCTAGATAAATAATGAGGATGGTATCATTAAAAAATATCTCCATTTGAGAATAATTAATAATAAGGGTTTTGGATGTTGATGAATGGAAATTATTTTAAAAAATCATTAAAACCATTTTTAAGAAAATAAATTTTTTATATTGAAAATAACTTTTTAAAACTAAAAATTTACAAAATATTGAGAAGATAATTTTATTTGAAAACAAAATTAGAAAAGAATAAAATAAGGTTCAAAGAAAATAATGAAAATAATGGAGATAAAACCTATTAATGTTATAAATGTTTTAATTTTTTTTCAAATCATTTTGAAAAATGGAGTCAAAAGTGACCCATTTGGAAAATGTTAGGAAGTTTGATTTTAAAAATATTTAAAAGTACGTAAAATATCATGTAAAATGTATTTGGAAAATAATTTATTTTTATAAAATATTATTTTTGAAAACATTTTATAAAACTAGGAAATGGAAGAGAAAGATATCTAAAATAAAATACAAGATCAATATCACTTACCAATAACATTCTTGATGTTTGTTAAATAAATAAGGTAGGAAATAAAAATTAAATAGGTGAAAGAAATTTATAAATAAATTATAATAAAATATATGTAGTGCAAGACAAAAATATCTTATTATTTCCTCCAAATGAATCTTTAACATAAAAAATACAGAAATAAAGGAAATTGTAACATAAAGAATTTACCACTTTTGTAACTCTTTAATATTAATCCATATGAAAAAATAACTTAAAACAAAAATTCAAATATTAATATCATAATAATATACATGATATAACATTCAAAAAGGTCAGTATGAACTCCTCACAAATAATATAGGTTAATATCATAAACATATTTCCTAAAGAAAAGAATTTGGGATGATTAACCCTTACAAAGATTAAATAATTTAATTGAGAGTTAATAAATGGATATATTATGTGTAATAAATTTAAATCCAAGAATATTTTGAAAATAATTAATAAAATAATTTATAGTTCAATTCACACATAATAATATCATAACAGAGTCGATAAGGTAGTTTTATAACCCAACAAAAGGAAATTGAGTTATGAAACTCTTCACAAATAGGTAACTTTCAAGTTAATACCATTTGATAAATTAATTAAAATTGATACATAAAATACCATTATTTATGAAGGAATCATGATATAACATCTAAATTGTATATTATATACACTACACAATAAAAAATGGTGAATATGGCACATTTTACGCAAAAGTAAAAGCGAGACGAGAAACCCTTATATCGAGTCCAGACTTCCAATTGATGTTCTTTAACTTCTATATAATAAAACTATATCAATTTTTTAATTTATTAACAATTTTTTTTGGTTTTACGCCTTATAATTAAATAATTTATTTTATTTCTTTATAATGACATATTTGAATACTTGATCAGCTAATTCCAAATCCGGTGTTTTGAGGATGTTTGGTTCATTGTTTCAAAAAGGCTTCATTTTGTTGACCATGGTCAAAAAGGTCATTATTTAAATATATCCAGAATAATAATCATTATGTAATTGTAATATTTATTCATCAATTATAATTTTTAATCAATTTCTAAAAATGGTTATGAAAAATGAACTACGTTAATACCAGGAAGACGGTAGGTCATACGTACGCATGAGTAACATTTCAATTTTTCAATGATAATTATAAAAAGTAGGTATGTATTATTCCAAAAAAATCATAATATCATAAATAAAATAATATTTATTTAAATATACTTATATAAATAATTCTTATGACTTGGTTCTGAAAAAAATAATATAATCGCTTCATGGAGGCGGTATTCCACTCGCACATGAACAACATTATCATTTTTTAGTGTAAGAAAGAAAAATGAAATGTTAAATTTTAATAATGATAAATATGCCATTAATATAAATATAATTTCATTAATATAACATATATTAATTAAAATTATCCTTATTACCTTCCATATAAATCCTTAGTGAAAAACAAATCTCATCGCTTCGCGATGCACTAGTCCACCGCACACACGAGTGACATTATGATACCCCCATAGAATATAAAATGAAAAGTTATATCTGATATAATAATAAAATAAGTATTAATATTTTAAAAATATCATATATTTACTTTAAATCCATCATTAACATAATACTTGAGAGGTGATTATGGAAAAAAATGACATATGTTCATGAGGCCGTAGTCCGCCTTGCACCTGAATAATGATTTTGTATCCTAGTTTATGGAAGAAGAGATGGATTTAGGTTATTCCAATAATATAATAACATCTAATTATATATGAAATATTGGTTTTTATCATATTATAATAGTTTAAGAGAATTTTAATGCGATGGAATAAGATATAAAAAAAATGCACAGTTTGGAATTTTACCTCTTATCAGACCACCTCTTTAGCATTATACCTAAAGTATTTCTAGAATTATTTTTGACCCAAAAAAGGATTATAGGATGAATGGAATTTTTTTGAAGTTATTTGGGAAGTTATTATCCTATAAAAGGGTATTATGGTGTGAATAAGAGAGGATATGGGGTGGTCATTTTCTAGTGAGGTGAGAGGCACACTTGTAATTTTGAAAAACAAATGGTGTATAAACTTTTTTCACATGTAGAAAAGGATAAAAATGGATAATTATAGAAAATTTGAATGAATAAGGTCAAAATATATAAATTAAATAATTTTAGACAAGATTTTAGGTTATTTTGAATATTATCTTTTTAGTTTAACCACTTGAAAACCCATTTTCACCTTAACAGCAATAATTTTTTTTACAATTTTCTTTATTCATTATGGTAAAAATTTGAGTTGAAAGTATTATATAATATAAATTATTATTATTAAAAATATTTAATACATTTTATAATATTTAATTTAAATAATTGGGAATTTTTAATTTGAAATTAAACCTGCAAACCTGATGAAAAATCGGGTTTTCAAGATGTGTGTTTTTCAAGTAAAAGATGATTTTATATTATCTATATGACCAATAATATCAATTTTTTGAATATAAATGAATATTTATTGATATAAAATATTTAAATATAACTTAAATCATTTATCATTAGGGATTTTATTAATTAATAAAAATGGAGAGACATTATTCACTTCAAAACAGTCTTTAGAATAATCCAATTTTAAACTGAAAGACAATATTATACTAAAATATAATATGAATTTGATTAAAAATTAATTAATTTAATTAAATATAAATAAATTAATATGATTTTACTTTAAAAATATATCAAAAACACAATGGGACTTTTAAATATATTAATTTATTGAAAGGAAATGACATTTTTACGAAAATCGATATTTTTCACTATTCACTGAAAAATCAATATTTTTAGAAAAAATCCCCAAAATTAGCCAAAATAAAATTTTTATATAAAATTTAAAAAAATAATTTTATTTTATAGAATAAATTTTCTAAACATTTCAAAAATTAATTATAATATTTTTTTATGAAGAGTAATAAAAAACATTTTTGAAGAAAACATATTTTTGAAGAATAAAATTACTTTACCAAAAATTGATTGATTATTTTCTAAAAATTTATCAATAATTTATATTGAGTAAGATATATATATTTATATATATATATTTCATAAAGCAGTAAATACTATTCATACCCTCAAATTTAACAACTTAGTTATAACTGTCATATTTAAAATAATTTTATTTCATGGTTCGTTAAAGATTAGTATAACATATATTATACAATATCATGCATAAAGATATAATAGTTTCATGTATTTAAAGATATTAAAGAGATTAAATTCATTCAAAAAAATATATATCTTAATTTATTGGGGTGTTACATTCTTGTTTAAACTTGGTGTTGTGTGTTGTATACGCTATCGAACATAGTTATCTTGTTTTAAAATATAGGGGTGTTACATCCTTTCACACTTTAGTTAATTGAATCATCATAATTTGAACTCTATCTTGATATTAAAAGGTTATATATTTGAGAATAATTTTTTTTGGAAACCCACATCTTAAAAAGTGATAATAAAACAACCTCTCAATAAGAGAGAAAAGGATATATGATGGGCATCAGGAATAACCCATACTAGGTCTAAAAATAAGAAAACATAGGTGGGAAGTGAATATTTGGAGATTGAATAAAAGTTTAAATAATTATAGAGTGTGATAGATATCATTGATCATATAAAAGTGGATGATCAATAGAATTTGGGGACCACAAAACCAAAAATCTATGATGATTAAAACAACCTTCGATTCATCAGAAATGAAGGTACTAGGATAAATCTTTTATTTCAAGATCCTTTTCATAGAGTTGAGGAATTAATTCACCATAGAGACTGAAAATGTAGTGTAATATAATTGATAATTATAATTTCATCCATCAGCCAATTTTCACCATAATATCATCTTCTTATCCAAACAATGAGTATTTAAGATGATTTATTCATTCCCAAAGCCCAAAAATCAACTTCTAAAGACCACATAACCATAAAAGTGATAATCATGCTATTTCACGTATTTTTAGACATTAACCAAAACCAAAATGTTTAACACGTGATAATATAATTCTGATAATGAATAATCCTATATATGATGAAATAACACATTAATCTCCAAAATTAAATAGTAGTACACAAAGTTACAACCAAATCATTCAATAAATAAACTCAACATTAAAGAGTATCTTTACCTCAAATGTTATATCATTCATTTAATCTTAGATTCAAAAAAAATATGGCAATCTAATTTTAAAATATTATTAATCACTCAGTCACCAAATAACTTTTCAATCCCACAGTTATCTATAAGATAAAACATATGTTCCCGTAATTACCTCAATATTTATGATCATATATTCCTTAAATGTTATGAATACCATTAAACTTATGTGTAAAAATGTAAATGAATACATTACATAAACCAAATATTTATATATAATTAAACATAATAGAAATATCCTAAAATAGAATTAGTTACTTTAGGTAATCATTAATTAAAACCACAAAGGGGTGTCTAAGACATTGAACTTGTTATCATCCTTCATATTTTAGACCTAGGATGGTATCCATAACTCTTAATACAACCTCACATGAAAAAACCCTTATATAAAAATTTATCTGAACCTTTCCCATGATTCCAACTATAATATTACCAAACCTACACTCCCATATCCGATATTGAAAAGATAAACATTATATTTACAGCTTTGAAACTGATGAATGTGACACGATTTTTTCTATAAAAACATAAAACAAAAAATTGATATTATTATATCAATTAAATTCATAAAGACATTTTTTGTTTAGAGTTTTAGATAATTTTAAAAAATAATTTGAATCATGGATTCATAAAATATAGTCCATAAAGATGAACAAAATCACCCACTATAACCAACATTTTATAACCCACATTAGGTCATCATCATCATCATCCATATGAAACCCTTCTAGTAATAAATCATTCAACCAAAAAAATTGAGACTTGGGGAAAATGAGACATAATAAGGGTGAGCTCAAATGATTAGTAAGTATAAATTTATGTATTATCTATTGAATTTTATCACGTAGCATAATAATAGAATAAGGTTATGATTACATAATCAAAGTTCCTATGTACAACATAAGAATATTCATACCTATAAATACCTGGATCATAAAACATGAAAACATGAAAACTGGCATAAGTCTTTTACAATGGAAATATTCATCCAAATCAATAATCACGAGCCTTGTGATATTGATCACGATGACAAGAAAAATTATAAACCAAAAAAATCATAAATAAAACTTGTTGGTATCTTGGAACACTATCTTCACATCTATTCTTACAAATTTAATAACCAATATGGTCGAATTATATCTCTAGAGTACCAATGCATTGGAGGGATATAACAAAACCATACATTTTTGGTTTATCATGGAACCACCCATCTTTGGTTAATAATATTACCACCCATCCTTGGTTTAAAATGGAACTACCCATCCTTGGTTTATAATGGGACCACCCATTATTATAAATAATATTAAATAAAAATGTCCTGAATAAAGTATAGAGAGAATTCATTTCAGCATAAACTCATTGAAACAATCTTTATTATTTTTAGAACCTTATTAAACCATTGAAAATAAATGGGTTATATAATAATCTCTTTGAAACATTATTAACCTGTGGGAAAATAAAACAGGTTCCATAACTATCACTTTGAAACATGAGTAACCCATGGAAAAGAAATGAGTTCCATAACAATATCTTTGAAACATGATTAACCTATATAAATGAAACAAATTCCATAAAAGTATCTTTGAAATATGATTAACCCATGGAATATAATTGGATTTCATAATAATATCCTCAAAACATGACTATACCATGTAAATGAAATAGGTTTCATAAAAATCTCTTTGAAAAAATCTTAATTTATCTAGAGAAAGAATTAGTATGGTATCATTACAAAATATCTCCATTGGAGAAAATGTAACAATAAGGATTATTGACAATGATGAATGTATATACTATTAAAATATAATTAAAAACATTTTTTAGGAAAATAATATTTTTGATTTTGAAAATCACTTTTTAAATCTAAAAATTCCAAAAATATTTTGAAAATAATTTTCTTTTATTTTTTTTGAAAAATATAAAGGTATGTGAAAAGAAAATAATGGACATTCTCAAAGTAAAATCCTTTCATGTAATATATGTTAAAAATAAGCATTTTTTTCAAAACATTTTGAAAAAGAGAGTTGAAAGTAACCAATTTAGAAAAATGTAAGAAATTTACTTTTAAAAACTTTTAAAATGATCTAAAAAATTATGTAAAATGTATTTAGGAAATAATTTGTTTTTAGAAAAGGAGAGTTTAGAAAATAGTTTAGAAAACATGGAAATGGAAGAGAAAAACATCTAAAAGAATGTACAAGATTGGTATCACTTACAAATGACTTTGTTGATGTTTCATAAATAAATTAGGGAGGAAATGAAAATTAAATATGTTAACCACATTCATAACTAAAAGAGAATAAAAGATATGTGGTTCAAGAAAAAAATATCATATTATTTCCTCGAAAAGAAACTTGAACATAAACAATCCTAAAAGAAAATAGATTGTAAAATAAAGACTTTTACACTTTTTAACTCTTTAATTGTATTTGACAAGAAATAATAACATCAAATTAAACTTTAAATATCATTAAAATAAGTTTATTTATAATATAAAATGAAAAAACTTTAGTATATACACCTTAAAAAGAAGATACAAGCTTATCATAAACATATATCCCAAAGAAAATAATTTGGGATTATTATCCATTAAAAAGATCATATAATTGAATTTTGATTAAATAAATGGATATAGAATATGTAAAATATTTAAATCCATACCAAACAAGTATAAATAGATAATAAAACAAACAAATTCAATGAAGATTTTTTATAACCCAATGTAATGAAAATTGATTTAAGAAATTGTTTAACAGTTGGTAACTTTCAAGTAAATAAAATTGGATAAATTAATTAAAATTTAAAATTAAAATACCATAATGTATTATCTATTAATGTTATTCCATGTAAAATGTACATTATATATTCCAAAAAATAAAAACAAGTGGTGAATATGACACAAGTATCACAAAAGTAAAATAGAGATGAGAAACCATCACCTCAAGTCTAGACTTTCCATGTATGTCCTTTAAATACTGTATAATAAAAATATATCAATTATTTTATTTATTAATAAAAATTTACAGGTTTAAAAACTTGTAATTAAATAATTTATTTTAATTCTTTATAATGAAATATATGAATAGTTAATCAGTTAATTCCAGGTCGGTTTTTTTGATGATGTTTGGTTCATTGTTTCAAAATGGATTTGATGTGTTTACCATAGTCAAAGTGGCTATTAGTTCAATATATACAGAATAATAATCATGAAATAATTATAATATTTAATAATAAATTATTCTTTTAAAATCAATTAGGAAAAATGATTATGAAAAATGAAATACGTTATGATCATGGATATGGTATACCATACATACGCATGAGTAACGTTTCCATTTTTTAATGATCATTATCGAAAGAAGGTATGTATTATTTTATATTTATATAATGATAATAATATCACAAATTATATATTATTTATTTAACTATACTTATATATATCATTATAGTGATTTGGTGATGAAAATAAAATCACATCCTGTCGTGGAGGCAGTAGTCCACATGTACACGAACGATGCTATCATTTTCCAATGTATGAAATAAAATGATATATTATATTTTCATAACGTTAAAAATTTCATGAATATAATTATTATTTCATTTATATCACATATAATCATTAATTATATCCTAATTACTTTCCATTTAAAGTGTTAGTGAAAAATGAATCATATCACTTCGTGAGGAAGTAGTACGCCGTACACCTGAGCGATGTTAATGTATCCCACATAGAATGGAAATTAAAAAAGTATATGTGGTATCATAACTTAAAAATTATAAATATGTTACAAATATAATATATTTATGTAATTTAAATAAATCATTAAAACAAGCCATTAGAGGTGATGATGGAAAAATAATGACACTGGTTCACGAGGAGGTAGTCCAACAAACACATGAATGATGATGTCATATTCTAGTTAATGGAATAAGAGAATTATTTTAGTTATTAAATTAATATAATAACATTTAAGTATATATAAGATATATTTTATATAATGTGATCACATTTTAGTAATATTTTAAGGATCTAGAATAAGAAATAAAACCAAAATGCATATTTAGGAAAGTTATATCTTCTTAGACCACATCTTTAAGATTATAACTAAAGTATTCCTATAATGGATTTACAACCAAACCAATGATTTTAGAAATATTTTATGGAATTTTGGAAGTTATTTTGGAAGGTATACATTGAACTAAAATGGTTTTATGGTGTTAATAAGAGAGGAGAGTGCGTGACCTTTTATAAGTGAGGTGAGTGTCACACTTTTATTTTTTGAAAATAAAAATGTGTAACAATGTTTTTCACATTCCAAAAGGCTGAAAAAGATAATTATAGAGTTTTAGAAATTATATTGTTGAAATATTTGTATACAATAATTTTTATAAAAACATTTAGGTGATTCAGACCTTGATCTTTTTAGTTTAACCTTCGGTAAACCCGTTTTCACCTTAATCATGGTAATTATAAAAATTTAATTTAAAATTAACCCTCTAGACATGATAAAAACGGGTTTTCAAGAAGTGTATTTTACATGTAAAAGATGATTTTATGTTAAATATATGAATAATATGAATAATTAAAATATTATAAATTAATATCTATTTATATATAATCTATAAATTTCATTTAAATCAATTCAAATTAGTGTTTGATTTAACTAATCAAAAATGAGAATCATTATACACTTTAAAATAGGTTTTTTTAGAAAAAATCTATTTTTAATCCCAAAGAAAAACTTATACTGAAATCCAATATGAAGTTGATCGAAAAGAAAGTATGCAGATTTAATATAACTAAACAATAATTATATTACTTTAAATCATATTAAAAACATAATTTATCTTCTAAATTTATTAATTTAATGAAATGAAATGACATTTCTATACAAATCGATATTTTTAACTATTCACTGAAAACTATCATTTTTCAAAAAAATCCCAAAATTTCACCCAAATTAAATTTTTATATTCTGATATAAAAAATGACTTTTATTTTATCAAATAATTATTCTAAACATTTCAAAAATTACTGATAATATTTTTTCATGAAAAAATAAAAACCATTTTTAAGAAAACATATTTTAGAAGATTAAAATTATTCTACTAAAAATTGATTGATTATTTACTAAAAAGTTATCAATAATTTATATTGAGTTTAAAATTATATTTATATTTAAATATATATATTTCAAAAATTAGTTAATACTATTCACACCTTTTTATTTAACTGTTAGATTATAACTATCATATTTAAAATAATATTTTTTCATGGTTCGTTAAAGATCGATGTTGTGTTTATTATACTATATAGATGATAAAAATCATGGGGCTGCATGTACCATAATCTATTTAAGATATTAAATTTGTTAAAAAAAAATATATATTTCAATGTTCTATGGTGTTACATTATCATCTTAGATTGGTGTTTCAGGTTTTATAAGATATCAAACATAGTTTTCTTCATTTAAAATATTGGGGTGTTACACTTCCTATTTATATAAGATGATACATGGTTGCACTACCTATAAAAAGTACATATAGACTAGATAACATATCAAATTTTCTTCATATCTCCATGATTTAATCATAATTTTTTTTTGATGTTTAGAGGCATCTGAGAACATCACTTTTTTTGACATATTTATTCATCATATCTATAGTATTGAAATATGGAATATTTACACATTTTATCTTTTTCCTATCATATATAAATATAATAATCTCACACAATCATCTTATAACACAATTCTTTTTTTAATTTTTTAAACTCCAATGATAGTTTAAGTAGAAACTCAATAATTTTTTAATTCTTCTTGGAAACCCATTTAATCCGTCTTCACTTCATCAAGAAGGACTTCTACTTGATCACAATTTTGAATAAAATACCCTTCGAGTGTTTTTTATGTTTTAATCCATGATAAATATTTATATCATCATAACATATTAATTTATTCTTCAAAATATAAATTCAAGAAACTTATATTTTCATCCTGAAAATTTCTCAAAATTTTTATATGTATAAATCCATATGTAGATGGAATGACCCTTACGATCAAGGAAAAAAACCCTTAATAATTCACTTGATCGTACATATGAAAATAATCATAAACCTTAAATATTCATTCATTTTACAAATTTTAATTTAGAGTCAATAATGACCCTTACGCAGACCATTGATGATGCTTCTGTAGGGAGTAGTGACTCCTATGAAGAGTCAAATGAATTATCAGCAATCACTTCCTTTTACAAATTTCTATACCAAAGTGAATAGTAACTCATACATATATATAACCCCTATAAATATATATAAATTAATTTTATGCACATGAATTTAATTTAGAAATTATTTATATGAAGAGTTAGAATGAATCACACATAAATGTCAAGACTTATCCATTTTTAGTCATAACTCAAAAATTAAAAACATATTGAAATTATTTCAGAATCATTTCAAGAATATTTAGTCCATCTCCAATCTTCTTAAAGCTTAATCCATGTGATATTAATAACTATATTAAACAACCTTAAATTTTCACTAACACAATGTTGGATTCTACAATCTTTAGTCTAGATTTCTTCAACATTTTGAACTTGTTTATATATTTTAATGAAATCTATACAAGATTTCCAAAAATAGGTTTAGCATCCAAAACAATTCACCTAAGATTATTAATTCTCAACATGTTGTTTACAAGATTTATCAAAAATTGAGACTTGTCTTTGACACAAGGACCATCTCAACAATTGTCTGATGTTATGGGCTACCTTTAAGCAACCTTATTTATTTATCTTTTCCCAAATACATGGTTAACTCATTAACTTATCATTTGGATGGATACTACTTCCATAAAAAAATACACATTATCATTCAATATTAACACCTTATTGGAGAAAAATGGAACACTAATTAAATGGGAACTATAAATCATTCAATAAATAATCACCCAAATGGGTTCACATCAACCCATAGATCAGGGAAAATTGATGACAAAATCCATCGATATGTCCTCCCATTTCAACTAAGGAATATTCAATGACGATAGTAAAACCATTATAACTCTATTATCACCTTAAACACATAACAAATTAATCACCGAGACATTGATGAGTTCCTAAAATTTCAAAAAAATTAGGTATTTGTAACAAGATTTATCCTAAATATTAATTCCAAACCCAATACATTTATATGATTTTGTTAAATTTTGAGATTATGGGCTCCATTGAAAATTTTCTGAAATATTTGTTTTTTGTTTATTATTCAATTTTTAGTTTTTATAAAATCTACACATTAATTTTTGGATACTATACATTTCATTATATAAAGTCTATCATGTTTTTTAAAAATAGGTTAGATCAATTTTTAAATAACTTAGAAAAATCCCTTTTTTAATTTTTGAAATATAATTATTTTATTCTATTTTGAAGTTAATTTATAAATTAAATTTTTGAGTGAATAGATCTAAAATTTTCATTTATTTATTAATTTATAATTAATGGGAATCCATAAATTGGTTTTTTTTAGAAATTTGAGATGTCATTGCAAATTTTTAATATAACACCCCATGATTTCATAGTGTGTTATTTTTTCAAAATAATTCAATAACTTTCACTACATGCAACACCGAGTTAAAGCGCACAATAACTTACCAAACAAGCCGTTCAAAAGAGGTTATGAATAGTATTAACTAAATTTTAAACTTTATATAATCATTATAATTTTAGAATCCATATTATGATATTCTTAGACATAATGTAAGAACAAATTCCTTTTTTTCATATAAAAGAAGTATTTTTCAAAAATGCACTTTTACCAACTTTAATAGTGAACCCTTTTTAAATCCAATATTTTTAACTTTTATATATTCAATTTGACTAAATAAATTTATCCTTTAGAATGGGAACATAAATTTTTTTTACAATTTAACACCCCAAGCTTCCACGATACGCTTCTCTTTAAATAATACAGTAGCGTGTGTTGTACGAAACTTCGAGTTTAAACACGCACTACAACCAATCAAACTAGCTGTAATGAATAGTAATACCTACTTTTTAAAATTTTATAAATTTTATCTCTCAAAATGGACTTCATTTTTGGATTCAGAGTATCGAATTTATCCTAAGGTGAAATTTTGGTACTTTTCGGATAACTCTAATATTTTGATTAATAGTGAAAATTAATAAATTTTATTTAAAAACAACTTTTTTAATCAAAATAATTAATATTGATAAATTCTGAATTTGAGTGGTTTTAAAGTATAATGAGAATATATTTTTACTTTCTATCCAATGGTGTTCATTAGAATTAATTTCACTTTGAAATTGGACATAAACAACTGTCAATCATTTGATATATATTGTTTCTTAAAAACACGCTATTTGTTGTGACAACGGGAATTAATTATAAAATTAATTAATGCAACTTATATGTTTGGAATTTTGTAAAATATACATCATTTTTTAATTCGGAATATCAATTATAGCTTAGGGTGAAATTTTGGAATTGTTCTGAAAACGTCAATTTTTGATGAATAGTGAAACTACTAAGTGGTAGTTAAAAACTGAATTTTTCATAAAACATAATTTTACCACTTCTGTGATTGGAATTTTGAAAATACGAGAGACACAGTTAATATCAAGGAGTAAAATGTGGTTCAATGAGATGAAAATAATTTTTGTTGAATAGTAACTTTTTACTTTTATTTACCACGGTTAAAAGTAAATAGGGTAATTAAGGATAAAAATGATATTAATATTACCCTAACACATGTCCTAATTCTATTGGACAAGTTTATCTCAACCAAAAACAACCTTAGGAATAAAATATTATCATTTAGGTCCACTTGGTTTAGATTAGGACATTTATTATTATTTAATTCAAAGAAGAGTTAAAAGAGTTAAAATCAACATTTATTTACTAAAACATTCTTAATACAGGGTTATACATAAGATAAATTCGATTCTAAATATTCATTAGAAATATAAAAAGATTTTATACATTATTATTTTTTATTTATAATTTTTAGACATTAAAAATTTAATTTATTTATGACACAATGATGATGCAATAATTACCTAATTAATGAAACAATTGGAATAATTGATATTATAAATACCCAAATAAATGTAATTTGAGACTTTCAATAAATACCAATAATTTTCTAGGATAATATGACATGTTAGTATTGATTTAATTAACTTTTTTCTAAGTAATAATTCTGTTATGATTTTTAAACAAATCAATTATTGAATAGTGTCAAAATTGACATAAAAGAGTTTTTAAAACAAATATAATATTATTAATTGATATTAAATTACAAAAAATCTAAGGTTAGGCCAAGAGACTTATATCATGATAGGTGTATCATTAATGGACCACTTGGGGGTCTCTTGGATGTATATAGTAAGTTTATTAACCATATAATATAAAAATACAAAGAGACATTGTAAAAGTGAAACTAATTAACTAAGAGTTAATACTTAAAGATAAGGTTAATATAATGACCCAAAGCTGTCTAAATTCTATTGGTTGAGTGGTTTTTGACCCATCCCCACCTTAAAATCTAAATAATCCACTTTGGAGCCATTATAAGCCTAATATGAATTTATTATAAAATAATATTTCTTGCTTTTCCAAAGGTGCCCCTCACCACTCTTATAAAAGGGCACTCTCCCTTCTCATTAACTCACACCTTCAAAGACTTTTGGTTCTGCCAACCTCTGTCCAAATAATCTCTCAACTTCCCTCACTTCATCATAGAGGCCTTACTTTAGTCATAAAGCCAACTTAAGAAGCCCTTTTGATCAAATCAAAAGGAATAACCCGAAGAAGTGGTAATGATTTCACCACCCTGTTTCAAGTTCCTTTCATCTTCCACTTCTTCATTCTTTGTTATTACCTTTCTAAAATAATGAATACAGTGTCTCATATATACTGTAATATTATTATAAATATGGTACAACCATATTCAGTATTCTATCCATCCTTTGAATGACATGTCACCATACGTGCGTGCGTACGGCTTACCGTCTCCACGCCGTGGTGTAATTGTTATTCAATATATTATTATTTGGAAGAGTATAATAATGATTTTTAATTCATGTAAATAATAAATATAACATGATAATTATTCTGTATATATGATATAACATCCAATTATATATTATTTTAATATCAAAAGAATGATATTTTCGCTCGTGCGTACGTACGGATTACCGTCTCCACGACGCGATGAGATTCATTTCCAAGTTCACCATTCATCGACGATTATAAAAATATATATAACTAATAAGTATGTAATATATGACATAATAATTATACCAGATATATATATATATATATATAAGTATTTATGTACTTACATATATCTTATTCATTTACATCCGTTCAATACTATATGAAAACAGAAACAACGTTTATGCGTACGTACGGACTACCGTCCCCATAAACAGTGTTTTCCATTTCATATATATGTCTATTATACATATTTATATTCTAAATATATATGATATATTTATCATGTTTTATATTCTGGAAGTATTTAAATCATGATCTAAGTGATACAACCAAGAGTGACAAGTTAAAACACATACGATAAAGAATGTGATTATTACCCAAAATGTTAACTTAACAAGGAAATTATTATTAAATGGGTAATATAAAGTCATAAATGAATCAGGTATGATATCATAAATATTAACATGGTTCTGTTATAATTTAATAACATACTACGATCTTCGTACATGAGGTTAAATGTACCCTCGACTAATGGAATGTGCAAGGTAAGGGGTTTTCATCTCACTCCTTATTCCCGTGAGATTCATGCCATATTGCCACTTTTACCTTTTGTGTGGTGTATATAGTGCCCATAATTATATTCTTTGTGTAATACACTTTAATTAATGTGTATTTACATATTTATTGTATGATACCTCTTTCATGGGTTGTATGTTTCATAAGTTACCAAATTGGTAAGGGTTAATTCCTCAATCTCATCATTATCCGAGATTGTTTATGTGTATGTATTTACTGGGACATTTTTATCATCCACGTCCATTTTTCATAAAAATTATTTCAAAATGAATATTTTAAGTATTTTGAAAGGTACTCGTTATCAAGATCAGAATTTCAAATGTTTTAAATATTTATCTTTCTAAATCTTTTTAATTAGTGTCTATGTTTTCAAAAATGATTTTAAGGATTTATTTATATGGACTTGAATGTTTTGAAATGACAATTCTTTTCAAAAGTCTCAAAGTGGTATGGGACACTTTGATTCAGAAATCTCTTTTAAAATTACTTCCTTTATAAATGTGTGACTTTTAAATGATTTTACAAAAATTATATTTCTCTCAAAAAAATGTACTCATCATTTTCATCTATGTCAACATCCTTTGATGGATTTTAAGCTCATTTGAAGTTGATTTATTATAAAAAACTTCCATTGAAGGTTTTGTGATATGTTTGATTGTGGATGTGTTATTTTTATACCATTCATGGTTTATGGAGAAAGTATTGACATTTCGTATGCTAGTTTTAATACGAATGTTTATGTTATGTTTAAACCTATTCATATTAGGAATGCATTGGACTTAGTAAGTGATGCATGGAGCCCGCTATAGCTCCTTGATGCATCAGTAGGTATCATGAGACAAAATAGTGTCTTGGCACAAGGCTTTGACAAAATCTTATTTGTAGTCTTGGCACTAGGCCTTGGCTATGTGGTTATGATAGTCTGAAATTATGTATTCCATCATTATGAAAGTGGTTAGTGATATTGCATGTGATTATTCAATTAGTTGAATATCCATGTGAATAAGTAAATGGAATTATTTCATTTTATTTCTGCCATATTATGCTGAAGTTCAAGTTGAAAAGGATTTCGTTTTATTTTTATACATTTCCTTAAATGTTTATGCTTATTTTTGAAAGTTTCTGCTGTATTACTTACCCTTACCGAGCATTTGAGCTCACCCCTTTCTATGTTTTATTTTTTCCAGGATTCCAAGAAGTGTAATGTGATTGATATGCAGGGTTAAGATAAGCGAATAATGACATTCATAAAGGATTATTTATGTTTTTTTGTATGTTATGAAGTGTAATGTAACATTCATGTATGTAATCTATTTTTCAAGACTGCTAAACTGATCGGTTCTTCGGGACTTGGTTCCTTGAAATCATGCCAATGTATTAAAATAATGGACCAACTCTGGGTCACTGGGGTCAGAGAGTTACATTTAATTTTAATCTGGAATGAAAACATTTAATGGATATAAATTTAAAGTTTAATTATTTTATTCATTTTTGAATTAAATAGATTTTGAAACTAATTTTAAAAACTAATTTATTATGTTTATGGATAATTTTGACATTATTTTAATTGTTTTCATTATTTTTTGTAATTAATTAGAGGAATCCCACATTATAAAAAAATTGTTTTTTTATTTGGAAAGTTGATGTAGAAATGTATAAAAGAGATGAAGTGACTACACGAATACCTAAAGAAACCCTTATACTTCATAATAATGTTGGTGAAGTCCCCAAGCCATTACAAGTTGATAATTTAATGTGTTCATGAGTGAAGATAAAAAATGGAAAATTCTTCAAGCAGTTTCACTTGTATTTTTCACCTTTCGCATGAGGCCAGTGAATCAAAACCAAATAAAAAAATCTCACAAATTAATTAATAGACTAAACCCTTTAGTAATCAACCACAAGACTAAAAATACCACAAAAGGATGATGTATCCATGCACCAATGAATAAATTGTCCATGCCCTTCTCTCTCCACCAATCGACTATAAGGATGACTTGATGTGTCCTCATCATCTGTTTACAAGAACGCCATCATCCAATAGACCTCATGCCCTCATCATAGTTCAGTGAAACCAATTAAGTTATTTAGACCCTTCATTGCACACTTAATTGATATTGTACCTAGTTCTTACATTCTATAGACAACCCACATCAATTTGATCCCTGATCATCCATAGAGGATTTAGGACCAAAGATGTGTGATAGAGAATTCCAGTTGAAGACAAAAGGTAAAATATATTGAAGATAGACAAATTTAATCCACAATGTGAACTTCCTTGATCGAAATAATGCTAATTTGAAATGGAGATACACCATAGGACCTCATAATTGTATTCTATAAAAACTACATTATCCAGCCCAGACAACAAGAACAAGATCACATGCATAAGACACATTGGGATCATTGAGACAAAAGTTTATCCACCATGGGAAGAAATGGAAAGAACAATTTGGTGGAAGTGATTCTAGAAGAAGAATAAATCCAATGTAAAACTATATAATACCGAATCTCATAAGTGGTGATGTCATCATACGAAACCGAGATTGAGGGTTCCATGAGGAATGAGCACAATAAGACATACTGACCACACATGGGAATGTTATTAATGATTAATAATAAAATCAATTTTTGGATATGTTTGTTCCTTATGCAGTTGCTGACTAAAGTATAGGGGAACCTAGTTTCAACCAATTTTATAATTACTAGTTGGAAGAATAGTAAACCCCATATGATCAACAATCTATCCTTGAGAAGTTGAGACCAACCTAGAATCTAATATTCCCAACATAGATTGGGGGTTTAACACACTGAAGAAGATGAATTAAAATTAAGTAGTGATTAAGGATAATTTTTTGATTTTGGTTCTTGCACCATGAAAATTGTTGAAAATTTTTAATCTAGATTGCAAGATAAAGTCTTGGATATAGTATACATTAAGGTGATTAGTGAACTAAAGTGTGAATAAAGTTGAAGTAATCATATGATGCACCCAATCTCATTATTGATTGAATGGTCTGAAGGCCTCAATTTTCATTTATTTATTGTATAAACCACCTTTAAAGGATAAATGGGTGAAAATCACATGACTTAAAAGTCATAGAGGCATAAACACAACCTGGTCCCAAAAGAAGACTACTATAAATTCCCCTCCCTAGCATCAAAATCATTATGGAAAGCCTCCACCAAAGAATGGATACTCAGTGATCTGTCCCAAGAAAAAATGCACGGGCCTGGTACTGATGACTAGGATATACCCATTCAATCTTTTGAAATTGAATAGCCATGCATAGTGAAAGATACCTGATCTGAATCCTCATCTGAATTATTTCCTTATAGAATGTCTCGAAAAATCCATCATCTAAAATACCAACTATCAACTGCTAAAAATACTTAAACTTACCAACTATTTCTCAGACCCCATCCATTTGATGAACCATCCTCTTGAGGCTTGCCACAAACACATCTATTTACCACGGTTTTAGTAGAATTTCCATTCCAGTATGAAATATTTCTATCATTCCATCACTATTAATCTGATTCTATCCCCATAACAAAAAACACAGATCTCTCTTCACTCCACACAAAATCGAAGAACATGAGAACCTTTATCACCAAGTTGCATATCCACTTCCTGAAACTCTTAATCTCTGCATCAAACATCAGCAAAACCAAACTGAAATCCATTTTCATCATCCTGATTTCGAGTCCAACGATAACCAGAATAAATAAAATAACAATGAAATATCCATGCCAACACAACTCAACTAAAATACCTCTCTTATATTGTCTTAGAATGCCACTGCCCAGAACAAAATCCGCCGATGAAAAAATCATCACCACAATGCTAGATTAATGAACAACAGAACTCCATAGATCTTGAGTAGGACCATAGACCCTATCCTGCAAGAAAGATGTAGTAGGATTCATCTGCACCCTAAAACCAAAACAAGAGAAATGAAAACCAAGAAAAAAATCACCATGATGATGATGGCCTAGATGTCGGACCATGCCGGTATAGGTCTTGACACAAACCTGATTCAAGTCCTGCCGCCGCCATCATGATATCTCTCAGAGAACACAATAACCACCCCACACACTCTCATCCCAGAAATAATGCGTGAACCAGACCCTCATAAAGGAGAAGATAGATCTTCAACCACTGGCTTCACCATGACACCAAAATAACCCTATAGAGCTAAGGTGGGAAGAGCGAGGATATGAAAGAAAATGGAGGGAAATTATGAGGTGGATGAATCCAATAAGTAACCATGAAACCTCTACTAAGAGAAGAAATATCACCACAAAACTGACTAAAAGGAGCTCCGAAGAGGTGGTGAGGCCGTCCCAACATGGAGGGATGAGAGGTGGTGAAGAGGGAAACCATAGCATGGAAACCCCCCTTACGGGGTCATCTCATCACCTTCTCTTAAGAAGTAAACAATATGATAATAACCCAAGATCACTATTGAGGAACAAAGATTTAATGATAGAGAATCTATAAATGAATTAGAGATTTATGGTTTTTCTTGTATCATATTATAGGTTTTAAAATAAATATGAAGTGAACATCCATTTTTTTCAATATAATAGTGCAGTGATGAGGAATAATGCATGTAAGTGAAATAAGGTGACTAATAATTTGATAACCAAGTAGGATAAAGAATAAAAAAATATAAATTAATGTACATGGAGTTGGTATAATATATTGATACATATATAAGAATATTCAAAGTAGAGGATGATTCCAGCTCAGAAGAAAATGATCATGGTGAATGGGAAGTGACCATAATTGAAGTCCAAAACTGTCTAATCCCACTTATAAGATTTCTAGGGCCAGTTTTATTGATGTATATTCCCAAATATATTCAAATATTCCATTATTTTAAGGTACTCAAGACCTAAATATGCATCATATTTCAGAAGAATTTGATATCCAATGAATCTATAGAAAAACAAATCATTTTTTTCTTCAATACTTCTCAAAGGATTACACAATATTAATTATGGGAGGCTAATGTTTTAATAGAAAATATTCAAGTATGATGATATGGAGAAATCTAAGCTGTTAAGTTGAGAATGTGGTAGAATTATTAATATTGTTAAATTAATCTTTATACTGTAACCAACAGAAATTATTAGAGTCACCCAAGGAGTTAAAAACCTCATGCTACTAATTTGGTGAATTTTAGAGAACAACAAATAAATATAATAATTACTCTATATATTATGGATTATTAACTTTTGGGAGGGTTTTTTTCTATAACTATCAATGGGGATCTATGTATGAATATTCTTCCATGCTTGTTTCCTTTCATTTTAATTGATGTAATTCTCTAGGGAAGTCACAATAAGTTGTTAGTGGCTAAACTAATTTTATTATCATTACTTACATATAACGAATTCAATGTTTTAGTTGACTATATATTCTATTAAACATTTAATTTATTATAATTTATTAGTTGATAAGATATTTCTTTAATTCCATGAATTTTGAATATATTTTACCTCTTCCACTAGTTTTCACACACATGCCACTTGAAACATCTTCACTAGTATGATAGTCATTAGTGTGATAAATGGGAGTGATTAGAGATTTTCGACCATTATTCTAGGTAATATAAAGAGATGAAATGATTAATTTACTTCTTTATCTGTACATAAATAACCTGTATAGGGTGACTAAAAGAGATTTCACTTGACTATAGTGAAAATAAGAGAGTAAAAAAATAAAATAATGTTTTAAAAAAGTAAGAAAATATATAAGGTTGGACCACTTCATTTTAATATGAATTTAAAACAAATCTGTGTAACACAATATTTCCAAAAAATAAAACCAAATAAATAAAATAAAAAAACCATAAAATTATCCTCTTTGAGAGATAACTTGATCTCATTACTAATGCATTTATTCATGGTCAATTTTTTTGGCTGAGGTCCCCATGATAGGAACTCATTAAACCTGGCACAATTTCCATGGAGGTCAGTATTTCTTCATTAATTTTTTTATAAATGATTTCAATAAATGACAAGATCTAATTCATCTCACCTTGTTGGTTTTTATCTAGATGTTGATTGAACTGTTTTGGTGAGACTGAGAACATTATAAATCACTAAAAAAAGGAGTGGGAATTTTTAATAGTTCCATTGACATATTCCCCATAATTAACTTATTATTCTACTAGAGTGACTTTTGGGATTGAAAATAAGGAAAAAAATTGGAAAAATTGAATATAAATTTGAGATAACAATATTCACTAAATTTTAATAATGATAATTAGCTTCAAAAACCTAATAATGAGCAATATTTTTATCTAAGAACTTGTATATTCCAATTCCTACCAATGTTTCATGGATTTTTATGTGAGGAACCTAACCAATATCTAAGATAATTATAAAATGTTTATATAAATTTCAATCCTAGAGGATCATAAAAAGATCAACCTATCTGGGAGGCCTTCCCATTATCTGTTGAAGGTGAAACCAATGAATTGATCTATAACCTCTAACCTCAAGAAGTAATTACAAGGGATTAGCTATAGAAGGAATTCCTCTATAAGTATTTCTCAACCTCAAGGATCACTTAGATAAGTAAATAGATATATGATATATATAAATAAAGTTGAGAAAATATATACCTGTTTTGGGAGAGATTCAAGTGGTTGAAAACCTATTTCCCACATAAGTCTTTCAAAGACCAACATTTATTGGTTTTCTTTTACCAAGGGTTGATTATTAATGAAAACATCTACTGGATTCATCCTATAGAGAATCTTAATAGAAAAAATAATCTATTTAATTCAGAGAGTTAATCAAGAGGATTTAAAATAATTCATAATAATTATTTACATTATACATAGCTAGAGGAACATACAAGGTAAATAGTTATTACTTCCCCTTTATAGAAAATAAAATAAAAGAACTAACCTCTATTGTGAGAAATTTATCTCTGAATATGGTATATTAACTATCGCCTTCAACACCACTAAGTTTCTTCTAAATATGTTACTCTTAAGACCATTATACCAATGGATTCTCTTAAGTCCAAGGAACTAAAATTTATGATGCGATATACTAGAGGTACTTCCAAAAGTAACCATTAAATAATCAATGATACAAGGATTATTAAAATACTTTTTTTAGAGTTGGGAACCAGAAATAGAAAATATAACCTTTTTATCAAGGTTTTCAAACAACCTTTCAACCTACACTATTCCAAAGAGGCATATCTCAGCCCTCTACAAGCTATCAACATGAGAAATGTCAAGAACCCGCTATAAAGGAAGTGTAGAAACAAATTTTGGAATCTTAAACCACTCAAAAAACCACCCTCAGCACTCATTGATCATCACAAATAAATATTCAAGGACATTACATCCACATTTTTAATTTCATCAATGACTTAAAGAATCATGTCTCATGTAAGAATAATTTTCAATGAACTCACAAACCTAATGGTAATTTTAGTTATATTTCAATGAGGAGTGTCAAGAATATGGGAAGTAGTGAAGAATCACCATCTCAATATGGATATGGAAGTGAACATCTCACTATATAGGGTGAATCTTCAAAGGAAATTGAAGTCTAAGCACCTATGTAAATACCACTTTTGAAGATATATAATGGAAAAACCTAGATTGAAGAATCACAATTATCCCATACACCATTAATTATATGGAATTAACTACCCAAAAGAACCATTGATGGCACATTACAATAGGATATTTTAGAGATACTCATAAAATTGGAGATTAATATCCCATTTTCTAGAAGCCATATTCCAAATTCCAAGGTATGTGAAATTATTTAATGAAATATGGATCAGGAGGACAATATTTCAATGTAATGAAATGGTATGTTTAGGTAAAAATGTTTCCATACCTATAAGCCCCCAATACCCTAGAAATTCTCAAATATTGGTATCTTATTTATCCCTGATACTATTAGTAAGATTATTTTTTCCAATGAATTATGGGATCTAGAACCATAAATTAATGTAATGACTTATTCAGTCTATTTATATATATATATATTGGAGAACTCAAACCCACCCATGTGGGTTTTCAGCTTGCTAAAAAATCCATTTCCTATATAGTAGATCTTCTAGAATATGTTCTTGAATGTGTACAAGGAATTTTTTTCCATGATCACCTATACATATTAAACATGGAGTAAGAAAAATGTAATACTCACCCCCATCATTCTAGGTATGATATTTATCCAGTCTACCAAAAAAATTATCAATGAAATATAAAGAACTCTTTTCATGGATTTTGATGAAAAAATATGAATTTAAAAATTTTAGATTCAATGAAATACTCCCACGAAGATAAATAAGTTTTTTTTACTTTGAATCATTTTAAATTTCCATATTTTTATAAGGAATAATTTAAAATGTTTGATGATATGATATAATTATGATAAGCTCTAGAAGAATCCAATTTTGTTGATGGATATTTTTTTTGAAAATTAATTAAATATGGAAATAATACCATGTGATGGATAATTAGATGAAATAAATGAAATTTACTTCGATGATTTTCCAAAATTGAGAATTAACACTTGTTATTTACTTATATAGGATTCTAGTATGAATAACACTAAGTTGTATAAATCAGTAGAGAACACCGATAATATGGAATTGATCAAATTTGAACTATTATTATTTAATAGAAAATAAAAAACTACCAGTAATTATTTCAAATAATTTAAAACTTGAATAATAGTATCAAATTTTGGATATATTGAAACAAAATGCTAGAAAAATAAGCTGAACACTAGAATATATTCTAAGTGTTATCCCTACCACATGCATGAATAGGTTGTTTTATTTAATTTGACTCTAAAATAGTAAGACAATCCGAAATAAAGCTCAAATCGACCCTTATGGAAGTAGTGAAAAGAGAAGTAGAAAGACTATTAAGAGATGGAATAATTTACCCCATCATGGACTCCCATTTAGGGAGTCCCATTAAAATTATGCCAATGAAATCTGGATATACAATTATGAAAAATGAGAAGAATGAGTTTGTGACCAAAAGAATTCATAATATCTAGAGATTCCACAATGATTATATGAGATTAAACCATGTAACCATTAAAGACCACTTTCCTATTCCCTTTATCAACCAAATAATATATAGGATAGCTGGGAATGGAAATTATTGCTTCATTGATGGATTTTTTGGATCATGATTTAATTACTCCAAAATAATAAGACAATACCTCGTTCACATTCTCCTTTAGTATATTTTCTTACTAAAGTATGACTTCCATATTTTCAATCCCATAGGAAACTTTTAGCACTACATGGTAAGTATTTTCTCAGAACTAATTAATATATTCTTGGAAGAAATATTTCATGTCTTTACATTCTATGGAAATTAATTTCAATGTTTTTTGGAGAGTCTAGAAATATTTTGAAAAAATCATTATGAGTAACATGGTGTTAAATTTTGAAAAGTGTCATTTCATGGTAGAAACTGGAAATTTTATAGGACACATAATATGTAAATATGGGATTGAAGTTGATAAATCCAAAATTGAATATATCTCTACACTACCATAATCTACTATTTTGAGACACATAAGATCATTTTTAGGCCACGTTGGATTTTAGAGAGGGTTTATTAAGGAACATAAAAAGATTTCCCTAGCCATGATTAACCTACATAAGAAAGTAACGTAATTTATTTTTGATGACTCATTCCAGACATATTTTGATAAAATAAATTAAAGCTTGATCATTTTCTCCACAATCTTCCGACAAAAATTGGAACACCCATTTGAGATACCACATGATACTTAAAATAGAGTTTTCATATAAGTACTTTCCAAAATATTTATGGACACTAAAAAGAGATAGACCATGCTTCAGAGAACATGGAGATAGCTTAGATCATTTATACATCAACTGAGAAGGATTTATTGTCTATTGTTGTTTCTTTCAAAAAATTTTGATTTTATTTTCTAGGAATTAAAGTAACTATCTATTATAATAACGAACCACTCAGGTATTTGATCAATAATACTAATGAAAATCCAAGGTTGTGGAGTCTAAATTTGTAATTTTAACTTATCCTTTATTTAGTATGTTTTTTAAAAGACATGTTTTTATTCAATCCAATCCATCATACTGATGGTGTGTCTGGTACATTGGATGAAAATACTGTTCTGACCATTGTTTAGACTAATGTCTCAACTATCAAGTTAACCAAGGTCAAAAAAATTAGAATAATATTTGTACCGATATATCATATTGACTATTTTTTAGTTTATCAGATTGAAAAACAATATTGAAGTCCATAGCTATCAAAAGTTTATAATTGTAGTATTTAGAATTATTTTTATCATATGGAATTCATTATTGCATTATAATACTTCTAAATAAAATAACATCAGACAATAGATTATTGTTCATTTTTAGCTATCAATATCAAGATCCAGATCATTATGATATGTCAATGTGAAAGTTGTCCAAAGTTTTTGCAACAAAATCCGAAATATGACTGTTGAAGAATTTCATAAAATCTAAGGTAATTTAAAGAGAAGGGGAATGATGTATTTGAAACTCAACATGTATATATTTTTATCTTCTTGAACAACTCATTCTAATGATTTGTAATTTCTTTTATAGTTGTAGTTCTAAGGAATCTGTGTGAGGATTTTAAATTCCTTAAAAAAAATTATTTTGTTTTTTCATTGCCTGATCATGGTTTATATTAAGGGATTATAGGTATTAGATGATGGGTGAATATGATCCATCGGATTGAGTGATTATGAGAATAGGAAAATAAATACATACTAACATATCAGATCAATATATTTTAGGTATTTGGTAGCTAGATACATTCTAATCATCATATCAGGGGCCTTCTTGGTAATGAAAGACATACCTTTACAATAGGTGTTGAAACTTTGGATATATTATGTTTGGATTTTTGACTTCCTTAACTCCTAAGGTTAAATAATGGATTATATTTTATAAAGCTACTAAGTCATTATTATAATCATATTATTTTATATTACTTGTTTTTAAATGATTAATTTACATTGTACAATTTTATTATAATGTGATTTTATACTTATCTTTCTAATTTTAGTTTTATTTGACTATCTGTGATATCATTAAATAATGGGACATATCAAAAAATATTTGGATCTGATTTAAACACTATGATAATCAAATGAATTTTGAGTCTGATCTTTTTGAGTTAATATGATTTTTGTTTAATCTTAGTTTAATTTTTTAAACTACAATTCACCCCCAATTGTAGCCATATTAAACTCTTATGATCTAATAGAGGCTAGTGATATGGGTATTTCTACTATAATAATTCAAATTAGTGATCAAGGAAAAGAATGTATTTGAGTATTTAGTAACATATCACATGAGTAGTCTACCCCACACTTCTAAGGTAGAACAATTATATGAAACAAACTTAGGTGATTCATTTTCTAGTGGGTAGCTATAAGAAGCCACTCAAGTTCCCTAGTATAATGATTTACGAAATTATTGGGGAACATCATAGGTACTCTCATTTTTTAAATATCAAGCACATAAATTGGAACATGGCTCAAAACTTTATATTTGGGAGAATCTATCTTTAATAAAATCTATAGTGATCAAGTAATATAGAGGTGTATCTGCAAAGAATAAATTAAGACTATGCTTATATTTTTTTTCATAAAATTCCATGTGGTGGCAATTTTGGACCTCATATAAATTATATAAAAGTTTTAGAAGCATGATTATTTTGACCCTCAATTTCTGAATATTCTCATTATTTTTGAAAACAATCGTGAAAATTGTTAGTTTACTGGTGGAATTTAAAGAAGAATTGAAATTCCCCAAAAGTTGTTTGATTTTATAGGAAATATTTTGTGTGTGGGGAATATATTTCATGGGGAAATTTCTTGTATAATTTCGTTTTCCATAAATTTTGTTAGTAGTGGATTATATTTCTATGTGGTTTGAATAAAAGTTCATATGAAATAGTTATTCTAAAACTATGATTGAATATCTAAAAATAATTTTTTTTACAGGCTTGGATTTCCTCAAAAAATAATAAGAAACCAAGGAACACATTTTTATAATAATAACATAGAATAACTAATAAATAAATATAGACTACACTAAAAACATCCACTTCCCACCACCAACAAACCAATAGGTTGGGTGATTTGTCCAATAGTGATATAAAAAGTATTATGGACAAGAAAAGGAAACGTAATCAGAAGGATTGGAGTAAATAAACAGTGTATGCAGCATATGAATATATGAAAACCTATAAAACACCATAGGTATGTCCCCTTATAGAAAAGTCTTGCGAAAACACTGTCAATTTCCTATTGAGTTATACTAGAAAACCTATTGGGCAATTAATATAGTAAACCTAGATTTTGTGGAAGATGGAGAGTATAAGAAGCTATAGAAGATAGATATTTAAGGGGTTACAAGAGAAGAATATAAGAATTCTCTATTTTATAAGTAGACATCCAATCTTTCAATGAAAAACTCATCTAAAATAGAGATTTTAAAATTGGAGATAAAGTATTATTGTTCTCCTCAAGGATGAAAATCATTCCAAGAAAGATTAATTACAAGTAGGTATGACCATACATTGTAACTAACTCTTTTCCAATTGGTGAAGTTAAGATTAAGGAAGCTAAATTACATATCCCCTTTAAAGAAAATGGTTAGCAAGTGAAGAATTACCATGAATATTTATGGATATAACTAATGGAGGAGTCCAAACCCCTCCTTGATACCATTGACTAAGAAAAATTAGGTTGTCTCTATCCACACCACTTGTTTAGATACTTTTATTTTATTTAATCAACATTCATTAAGAAATTCATACTTTAATTAAATTTATGTGTTCATAAAATAATTTTATGGGAGAGAGGGAATGCACTTTTGTATGTAAATAGTTTTGCAATTTTCATCATTATGATTTGAAGTGTTTTTATCCTTAATATAAAAAAAACATATAAAATTTAAAACAAAAAGGAAAAAGTAAAAAAAGTTCTTCTTTTGAATACTATACATACATATTTTTTATATCTTTAGTAATTTAATTTTCAAAAAATAATTAATATAATTGACGTCGTACCTAATTTTAATACTATACTATAGTAGAATTATTATATTGGTTCTGAAATTATAATTTTTAAATGAATACGGAGTGAATCTATCACAACTTCCATGGAAATATGTTCTTAGAACTAAGAAAGGTTGTGTGACTGAAAAGTTCTTTGGGAAATAAAAATTACAATAGGAGTTCACTAGAATTTATAAATTAATCACAGTTAACATGGACTATATGAGAATATAAACCTCAGGGGGTTAACTCAAAAGAGATTGATATAATTTTTTTGAAACTAGAGTAAAATGTAAAATTGGGATCCCATGGTGAATCTCTGAGATAGTAGGCACTGCGTTCTTGGGTAAAAAATTCCTATAAGTTCCTTTACACAATGATTTTCACATACCTAGAAGGGAAAAAATCAAAATAAAAAAATCAAAATTAATAAATTTCCTGATATTCAGAAATGATTTCATTCAAGTATAGGGAATATTTACCCAAAATGAAGAAATTAGAAATTGAATTTTTAATAATTCATTTGGGTTTTATCAATGAATTGGAAAATATAACTTTATTTAAAAAAACATAGGATAATGGGTTAAATGTGTGGGATTATTGTTAAAAATTTGATTCCACTTATATATTTAGAACTCTAAATTAAATTGAAGAAAGGTAGTGAATTGAAATCATAAAATATGCATGATAGTTAAAATAAAGGAGGAACCTATGAATTTCTTTTTATCTAGATTATATATTTATGTCTAGGTAACAAAATCATATTCTTATATAAATTAAATTCAATTTATTTCTAGAGAGAAAAATAGTTCAAGTGTGGGGGAGTAAGGACAGTAAAATTTTTGTAAATTTTTAAATGTTTCCCCTAAATTTAACCCCCAATATTAATTCAAAACCACAGAAATTGATATGATTTTGTGAATTTTTGAGATTCTAAACCTCATTTAAAAATTTATTAAATAATTATTTTTAGTGTATTTTTTAATTTTTAATTTTTATGAAATCCATACATTAATTTTGGGATAATAAAAAATTTATTATTTAAAGGCTATAAATTTTGCTTAAAAATATTTTCGATCAACTTTGAATCAACTTGGAAAATATAAATTCTTTGATTTTTGAAATATATTTTTTATTATAATTTTAAGTAATTTATATATTAAATTGTTAAATTGATTGAATCAAAAAAATTTATCTATTTTTTATTTTTAATTAATGGGAATCGAAAAATGGTTTTTTTACAAAATTTTGAAATTATTGTTAATTTTGAATATTAATTTGGAATGAAATGTTTGAATGTACTCAATTTTTTTATTTATTTATTTTATACATTTTTTAATTAAATAGACATGAAAATTTATTTGAAAAGATAATTTATTGTATTTTGGGTTAATTTTCACATTGTATCAATTTTTAATTATTATTTTGATTTTATTAGAGGAAGACAGCACTTAAAAAAATGTTTTGTGGTTTGTATAGTTGAGGAAGAAATGATGAAATGTCCAAAAATTATTGCATGATAACCTCAAGTGACTGTTATAGTTCACTATAAAATTTAAAAATTTCTCAAACTTCTGTACATTGATAATTTCTAGTGACCAAGAGAAAAGATAAAAAATGGTAAAGTATTGAAGCCACCCCACTTGTATTTTTTACCATCTCCCTGAGGCTAGGTAATCAACCCCAAAATAAAAAAAAATCATAAAGTAATAGATTAACCAGACCCTTTGGAAATTGACCACACCATTGTAAACCTCAAAAAATGTTGAAGTGACTGTACACCATTTAAGAAATCAATCATACCTTTATCCCTCCACCAATCTACTACAGGGACAATCTATTACATAATCATCAACCTTTTATAAGATCAAAACTATATATAAGACCTTAACCCCTTATAAAAATCCACTAAAACCCATCAACGTGTTCGAAAACTTCAATGAAAACATTCCCAAGCTCTCAACCAACGCATTTCTTCTACACACCCACCACATCAATATGATACAAGATCAGCTATAAATCACACGGGTTTGAGAATGTACAATCTTGGATTCTATTTGAAGAACGAATCCTAAATTTTATATATCCTACGAAATTGAATCCATAGAGTGAACTTTCAAGATTTAACATATACTAATATGAAATGACGAGACACTTGTGGACCTCCAAATTTTAGTCTCCACATGCCTCCCAATCCCGACTGGAGAAGATGATCAAGATCACATGAAGAAGACACATCAGGATCTTCAAGACCAAAGTTGAGCTACCATGTGATGAAATAACGAACTCAATTAAGAGGAAGTGATGTTATATGGAGAAGAATCAGTATTATGTAAGGCTATTGAAGATTAAATCTCAGAATTAGGGAGGTGATCCTAGGATGTTAAGATAAATGGTTCCATTTTAGATGATTTAAAAAAGATAAAATGAACACACATGTGAATCATAATGAATATTAATCATACTCTTGATTTGTGGATATTGTATGTTCCCTATACAGGTGCTGACCAAAGTGGATAGGACCTCGATTTCTCCCAATGCTACAACTACTATTTTGAGGAATATATATTGGTGTAGTATTTCTTATATATAATTTTTTCTAGTTTTTTATTTGATGAAGATATGAAAAATGAATAAGGAATGAAAAGATGATCAATTTTATCTCTTATATTCCCTCACACCACTCCTATTTTAGGCATGTATGGAGGCTCTGAATAGGGGTTATAGTGTAAGGTACTCCTAGAGTGGTGTGAGAAAAAGGTGGACGAGTGGTGTGGTGTGATGGTGGAGGATATCCATGTGATGTATAGTGGTGCAAGGTGTTTTGATGCAACTGGGGTAGCTATGATGGTGGTGGATATGATGTGAATGTGGCTAAATGAATAAAAAAATCAGTACATTGGGGAGGTGGTGGCCATGAGATTCTTCTAGGTACTCAAAGTGTGAGAGCTAGGGGAGTAGAACCATAGCCAAACCCTAACCATCCGATCTGACCAGGATCAGATGACACTCCTCCAGTCACATATTATGTAGAGGTGTAAGGATCCCCACCATGTGTCCGGAGTGGGTGATGGTATGAATCATGTTGGGACTTTCCCAAATGGGGTGCACCCATACCTTCCTTAGTATTCCATGTTGCTCTTAAAGGGGTGGAAATGTTTCCCACTCTACCTTTGAGGGTTGTTTTTCAACACTTTTTCATCATGAGTTCATTTAGGAGAAACAAATAGAATATAATGAGCATTTTTATATATATATATCATAATTGTTATGTCTGTTCCGTCATACAAGTCTATTTTTAAGGTAATATGGGTATATTTAAAAGATAGATCCATAATGATAATGATGGGTTTTAGGCATGATGAACAAAGTATTCTTATCCTATTAGTAGGGTATGTGTCCTCCATTTACATAGTGTGTTGAATAATTTATATGTAGGTCATTTTATGGATAGGTTTGATATCCCCCTATATATTCAGGGTGCATGATCTTTTATCTCATCATATAAGTTGAGCATATATTCCCCTCAAATACTTAGGGTGTAAAATCCTCTATCAGCGAGTCATTTTATAGGCAAGGTTTGTATTCCACCTACATACTCAATGAATGAGATACTCTATATAAGGAGTCAGTATCCCCCCATCTAATAGATCAATCAGGGAATCAAATCCTCCATTGGAGTTTATACTGGCTTGATTGAAGTTTTTTCCAATAAGTAACAAACTCTCTTTTATTTTTTCTATGAGGGTGTGTGGATTCTTGGATTATGTAGTTCAGGTTCTTGAAGCTGTGTGTTGACCTCACCTATTTCTATCCATGAGCACCATAATTTTCTCCAATGTATTGTGTTCCCTCCTTTACCACATATCCTGGTTGTTATGACAGAAGGAACTATACCCATAGAATGAGGACTATTCTTAGGTAAGATGTGGGTTCCCTTATTGTATTCTAGGATGGTGATACAAATAGGGTATAAATTTGGCGTGGTAATTCATTAAAGGATACATGAATTATTCAACAAGGAGTGTGTCCTCCTATGGTTTTTAGTAGAGATATGGTAGATTGGATAAGAAGACTGGATATTTCAAGGCATTTAGTTCCTCCGACACCCCACGACTGCCTTATGTAATGCCCCACCCTGGATAATTATGAACAGTAGTTGGATCGATGGTTCTATATGGCCTCAAGTATGCCCCCCCTCATGTGAGATACTTTCAACCAGTGATGAGGGTCTATAAGGATATCATAAAAATAAATTTCCCTATATTTAGAGTATCTAAAGTAGAATAAATAATAGAAAACATATAAACCAGACATAATAACCATATCAAAAATATGAAATGTTCCACTAAATAAGTTCAACATCACATGTTATAACAGTAATAGTTATTCCATAAAATTCCACAATCCCCCATGGAGGATCATATACAAGGAGGGTTAAAAATTTCCAAAATTAAATGAAATCTAAGGAATCATCCCAAACTAGTGCTGATTCATGCTTAGTCCCATCACACATACTCTACTCTATCATTCCAAGAAAAACTTCAAGCAACAATATCTTAACCTAAACCTATAACCTATAAATAGTTAGTATTCTTTTTGGGTACCCATGTTTCATAGATATCCAATTAGGGTGTGAGTACTGCTCAATATGAAACCACCAACATTGTCCCAAAAATAACTAGTTCATATATCAAGTGCTCAGAGAAGTTACAATGATAAAAAAATAACTTACTACACAAATAAACAAACAAACAAACAAACAAACACAAAAATAAATAAATAAATTAATATCAATAAAAACACACCCTCTGATCTTGGACTCCATGGTGACACTCTAGGTTATACCTAACCACTTTGGCCAATATTGGTGAATCTATATTCATGATGTTTGATATGACTCATCCGGTTCCCAGGTATACCACCAAGGAAACCGTAATCACACAAAATGAGGGAATCAACATGAATTGAATGATAATTTTATTCTAATAAATCCCATATTAAATATAAGGGTAGGGGGATCCTTGGAATTCCATTGATACCATATTCTAGAACAAACTCATGAAATTGTCCTTGACATTCAGAAGCATGGCCTAATAGTAATCCCAAACAGACACATGAGCCATTCCACCCAAATGAAATCAACTTGAACCAGAGGATATCATCTCATAGTATTCACCAAGGTACATTATAGGAATCCATGACATTAATCCGTGACATTTTGAAAATATAAAAACTACCTGAATCTAAGGGGGTCCACCCCAAGGCATTTCTGATAATGAATCTAAGAATAATCTGATGGTTTTCTTGAGGAATTAAATATAATTGTACCTCCATGAATCCAAGGGTGTTATCACACCATATTACTCATGTAAGACCCATATTGGAATCAAAATCTTTATCATAACATTAAACGCAATAATAGGTCCATAAAGACTCCATGTAATCCTCCCAAGTCATTCAAATCCATCAAAATATTAAGAAAAAATCAATTAAAAACATTTATTTACCATGAAAACAAATTCTAGAAAGAAAAGTATCAATCAAGAAGAAAAACCCAAAGGTCCTATTCATGGAATATTTCAATAAATAATCAACAAAGAAACAATACATTTAATAAAAAAATTCCAATTATATAAGTTGTTTATTATTTTCCCATTTAAACAATTACAAAACTTATTACCATAGGCCAAGTCATTTTTAAACCCCAATCCACAATTCCTAAAAATCCCCTTATGTTTAATTTTTTTTTGCTATATAATGTTCAAATTACATATAAAACATTAATAGTTGTAAAATCCCATTTCACAACCATAAATTTAATTGAAAATACATTTTTAACCATTTTAAACTATATTTTAGCATTACTATTATTGAATTACCTTAACATTGATAAGCTTACAATTTAATTATCCAATTACAAGGTCAAAATAATTTCTATGTTTTCCACAAGGAATAAACCTCCTATAAGGATCATGGTATAAAAAATGTAATTGGATATGAGAAACAATGTTTTTGAACATTTACTATAAATCATTTCAATACATGGAAATCTAACATGACTGCTCAAACTAAGCACTTGAATAAATAAGAGGGACTATGGGTTAGGCTTAGGGACCAAATACTATTATATTATAGAAACCCAGTCATCGAGTTTCAACTATCAATTCAACCTAAGTTCAGAGAAATCTAGAAACCACAAAAAATCCATAGAATTAAAGAATATTAGATAAATCCGGGTGAACACCACTTGATTGAAAAAAGAAAAATAATATAGATGGAATATGAGTGGTGGAATCACCTTAATCTATCCAATGAATCTGATAGCACCTAAAACAAACCATATATGAGTGATATCTCACCATGGTAAGAGGATAGGGGAATGAGAGGTGCATGGAGGTACTACTAGGAAAAATGGTGGAGAAATCAGGTGGGGGATCTTAAGGATAAAGGGAGAAATACCTTTTCCACCATTTAAAAAACCTAACCATTAGGTCATCGACTATCTGATTGGATTCCACCGGTTATCCTATGCCCTTAGTATCCTAACATGGATATTGGTTTTTCCCCCAGCTGGTTGGTGGAACAACAATAGTATGCTACAATCCCGGCTCCTACCTCGAGCCCCTAGTTCGCTCCCACGTCTCTTTCATCCCCCATTAGATATTTATTCCACGTATAAAATAAAATATTTAAGGTTTTTATACTCTTATAATTTATTCCCAATGCCTAGTAAAAAATCTACCCCCATCACTAATTTCAATTTTAGTTTTATTACTTAAATTTTAAATTACCACATAGTTAGAGTCATTACAAAAATCATCTCTATAACACTTCTTATACTTGAGTAGTCTTGGTGGTCATGTTACCAAGTCACCCAACCCACATAATGTAACACCCCAAGCTTCTACGGTACATTTCCCTTTGAATAATGTAATAGCATGTGTTGTACGCAACATCGAGTTCTAACACACACCACAACCGATCAAACTAGCCATTATGAACAGTAATACCTACTTTTTGAAAATATATATATTTTATATTTCAAAATGGACTTCATTTTTGGATTCAGAATATTGAAATTATCCCAAGTTGAATTTTTGGTATTTTTCTGAGAACGTCCAATTTTTATGAATAGTGAAAAATACTTAAAAACAAATTTTTTAATATAAATAATTTACAGTGATAAATTATATTATTTAACGGTTTTAAAGTATAATTAGAATATATTTTTACCATTTCATCCAATGGTGTTCATTAGATTTAATTTCACTTTGAAATTGGACATAAACAATTGTCAATCTTTTGATATATATTGTTTCTTAAAAACACGCTATTTGTTGTAACAACGGAAATTAATTATAACATTAATTAATGAAACATTAATGTTTGGAGTTTTGTAAAATAGACATCATTTTTGAATTCCGAATATCAATTATAGCTTAGGGTAAAATTTTGGCATTGTTCTGAAAAACATCAATTTTTGATGAATAGTGAAACTACTAAGTGGTAGTTAAAAAACTGAATTTTTCATAAAACATAATTTTACCACTTTTGTGATTGGAATTTCAAAAATCCGAGAGACACGGTTAATATCAAGGAGTAAAATGTGGTTCAATGAGTTGAAAATAATTTTTGGTGAATAGTAACTTTTTTACTTTTATTTACCACGGTTAAAAGTAAATAGGGTAATTAAGGGTAAAAATGATATTAATATTACCCTAACACAAGTCATAATTCTATTGGACAAGTGTATCTCGACCAAAAACAACCTTAGGAATAAAATATTATCATTTAGGTCCACTTGAATTAGATTAGGACATTTATTATTATTTAATTCAAAGACGAGTTAAAAGAGTTAAAATCAATGTTTGTTTACTAAAACATTTTTAATATAGGGGTATAAAAAAGATAAATTCGATTGTAATAATTCATTAGAAATCTAAATATATTTCCTACATAATTATATTTTATTTATAATTTTGAGACATTAAATAATTTAATTTATTTATGACACAATGATGATGCAGTAATTACCATAATAGTGAACAATTAAAATAATTGATATTATAAATACCAAAATAAATATAATTTCAGACTTTTAATTAATTAAACTAATTTTCTAGGATAATATGACATATTAGTATTGATTTAATTGACTTTTTTTGAACTAATAATTCTTTTATGATTTTCACAAAAATCAATTTTTAAAATAGTGTCAAAATTGACATAAAAGATTTTTTAAAACAAATATTATATTATTAATTGATATTAAATTCATAAAAATATAAGGTTTGGCCAAGAGACTTATATCATGATATGTGTATCCTTAATGGACCACTTGGGGGTCTCTTAGAGGTATATAGTATGTTTATTAACTATATAATATAAAAATACAAAGTGACATGGTAAGTGTCAAACTAATTAACTAAGAGTTAAAACTAAATGATAAGGTTATTATAATGATTCAAACCTGTCTAAATCCTATTGGTTGAGTGTTTTTCGACCCATCCCCACCTTAACCTTTAAATAATCCACTTTGGTGCCATTAGAAACCTAATATGAATTTATTATAAAATAATATTTCTAGCTTTTCCAAAGGAGCCCCTCACCCCTCTTATAAAAGGCCACTCACCCATCTCATTAACTCACACCTTCAAAGCCTTTTGGTTTTGCCAATGTCTGCCCAACGACTCTCTCAACTTCCCTCACTTCATCCTAGAGGCCTTCCTTTAGTTATATTTCCAACTTAAGGAGCCCTTTTCATCAAATCAAAAGGAAGAACCCGAAGAAGAGGTAATGTTTTCACCACCCTTTTTCAAAATCATTTCTTCTCCACATCTTCATTCTTTTTTATCACCATTATAAAATAATAACACCCATATCTTAAATATACTATGATGTTATTATAAATATGGTACAACCATATTCAGTATTCTATCCATCTTTTGAAAAACATGTCACCATACGTGCGTACGTACGGCTTACCGTCTCCACGTCGTGGTGTAATTGTTATTCAATAAATTATTATTTGGATGGGTATAATTATGAGGTTTAATTCATTTAAATAATAAATATAACATGATAATGATTCTGTATATAAGATATACCATCCAATTATATATTATTTTAATATCAAAATAATGATATTTTTGCTCGTACGTACGTACGAACTACCGTCTCCACGAACGTGATGAGATTCATTCTCCATCGTATCCATTCAGGTATAATTATCATTTGATGATTAATATTAGTATTTAAGGACTTGATATCATTCTGTATATTAATAAGATACAACCTATCCATAACAAACATGGCTTATGTAACAAAACATATAAAGAAAACGAGTAAGTTAACACCCGAAACGACGATAATTCTAAGATATTATTAACAAATCAATGTTAAAAGATCATATATGATATCATATTAATGTATATGATTTTTTGAAAATTTTAATAAAAATTATTTCACCATTATACAGGAGGTTAACCTACCCCCAACCAAGTAAAATTACAAGGTAGGGGTTTATTTCTCAATCTCTTCATTATCCGAGGTTGTTTATACATAATAATCTACTAGGATCTCTTTATCATCCACATGCATGTTTCTTAAAAATGTATTTCAAAACATTTTTACTATTTACAAGAATATGGGTTAAAGTCATTTATACCCTTGTTTTACTTTTTATAAGAGGTTTATAAAGTAATATTTCCGTCGTTTTCCAAACAAGGTGCTTTTAACCTTTTCGATAGAATTAAGGTTAGAATGTTTTTTTTAACGTATAAGGCGAGTGGGGCTATTTTACGCCATTATAAAATCTTCGAAGATTCCTTTACAAGCTTATAAGAATATTTTCAATGAAAATGTTTTATTTTATAAATATATGACTCTTAAATGATTCCAAAATAGAAAGAGACATTTCTCTAAAAAGAGTTTTGATTTCATCTATGTCAACATCCTTTGATGGATTTTACGCTTATTTGATGTTTATTTATTATGATACAAAACTTCTATATTGTATTAAAGGTTTTGTGATATGTTTGACTGTGGATGTGTTATTTTTATACCATTCATGGTTTCTGGATGAAGTATTTACATTTCGTATACTAGTTTTAATATGAATGTTTATGTTATGTTTAAACCTTTTCATATGGGAATGCATTGGACTTAATAAGTGACAGGTGGAGCCCGCTATAGCTCCTCGATGCATCGGTAGGTCTCATGAGACAAACTAGTGTCTTGGCACAAGGCCTTGGAGAAATCATATTTGTAGTCTTGGCACGAGGCCTTGACTATGTGGTTATGATACTCTGGCATTATGCATTCCATCATTATGAAAGTGGTTATTGATATTACATGTGATTATTTGATTAGTAGAATATCCATGTGAATAAGTAAATGAAATTATTTCATTTTATTTCTTCTATACTATGTCTAAGTTCAAGTTTAAAAGGCTTTTGTTTTAGTTATACATTGCCTTAAATGTTTATTCTTAATTATGAAAGTTTCCGCTGTATTGTTATCCTTACTGGGCATTTGAGCTCACCCCTTTTCTATGTTTTATTTTTCCCAGGATGTGAAGAAGTAAATTATGATTGACCTGCAGGGATATTATGAGGGGATAATAGTGTGGACTATGGAGAAAATATGTTGTTTTAGTAGTTTTTCACTTTATGATGTAATGTAAAAGTTTATGAATATATCTAGTGTTTCCAAGGCTACTAAACCAATCGGTCTTTCGAGATTTGATCTTTCTTGTGATCATGCCAATGTTATGTAACAATGCACTGACTCTGGGTAACTAGGGTTAGGGTGTCACAATTGGTATCAGAGGAGGATTAGTACAAACCTTGGAAGGTATATTTAGATAAACTCTGATTAGATCACATAGACCTAAGATGGACTTTGAGGATTAGTATAGAAAAACATCCTAGAATTTTGGTATTGTAGAGATTTTGTGAGTTTTCTGAGAAATACATCCCTGTCTGGATACGAGCAGGTAGAGGCGGCTCTGGCATAGATGTACCTAGGTGTAAAACCTAAAAACACATCTTTGAGCTAGACTCGAACGGGAACTGGTGCACGACAACAGGCTTTGCTGCACTCTTGGTTACGACACTCTCGGGGGATATGATTAGGATAACTCTCATTTCCTTTACAAATAATTATGAAGGGTTTATGAGTATATACTTCTTCAAAGAAAACATTTTATGGATTATATCCATAAATAGTTCAATTTATGTTATGTTTTTTATAAGTATGGGATTATATATTTTGATTCATAAACTGATATAGTTTATGCCATTGTTTAGAAATGTCTCCTAGTGGAAGAAATGGAAACCGTATCAATGCACACAGTCCATGTAGGGATTTAACTCATGCTCCAGATAATTATAGTGGAGTTGGTGATGCAACTGGTGCCGATCAGCTAATCACCATACTGGGACAACTCACTCAGGTTATGAATAATAACCTTACCCGTATGGAGCACCCTGATCCGCAACATGGAGGATCAATGTTAGATATCTTCATGAGGCAACAAGCACCAACATTAAATGGGAGTAAAAATCCATTAGTAGTTGAGCAATGGATAAGTTCCCTAGAGAAAATATTTCAGGCTTTGGGGAGTAGTGAAAGGGAAAAAGTTATCATGGCAGTTTACCGCCTCACTGGAGATGCTGATGAATGGTGGTAATTGATTCAAAACATGAAGGAATATGATGAAGTATCTAATATGGAATGGAGGGAGTTAAAAGATATGTTTTTATAAAAATACTTTCCTCGTGACCATCGAGCAGATATGGAAAGGAAATTTCTGAGTCTGAGACAAAAGGAGGATGAGAATGTCACAAAGTATGAGGTTAACTTTACAAGGTTAGAAAGGTATGCTGGAGATTATATACGTAACCCAAGAAGTAAGATTGATAGTTTCTTTGATGGGTGAAAACCATTTCTCCATCGAGCATTAGTCTCACAATCCTTCTCGTCGTACGAAGACATTGTATCATGTGCTATCAAGACAGAAAAGGAATTCTCTAAGTCTAATGAATTTAAATCAAAGAAAGATAAGAAGAGATCTGCTGATCAATCTGGGAATGGAAATAAGGGGAATAAGGAAAAGGTTGAATATCCATCCTGTGGTAAATGTGGGAAGAAACACCCCGATACTTGCTTAAAGGGAATGGGTGTCTGTTACAAGTGTGGTGAAAAAGGCCACCAAGATCGTGAATGCAAAGGGAAGAATAAAGCTACCAATGTTCAATGCTATAACTGTAGGGAGATGGGACATTATGCAAATGAATTTCCTAAGCGTCAGGGGAACTTACCTCAGAAAAGTCCATGGGATCAAGGCCAAGCTTATGCTATCACTACTAATGAGGTAGAAGCTCCGAAAGATGTGGTGGCAGGTAATTTAATGGTTTCCTCAAGTTTAGAAAATTCATTATTTGATTCTGGATCATTGCATTGTTTCATATCTTCCTAGTTTGCTAAGAAAATTAGATATTTCCAATTTGATTTAACAAGGGATTTGTCAGTTAAAACTCCTAAGGGATGTATCATTGCAACAAATTTTTGTGAATCAGTCCCCATTAGAGCACATAATTATTCTTTATCCACTGATCTCATCGTCATACCTATGATTGAGTTTGATATAATGCTCTGTATGGATTGGCTTTCAGATTATGATGCGAAGATTTATTGTAAGAAGATGGAGGTTATGATTTTTGATGATGACGATAAGGAACACCTTATATTTAGAGCAGAATTGTCACCACCTAATTCTAATCTAGATCCACCCCCAATAGATCAACTAAATTCAATTATTGGGGAGGAAGAGAATAAAATTTCTGTGGGTGAGGAAAGGAATGTTCAAATAGAGGATGTACCTGTTGTGAAAGAATATGTAGATGTATTTCCGAAAGATTTACCTAGACATCCTCCAGAATGAGAAGTTGAGTTTTCCATTGATTTAATTCATAGATCAAGGCCTATATCGAAGACCCCTTATAGAATGGCCACTGTAGAATTATTTGAACTAAAAAAACAACTAGAGGAATTGAGTAATAATGGATTTATTCTCCCTAGTGTTTCTCCATGGGGAGCCCCTGTTCTTTTTGTTAAAAAGAAAGATGGATCTATGAGGTTATGTATCAACTATAGGGAGATCAATGCTATAACAATAAAGAAAAAGTATCCTCTACCTCACATTGATGATTTATTTGACCAACTGCATGGAGCTCAATACTTTTCAAAGATTGACCTTTGATCTGGATACCATCAGTTGTGTGTAAAGAAAGAAGACATTCCGAAGATAGCATTTCGAACCAGGTATGGGCATTACGAGTTTACTGTAATGCCTTTTGGATTGACTAATGAACCCTCTGTATTCATGGATTTGATGAATAGAGTTTTCAAGGAATATCTTGATGAATTTTTTGTGGTATTTATTGATGACATATTGGTATACTCTAAAAGCTACGAGGATCATGAAAGTCACTTGCGCATTATCCTGAAGACTCTGATAAGACATGAATTATATGGGAAGTTTAGAAAGTGTGAATTCTGGCTTCATGAGTTTTCGTTTCATGGCCATATTGTCTCTAAAGATGGAATCTCTGTTGATCCTTCTAAGACCAAGGAAATCCAATAATGGCCAGCACCTACGAGTATAACTGAGGTACACAGTTTTATTGGTTTGGCAGGTTATTATCGACGTTTCGTCCAGAATTTTTCCCGATTGGCAAACCCATTAACGAAGCTCACACGTAAAGGGGTTAAATTTGTTTGGACAAAAGAGTATGAAGAATGTTTCAGAGAACTGAAGAGAAGATTAGTCAATGCTCCTATATTGACTCTACCATCAGGGAATGATGGGTTCATTATTTATAGTGATGAATCAAAGAATGGACTTTGTTGTGTCCTTATGTAGAATGATAGGGTTATTTACTATTCATCACGACAGTTGAAAATTCATGAGTAAAACTATACTACTCATGATCTTGAGTTAGAAGCTGTGATCTTTGCTTTGAATATATGGAGGCACTACCTCTATGGTGAAAAATGCGAGATTTATACTGATCACAAGAGTTTGAAGTATATTTTCTCACAAAAAGAACTCAACATGAGGCAAAAGAGATGGCTTGAATTACTCAAGGATTATGATTGTACGATACACTACCACCTGGGGAAAGAAAACAAGGTGGAATATGCTTTGAGCAGAAAAGATCATGGAGTTTTGAACAATATGAGAATTGAAAGGGATCCAATTTTCATGGATCAAGTGAAGATGGACATGAGAATAACCAGGGAAGGAGAAACATCAATTCTTTTTCAAATGGTTTCCAAACCATCTTTACTAGAAAGGATTAAGAGTTCTCAGACCAATGATGAAGAATTTAAAAAGATGATTAAAGCTGTGAATGATGGGAGATTGAGAGACTTTGTGTATGAAGATGGAATTTTGAAATTTGGGAAGAGACTTTGTGTTTCTGATATACCTGAACTAAAAAGGGAATTGCTGGATGATGCTCATAGTTCCAATTTATCTATACACCCCGGGAGCACCAAAATGTTTAGAGATTTGAAGGAAAAGTTTTAGTGGGATAACATGAAGAGGGAGATTGCTGATGTTGTGTCAAGATGTATGGTTTGTCAACAAGTGAAAGCTGGAAGGCAACAGCCTGGAGGAGTCATGCAACCTCTTCCCATACCGGAGTGGAAATGGGACAATATTACGATAGACTTTTTCATGGGGCTACCAAAGACTCCTATAAGGAACGATGCAGTATGGGTTATTGTTGATCTTCTTACCAAGTCAGTACATTTTCTTGCTATAAGAGAAGATCTACCACTGGAACATCTAGAAAGACTATATATTAATGAAGTTGTGAGACATCATGGAGCACCCCAATCGATTGTTTCTGATCGTGATCCCCATTTTACTTCAAGATTCTAGAAAAGTCTTCAGAAAGCCTTGGATACTAAACTTCATTTGAGCATTGCCTACCACCCTTAAATAGATGGAAAATCAGAATAAACTATTCAAACCTTATAAGACATGTTGAGATCCTGCTCACTTGACTTTCAGGGTATGTGGGATCAATATTTACCTCTGGTAGAATTTTCCTATAACAATAGCTTCCATTCGAGTATTCATATGGCACCATATGAAGCGTTATACGGAAAGAGATGTCGCACACCAACCTGTTGGGATGACGTTGGTGAAAGAAAACTTGTAGGCCTAGAAATGGTCGAGGAAACAATGGAAAAGGTGAAGGTAATCCAAAATCACATCAAAGCAGCTCAAAGTAGGCAGAAGATCTATGCTGATAATCGAAGGAATGATTTGTAATTTCAAGTCGGTGATCATGTTTTTCTGAAGGTATCTCCATGGAAGGGAGTCATACGTTTTGGTAAGAAAGGTAAAATGAGTCCCAGGTACATCAGAACTTTTGAAATTCTAGAACGAATTGGTGCTGTAGCTTACCGTTTGGCAATGCCGCCAAGTCTCTCCAAGGTTCACGAAGTGTTCCACATATCTCTATTGAGGAAATACATGCCTGACCCATCGCATGTACTCACCTACGAGAAATTAGAACTGGAACCTGATCTGTCTTATTGTGAAGAGCCCTTCAAGATTATTGATATGAGAGAACAAGTACTGAGAAATCGGACGACGCATCTGGTAAAAGTCTTGTGGAGAAACCATAAGATGGAAGAGGCAACATGGGAACCCGAGGAACTTATGATGAAGAACCAACCGAGTCTTTTCATGCGGTAGTATTCTAGAAATTTCTAGGATGAAATTATTTGAAGGAGGGGAGAATGTAACACCCCAAGCTTCTACGGTACTTTTCCCTTTGAATAATGTAATAGCATGTGTTCTACACAACATCGAGTTTTAACACACACCACAACCGATCAAACTAGCCGTTATGAATAGTAACAAATAATTTTTGAAATTATATATATTTTATATTTCAAAATTGACTTCATTTTTGGATTTAGAATATTGAAATTATCCCAAGTTGAATTTTTGGTATTTTTCTAAGAACGTCCAATTTTTATGAATAGTGAAAAATACTTAAAAACAATTTTTTTAATAAAAATAATTTATAGTGATAAATTATATTATTTAATGTTTTTAAAGCATAATTAGAATATATTTTTACCATTTTATCCAATGGTGTTCATTAGAATTAATTTCACTTTGAAATTGGACATAAACAATTGTCAATATTTTGATATATATTGTTTCTTAAAAACACGCTATTTGTTGTAACAGCGGGAGTTAATTATAAAATTAATTAATGCAACTTTTATGTTTGGAATTTTTTAAAATAAACATCATTTTTTAATTTGGAATATCAATTATAGCTTAGGTTAAGATTTTGGCATTATTCTGAAAAACATCAATTTTTGATGAATAGTGAAACTACTAAGTGGTAGTTAAAAAACAGAATTTTTCATAAAACATAATTTCACCACTTCTGTGATTGGAATTTAAAAAATCCTAGAGAAAAGGTTAATATCAAGGAGTAAAATGTGGTTCAATGAGATGAAAATAATTTTTGGTGAATAACAACTTTTTTACTTTTATTTACCACGGTTAAAAGTAAATAGGGTAATGAAGGGTAAAAATGATATTAATATTACCCTAAAACATGTCCTAATTCTATTGGAAAAGTGTATCTCTACCAAAAACAACCTTAGTAATAAAATATTATCATTTAGGTCCACTTGAATTAGATTAGGATATTTATTATTATTTAATTCAAAGAAGTGTCAAAAGAGTTAAAATCAAATTTTATTTACTAAAACATTTTTAATATAGGGTTATATATAAGATAAATTCGATTGTAATTATTTCTTAGAAATATAAAATTATTTCATACATAGTAATATTTTATTTATAATTTTTAGACATTAAATAATTTAATTTATTTATGAAAAAATGATGATGCAGAAATTACCATAATAGTGAAAAATTAAAATAATTGATATTATAAATACCAAAATAAATATAATTTGAGACTTTTAATGAATTAAACTAATTTTCTAAGATAATATGACATATTAGGATTGATTTAATTGACTTTTATGGAAATAATAATTCTGTTATGATTTTCACAAAAATCAATTTTCCAAATAGTGTCAAAATTGACATAAAAGAGTTTTTAAGACAAATATTATATTATTAATTTATATTAAATTCCTAAAAATCTAAGGATCGGCCAAGAGACTTATATCATGATAGGTGTATCATTAATGGACCACTTGGGGGTATCTTTGAGGTATATATTAAGTTTATTAACTATATAATATAAAAATACAAAGTGACATGGTAAGTGTCAAACTAATTAACTAAGAGTTAAAACTAAAAGATAAGGTTAATATAATGACCCAAAACTATCTAAATCATATTGGTTGTGTGGTTTTCGACCCATCACCACCTTAAACATTAAATAATCTACTCTAGAGACATTAGAAACCGAATATGAATTTATTATAAAATAATATTTCTAGCTTTTCCAAAGGTGCCCCTCACCCCTCTTATAAAAGGGCACTCACCCTTCTCATTAACTCACACCTTCAAAGCCTTTTGGTTCGGAACAACTTTGCCCAAATACTCTCTCAACTTCACTAAATTCATCCTAGAGGCATTCCTTTAGTCAGAAATCCAACTTAAGGATCCATTTTGATCAAATCAAAAGGGAGAACCCGAAGAAGAGGTAATGTTTTCACCACCCTTTTTCAAATTCATTTCTTCTTCCACTTCTTACTTCTTTGTTATTACTATTAAAAAATAATAACTCCAGTATCGTATATATACTGTGATGTTATTATAAATATGGTACAACCATATTCAGTATTCTATCCATCCTTTGAATAACATGTCACCATACGTGCGTACGTACGGCTTACCATCTCTACGTCGTAGTGTAATTGTTATTCAAAAAATTATTATTTGGATGGGTATAATAATGATTTGTAATTCATGTAAATAATAAATATAACATGATTATGATTCTTTATATAAGACATACCATCCAATTATATATTATTTCAATATCAAAATAATTATATTGTCGCTCGTGCATACGTACGGACTACCATCTCCACGAACGCGATGAGATTCATTCTCCATCGTATCCATTCAAGTATAATTATCATTTGATGATTAATAATAGTATTTAAGGACTTGATATAATTTTGTATATGAATAAGATACAACCTATCCATAAAAAAGACGGCTTATGTAACAAAACATATAAAAGAAAATGAGTAAGTTAACACCCGAAACGACGACAATTCTAAGATATTATTAACAAAGCAATGTTAAAAGATCATATATGATATCATATTAATGTATATGACTTTTTGAATAATTTAATAACAATTATTTCACCATTATACAGGAGTCTAATCTACCCCCAACCAAGGAAAAGTATAAGGTAAGGGTTTATTTCGCAATCTCTTCATTATCCAAGGTTGTTTATACGTAATAATCTACTGGGATCTCTTTATCATCCACATCGACGTTTCTTAAAAATGTATTTAAAAACATTTTTACTATTTAAAAGAATATGGGTTAAAGTCATTTATACCCTTTTTTGACTTTTTATAAGAGGTTTATAAAGGAATATTTCTGTCATTTTCCAAACAAGGTTCTTTTATCCTTTTTGACAGAATTAATGTAAAAATGTTTTTTTAACTTATACGGCGGGTGTGACTATTTTCTGCCATTATAAAATTTTCGAAGCTTCCTTTACAATGTTATAAGAGTATTTTCAATGAAAATGTTTTATTTTATAAATATATGACTCTTAAATGATTTCAAAATAGAAAGAGATATTTCTCTAAAAAGAGTTTTGATTTCATCTATGTCAACATCCTTTTATGGATTTTACGCTTATTTGAAGTTGATTTATTATGATACAAAACTTCTATATTGTATTGAAGGTTTTGTGATATGTTTGAATGTGGATGTGTTATTTTTATACCATTAATGGTTTATGGATGAAGTATTTACATTTCGTATGCCAGGTTTAATACGAATGTTTATGTTATGTTTAAACCTTTTCATATGGGAATGCATTGGACTTAATAAGTGACGGGTGGAGCCCGCTATAGCTCCTCGATGCATCGGTAGGTTTCATGAGACAAACTAGTGTCTTGTCACAAGGCCTTGGAAAAATATTATTTGTAGTCTTAGCATGAGGCCTTGGCTATGTGGTTATGATTGTCTGGCATTATGCATTCCATCATTATGAAAGTGGTTATTGATATTTCATGTGATTATTCAATTAGTAGAATATCCATGTGAATAAGTAAATGGAATTATTTAATTTTATTTTTGCCATACTATGTTGAATTTCAAGTTTAAAAGGATTTTTTTAGTTATACATTGCCTTAAATTTTTATTCTTATTTATGAAAGTTTCCGCTATATTGTTATCCTTACTGGGAATTTGAGCTCACCCCTTTTCTATGTTTTATTTTTCCTAGGTTGTGAAGAATTAAATTATGAATGACCTGCAGGGATATTATGATGGGATAATAGTGTGGAATATGGAGGAAATATGTTGTTGTAGTAGTTTTTAACTTTATGATGTAATGTAAAACTTTATGAATATATCTAGTGTTTCCAAGGATACTAAACCAATCGGTCTTTCGAGATTTGATCTTTCTTGTGATCATGCCAATGTTATGTAATAATGCACCGACTCTGGGTAACTGGGGTTGGGGCATTACACATAAGTCATAAATTTGATGTAAAATGTACAAATTATATTTTATGACACCCAACATTCATCCAAAGAACTACTCCCAAAACCCAATTGCTTTGTTATCAAAACATGAATCACAACTTTAATCTAAAATAAAAATAAGGATATGATGCTTACCTGATCCCATTTTCCTTGAGTCAAGATTGTGTGGTAAACCAATTGATCATAAAGTGTATGGGGATCCCCACTATAGATATTTTCTACCAAAAACAAAATTCCTAGGTTTAACAATGCTCTCAATGCGACCCCAATGTACCAAATAGAAACACACTTGAGAACAAAAATATTAAATTGGTTCTCATATTTGTTTCCAAATTCCAAAACAAAATAGATGTGCCTCCACCATTAGAGCACAACTGGAACACTCTAGATTTTCCACAAAATCATTGGATAAGTTCAAAAATTTCCCATCATGTACAATATGACATATCTGATGTGGTTTTTAACTCACCACATCTATATGCATAAGAACAATAGTTATAGCTCCTCTAGATGACCTGCTAGAAGAATGCTTGAGTTCGACTACTAAAACAATATTAAAATACTAGACCTATATTCTTTGATCACTAGAGGCATCCCATGATCATCTAGGAACAAAATGTTGTCTAAACTCAACTCCCTATATGATTAATGCTAGAAACACCGACCTCCCACACTCTTTATGCAATGACCCGACCCAAGTTACCCAGAGTCAGTGCATTATTACATAACATTGGCATGATCACAAGGGATCAAATCCCAAAAGACCAATTAGTTTAGTATCCTTAGAAGTACTAGATACAAACATAAGTTTTACATTACATTATGAAATAAGAAAACATCATTGTGCATCCTTTGAACACACTCATATCCCATAGCCTATCCCTTCAAGTTAATCATAACATACTTCTTCATATATTGGAAAAAATTATACATAGAAAGGGGTGAGATTAGGTGCTGAGTAAGGATAAAAATATAGTGGAAACATTCATAAATAAGCATAAATATTTAAGGAAATATATAAGAATAAACAAAAGCCTTTTAAACATAAACTAAAACACAATATGGAAAAGTTAAATCAAATAATGCCATTTACTTATTCGCATGGATATTTTACTAGTCAAATAATCATATGTAATATCAATATCCAATTTCATAATGATTGAATGCATAATGCCGGACATCATAACCACATAGTCAATGAATCATACCAAGACTAAAAATATGATTTTGTCAAGGCCTTGTGCCAAGATAATAGTTTGTCTCATGATACCTACCGATGCATCGAAGAGCTATAGTGGGCTCCACCCATCACTTACTAAGACGAATGTATTCCGTATATGAAGAGGTTGGAACAAAACATAAACATTCGTATTCAAACTAGAATAAGAAATGCTAATACTTTAACCATAAACCATGAATGGTATAAATAACATATCCACAGTCAAACATATTAAAAAATCTTCAATCAAATATGGATGGTTTTATCGTAATAAATCAACTTCAAACAAGTGTAAAATCTATCAAAGTATGTTGACATAGATGAAATCAAAACTATTTGAGAGAAATATCTCTTTATTTTTTGGAAGAATTTAAAATTCAAACAAGTATAAAATAAAAAATCTATTTTTAAAATATTATTATAATCTTGTAAGGGATGCTTTGAAGGTGTTATAATGGTAGAGAATAGCTGCACCCACCGTATAAGTTAAAAAACAATCTTACCATAATTTTTCAAAAAGGTCATAAAGTACCTTGTTTGGAAAATGATGAGAAGATCTCTTTCAAATCATTTTATAAAAATTAAAACAAGTTTATAAATGAATTTAACCCATATTCTAGGAAATAGTAAAAAGGTTTTGAATTACATTTTTAAGAAACACAGATGTGGATGAAAAAGAAGTCCCAGTAGATACTCACATATAAACAACCTCAGATAATAAAGAGATTGTAAAATTAACCATTACCATGTAATTTTCCTTATCTTAGGGTACGTTAACCTCCTGTATAATAGTTAAATATTTTTTATTAAATTATAAAAGAACCACATAGATAAATATGATACCATATATGATCTTCTAATATAGCTATGTTAATAATATTTTCGTAGTATCATTGTTTCGTGTGTTAACTGATTTGTTTTACTCTATATGTTTTGTTAAGAAAGTCATGTTTGATATGGATAGGATGTATTTTATTCATATACATAATGATATTAAGTTCTTAAACATTATATTTAATCATAAAATGAAAATAATTCTTGAATGTTTAAGATGGGTAATCAATCTCATCGCGTTCGTGGAGACGGTAATCCGTATATACACACGAGCAAAAATACCATTATATCGATTGTGAAATCATAAATAATTGGATGGTATATCATATATATAACCATTAAAATGTTATATTTATTATTTAAATCAATTATATTCATTATTATACCCATCCAAATAATGGAATTTGGAATAACAAACTACACCACGGCGTGGAGACGGTAAGCTGTATGTACGCATGTATCGTGAATTTATCATTCATAGGATTGATAGAATAACGAATATGATTGTACCATATTTATAATAATATCACAGTATGTTGAAAGCAATGGATTTATAATTTTGGTATGGAAACAAAAAATAAAGAGGAAGGGAAAGAAGAAAATATCTTTGAAAGAGGTGATGAAATAATTACCTCTTCTTTGAGTTCTTCATTTTGATTTGAACAAAAGTTTTAGGATGACTTTATAATCAAATTAAGAAATCTAGGTTCAATTTAGGGTAGTTGGGAGGATATTTAAATAGGGTTTAGCCATGAAAAATGGATTTGGAGGTGTGATTATGAGATAATGAGAAGTACCCTTTTATAAGAGAGTTGAGGGTCACTTTAGGAAAAGCTTTAAATACTATTTTATTATAAAACCAATTTTGGGTTATAATGGATAAAAATGGAATTATTTCGAGGCTAAGGTATGGATGGTTTTGAAAAACTCTCAGTCAATAGGTTTTAGATAGGTTTAGGTCACCATATTAACCTTATCTTTTAGATTTAACTCTTAGTTAAATTGTTTAACTTTTACCATGTATTCTTGTATTATTATAATAAATGGTTAATAAACATACTATAAAAACCCAAGAGAACCCCAAGTGGTTCCTTATTGACATATAAAATCTTATCTACGTTCTTTGGCCAAACCTAATATTTTTATGAATATTATATCATTTAATAATATAGTATTTGTTTTAAAAACTCATTTATGTCAATTTTGACACTATTTAGTATTTGGCTTTTGTGAAAGTCAAAAAACAAGATTAATTCGAAATTATTAAATTAAATAGATACTAACCTGTCATACTAACCTAGAGAATTCATTTAATTCATCAGAAGTCTCAATTTACATTTATTTTGATATATATAATATCAATTATTTTATTCTTTCAATAATAAGGATATTACTGCATCATCATTATGTCATAAATAAATTTAATTATTTAATGTATAAAAATTATAAATAAAATACCAGTTTGTAGGAAATATTTTTATATTTCTAATTAATATTCATAGTTGAATTTATCTTATATATAACCTTATATTAAAATTATTTTAGTTATTAAAATTTGAATTTAACAAATTTAACTCTTCATTAAATAAAATATAATAAATGTACTAATCTAAACCAAGTGGATCAAAACGGATAATATTTTATTCATAAGGTCTATTTAGGTCAAAATTCACATATCTAATATAATTAGGACTCGTGTTAGAGTAATTATAATATCTTTTTTATCTTTAATTACTTTATTTTCTTTTAACCGTGGTAAATAAAATTCAAAAGTTACTACTCATGAGAAATTATTCTCATCCTATTGAACCACATTTTACATACTAATGTCAACTACATCTCTCAAATTTTTTAAATTCAATTTACAGAAGTGGTAACATTATGTTTTATGCAAATTTGAAAATGTTCCTAGAAGTTGGGTAAAATACATTAAAAAGTTCAATAAAATTTAACATATCTAATCTTATTATAAAATGATTCTAATAAATTACATTGGAATAATATTAGTATTATGTATATATTTTTACTTTAAAATAAATTTTAAATAAAAATAATAATTATTTAAATAAAATTATGTTTTAAACAATAACATAGTGTTTTTCCCTATTCATTAAAAAATGAAAGTTTTCCAAAAAATACCAGAAATTCACCCTAAGATAATTTTAATATTCTGAATCAAAAAATGAAGTCTATTTTACCTAATTAAAAACAAATACGTTTCATTAATTAATTTAAAATTAATTCCCATTGTCAAAACCAAAAAGTGAGTTTTTTTAAATAGAAAAAACCATCAAAAGATTGACATGTGTTTATGTCCAATATAAATATGAAATTACTTATAATGACATAAATTATATTAAATGATAAAAATATAATCTAATTATAATTTAAAACCACTAAAATTAACAAAGTAACACTAAAAATTATTTCGATTAAAAAAGTTGTTTTCAATTAAAATTTATTATTTTTTCACTATTCATCAAAATATGAAATTTATCAAAAAAATACCAAAAATTTATCCAAACTAAATTTTTATGTCTTTATTCTATTGAAGAAATTTAGTTTGTCAAATTTAATATATAAAAATGACATATATTTTATTTAAAAAGCGTTCTCCATTAAAAAGCGGTAAAATTGCATTTTTTAAAAATACATCCTTTATCTGGAAAATTGAATTTGTTCTTATATTATGTCTAAGAAACACATAATATGGATGTTAAAATTATATGGAGTATATAAAAATCAAAATGCAGTTAATACTATTCATAACCTCGTTTTGAATGGCTAGTTTGGTAAGTTGTGGTGTGCTCGAACTCGGTGTTGTGTGTAACACAAGCTATTGAATTAATTTTAAGAGATAACATACTATGAAATACTGGGGTGTTACATTCTACCCTCCTTCAATAAATTTAATCCTCAGAATTTGAAATAGTTCTTCAAAAATAAATGTTTGAAAATAGAAAACACCTTTGTGGAAAACCCACATAAGAAATAGGGTTAATAAAATTTAGTCTTAATAAGAGGGAAAGGGAAATGGCAAAGTCACCAAAAAATTAGGGTTTCGAATAAGATAACATTAGTGGTAATTATATACACTTAGTTGGAGGAAAAATTTAAATATTTATAGGTAGTGATTGAGGTCATCAATCAGAAACAAGTGTAAAATTGAGGGCCTTAAAGCCATAAATCTATAATGATTTAAAATATCATCAGTTCCACAAAACATAAGGTATCAGGATAACACATTTTTGGTTTTAAGAAACCTTAACTAATGTTTAAGAATTAATTTATTCATATAATAAGAGAAAACAAATATATACATGACAATTTGAGTTTCATCCTTCAAATAATTTCTACCATAAACTCATCTTTCACTCAAAAAGACAATAGAATTTAAAAATATTTTTTTATACTAATCGTATAAGGTTTAAAAATAGTTTATTTATAATTAATTTGTAATACTATTTAAAAAAACTAAATTATACAAACTAGGATATCACATAGGCCAGTGGTAGGTGATGCACCCTTGTCACCCTTTAGTTGCAGGTTCAAGTCTCACGGCCTTGCTGGAAGCGAAAGGTTGTCGCCCGACCTCTAGGTTGTCCTTTTTATTACAATCTAAAAATAATCTTATAAAATATTTTAACCTTATAAAATAGTATCCAATATCCAACGTAATTAATTCCAACCTTTATATTTATCCAAAATACTTCAATCCAAACTCATAGTCCAAAATTTATTAGGAAGGTCAACATAACATAATGAAGATCTATTTTTCCCACACAATAACATGTGAGTACCTTCATCATGTATGGTAACACCCTGAAATATCATAAAATATTATTTATTACATTCATGCTCACATATTCCTTATAGAATACTAGATATATTCCTTATACACAAATATTTTGAATACTCCAACAATGATGGAATAAACAATCCATTAATCAGTTCCAAGGTAGTCAAGAATATCCAATATAATTTGTCCAAATCAACCATATCTTATTCTGAAATCACTACCTAAATTTCAGGACCATATTAAGGTTTATCTTTACTTCAACCATGAATTTTCAAAAATGTTTAACTTGGTGTTGAGTCACTTTTCTTAGTACCATATAATCTCAAATCCTTAATGAAATAGTACTGCAGTACAATCCTTATTTATATCCATAATTAATATAACCAGTACATCATTGATACAACACTCAAATGATATAATTCATTAATAAAAATATAAGAACACTAATTAGTCCTCTTTATCTATAGTAGTATCATAACTTTATTATTGTCCAATAACATCATTTGGGGTATACTCTGATGATTGGGACATTGATTTGCGTAGTGTATCAACTCTTTAAAGATGAAGCATGGTTCATTTGAAACCTTTTTCTTACCCTTGAAATCATGTACTTGGTGTCCTTTTTCTCCACAGTTATAAAATACTCCCCTTCCCTTCAAGAATTTACCAAGGCGATTCTTTCAATAGTTATCACATAAGGGAAAATCCTTCTTTTCCTTTTTACCTTTATCCATATTTCTCTCAACCATCATTTTCTTATCTAGCTTCCCTTAAAAACCATATGACTCACATAATTCTTCACTTATCTTATTAACACATGATACTATTTCTTCATATGACGAGAATGCGTGGGAGACTATTTACTTTCTAAATGTTGGATTAAGAACATGAAAGATATGATCCTTCTTACTCTTTGGATCATGCATATTTCTAGAGTTCTCATTCCTTCTACTGGGAACAATTTCTAAACAATGTCATACACTTGGTTAGTTTATGAATTAAAATTCATAATTTCAAACATGTAAAATACCTAAGGTAAAATGAAAATTTTATGAATAAAATCTATAATTATAAAAATTATTTCTTTGAGGATGTATTTACTCATAAATCCTTCATAATGGTTTGTAATGAAATTGTGAATTAACCTAAGAATATCCACCAGGAGTGTCAATACCAAGAGTGCATCAAGGCCCTTTGTCATGTACCAGGATACCCCAGGTCAAGCCTGAAACACCTTTTCAGAGTTTTCACTCATAGGTACATCTGTGCCATAGCCACCTCTACCTATTTGTATCTAGATAAGGATGTATTTTATTAGAAAACAAACATAATATTTAGACTACCATAATTTTTTGATGTTCTTCTATACTAATCTCAAAGTCTATTTTAGGGTAATGTTCTCTAACCATAGTTTTTCTAAATCTATTTTCCAAGGTTTGTAATGAAATTAATCTAATACCAACTATAACACATCAACCTTATTTACCCAGAGTTAGTGCATTATTACATAACATTGTCATGATCATAAGGGATCAAATCCCAAAATACTGATCAGTTTAGTAGCCTTATAAGTACTAGATACAAACATAAGTTTTAAATTACATTATGAAATAAGAAAAACATCACTGTGTCTCCTTTAAACACACTCATATCCCATATCCTATCCCTGCAGGACAATAATTATATATTTCTTTGCATCATGGGAAAAAATAAAACATAAAAAGTGGTGATCTTAGGTGTTCAGTAAGGATAACAATATAGCAGAAACTTTTATAAATAAGAATAAACATTTAATGCAACATATAAGACTAAAACACATGCCTTTTAAACATAAAATTTAGCATATAAATCAAATAATGTAATTTACTTATTCACATGGATATTCTACTAGTTGAATAATCACATGTAATATCAATAGTCAAATTCATAATGATGGAATGCATAATACCAGACACCATAACCACATAGTCAAGGCCTTGTTCCAAGACTAAAAATAAGATTTTTCTCAAGGCCATATTCCAAGACACTAGTTTGTTTAATGATACCTACCGATGCATCTAGGAGCTGTAGTGGGATCCACCCATCACTTACTAAGTCCAATTCATTCCACTTATGAAAAGGTTGAAACATAACATAAACATTCATATAAAAACAGGCATATGAAATGTTAATACATTAACCATAAACCATGAATAGTATAAAAATAACACATACACAATCAAAAATATCACAAAACCATCAATACAATATAGAATATTGTGTCATAATAAATCAACTTCAAACAAGTGTAAAATCCATCAAAGGATGTTGACATAGATGATATCAAAACTATTTAGGAGAAATATCTCTTTCTATTTTGAAAATATTTAAAAGTCACATAATTATAAAAGAAAACATATATTTTGAAAATTTTCTTATAATCATGTATGGGAATCTTCTAACGTGTTATAACGGTAGAAAATAGCCACACTCTCCGTATAAGTTAAAAAAAATTCTTAACTTAATTTGTCGGAAAGGTCAAAAAGTACCTTTTTTGGAAAACAACTGAAAGATTCCTTTCAAAACATTTTATAAAAATTCAAATAAGGGTATAAATGAATTTAACCCATATTCTAAGAAATAATAAAAATGTTTTGAAATAAATTTGTAAAACACATGGATATGGATGATAAGGAAGCCCAGTAGATACTCACGTATAAACAACCCAGGATAATAAAGATATTTTAAAACTAACCCTTACCTTGTAATTTTCCTTGAATGAGGGTACATTAACCTCCTATATAATTCTTAAATTATTATTATTAAATTATATAAGAACCACATACATAAATATGATATCATATATGATCATCTAATACTGCTTTGTTAATTATATTTTAGTAGTATCATTATTTCAGGTGTTAACTGATTCATTTTCCTTTATATGTTTTGTTACGTAAGTCATTTTTGATATGAATAGGATGTACTTGCTTCATATCCAAAATTATATTAAGTCCTTAAACATCATTTTTAATCATAAAATGAAAATTATTCTTTAATGGTTACGATTGGTAATGAATCTTATCAGGTTCATGGGGACAGTAATCTGTACGTACACACAAGCACCAATATCATTTTATTGATGGTGAAATAGTATGTAATTGGATGGTATATCATATATTAATAATAATTAACATCTTATATTTATTATTTATATCAATTATACTCATTATTATACCCATACCAGTGATGAAGTGTTGAATAACAAACTACACCATGACGTGGAGACGGTAAGCCATACGTACGCACGTATGGTGAATTTTTCATTCATCAGATGGATAGAATAAAAAATATGGTTTTACCATATTTATAATAAAATCAAAGTATGTATAAGGTACCAGAATTATTATTTTTCTATTGAAACAAAAAAGAATGAGTAAGTGGAAGAAGAAAAGTTCTTTGAAAGAGGTGATGAAATAATTACCTCTTCTTCTGGTTCTTCATTTTGATTTGAACAAAAGGGCTCCTTAGGGTGGCTTTCTGATCAATGTACGGCCTATAGGTTGATGTGAGGGTAGTTTGGAGGATATTTTAATTGGGGTTGGCCGAGCCAAATGGCTTTGGAGGTGTGATTTTGAGAGAAGGGTTAGTTCTGTTTTATAACATAGGTGAGGGTCACATTAGGAAAAGATTGAAATATTATTTTAGTATAAAATCATTTTCCGTTTATAATGGTTCTAAATGGATTTATTTCAAGGCTAAGGTGGATATGGGTCAAAAACCTCTCATCCAATAGGTTTTAGACAGGTTTAGGTCACCATATTAACCTTATATTTTATATTTAATTATTAGTTAAATAGTTTAACTTTTACCTTGTACTCTTGTAATATTATAATAAATGGTTAATAATATTACTATGAAAATCCAAGAAAGACCCAAGGGGTTTATTATTGACATATCTAAGTTCTTTGGCCGAACCTAAAATTTTTAGGAATATTATATCATTTAATAATATAGTATTTTTTTAAAAACTCATTTTTGTCAATTTTGACACTATTTAGTATTCAGTTTTTGTGAAAGTAAAAAAAACCTGATTACTTAAAAAAAATTAAATCAATCCTAACGTGTCATATTAAACTAAAAAATTTGAATAAGGAATCAGAAGTCTCAATTTACATTTATTGTTATATTTATAATATCAATTATTTTAATTTTTTACTAATAAGGTAATTACTGCATCATCATTGTGTCATAAATAAATTTAATTATGTAATGTATAAAAATTGTAAATAAAATAAATGTGTGTAGGAAATATTATTATCTTTATAATGAATATTTATAGTTGAATTTGTTTTATTTATAACCCTATATTAAAAATATTTTAGTTATTAAAATTTGAATTTAACACTTTTAACTATTTTTTAAATAAAATATAAAAAATGCCATAATCTAATCCATGTGGATAAAAAAGGATTATATTTTATTCTTAAGGCTGATTTATGTCAAAATAAAATTATCTAATAGAATTAGTACATGTTCTTGGGTAATTATAATATCATTTTTACCTTTAATTGCCCAATTTATTTTTAACCGTGGTAAATAAAATTCAAAAGAAACTATTCACCAAAAATTATTTTCATCCTATTGAACCAAATTTTACTTACTGATGTCAACTCTGTGTCTAAAATTTTTCAAATTCAATTCACAAAAGTGGTAAAATTATGTTTTATGCCAATTTGCAAATTTGTCTAAAAGGTGGGTAAAATACTTTAAAAAGTTCAATAAAATTTAATATAACTAATATTATTATAAAATGACTCCAATAAATTAAATTGGACTAATATAGGTATTTGGTTTATATTTTAACATTAAAATAAACTTAAATAAAAATAATAATTATTTATATAATAGTTAGTTTTAAACAACCACACAATGTTTTTCACTATTCATTAAAAATTGAATGTTTTCAGAAAAATACCAGAAATGCACCCTAAAATAATTTTGATATTACAAATCCAAAAATGAAGTCTATTTTACCAATTTAAAAACATATAAGTTTCATTAATTAATTTAAAATTAAATCCCCTTGTTAAAACCAAGAAGTTAGTTTTTTAAAAAAGTAAACCATCAAAAGATTAACACGCTTTTATGTCCAATTTAAATGTGAAATTACTTATAATGACCTAAATTATATTAAATTATAATAATATAAACTAATTATACTTTAAAACCACTATAATGAATAATTTAACACTTAAAATTATTTCTATTAAAAAAGTTGTTTTCAATTAAAAATTTGGATTTTCCACTATTCATCAAAATATGAATGTTATTAGAAAAATTCCAAAAATTTATTCAAACTAAAATTTTATGTTATTATTCTAAAAAAGAAGTTTATTTTATCAAATTTAATATATAAAAGTGTCAAATATTTTATTTTAAAATCATTCTCCATAAAAAGGTGGTAAAATTGCATTTTTTTATAAAATACTTCCTTTATTAGAAAAATTGAATTTGTTTTTATATTATGTCTAAGAAACAAATAATATGGATGTTAAAATCATATGGAGGATATAAAATTCAAAAATCAGTTAATGATATTCATAACCGCTTTTTGGACAGCTAGTTTGGTAAGTTGTGTTGCACTCGAACTCGGTGTTCCCTGTGGCACAAGATATTGAATTACATTAAAGAGATAACATACTATGAAATCCTGTGGGGATACACTTTACCATGCCCCCACCTGAGCATGAACATATCACCACATTGAACCATGCTTGGATAAAAAAATTTCATCTGAGCTTGAAATTGTAGAGACCCGAAGCCTGACGCACATTGACATTACATTACATTTGAGGAATACTTAGTACATAACAAAAACACACAAAAAAGGACCGTAATAGTTTAGTGTCTTTGGAAACTCAGAATATAATCTTCTAATCGTGGTGAAATATCTTCAAAATCTCCCATAATGATCTTCCTTTTTTTACCTAAAACCTTTCTTTATATCCTGGGGAAAAGAAAACATAAAAGGGTGATCTCAAATGCTCAGTAAGGGTAAACAAAAGAAATATCAATCACATAATATACATAAGCACATAACTTTTTGAAATCTTAACCTGCAAAAGAGATCGTAATTTCATAACATGGGGTAAATCATGGCAGTAAAATGTAATCACAATAATCATAACTTAAAACATGAAACTTTGTGGCATTCACACATAATCATAGAGAATCATTTCTTGTTAGTCAAGACTCATTGCCAAGACTATCTTAGTGGACAAAGTCCCTTTCTGAACCGAGTCACCCTCATTTCAGTCCTGTTTCACTAAACCGGTATAACCTACCATTCCATCCATGTCTATCTCATGAGATATAAAATCTTTACCCAATGCATTGGAGGGAGATATAGGTCCCACCCATCTCATAATGATACCATTCTTATGTGTGCCACAAAATCATAAATCATACATCATTGCATAACCCATGTAATAAAATGGGATTCTTAAATATCATGCCAACATAATCCATAAACAATTGATATCATTTCATCATAAGAAAATTGAAACCATTTAAATCATAGAGACATTTTACTTGAAACATACATATCAAATAACTTCATCTTAGATGGAAAATATTTTTGAAAAAAACACTTGAAATGAATTCTTGAGGAAAATATCCTTTCTTCTTTAATTTTTTTTCCTTTCTTAACATGTCATAAAACTTTAAACTAAAAGAAGTTGATTAAAAATAAACTTGAAAACTTTTAAAGGAAACTTCTTGGAAATAATGTTTTAAAAATCCATACATGCCGTATAAGTTAAAAAAACATTCTTCTCGTACTTTTGTCGGAAAAGTCAAAAGGTACCTCATACGAAAAACACCAAAAGATTCCTTTCATATCTTTTACTAAAATCTCACCGAAGGGTAAAATTTGATATAAAATATTGTAGAAGGATATAAATATTACATATTTGGGAAACATGGATGTGGATGATAAAATACACCACAGTAAATACCAAAGTATAAACAATCTCGGATAAAATGAGATTGTGACATTTCCCTTACCTTAAGTCCGATTTGCTTCGTATGTGTCCGAACCTCCTGTATAATGATTTAAATAATGTCATTAAATTATTACAGAATCATATTCATTGTTATGATATCATATATGGTTCACTTATGAATTTATATTACCCGTTCTTTTGTAAATTCCATGTTAAAGAAGCGTTTTGGGTAAAATCGTTTCATTTATCGTTGGTGTTTGGACTTGTTGTTCTTGAAATTATTATTACTTATATCATGATTTACTTGCTTCCAGAATATAAAAGATGATTTATATATCATATATATTCAGTATATATATATATAATAGATATATAAATGAAATGAAACACACCGTTCATGGAGACGGTAGTCCGTACGTACGCGTGAACGCTGTTTTCCTTTCCTTATTCTCTTGAATGGAAGTAAGTAGATGACATACATATATACATAAATCCAGTAGCTTTATAATGTCATATATTTCATTATTATTGCTTATATATACTTTATAATCATTCTTAAATGGTTAACATGGTGAATGAATCTCAACGCGTCGTGGAGACGGTAGTCCGTACGTACGCACGAGCGATGATACCGTTCTCATGATCGTGAACCTGTGTTTAAGTGTATGTATACTATTTCAGTATAAATATCACTTTATAATAATCATATATATTTACTCATTACACCATTATACCCATCCAAATATGGTGGTGGCAGAAAATAGATTACACCACGGCGTGGAGACGGTATTTCGTACGTACGCACGCGCGGTGATTTCCTTTTTCCGTAGGATGGATAGAAGGTTAATTAGAGGTGTTTAATATTTATAATAACATATCAGTATATAAGAAATACTGATTTTATTACTTTATCATGAATCAACTAAAGAAGAAGAAGTTTAAGAAGAAAGAAATTGAAAAGATCGGTAATGGATATTACCTCTTCTTTGAAACGCCTCTTTGAATCCTCCACATAGGGAACTAAGATTGGTCTTTGAAGAAGACCAGGACCTCTAGGATTATTCTAGGGACATGTAGAAGGGATTTTGGCAGGGTTTGGATGAGCTTGAGTTCTCAAATTGGTGTGAGGAGAAGGGGGAGGATGTGCCCTTTTATAAGGGAGGAGAGGGGCACCTTAGGAATATCTCAAAACATTATTTTATATTAAAGTTAAAATCGGTTTATAATGGTTAAAAAGGGTCTTATTTTGAAGTTAAAGTGGGTATGGGTCTAAAGCCTATCAACCAATAGGATTTAGACAAGTTTAGGTTATTATTGTAACCTTATCAATTATATTTAACTCTAAGTTAAATAATTTTACTTTTACCGTGACTTTTTGTTTTCTTACACTATATGGTTAATACACTTACTATAACATGACAAACGAACACCAAGTTGTTTATTATTAATATATATATTCTTATCTATGTCATTTGTCAGAACCATAGATTTTTAGGAATAAAATAACAATTAATAATATAATATTTGATTTAAAAACTATTTTGTGTCAATTTTGACCCTATTTGATATATGATTTTTTTGAAAGTCATAACAGAATTATATGTTCGAACCAAGTTGATTAAATTAACACTAATATATCATATGAACCTAGATAATTAGTGGAATTCATAAAAAGTTTCAAATTACATTTATTTGAGAATTTATAACATCAATTATGTTAACATATCCTTAAAAGGGTAATTACTGCATAATCGTTGTGTCATAAATAAATAAATTTATTTAATGTATAAAAATTAAAAATAAAATATAAATATGTAGTAAATCGTTTTATATTTCTAATGAATATTTATAGTCGAATTTATCTTATGTATAACCCCATATTAAAAAAGTTTTAGTAAATAAACTTTCATTTTAACTCTTTTAACCCTTCTTTAAATAAATTAATAATAAATGTCTTAATCTAATCCAAGTGGGCCTAAATGGTCATATTTTATTCCTACGTTTGTTTTTGGTTGAATTACCCTTATCCAATAGAATTAGGACATGTGTTAGGGTAATAATAATATCATTTCTACCCATAATTACCGTATTTACTTTTAACCGTGGTAAAAAAAAGTAAAAAGTTACTATTCACCAAAAAATTATTTTCATCTCATTGAACCACATTTTAGTCCTTGATATTAACCTTGTCTCTCGGATTTTCGAAATTCCACTCACAGAAGCGGTAAAATTAAGTTTTATGAAAAATTCAGTTTTTTAACTACCACTTAGTGGTTTCACTATTCAGCAAATATTGAAAGTTTTCAGAAAAATACCAAAAATTAGGCCTAAGCTATATTTGATATTATGAACTCAAAAATGATTTCTATTTTACCAAATTCAAAACATATCAGTTGCATTAATTAATTAAATAAATTAATTCTCGTCGTCAAAACAAATAGCGTGTTCTTAAGAGATAATAACTACCAAAAGATTGACACTTGTTTGTGTCTGGTTTAAATGTGAAATTACATCCAATGACCATAATTGTATTAAATTGTAAAAATATATTCTAAATATACTTTAAAACCACTCAAATTAATAATTTATCACAATTAATTATTTCAATTGAAAAAGTTGTTTTTAATTAAAATTTAGTAATTCTCACTATTCATCAAAATATGAAAGTTATCCGAAAATCACCAAAATTTCACCCTAAGCTAATTTCGATATTACGAATCCAAAAATGAATTTCATTTTGAAAAATAAAATTACAAAATTTCAAAAAGTGGTTATTACTATTCATAACGGGTAGTTTTAAAAATATTTTAATAGCATATTGTTGTTTAGTGAAACTCATTATTGCGTACTACACACGCTATCGAGGAAGGTCGCGATTGCTTGTAATACAAGGCAAATCAAGGATACGTGTTGTGCAAGCTCCTTTTGGTGTAGTGTACAACACAAGACATTAGTGAAATTAAAAATAATATTTTTCATAAAATCTCGGGGTGTTACATTCTACCCCCCTTAAAATGAATTTCGCCCTCAAAATTCGTCGGGGTTATAAATGGTTTACTATTCGAAAGATTATTTAATAGAAACCCACATCCTAAAAAGGAATACCAAAACCAATCTTTAAAAACGAAAGTATGAAACACAACGGTTACCCAAATAAACTAATCACTGGGTTTCCACATAGGTGAAAATATGGATATGGAAGAAAAATCTAACAATCATGTTCTGATGAAGAGTGGTAGAGAACATGGATATGGAAAAGCCAACAATCACAAATCCATAAATTTGTGACGATCTAAGGTACCATCCGATTAATCAGATATAAGAGCACTAGGACAACATTTTTGGTTTTCAATATCGTTTCACTAAAGTTGAAGAACTTGAATTAGAATAAATACTTTATTTTGGTACAATCTCACTGTTGTTCGTACCTTGAACAATTTCCACTTCATCTCTTAAATAAATGAAGTTGAATTTGTTATTCATGAAGTGTTAGTAGATCATGTAATAGAATGACGGGTCATTCCATCTGTCTCAAACAAAAGGTTAGAAAAAGTTATAAAATATACATAAGTCATTCTATAGTGAGATTAATAAAATATGGTTCCTAAAATGGACTTATACTTCATATATCATACTGATTAATATAATAAAACTAGTTTCTACTAAACAGGGACTTTCTGTAGGTCAGTGGTGGGCGATAAAGGCCACTCACACTTCAGTTGTGGGTTCGATTCCCACAGCCTTGTCCGACACAATGGGCTGTTGCCCATCCTGCAGGTTGTCCTTTTTCTTAAACTATAACATCCCATCAATAATATTGAAAAAAAACTTTTATTCTTAAACAATACTAACTTATGTCCAACATAATCCATTACAATCTTTAGGCTTATCCATAATACTTCAGTCCACTCTCATAACATAGTGAAAACGATTACCAGATATTTAATACCATCGTTGATCCCCATATATCATAAGATATGTTTTGTTGGTCGCATTCCAAACATTCAAAGTCATTAATCATGTATTCTCTTGAATACCCATTGAGCCTTAGTGAAAACATGAATGTAGTTAAAAGTTAACACTTTCCACATACCAAAATCCTCAAAATTCTATATACTCAAACCATGATATCACTTAGTCCTTATATCAATCATGAGCTCATGAATACTGTCAAATATTTCATTTTCTCATTTCCCTTCATTATGCGCATATCATTCTTTTTCCAAAAATATCTCAATCACTTTCCATGGTTACTGGTACCATAAAATTATTGAAAACCACAATAGACCAAAACATAAATATTCCAATATTCTACGATACTATATACAACATTATTTTGGAATCCCATTACGTAAACACTTAATCATTCCACCACATCGTTGTCATATTCAACATCGCCAATAGTGATTGCATGTGACTTCCCTTTGTCCTTTACCTTAAGTGGTTGCTCATGTTGATCATCACTAACCCTTGGATTAGGTCATTTATTAGCATAATGCCCCATTTCCTTGCACTTGAAGAATTGAAGTGTTGGTGGTGCGTTCTCTGCAGTGTTTGCTTTATTCACATCATTAGAAACCCTTTTTCCACTACTTCGACACTCAGCTGCTCGATGGCCTTCTTTTCCACACTTAAAACATTTTCTAGTCCCTTTAAGACAATCTCCACCATGCTTCTTTCCACACTTTGAGCATAAGGAAACATTCATTTTCTTTTCACCATTATTCTGAGATTTCCCCTTGAACTCCATCTTTCGTTTCTTTTCAAAACCATGAGATGGATATGTAACACCAACTTCCATTTCTACCTTCATAGCACAACGCAAAATTTCTTTATAGCTACTGAAGTCTCTTATAGCTAATGCCCTTCGATCGATCAACTTTAATTTCAGGTTGGATGATAATGCTAGATGCATACCTTGCAAGTCTTGTCAAATTTGCTTCATATATACCAACAAATTCATCATCCTTCCTCTTCAGCTCAAGAAACTCTTTTTCTATCTTCGTTCGAAGAATACGAGGGAAGTACTTACTGAAAAACAAGTTCTTGAACTCGTCCCATTCCATGGACTCAATTTCATCTCTTGGACTCGTATTCTTGATAAGATTCCACCATTGATCAGCATCACCTTCCAAATAATACAATTCTAAGATGACTTTATCATGTTCAGAACATTGAAAAACTGAAAATATCTTTTCAGTGGTACTGATCCATTGTTCAGAAACAAGTGGATCGGAAGTCCCACTGAAAGAAGTTGGACGTTGCCTCATGAAGGACTCAATAGAATATTGTTCCCTTTTATGCTCATTTGGAAGTCCAGAATGATTCATAGCTTGTGTAAGTATAACAATAAGATTTTGCACTCCATCCCCCATAACATTTGTTTGTTTAGGAGGACAATCATTGCATTGTACATTGCATTAATCAACACGGTTCCTTCGGGTTCCAGCCATCGTCTAAAACCCAAAAAGAATAGTGTGAGAGGAAAAAATCATGCTAGGGAAAACAACATAATAATGTGGGAGTACCTTTAATGTCTAACATCTTAGGTTAAATTCTATGATCGTTACCATAGTTCTAGGACTATATCCTATACGTATACTTATCTTTAGTGACATCCCTAGACATACCTTAGAAATATCCCTAAGGATCTCACTAAATTTTTCGCATCCTAGTTTCCAAAGGTTGACTAAATCTTTCCTCTGATACCAACTTTAGAGACCCGAAGCCTGACGTACATTGACATTACATTACATTTGCAGAATACTTAGTACATAACAAAAACACACACACAAGGACCGTAATAGTTTAGTGTCTTTAGAAACTCAGAATATAATCTTCTAATCGTGGTGAAAGATCTTCAAAATCTCCCTTAAAGATCTTCGTTTTTTTACCTAAAACCTTTCTTTATATCCTGGGGAAATGAAAACATAAAAGGGTGAGCTCAAATGCTCAGTAAGGGTAAACAAAATAAATATCAATCACATCATATACATAAGCACATAACTTTTGTAAATCTTAACCTGCAAAAGAGATCATAATTTCATAACATGGGGTAAATCATGGCAGTGAAATGTAATCACAATAATCATAACTTAAAACATGAAACTTTGTGGAATTCACACATAATCATAGAGAATCATTTCTTGTTAGTCAACACTCATTTCCAAGACTATCTTAGTGGACAAAGTCCCTTTCTGAACCGAGTCACCCTCGTTTCAGTCCTGTTTCACTGAACCGGTATAACCTACCGTTACATCCATGTCTATCTCATGAGATATAAAATCTTTACCCAATGAATTGTAGGGAGATATAGGTCCCACCCATCTCTTAATGATACCATTCTTATGTGTGCCACAAAATCAAAAATCATACATCATTGCATAACCCATGTAATAAAATGGGATTCTTAGACATCATGCCATCATAATCCATAAACAATTGATATCATTTAATCATAAGAAAATTGAAACCATTTAAATCATAGGGAAAGTTTACTTCAAACATACATATCAAATAACTTCATCTTAGATGGAAAATAGTTTTGAAAAAAACACTTGAAATGAATTCTTGAGGAAAATATCCTTTCTTCTTTAAAAACATTTTTCCTTTATTAACATGTCATAAAACTTTAAACTAAAAGAAGTTGATTAAAAATAAACTTGAAAACTTGTAAAGGAAGCTTCTTGGAAATAATGTTTTAAAAATCCATTCATGCCGTATAAGTTAAAAAAAACATTCTTCTCATACTTTTTTCGGAAAAGTCAAAAGGTACCTCATACGAAAAACGCCAAAAGATTCCTTTCATATCCTTTACTAAAATCTCACCGAAGGGTAAAATTTGATATAAAATATTGTAGAAGGATATAAATATTCCATAGTTGGGAAACATGGATGTGGATGATAAAATACACCCCAGTAAATACCAAAGTATAAACAATCTCGGATAAAATGAGATTGTGACATTTCCCTTACCTTAAGTCCGATTTGCTTCGTAAGTGTCTGAACCTCCAGTATAATGATTTTAATAATGTCATTAACTTATTAAAGAATCATATTCATTGTTATGATATCATATATGGTTCACTTATGACTTTATATTACCCGTTCTTTTGTAAATTCCATGTTAAAGAAGCGTTTTGGGTAAAATTGTTTCATTTAACGTAGGTGTTTGGACTTGTTGTTCTTGAAATTATTATTACTTATATCATCATTTACTTACTTCCAGAATATAAAACATGATTTATATATCATATATATTCAGTATATATATATATATAATAGATAGATAAATGAAATGAAACACACCGTTCATGGAGACGGTAGTTCGTACGTACGCATGAACGCTGTTTTCCTTTTCTTATTGTCTTGAATGGAAGTAAGTAGATGACATACATATATACAGAAATACAGTAACTTTATAATGTCATATATTTCATTATTATTGCTTATATATACTTTATAATCATTCTTAAATGGTTAACATGGAGAATGAATCTCATCGCGTCGTGGAGACGGTAGTCCATACGTACGCACGAGCGATGATATCGTTCTCATGATCGTGAACTTGTGTTGAAGAGTATGTATAATATTTCAGTATCAATATCACTGTATAATAATTATATATAGTTACTCATTACACCATTATACCCATCCAATTAAGGTGGTGGCAGAAAATAGATTACACCACGGCGTGGAGACGGTATTCCGTACGTACGCACGCGCGGTGATTTCCTTTTTCCATAGGATGGATAGAAGGTTAATTAGAGCTGTTTCATATTTATAATAACATATCAGTATATAAGAAATATTGATGTTATTACTTTATCATGAAACAACTAAAGAAGAAGAAGTTTAAGAAGAAAGAAATTGAAAAGATCGGTAATGGATATTACCTCTTCTTTGAAACGCCTCTTTGAATCCTCCACTTAGGGAACTAAGATTGGTCTTTGAAGAAGACCAGGACCTCTAGGATTATTCTAGGGAAGTGGAGAAGGGATTTTGGCAGGGGTTGGACGAGCTGGAGTGCTCAAATTGGTGTGAGGAGAAGGGGGAGGAGGTGCCCTTTTATAAGGGAGGAGAGGGGCACCTTAGGAATATCTCAAAATATTATTTTATATTAAAGTCAAAATCGGTTTATAATGGTTCTAAAGGGTCTTATTTCAAAGGTAAAGTGGGGATGGGTCGAAATCCTATCAACCAATAGGATTTAGACAAGTTTAGGTTATTATTTTAACCTTATCAATTAGATTTAACTCTAAGTTAAATAATTTAACTTTTACCGTGACTTTTTGTTTTCTTACACTATATGGTTAATACACTTACTATAACCTGACAAACGAACCCCAAGTTGTTTATTATTAATATATATAATCTTATCTAAGTCATTTGGCCGAACCTTAGATTTTTGCGAATAAAATAACAATTAATAATATAATATTTGATTTAAAAACTATTTTGTGTCAATTTTGACACTATTTGATATATGATTTTTGTGAAAGTCATAATAGAATTATATGTTCGAACCAAGTTTATTAAATTAAAACTAATATATCATTGTAACCTAGAAAATGAGTGTAAATCATAAAAAGTCTCAAATTAAATTTATTTGAGCATTTATAACATCAATTATGTTAACATTTCCTTAAAAGGGTAATTACTGCATCATCGTTGTGTCATAAATATATTGATTTATTTAATGTTCTAAAATTAAAAATAAAATATTATTATTTAGGAAATCTTTTTATATTTCTAATGAATATTTATAGTCTAATTTATCTTATGAATAACCCCATATTAAAAATGTTTTAGTAAATAAACTTTGATTTTTACTCTTTTAACCCTTCTTTAAATAAATTAATAATAAATGTCCAAATCTAATCCAAGTGGGCCTAAATGGTCATATTTTATTCCTAAGTTTGTTTTTGGTCGAATTACACTTGTCCAATAGAATTAGGACATGTGTTAGGGTAATAATAATATCATTTCTACCCATAATTACCCTATTTACTTTTAATCGTGGTAAAAAAAGTAAAAAGTTACTATTCACCAAAAAATTATTTTAATCTCATTGAACCACATTTTAGTCCTTGATATTAACTGTGTCTCTCGGATTTTTGAAATTCCACTCACAGAAGCGGTAAAATTATGTTTTATGAAAAATTCAGTTTTTTAACTACCACTTACTGGTTTCACTATTCATCAAAAATTAAAAGTTTTCAGAAAAATACAAAAATTAGGCCTAAGCTATATTTGATATTATGAACTCAAAAATGATTTCTATTTTTACCAAATTCAAAACATATCAGTTGCATTAATTAATTTAAAAATTAATTCCTGTCGTCAAAACAAATAGCGTGTTCTTAAGAGATAATAACTATCAAAAGATTGGCACTTGTTTATGTCTGGTTTAAATGTGAAATTACGTCCAATGACCATAATTGTATTAAATTGTAAAAATATATTCTAAATATACTTTAAATGGTTTACTATTCGAAATTTTCTTTAATAGAAACCCTCATCGTAAAAAGGAATACCAAAACCAATCTTTAAAAATGAATGTATGAAACGTAACGGTTACAAAAATAAACTAATCACTGGGTTTCCACATAGGTGAAAATATGGATATGGAAGAAAAATCTAACCATCATGTTCTGATGGAGAGTGGTAGAGAACATGGCTATAGAAAATCCAACAATCACAAATCCATAAATTTGTGACGATCTAAGGTACCATCCGATTAATCAGATATAAGAGCACTGGGACAACATTTTTGGTTTTCAAGATCGTTTCCCGAAAGTTGAAGAATTTGAATTAGAATAAATACTTACTTTATTTTGGTACAATCTCACTGTTGTTCGTACCTTGGACAATTTCCACTACATCTCTTAAATAAATGAAGTTGAATTTGTTATTCGTGAAGTGTTAGCAAATCATGTGATAGAATGACGGGTCATTCCATCTGTCTCAAATAAAAGGTTAGCAAATGTTATAAAATATACATAAGTCATTCTATAGTGAGATTAATCATATATGGTTCCTAAAATGGACTTATACTTCATATATCATACTGCTTAATATAATAAAACTAGTTTCTACTAAACAGGGACTTCCTGTAGGTCAGTGGTAGGTGATAAAGGCCAGTCGCACTTCGGTTGTGGGTTCGATTCCCACAGCCTTGTCCGACACGATGGGTTGTTGCCCGTCCTGTAGGTTGTCCTTTTTCTAAAACTATAACATCCCATCAATAATATCTAAAAAAACTTTTATCCTTAAACAATACTAACTTATGTCCAGTATTAATCCATTACAATCTTTAGTCTTATCCATAATACTGCAGTCCACTCTCATAACATAGTGAAAATGATTACCAGAGATTTAATACCATCGTTGATCCCCATATATCATAAGATATGTTTTGTTGGTCACATTCCAATCATTCAAAGTCATTAATCATGTATTCTCTTGAATACCCATTGAGCCTTAGTGAAAACATGAATGTAGTTAAAAGTTAACACTTTCCACATACCAAAATCCTCACAATTCTATATACTCAAACCATGATATCACTTAGTCCTTATATCAATCATGAGCTCATGAATACTGTCAAATATTTCATTTTCTCATTTCCCTTCATTATGCGCATATCATTCTTTTTCCCAAAATATCTCAATCACTTTCCATGGTTACTGGTACCATAAAATTATTGAAAACCACAATAGACCAAAACATAAATATTCCAATATTCCACGATACTATATAAAACATTATTTTGGAATCCCATTACGTAAACACTTAATCATTCCACCACATCGTTGTCATATTCAACATCGCCAATAGTGATTACATGTGACCTCCCTTTGTCCTTTGCCTTAAGTGGTTGCTCATGTTGATCATCACTAACCCTTGGATTAGGTAATTTATTAGCATAACGCCCCATTTCCTTGCACTTGAAGCATTGAAGTGTTGGTGGTGCGTTCTCTGCAGTGTTTGCTTTATTCACGTCATTAGAAACCCTTTTTCCACTACTTTGACACTCAGTTGCTCGATGACCTTCTTTTTCACACTTAAAACATTTTCTAGTCCCTTTAAGACAATCTCCACCATGCTTCTTTCCACACTTTGAGCATAAGGAAACATTCATTTTCTTTTCACCATTATTCTGAGATTTCTCCTTGAACTCCATCTTTCATTTCTTTTCAAAACCATGAGATGGATATGTAACACCAACTTCCATTTCTACCTTCATAGCACAACGCACAATTTCTTCATAGCTACTGAAGTCTCTTATAGCTAATACCCTTCGAAGACATGGTTTTAAGCCACTGAAAAGTCGACCAACTTTACTTTCAGGTTGGATGATAATGCCAGATGCATACCTTGCAAGTCTTGTAAGAGTTTCTTCGTATATACCAATAGATTCATCATCCTTCTACTTCATCTCAAGAAACTCCTTTTCCATCTTCGTTAGAAGAATACGAGGGAAGTACTTACTGAAAAACAAGTTCTTGAACTCGTCCCATTCCATGTACTCAATTTTATCTCTTGGCCTCGTATTCTTGATAAGATTCCACCATTGATCAGCATCACCTTCCAAACGATACACTGCTAAGATGAATTTATCATGTTCAGAACATTGATGAACTGAAAATATATTTTCAGTGGTACTGATCCATTGTTCAGCAACAAGTGGATCAGAAGTCCCACTGAAAGAAGGTGGACGTTGCCTCATGAAGGACTCAATAGAATATTGTTCCCTTCTGTGCTCATTTAGAAGTCCAGAATGATTCATAGCTTGTGTAAGTATAGCAATAAGATTTTGCACTCCATCTCCCATAACATTTGTTTTTTCAGGAGGAAAATCATTGCATTGTCCATTGCATTGATCAACACGGTTCCTTCTGGTTCCATCCATCCTCTAAAACCCAAAAAGAATAGTGTGAGAGGCAAAAATAATGCTAGGGAAAACAACATAATAACGGGGGAGTACCTTCAATGTCTAACATCTTAGGTTAAATTCTATGATCGTTACCGTAGTTCTAGGACTGTATCCTATACGTATAATTATCTTTAGGGACATCCCTAGACATACCTTAGAAATATCTCTAGGGATCTCACTAACGTTTTCGCATCCTAGTTTCCAATGGTTGACTAAACCTTTCCTCTAATACCAACTGTAGAGACCCGAAGCCTGACGTACATTGACATTACATTACATTTGCGGAATACTTAGTACATAACAAAAACACACACACAAGGACTGTAATGGTTTAGTGTCTTTGGAAACTTGGAATATAATCTTCTAATCGTGGTGAAAGATCTTCAAAATCTCGCATAAAGATCTTCCTTTTTTTACCTAAAACCTTTCTTTATATCCTGGGGAAATGAAAACATAAAAGGGTGATCTCAAATGCTCAGTAAGGGTAAAAAAAAGAAATATCAATCACATCATATATATAAGCACATAACTTTTGGAAATCTTAACCTGCAAAAGAGATCATAATTTCATAACATGGGGTAAATCATGGCAGTGAAATGTAATCACAACAATCATAAATTAAAACATGAAACTTTGTGGCATTCACACATAATCATAGAGAATCATTTCTTGTTAGTCAAGACTCATTTCCAAGACTATCTTAGTGGACAAAGTCCCTTTCTGAACCGAGTCACCCTCGTTTCAGTCCGGTTTCACTGAACCGGTATAACCTACCGTTCCAGCCATGTCTATCTCATGAGATATAAAATCTTTACCCAATGCATTGGAGGGAGATATAGGTCCCACCCATCTCATAATGATACCATTCTTATGTGTGCCACAAAATCATAAATCATACATCATTGCATAACCCATGTAATAAAATGGGATTCTAAAACATTATGCCATCATATTCCATAAACAATTGATATCATTTCATCATAAGAAAATTGAAACTATTTAAATCATAGAGACATTTTACTTGAAACATACATATCAAACAACTTCATCTTAGATGGAAAATAGTTTTGAAAAAAACACTTGAAATGAATTCTTGAGGAAAATATCCTCTCTTCTTTAAAAATATTTTTCCTTTCTTAACATGTCATAAAACTTTAAACTAAAAGAAGTTGATTAAAAATAAACTTGAAAACTTGTAAAGGAAGCTTCTTGGAAATAATGTTTTAAAAATCCATTCATGCCGTATAAGTTAAAAAAAACATTCTTCTCGTACTTTTGTCGGAAAAGTCAAAAGGTACCTCATACGAAAAAGGCCAAAAGATTCCTTTCATATCTTTTACTAAAATCTCATCGAAGGGTAAAATTTGATATAAAATATTGTAGAAGGATATAAATATTACATATTTGGGAAACATGTATGTGGATGATAAAATACACCCCAGTAAATACCAAAGTATAAACAATCTCGGATAAAATGAGATTGTGACATTTCCCTTACCTTAAGTCCGATTTGCTTCGTAAGTGTCCGAACCTCCTGTATAATGATTTAAATAATGTCATTAACTTATTACAGAATCATATTCATTGTTATGATATCATATATGGTTCACTTATGACTTTATATTACCCGTTCTTTTGTAAATTCCATGTTAAAGAAGCGTTTTGGGTAAAATCGTTTCATTTAACGTAGGTGTTTGGACTTGTTGTTCTTGACATTATTATTACTTATATCATGATTTACTTACTTCCAGAATATAAAACATGATTTATATATCATATATATTCAGTATATATATATATAATAGATAGATAAATGAAATGAAACACACCGTTAATGGAGATGGTAGTCCGTACGTATGCATGAACGCTGTTTTCCTTTCCTTACTGTCTTGAATGGAAGTAAGTAGATGATATACATATATACATAAATAAAGTAGCTTTATAATGTAATATATTTCATTATTATTGCTTATATATACTTTATAATCATTCTTAAATGGTTAACTTGGAGAATGAATCTCATCGCGTCGTGGAGACGGTAGTCCGTACGTACGCACGAGCGATGATATCGTTCTCATGATTGTGAACTTGTGTTGAAGTGTATGTATACTATTTCATTATCAATATAACTTTATAATAATTATATATAGTTACTCATTACACAATTGTACCCATCCAATTAAGGTGGTGGCAGAAAATAGATTACACCACGGCGTGGAGACGGTATTCCGTACGTACGCACGCGCGGTGATTTTCTTTTTCCGTAGGATGGATAGAAGGTTAATTAGAGTTGTTTGATATTTATAATAACATATCAGTATATAAGAAATACTTATGTTATTACTTTATCATGAAACAACTAAAGAAGAAGAAGTTTAAGAAGAAAGAAATTGAAAAGATCGGTAATGGATATTACCTCTTCTTTGAAATGCCTCTTTGAATCCTCCACTTATGAAACTAAGATTGGTCTTTGAAGAAGACCAGGAACTCTAGGATTTTTCTAGGGAAGTGGAGAAGGTATTTTTTCAGGGGTTGGACGAGCTTGAGTGCTCAAATTGGTGTGAGGAGAAGGGGGAGGAGGTGCCCTTTTATAAGGGAGGAGAGGGGCACCTTAGGAATATCTCAAAATATTATTTTATATTAAAGTCAAAATCGGTTTATAATGGTTCCAAAGGGACTTATTTGGAAGGTAAAGTGGGGATGGGTCGAAATCCTATCAACCAATAGTATTTAGACAAGTCTATGTTATTATTTTAACCTTATCAATTAGATTTAACTCTAAGTTAAATAATTTAACTTTTACCGTGACTTTTTGTTTTCTTACACTATATGGTTAATAAACTTACTATAACCAGCCAAACGAACCCCAAGTTGTTTATTATTAATATATATATCCTTATATAAGTCATTTGGCCGAACCTTAGATTTTTAAGAATAAAATAACAATTAATAATATAATATTTGATTTAAAAACTATTTTTTGTCAATTTTGACACTATTTGATATATGATTTTTGTGAAAGTCATAACAGAATTATATGTTCGAACCAAGTTGATTAAATTAACAATAATATATCATAGAAACCTATAAAATTAGTGTAATTCATAAAAATTCACAAATTACATTTATTTGAGCATTTATAACATCAATTATGTTAACATTTCCTTAAAAGGGTAATTACTGCATCATCGTTGTGTCATAAATAAATTAATTTATTTAATGTCTAAAAATTAAAAATAAAATATCATTATGTAGAAAATATTTTTAGATTTCTAATGAATATTTATATACGAATTTATCGTATGTATAACACCATATTAAAAATGTTTTAGTAAATAAACTTTGATTTTAACTCTTTTAACCCTTCTTTAAATAAATTAATAATAAATGTCCTAATCTAATCCAAGTGGGCGTAAATGGTCATATTTCTTTCCTAAGTTTGTTTTTGGTCGAATTACACTTGTTTAATAGAATTAGGACATGTGTTAGGGTAATAATAATATCATTTCTACCCATAATTACCCTATTTACTTTTAACCGTGGTAAAAAAAAGTAAAAAGTTACTATTCACCAAAAAATTATTTTCATCTCATTGAACCACATTTTAGTCCTTGATATTAACCGTGTCTCTCGGGTTTTTGAAATTCCACTCACAGAAGCGGTAAAATTATGTTTTATGAAAAATTCAGTTTTTTAACTACCACTTAGTGGTTTCACTATTCATCAAAAATTGAAAGTTTTCAGAAAAATACCAAAAATTAGGCCTAAGCTATATTTGATATTATGAACTCAAAAATTATTTCTATTTTTACCAAATTCAAAACATATCAGTTGCATTAATTAATTTAAATATTAATTCCTGTAGTCAAAACAAATAGCGCGTTCTTAAGAGATAATAACTATCAAAAGATTGACACTTGTTTATGTCTGGTTTAAATGTGAAATTAAATCCAATGACCATCATTGTATTAAATTGTAAAAATATATTCTAAATATACTTTAAAACCACTCAAATTAATAATTTATCACTATTAATTGTTTCGATTGAAAAAGTTGTTTTTAATTAAAATTTAGTAATTTTCAATATTCATCAAAATATGAATGTTATCCGAAAATCACCAAAATTTCACCCTAAGCTAATTTCGATATTACGAATCCAAAAATGAATTCTATTTTGAAAAATAAAATTACAAAATTTCAAAAAGTGGTTATTACTATTCATAACGGCTAGTTTTAATAATATTTTAATTGCATATTGTTGTTTAATGAAACTCGTTATTGCGTACTACACACGCTATCGAAGAAGGTCGTGATTGCGTGTAATGCAAGGCAAATCAAGGATGTGTGTTGTGCAATCTCCTTTTGGTGTAGCGTACAACACAAGACATTAGTGAAATTAAAAAGAATATTTTTCATAAAATCTCGGGGTGTTACATTCTACCCCCTTTAAAATGAATTTCGCCCACGAAATTCGTCGGGGTTATAAATGGTTTACCATTCGAAAGTTTCTTTAATAGAAACCCACATCGTAAAAAGGAATACCAAATACAATCTTTAAAAATGAAAGTATGAAACGTAGCGGTTACCCAAATAAACTAATCACTAGGTTTCCACATAGGTGAAAATATGGATATGGAAGAAAAATCTAACCATCATGTTCTGATGGAGAGTGGTAGAGAACATGGCTATGGAAAAGCCAACAATCACAAATCCAGAAATTTGTGATGATCTAAGGTACCATCCGATTAATAACATATAAGAGCACTAGGACAACATTTTTGGTTTTCAAGATTGTTTCCCTAAAGTTGAAGAATTTGAATTAGAATAAATACTTACTTTATTTTGGTACAATCTCATTGTTGTTTGTACCTTGAACAATTTCCACTTCATCTCTTAAATAAATGAAGTAGAATTTGTTATTCGTGAAGTGTTATCAAATCATGTGATAGAATGACGGGTCATTCCATCTGTCTCAAACAAAAGGTTAGTAAATATTATAAAATATACATAAGTCATTCTATAGTGAGATTAATCATATATGGTTCCTAAAATGGACTTATACTTCATATATCATGCTGCTTAATGTAATAAAACTAGTTTCTACTAAACATGGACTTCCTGTAGGTCAGTGGTAGGCGATAAAGGCCAGTCGCACTTCGGTTGTGGGTTCGATTCCCACAGCCTTGTCCGACGCGATGGGCTGTTACCCGTCCTGCAGGTTGTCCTTTTTCTAAAACTATAACATCCCATCAATAATATTGAAAAAAAACTTTTATCATTAAACAATACTAACTTATGTCCAACATAATCCATTACAATCTTTAGGCTTATCCATAATACTGCAGTCCACTCTCATAACATAGTGAAAACGATTACCAGAGATTTAATACCATCGTTGATCCCCATATATCATAAGATATGTTTTGTTGGTCACATTACAAACATTCAAAGTCATTAATAATGTATTCTCTTGAATACCCATTGAGCCTTAGTGAAAACATGAATGTAGTTAAAAGTTAACACTTTCCACATACCAAAATCCTCAAAATTCTATATACTCAAACCATGATATCACTTAGTCCTTATATCAATCATGAGCTCATGAATACTATCAAATATTTCATTTTCTCATTTCCCTTCATTATGCGCATATCATTCTTTTTCCAAAAATATCTCAATCACTTTCCATGGTTACTGGTACCATAAAATTATTGAAAACCACAATAGACCAAAACATAAATATTCCAATATTCCATGATACTATATACAACATTATTTTGGAATCCCATTACGTAAACACTTAATCATTCCACCACATCGTTGTCATATTCAACATCTCCAATAGTGATTGCATGTGACTTCCCTTTTTCCTTTTCCTTAAGTGGTTGCTCATGTTGATCATCACTAACCCTTGGATTAGGGAATTTATTAGAATAATGCCCCATTTCCTTGCACTTGAAGCATTGAAGTGTTGGTGGTGCGTTCTCTGTAGTGTTTTCTTTATTCACATCATTAAGAACCCTTTTTCCACTACTTCGACACTCAGCTGCTCAATGACCTTCTTTTCCACACATAAAACATTTTCTAGTCCCTTAAAGACAATCTCCACCATGCTTCTTTCCACACTTTGAGCATAAGGAAACATTCATTTTCTTTTCACCATTATTCTGAGATTTCTCCTTGAACTCCATCTTTCGTTTCATTTCAAAACCATGAGATGGATATGTAACACCAGCTTCCATTTCTACCTTCATAGCACAACGCACAATTTCTTCATAGCTACTGAAGTCTCTTATAGCTAATGCCCTTCGATGACTTGGTTTTAAGCCACTGAAAAATCGATCAACTTTACTTTTAGGTTGGATGATAATTCCAGATGCATACCTTGAAAGTCTTGTAAAATTTGCTTCTTATATACCAACAGATTCATCATCCTTCTGCTTCAGCTCAAGAAACTCCTTTTCCATCTTCGTTCGAAGAATACGAGGGAAGTACTTACTCAAAAACAAGTTCTTGAACTCGTCCCATTCCATGGACTCAATTTCATCTATTGGCCTCGTATTATTGATAAGATTCCACCATTGATCAGCATCACCTTCCAAACCATACACTGCTTAGATGACTTTATCATGTTCAGAACATTGAAGAACTGAAAATATCTTTTCAGTGGTACTGATCCACTGTTCAGCAACAAGTGGATCGGAAGTCCCACTGAAAGAAGGTGGGCGTTGCCTCATGAAGGACTCAATAGAATATTGTTCCATTCTATGCTCATTTGGAAGTCCAGAATGATTCATAGCTTGTGTAAGTATAGAAATAAGATGTTGCACTCCATCTACCATAACATTTTTTTGTTCAGGAGGACAATCATTGCATTGTCCATTGCATTGATCAACACGGTTCCTTTGGGTTCCAGCCATCGTCTAAAACCCAAAAAGAATAGTGTGAGAGGCAAAAATCATGCTAGGGAAAACAACATAATAATGGGGGAGTACCTTCAATGTCGAACATTTTAGGTTAAATTCTATGATCGTTACCGTAGTTCTAGGACTATATCCTATACATATACTTATCTTTAGGGACATCCCTAGACATACCTTAGAAATATCTCTAGGGATCTCAATAACGTTTTCGCATCCTAGTTTCCAAAGGTTGACTAAACCTTTCCTCAGATACCAACTTTAGAGACCCGAAACCTGACATACATTGACATTACATTACATTTGTGGAATACTTAGTACATAACAAAAACACACACACAAGGACCATAATAGTTAGTGTCTTTCGAAACTCGGAATATAATCTTCTAATCATGGTGAAAGATCTTCAAAATCTCCCATAAAGATCTTCCTTTTTTTTACCTAAAACCTTTCTTTATATCCTGGGGAAATGAAAACATAAAAGGGTGAGCTCAAATGCTCAGTAAGGGTAAACAAAAGAAATATTAATCACATCATATACATAAGCACATAACTTTTGGAAATCTTAACCTGCAAAAGAGATCATAATTTCATAACATGGGGTAAATCATGGCAGTGAAATGTAATCACAATAATCATAACTTAAAACATGAAACTTTGTGGCATTCACACATAATCATAGAGAATCATTTCTTGTTAGTCAAGACTCATTGCCAAGACTATCTTAGTGGACAAAGTCCCTTTCCTAACTGAGTCACCCTCATTTCAGTCCTGTTTCACTGAACCGGTATAACCTACCATTCCAGCCATGTCTATCTCATGAGATATAAAATCATTACCCAATGCATTGGAGGGAGATATAGGTCCTACACATCTCATAATTATACCATTCTTATGTGTGCCACAAAATCATAAATCATACATCATTGCATAACCCATGTAATAAAATGGGATTCTTAAACATCATTCCATCATAATCCATAAACAATTGATATCATTTCATCATAAAAAAATTGAAACCATTTAAATCATAGAGACATTTTACTTGAACCATACATATCAAATAATTTCATCTTAGATGGAAAATAGTTTTGAAAAAAACACTTGAAATGAATTCTTGAGGAAAATATCCTTTCTTCTTTAAAAACATTTTTCCTTTCTTAACATGTCATAAATATTTAAACTAAAAGAAGTTGATTAAAAATAAACTTGAAAACTTGTAAAGGAAGCTTCTTGGAAATAATTTTTTAAAAATCCATTCATGTCGTATAAGTTAAAAAAACATTCTTCTCGTACTTTTGTCGGAAAAGTCAAATGGTACCTCGTATGAAAAACGCCAAAAGATTCCTTTCATATCTTTTAATAAAATCTCACCGAAGGGTAAAATTTGATATAAACTATTGTAGAAGGATATAAATATTACATATTTGGGAAACATGGATGTGGATGATAAAATACACCCCAGTAAAAACCAAAGTATAAACAATCTCGTATAAAATGAGATTGTGACATTTCCCTTACCTTAAGTCCGATTTGCTTCATAAGTGTACGAACCTCATGTATAATGATTTAAATAATGTCATAAACTTATTACAGAATCATATTCATTGTTATAATATCATATATGGTTCACTTATGACTTTATATTACCCGTTCTTTTGTAAATTCCATGTTAAAGAAGCGTTTTGGGTAAAATCGTTTCATTTAACGTAGGTCTTTGGACTTGTTGTTCTTGACATTATTATTACTTATATCATGATTTACTTACTTCCAGAATATAAAACATGATTTATATATCATATATATTCAGTATATATATATATATATATAATAGATAGATAAATGAAATGAAACACACCGTTCATGGAGACGGTAGTCCGTACGTACGCATGAACGCTGTTTTCCTTTCCTTATTGTCTTGAATGGAAGTAAGTAGATGAAATAAATATATACATAAATCCAGTAGCTTTATAATGTCATATATTTCATTATTATTTCTTATATATACTTTATAATCATTCTTAAATGGTTAACATGGAGAATGAATCTCATCGCGTCTTGGAGACGGTAGTCCGTACGTACGCACGAGCGATGATATCGTTCTCAGGATCGTGAACTTGTGTTGAAGTGTATGTATACTATTTCAGTATCAATATCACTTTATAATAATCATATATAGTTACTCATTACACCATTATACCCATCCAATTAAGGTGGTGGTAGAAAATATATTACACCACGGCGTGGAGACGGTATTCCGTACGTACGCACGCGCGGTGATTTCCTTTTTCCGTAGGATGGATTGAAGGTTAATTAGAGTTGTTTCATATTTATAATAATATATCATTATATAAGAAATACTGATGTTATTACTTTATCATGAAACAACTAAAGAAGAAGAAGTTTAAGAATAATGAAATTGAAAAGATCGGTAATGGATATTACCTCTTCTTTGAAACGCCTCTTTGAATCCTCCACTTAGGGAACTAAGATTGGTCTTTGAAGAAGACCAGGACCTCTAGGATTATTCTAGGGAAGTGGAGAAGGGATTTTGGCAGGGGTTGGAAGAGCTTGAGTGCTCAAATTGGTGTGAGGAGAAGGGGGAGGAGGTGCCCTTTTATAAGGGAGGAGAGGGGCACGTTAGGAATATCTCAAAATATTATTTTATATTAAAGTCAAAATCGGTTTATAATGGTTCCAAAGGGTCTTATTTAGAAGGTAAAGTGGGGATGGGTCGAAATCCTGTCAACCAATATGATTTAGACAAGTTTAGGTTATTATTTTAACCTTATCAATTAGATTTAACTCTAAGTTAAATAATTTAACTTTTACCGTGACTTTTTGTTTTCTTACACCATATGGTTGATACACTTACTATAAAATGCCAAAAGAACCCCAAGTTGTTTATTATTAATATATATATCCTCATCTAAGTCATTTGGCCGAACCTTATATTTTTAGGAATAAAAGAACAATTAATAATATAATATTTGATTTAAAAACTATTTTTTGTCAATTTTGACACTATTTGATATATGATTTTTGTGAAAGTCATAACAGAATTATATGTTCGAACCAAGTTGATTAAATTAACACTAATATATCATAGCAACCTATAAAATTAGTGGAATTTATAAAAAGTCTCAAATTACATTTATTTGAGCATTTATAACATCAATTATGTTAACATTTCCTTAAAAGGGTAATTACTGCATCATCGTTGTGTCATAAATAAATTAATTTCTTTAATGTCTAAAAATTAAAAATAAAATATCATTATGTAGAAAATCTTTTTTATATTTCTAATGAATATTTATAGTCGAATTTATCGTATGTATAACACCATATTAAAAATGTTTTAGTAAATAAACGTTGATTTTAACTCTTTTAACCCTTCTTTAAATAAATTAATAATAAATGTCCTAATCTAATCCAAGTGGGCCTAAATGGTCATATTTTATTCTTAAGTTTGTTTTTGTTCGAATTACACTTGTCCAATATAATTAGGACATGTGTTAGGGTAATAATAATATCATTTCTACCCATAATTACCCTATTTACTTTTAACCGTGGTAAAAAAAGTAAAAAGTTACTATTCACCAAAAAATTATTTTCATCTCATTGAACCACATTTTAGTCCTTGATATTAACCGTGTCTCTTGGATTTTCGAAATTCCACTCATAGAAGCGGTAAAATTAAGTTTTATGAAAAATTCAGTTTTTTAACTACCACTTAGTGGTTTCACTATTCATCAAGAATTGAAAGTTTTCAGAAAAATACCAAAAATTAGGCCTAAGCTATATTTGATATTATGAACTCAAAAATGATTTATATTTTACCAAATTCAAAACATATCAGTTGCATTAATTAATTTAAAAATTAATTCCCGTCGTCAAAACAAATAGCGTGTTCTTAAGAGATAATAACTATCAAAAGATTGACACTTGTTTATGTTTGGTTTAAATGTGAAAATACATCCAATGACCATCATTGTATTAAATTGTAAAAATATATTCTAAATATACTTTAAAACCACTCAAATTAATAATTTATCACTATTAATTATTTCGATTGAAAAATTTGTTTTTAATTAAAATTTAGTAATTTTCACTATTCATCAAAATATGAAAGTTATCCGAAAATCACCAAAATTTCACCCTAATCTAATTTCGATATTACGAATCCAAAAATTAATTCAATTTTGAAAAACAAAATTACAAAATTTCAAAAAGTGGTTATTTCAATTCATAACGGCTAGTTTTAACAATATTTTAATAGCATATTGTTGTTTAGTGAAACTCGTTATTGCGTACTACACACGCTATCGAGGAAGGTCGTGATTGCGTGTAATGAAAGGCAAATCAAGGATGCGTGTTGTGCAAGCTCCTTTTGGTGTATCGTACAACACAAGACATTAGTGAAATTAAAAAGAATATTTTTCATAAAATCTCGGGGTGTTACAGAAATGATTTCTCAGACCCCAACCAGAATCACACATACATTATCCATAGTATTTTTCTCAATAATCAAAAACGAATTAGATTCACATAATTATGTACATTAAATTTCTACCACGAACATATACGGACCTATCTCATTCATTAATAACCCTTATTACACAAGGATCACATACCCATGACTGACATGACACTATCTACCATAGTATTTCAATTAAAATTTCTCCATTGGGTAAAAAACCAAATCTTATGGACCATGTTCTGTCAGTCACCGAACAAAGTGGTCTGACATGGCCAACCTCACCAATACCTGAGTGCCACTCCATGAATAATTATTTTCCATTTTAGACTCATAGAACGTCATCATTAGCACAGAAATAAAATCATATGAAGTGAGGGTATCCCTCAAACAACTTATGGTGGGATCCCCAATATATAAATTTGATTATGCCACCCCTAGAGTTCAACCTCAGTATGTCATATCCCTATCACATGCATGTTTCTCTTCTCGAGCCACACCCCCTTTGAAATCAATACCTAACCAGGGTTTATCTATTAGATTGAATATATCAAAACATCATAATTTAAACTAATTCCTCCCTACCCAATCAAGGGTATTTTTATATTTCAATCAAAACATTAGAAAACTATGCCTGCAACACCTCCTCATGGTCATCGACCACTGACTCATACTAGGCCTCCCACTGACCCATAACTCAGTGGCTACCACACTCATCTGTGTACAATCTATTGATCTATTAAAATAAAATGGGAAAACACTCATACACTAATTGATCACATAGCCTAACTCACAATCCCACGAGTCATGTCACATCCAAACTATGATCACACACCTAAACCACTAACCATGATCATTCATAGGTCATACTTACGTAACTAAGAGTAACCTTGAAACTTATATTAAAAATTGGTCACATTATTTTTGATCAGGTCCATCATTTTATGACCCTCCAATTGGAGTTATTCCTAACAAAATACAAGAATCTATGCCTGATATCCCCAAGATACTAGAAGGGTATCCCTAACCTGATAGGTTTTGGCCACTCGACTGCTCTTCTTCTTTATCCACAACCTTGATACCAAGGACTGAAACCTTAGGTGCTTTCACATTTTAAACCTTCTAAGGAATCACCTCACATATCCTATATGAAACACCACACCTATCATTCAACAATATAATCCCCAAAAATTCCACCTTGATTCCATATAAACAATGGGTATTTTCTCTCATTACACAAGATCTCTTTGAAACCTAGCACCACTAAAAATCTGGCCTTTAACATCATTAGAAATGGACTTTATCAGTGTTAAAAAAGCACTAACTACATGAACATGGTTAAAAGACCCAATCTTTTATCAGTGATGAAAAAGTGTTGATAAAGGGTCTTTTATCAGTGCTTATAATGAACTGATAAAGTATACCTTTATATGTGCTTATAAACGTGTTGATAAAGTAATTTGTATCACCACTTTTAGAGGTGCTGATAAAGGGCCATACTATAGTGTGCTATAACAGGACACTGCAACACCACTGCAATGTGATTTAACAGCACACCACATCACCTGAAACACACCATATATCAATAGAAATAAGAACCATCATATTAAATAATAAAATGAAATTTACAATACAAACACAAGAAAAAACACTATAATATAGACATTTCAAACATTGGTTTATATAGTTAATTAAATAAAATTATTTCATACATTCAAAAACATCAATGTTTCTTTTTCCATTAATCCAAACCCAAATCATGTAGTTGCTAAAAAAACTACCCCTTTTTGAACAAAAGAACACACCTGTATAAGAAAAAATTCTTATGTTAGTAATATTATAAGGAAATAAATTAACGGAAAGTGTCAATTTTACAAAAAATGGTGTAAAATTTAAATTAAAAGAAGCACATGGAGTCATACCAGTCACACTATTCTTCTGATTGAGTTGTATCTGATTCCAAAACATATAAAACGACTTATGTATCACTGTCTTAAAGTATCAAAACAATCTGAATGTCTTTTCTTGGTTTTGAGTACGTCAATTGTCTTTTGTACTAAAATGTCATTTTAAACTAGAAACATGAACTTTTGACTCATTTTGATCACATATTGTATCCGTTTGATTTGAAATATATTCCTTCATGTCAAAAATGAATTATGAATCATTTTCCTAAATTTTTAAGAAAATACGAGTGCATATGATCAGTTTGCAGTGACTGAGACTTTTTGAACTAAAATGTCATTTTCAAACTGATAACAAACACTTTTAGTCATACCGGAAACCTAATGTATCAAATTGAGGTGAAACTGATTCATATGCATTATAAATGACTGAAGTATTGTTTTCGTATTGTGTGTAAACAATCTGAATGTTTTTTCTTAGTTTTGTGCAGGACAGTTGTCCATTTTACTAAAATTGGTGACAATTTTAACTAAAAAGGTGCACTTTGAGTCATACCAATCACACAGTGCATCAAATTGAGGTGATAATGATTCATAAACGTACCAAATGACTTATGGATCATTTTCTTATAGTTTCAAAACAACCTGATTGTGTTTGATAAGTTTTGAGTACTTCACAATTCTTTTTTACTAAAATGTCATTTTAAAAATAAAACACACACTTTGTCTCATACCGATCACATTGGGTATCATATTGAGGTGTGGATGATTTAAACACAAAAAAAATAAATTATGGATCATTTCACTTAATTATTTAGAAAATGTGAATGCATTTCCTCAATTTTGAGCAGGTGAGTTGGCCTTTTTACTAAAATTGATGTCAATTTTAAATAAAAACATGCACTTGGAGTCATACTTGTCACACTGTGTGTTATATTGAGGTGCATATGATTCATTAAAGTCTAAAATAACTTATGGATCATTTTCCTAATGTATGAAAAAATATGAATCTATAATAAAAATAAATCAAATACACATTTAAACATAATGTTTAATGAAAATAAATACAATCTCTTCTTAATTTGGAAATCCAGAAACAAAATTTCTAAATAAATAATTTTAAAATCTCTATTACATTATGATTTAGGAAAATTTATGTATATATATAATCCCCTAGGATCCAGCTCAGTTGTTAGCAGCTCTACGGGGTCTCAGTGGGGTCTCGGGTTCGAGACTCGTTTAGTTATTCCCTATTGGTACAGAGTTAGATTTTTAATTGAATTTATCTCCCTCCCTGAAATTTTTTAATTATATATATATAAATATCTTTATAAATTAAACATAAATTGATACAATCTATATTACCCTTACAACAGAATATCATAACATAGTAAAATAAATACAACCCCGTACTAATTTTAAAGTCAGAAGATTTGTTGTTTTTTGATGGTATTAAACACATTTTGTGTGTGGTTAATTTGGTAATGTGATGATTTTAATGAGGTTTTATTTATAAATAAAACATTACTATTAAACTTGATAAAATATAGAATGATTGTTAACCCATGTGAGAGGACATGTGGGAATCTATTTTCAAATGGAGACTCTAAAAATTATAGATCTTTGAGTTCAATTGATGAGAAAAAAATGATCTCATTGAAAATTGAGTAATATTTTTCAAATAATTTTATGAAAAAAATTAAATTTGAGATGTTTTTAGACACTCACAACACCTAAAAAACTAAAGGGGATTGATTTGTGAGACAATCGAAAAGGGAATATCATTGAAGGAAATCATAAATGTGTGGAAATTCTTCCCAAAATCATCTTTATGTGAAACATTTTCATTTTTTTGGACCCATGAGACACAATACAACTCAAGGTGATCTTTAATTAATCTCATTTATTTATTAATTTACCATAATGATGAATGTGATGATTATAAAGAAACAAATCAGATTCATTTGAAATGATTATGATTTTCATATGAATAGTTTTGAATGAATTGGGGATGTTAATCAATTAATTCATATCTAAAAATTAGAATGAATTCACCAGAGTATAATAGTACCAGAACACCAAAATGAACCCGAACATATAAAAATTGGTAGTCAATAAAACAATAGATCCTAATTGTTTTTTGTTCATAATCTAAAAGCAAAAGATTATACGAGGACATAACCGAAAATCTGTAGTCAATCAAATAACAAATCATAAACAAATCATTATATTCATAATATAAAAGAAAAAGAGTATACAAGGACTAGACCAAAAATAACTCATGACATCATTGAACAAGAAATTAAAAAATAAATGAAAAGTACACAATGAAAATTACAAGGCCTGCCTTGCTTGTTTGAAGAAAACCTGCTTCGAAAACCTTAACTCCAACTGAACACCAGATTTCAGATGATGTTTGAACAACTGGAGGTAGTTGAGTGGTGTGAGAAAGCTTAGATTAACAATGGAGGTTCACTAGTAGTAGGTGACTTCCAAAAAAATGATTCTAATATCATGATGGGTTCACAAATTATTAGGGGTTTTTAAATAGAGAATGACACTTTTATCAGTGCTAACAAATAATCACTAATAAAGCACACTTTTATCAGTGATTAAATAATAAGTGATGATAAATGTAATATTTATCAATGATTTTTTAGCATTTATAAATGTAGGTTATTAACAATGCTAAAAAAATCGCTGATAAAATTCATATTTATCATCACTAAATTTTAGTGTTGATAAAAATTAATTTTATCATCACTTGTTTTAGTGCTAAGAAAGACTCATCTTTATCAGTGTGAAAAATAACTGATAAAAACATACCTTTATCAGTGCTTATTATAGAAGTTCTAATTAAATATTTTAAATTATAATTATAAATAAAAAACTGTAAATATATGTATATACTTAATAAATATATATACAAAAATATAAAAATATTAAATATATTCCTTTTTTAATATTTGAATTATAATTTAATAATTAATTATTTATAAATATATACATATTTTTCAAAAATAATATTTAAAACTAACTTAAATGCATGCATTCATATATGTTAAAAATGAGTGAAATTGAATAAAATAAAAATAAGTACACTTTAACAACATTGAAAAAATGTATAAGTTTTGTTCATGTGCATTGTATAAAAAAATGCATTAATTATGTATATGAGTAATCAATATAATAGACATCGGATCTATATCAAATTGAAAAATAAAACAACACATTCAATTTTATGTCCACTACACTATGAAATTAGTGAATATTTTTTAATTCATATTAATTTTTAATTATAAGCAATTATTCACTAAATATATGAATATTTAATATAAAGTGCATAAATATTTGGTAATATAAAAATCATATTTATACACAGTAATATATATATATATATATATAATATATACAATTTATTAATAGTAATCATCATAATTATATAAATAATAAAATTTTTAATATTTAATAATGTATAGTTAATTTATTCAATTTTATCAATAATTATTCAATTAATAAAATTTGTAATATTCATTTAATAAACACAGATTTTTAAATTTTTTAATTATTTCATTTGTTTATTCGGACATTTATCAGTGCTAAAAAAGTGATGGTAAAATATATCTTTATCAGCGTTAATAAAGGGTACCTTTTATCAATGATGATAAAAAAGTGATAAAAAATGACACCCTTTCTCAGTTCTTAAAAAAGCGCTAATAAAGGTTCCATTTATTAGTGCTAAAAAAGTGTTGATAAATACCAACGTTGATAAATTTGGGTTTTTTAGTAGTTAAGGGAGTTCATTCCCTACTACAACCAACACACAAGATGCAACTCATCACCCATGAGTCAAGCATCAATGGTCCCAGGCTCTCATGCATAACTAGGAAATTAACTACAATCTTATTATGTCACTTTCACTAAGAAGAGGCATCCTAGATTCCCTATTATAACAATCCTGGCACCTTACAAATATCATGTCTAAGGACACAACTACCTTTCATCCCAATAATCATTTAAATAACCATAATAAATTACCTATACTAGCATTGTGCATCAATAGCACCTCTACAGCATTTAGGGTCAAGCATATGAATTATCTCGTACTTCAAAACTGAACAATATACAAGACACTAACACTTTGGGTGATTAACCTTAACCACACCAAGAATTATTAGTATTGAGCATGCACCTGTCACATAAGTTAAATAAGACTCACACAATTCATACATCTAAAGTAATTTCATAAGATCTGGTCAACCTTATTGTGACCACCCTTGCTCGCACCAATATACTCGACACATTTCTGTATTCTGAAGAAACACACACAAAAGAACTTCTTAAAATTAAAACTTAACATAACTATTCACCCATTCTTCCTTCATTTAATGTACTCACAAAACTAGAAAACCCCTTTAATGGGTTACTTTTTCACATCACATGACATTGACTCCACAAACTTGAGTTTCACCTAAAATAAAAATCACATCCCCACCCAATCTACACATCATAAAAATCACATGGGTCACCACTCCTAGGTTAACACACATCCCAATATAGAGGTCTCATATACATACATACACCCAATCTACTCTACCCATGTAAGTCACAAGGGTTTCAAGACACCACTACACATCATAGAGTATTCATAAACATAATCTTTCCATCTATCCCAAATACCTCTAACTAGGGTTAAAACTAAACATAGGTAATGTCCATATCATGAGAAACTCATAACTTAGGAACTCAAAATTGTCCAACTACTCATACATTGGGTCAAGACAAGAACAAAAGGTCCCTAAGTCAACACAACCATTTAATATCCATTAATTCACAAATTTAAATTGTTAAGACTTCAATATTTCACAACATCCATATTCCAAATTGATCATCATCTATTATCACATTCCATGGTTGGTTATATAGAATGAATTCACCAGTAATGAGGGAATACAACTGATAAGTTTTTTAGTGGAATTTTTATTTAACTAAACCATAATTTTCCATAGAATTCACATTTCATAATTATTTTCATTATTATATAATCTATGGAGTTAAATTTTCTATATTATTCACATTCACAATTCTTGGACTCACACTTAGCTATTCCAATATTTATAAAAAATTTCCACATTTATAAGGATTTATTAAATTTTGTTTCATTCACAATAAATAAATGAAAAATCCCTTATTGACACCCTATTTAACCAATATCATTATTTAATAATCCATTTATATCTTTCTAGAAGTTACACATTGATTCTATCCATTTTAGAAAAATATTTCATGCTTCTAAACCATGATTAAATAAAGTCTCACTCACATGTTATGAGGGAAAATACCTTATAAGTTTCTTATTAGAAACTTATATTACAAAAACCACTATTAATTCATTTATATTTGTCTATATATCAGGTAATATTCCCTGGAATTTTTCAAGTAAGATTCAACCATAGCCTTATATGGGAAAAACCATATAAAACACTACAACCACTTTAAATCAGTATCCCCATTTTACTGATAAGCAATACAAATCAATGGGATGTTTAAATGAGGAAAGGAAAATTATAAGATAATATAAATTATAGGAAATATAAATATTAATCATAGGTTACATATGTATGATATTAAAATACTATTTGTCTAGCATGATGCATGAAATCACACACCATTTCATTCCATACTATACTAACATCCAGAATCCCATAAACCATAACATAATAAATCAAGTGTCTCACTTGATGAGAAATCAAGTAAAAAATAACCATGAATTCAAAGAAAAAAACCCCATCTTTGTAAACTTTGGATTTCCCCCATGTGTGGGTTTATCACTCATAATAATGAGATCATTACCAAGTTACAATAGACTCCTTGTCTCCTGTATACCATACCCAAGTAGTAAAACAAAATAAAATTCATTGATACCATTTTCTAATGCCCTACCCCTAGATCACTATGAATAGTAGCCAAACCGGTTGTGCTACTTAACCCCAAGAATGCCTCCCAATACGCCATAGGCATCCAACCATTGACAATGTTGGGTAAAGATATCATGGGGAGACTTTACCCTTTGTTCATAGTAACCAAAGAATAAAAAATAATAGAAAACATATAAAAAAAGCTTAATAAACATCATAGAAAAAGTATTAAACTGATAATGTATAATTACAACATCACATGGTATGAAAATAATGGGTATTCCATATAATAACAATGTCCCCAATGGTTGATCAAATACAAGGAGGGATAAAAAGAAGAAAAAATAAATTAAAGCCAAGGTATTATCACAAAATGGTCCTGAGTCATTCGTGATCCCATCATCCATACTCCACTTCAGCATTCCATGAAATCCTCAACAAATGTGACCTTTCTCTAAACCAATGAACATAAAATAGATTGTATTCTGATCAAGTACCTAAGTTCCATGGTGTCTTGAGAAGGGTGTGGGGAAATTCATTAGGCCACCTCCAATAGTGTCCCTAAAATAACCTGTCCATATAATAATTTCATGGATAAGTACTAATGATATCCAATTAACATGATATAAAATAAAATAAAATAAATAAAAAATTAATCATCTAAAACATAAAATTTGATCCAAGGATTTATGGTGACACTCGAGGTCAGGCCTACCTACTTCAACCAATGCTGGAAAATCTCTATCTATGATTTATGATATAGATCATTAGGTTCCACTATATACCACCTAGGTAACAATAATCAGAATAACTCAAGGGAACCCATGTCATTCTACCAAGAATTCACTTATAATAAGTCCCATTAGAAATACAAGTGGGTGACCCTTGGTATTATACTGGTCCAATCTACTAGTTTGAACTTAAGTAACCTTTCTAGAAGTTCTAAATCATGACCTGATAGGAATTTCCAAAATCGAGGTATTCCACCCAAATGAAATAAATATGAATCCATGGAGCTTATCCCCTAGAATTAACCATGGTAACCTACAAGAATCCATGTCACTAATATGTGACATTCGATAAATATAGACATTACCGACATCCAAGGGGGTGATTCCCCAATGAATTCACAATAATGAATATAAGAAAAAACCAATAGATATATCAAGTAATTCCATAGAATGTACCTCCAAGAATCCAAGGGGTTCATAACACCATGTCATTCATGCAGATCCCCTAATGGAATCTATGGCTCACTCAGATCATTCCACACAAGTCTATGTCTATATGGTTTCTCAGTAATATTCCCACAACATTCCAAATCATATTCCTATATGGATAAACTCAATTAAAAAACCATTATTTACCAAGAAATAACATTCTATCAATAAAATAATTAATCAATAATAAAAAATAAATGGTCTTATTTATGGACCAATTCTACCAATTATTAATAAAGGAATAACCCATTTAATAAACCTCATCCCATTACATAAATACTTTATCATTTTATTATTTAAAAAATTTAAAAAATTTATTACCATAGGACCAGTAATATTAAAAAACCACTTCCCATTTATGAAAAAGTGCCTTTTGTTTACCCACACATTTATCCATATAATGTTCCAATTCCATTTACAACATCAATTGTTGTAAAGTTCCATTTCATAACCATTTTTTTAATTAAAAACCCCTTTTCAACTATTTTAAACATAATTATACCTTTTAATATTATACAATTACATTTCCAAAGAAAAGGATACCATATAATTATCCAATTCCAAGGTCAATATAATTTTTAAGGTGTTCTACTAGGAATCCCTCTCCTTTAAGGATCAAGTCATGAAATGGGAATTGGACTTTAGAAATGAAATTTTAGAAAATTCCCATTAAATTGGTCTAATGCATGGAAATCCAACATGACCTCTCAACCTAAGCACTTGGACAAATATGATAGATTATGGATTAGGCTTAGGGAAAACATACCTTAATCCTATAGAATTCCACTCATTGAGTATCAGGCATCAAATTGGACTAAGCATAAATAAAATGAGAAACTAGAAAAAATGCATGGAAATAGGAAAGATTAGATAATTCAAGTGGAACACCACTTATGAGTGAAAGTAAACTAAAATAGAGGAACAAGAGTGATGGAATCACCTTAGGCACTCCAACACATTAGATTATACATAAAACCGATGTTGGATGAGGTAGATCCCCCCATTTGAAGAGGATAGGAGAAGGAGAGGTTTTTGAGTTTTCTATTAGGAAAGAGGTGGAAAAACTTTTGGTGGGAGATGTTAAGGAGAAAGGGGGAATTTTTTCACCCATTTTAAAAACCTACCTAGCTACTACCAGCTAACCACTGGTCTTTTACCAGCTAGCGGGTTAGTTCAGTTTCCCAATATGGCTACTGGTCTGTCCACCAGCTAGCTGGTGGTATTACATCAGTTTGGTGTATATATGAATCCTACCCCGAGATCTGATTTCATTATTAAGACTCTTCTATCAACCAATAAGGATTTATCCCATGTAAAAAATAACTTATTTGAGGTGTCCATACTCTCATAATATTATCTCGAAGCTCGAATCAAAATCTGTCCCCTCCAAAAAATTTAAATTTCAGGTTCCTTATTTGTTTTTAAATGTTTTCATGTACAAAGGTATTACAACTTTATGATGTGATATATGGGTATGATATCAAATATTGGCTCTGTAGAATTTATGGAACTATGAGAACACTTAGTGTATCATTATATTCAAACCCTCAAGGGTTAGAGTTGAGATGATTGGGACTACTCTAAATACTTAATACTTCCAATGATTGATCATATATAGAAATCCTTATACTATCTTCCTTTTGGTTATGATATAGTACCGGGGGATTTAAGATGAATTATTTTATTTTTCTTAGCTTAGTGGTTTTTGGTTATCTTACTATGTTTTTTATACTCAACCTAACATTGCAGAAATATGATGTGTCTATACAATCAATGCAATGGTTTAGATACAATCTTGGTAGATGTGGAGTTTTATGACTTATTTGGAGTTCATTCATAGTGACACTTAATGATGCATGATAGAGCAAGGTGTTCCTTAATAGTGGTGGTAACTATTGTGGCAGGAGATAATTCTAGGACTACATATAGAAAGAATGATATTACCTGTGTCTTGTATCCATTATATTCATTGGTTTGTCAATGCATAGTTCATTTGTATTTACCTTTTTAGTGATACAATTATTATAATGTAATTTTGTTGTTGTTGTAGATGTTTTAATTGATTATATATTTATATATTTCATTCTGATGTTTCTATCTATTTTATGGAATTGAGATGTGTCTATTGAAGGTTAATATTTCCCAAGGCCTCCTACGTTGTTTGTTATTCCTACTCGGTACTAGTCAAAATCCACTAGTATTTTAGAGGTGGGATCATGGTGACACTATCAACTTACCATCAGCTCATGTGGACCCCCAGTGGGTCAGGTCATGTTAGAGTTTAATTAGATAGGGTTTATCATATGGATGGTATATAGATCTATTAGTTATGTATATATTGGTTTAGGAACTTAAGAAAATGATGTTAAAGGGGTTATGAGTTTGGTTATCTTTCCAAGGAGACTACTGTAGGTGAGGTGACTGATGTATCCATTCATCGGGACTCAGATAACATGTTTTTCATCTCCTAACTCTAATACATCATTAGGGGTATAATAAATTTGTCACATGCATCATATAATAGTCAACTATGATCTTTATGACCTTTAATTGGTTATCTCATCTAGATATTATCCAAGAATTGTGGGTTTTTTCTCCCAATTATAGGATTAAAACAACTTATAAGAAATTTTTATGTTGTGTAGGGTTGTAAAAATCTGGTTCTAGAAGTTAGGGCTCTCAACACTGATTAGTGAGTGATAAGACTTTATTACTTCCATGAAATAGTTGAGAGATAAACTTACTTATATTATAAGGTAGTTTCTCTTCCCTTCCTTTCTTGTGAATAATTTTCTAATGGAGTGAATAGTAGTTCCTATCATGTTGGGAGTTACGACCTCTAGGCCAGATATGTTACATGCATTTCAATGAAATATAATTCATGGATTTATGAACATGTCTTAACCAAAGGAGAGTAAGGTTTGGATAGAGTGTAAGAATCACATTACTATTTGGACAAGGCTTTTACTGATCAGATGCCAATTTTTGTATTGATATTATTACATGACATAATTAGTTGTTAGTGAAAGAATATTTTATAAAACTCATGAAAATAATGCTCTATAGTATTTGAAGTTTGAGTTTTTTTTTCAAAATAAAATTTTAACCGAGGATGTTGGAAGATCCACTAGGTGGTGAGACCATATTTCACTATGTGTATAGGCCCATAAAACTCTTGAGTAATTAATTAGGTATTTTTTCTATGAAATTATTAAATATCAATAGTTTTTGTGGAGGATTTATAGGGAGAGTAATCAAGATGTGGTTGTGTTTTCCTGAAACACCACCTATGATTAAGACCCCAAAGAGAATGTTGGGAGATTGAGGATTCTTGGTAGAGATTCATTGGGGCTATGGTAGAAGGATATCATCTTTCCTAAATAAAACCAGAGGAGTTCTGTGGGTATACCTACACATTAATGAAAGTGTTGAGATCATAATACCACCTTTTATCAGACCTATTTCCTATCAAGAATATTTTTAGTGTAAGAGAGGGTGGTGCATGATCATTTAGAGATTGATGATGTATCGATAAACTCCCACAACCACCACCCTTACTTAGTTACTATTAAAAATGATGTTTTTACAGTCAGAGATATGGAATGATGCATGTTATCGATGGATATTGTTAGGTTATAATAGGTGTAGTTCAGAGTATGATCAAATACATTCCTTATAGACCCTCATATTTAATAGTAAATACATGAATGATTAATTACATTACATATGTTCATGTGTTGGAGATCTAGATGGAACCTCTAGCTTGAATTTTTTTAGCAATAGAGTTTCCACTGATGGAGACCATCCTTCATTGATGCCTCCTAGTGAAGTGAGGTCTTCAGATTCATGGACGAGGTTAGGGAGTTATAGTTTAGTGAATCTTTAAATGTCAAACTCGATCAAATAATATTGTCAATTGAGTTTCTTATTGTGATGTAGTATCTGATGTTTTGGTATGAATATACTCTCTGTGGGTGAATTAAGGGGAGCTTACCTTCCTGAGGTTGAAGTTAGCTACCCACTATATAGTAACCATGACATTATAGGACATGTTCTTGGATATTTCACCACTTATGAGCATGTTGAAATCCATGGATTCTTCTGAAGGGGGAACCATGTTTGTACTTCAACTAGAGACCTAAGAATGTATTGAATTTCTTTCAGAAGATGAAATTCAGGGTTTTAGAGTTAAATAATGAAAACCCCTATGGTTTTTATGGGGCATGTAGACTAAACACTTCTAGGTTCTAGTTCATAGAGTATCTTATTAAGAATTAGATGAACTTTCCCTTGTCTTATCATGAGAGTTCCAATTGTTTGGTAAACTCTCATAATATGGGATATAGATTCATGGGGTAGTATTGGACTTAGTGAATTTGAGGCTATGATGATTAATGATATATTAATGTCATAGAAGTAGCGTGGTAGTGTAATATTCTAAAAAGGTACTATGTGTAAGAATTATGGAGTAGGAACTTGAGAATCTATATTCTGAGTAGTTGAAACATTCATGATGATAGAGATTTTTCTCAACTTAGATTGATGGTGTTATCCACGCACTCATTAATTTTGTATCTGAGACCAACAATATTGATGTCAACATAGTGATCTTGTGTTACTAGACATTCTCAAGTGATAGACATTAAGGGATTTCAATGATGTTCAGAAACACGTCACCTATTACCCTAGGAAGAAAATGGTATCATATTGTTCATAATAAATATCAGGATGGACAATATGATTAGAGACTAACCTTTTATAGAAACACCATTAGTGTTGTATGTTCAATGGATCACTGTGAGTGTACTCATGTTATGGAAACACTTATTGTATAGTGGATAAGGATTATTTCTTGGGAGGTTATGGGTTTTGAATACTCCATTATGTTTTATCTTGGGGTCTAGGGATGATATAATGGTCTCATCTAATTTATCAGGACTATCCACTTAACATTATGGTAGATTTTGCCACCCAATGTGCTGTTGAGTGATGTTGAGTAGTTCATGGAGTGTGGAATGAATGATTTATTCACATATAAAAACCATCTAAAATTCCCTTTAAATGTGGGGAGTAAGATGATCCAACCAATGATAACCAAGGAAAAGAACCATTAGGTGGAAGATATTGGTGGTTGTTGGATTAATTAGGCCTTATAAGATAGAAATACCTTTCTAATGAGAAAAATGGTTTTAGGAAAGGAGGATTAGAAAGACTCATCTAGAGTTGATGCTGGTTTCTAATTTTTCTTTTATTAAGATGGGTTAGATCTAGTATATTAATTGGTAAAGGATCTCAGGCCTCCAAGACAAAGGAAGATTTTTTGATAGTGGGTTATTTTCTACACAAGGTTATTTTGAGAGATTTATTTTTGATTTACCCTAGTTGATTCCTTTTTGAGGATTAAAAGGTCCTAAGATAGAGAGGACACTACATCTCAATTTTTTCTTATTTGATGCATATCTCAATTTTGAGTGTTTGACTCCCAAAACCTTCATAGTGGTAAAATGGTACATTTATCCATATAGAGGCCTCAAAAAAATTGTATGAAGGTCCCATTGATTTTGAGGTATGGTGTTTACCTCGTGGAAGAGATGATGTGCAATTATAGTCATATTAGAGAATAGAAATAATTATATTAATTATAAAAATAATATCTTTTCCCTAGTATATTAATTATCAATAATTATTTTATTTTTTATATATAGTATCTTGGATGGGAAAATCAAGACCAAGGTTGCATCTAGAATTGGAATTTTACCCTAGTGTAGGTGTAATCTCTATTTTCATCTGAGTTTCTGAGTAAGGGATTTCACTGGTGGATTAATTAGTTAATTTTTTTCTTATTATGAAAAAACCATATAAATACCCTATTTAATTTTTTTTATGTTTCCTCTATAGGGTTAACTGAATTTTTTTTATCACAAACCTAGATATAGAATGAGGAGAAGGATTGTGTTTTTGGTGGAACAAATGTTGAATAAAAAGATAAAGGCTTGATATGTGATGGAATTAATGAAGAAATCACCTAATGGTGACATAAAAACCATGGTTTCCCCACAAATAAATGAGACAAAAACTATTCCATGATGTAAGGAATTTTACTTGATCTTATTTCTCTATTATTCGTGTTATTTAATAGAGAATCATTACCCTTGAATTATGGTTTTTTTGTTATGCCACCATATATTTTACTGAACTTTTATTAATGATTTTTAACCCCTTTAATTTCATTTTTTATGTGATCTCACACATAATAAATAAAAATTGAATATTTTTGTAGGATTGATTATACCTCATTTTATTTGGTTTTGGATTTGATTAAATTATAAATTCCAATTAGGGAATGACATGAAAATCGGATTTATCTCTTATCTTTCCTATTTGTTTTGTCCCCCTTTCTCCTCTATCTAACATAGATGGTGACTCAAACAAAAGAGTATAACAAACGGGATTCCTAGAATGAAATGATGAGAATCTAATGTCGCATGAGAATTAGGTTTTTTGGTGATGTGTCTTGATGGTTGAAGTTGAACGTGTAGTAGAAAGTGGTTTGGGGTGGTTCAACAGTTTTGGAGAGGTTTTGGTTGACGAAACCCTGACATGGAGGTGTCTAACCACAATGATGGATGATGTAGCTAGGAGGTGGTGACCATGAGGGACACCATGGAACCATGAAGCATTAGAGGTGGGGAGATTAAAATCTTAGCTACCCCAATGGCTATTTGATCTAACAAGGTTCGAAATACCCTCAGCCTGCAACATGGTCAGCAGAGGTGCGTCTAGCATGGCTTTGCTGGTCAGGTGAGTTAAAGGTTGAACCAGGATGGGTCTCGTCTGACCCGACTTTTGGTGGGATATGAGGCATTAGATGTGTGACATACATGGGTTCCATGAACCTACATGCTTCAAAATGCATGGGAATCCATGTTCCTAGATGAGGTTCACCCAAACTACCCTCATCATTGCACATGGAATTTTGAGGGGCTTCCATAAGGCCCACACTTCCTTTGAGGGGAATTTTCACCAATTCATTACCACATGTCTATTTCAAAAGATAAATAGTCTATATTGAGTATTTTTCTATATATATGGTAATAGTATGGTCAGTTTGGATATTTGAGGTTTCATGTGAGTTTAGATCGGTGTCTTTTGAATATGGATCTGTAAGGATGCTGATGGGGTTTTGATGTGACAATCATAGTGATCTCATCTTACAAGATGAGTTACTATACCCCCTACTTACCCAGGATGTGAGATCCTCTTTCTACATGTCATTTTAATGATAGGGGTGGTATACCCCTTGTGTAATGATGAAATTATATCTTCCATCAAATAATATTGGTAGGGTTGGTAATCCCCCCATATACCTAGGGAACTAGATCATCTATTTTTGAATCATTTTATAGGTAGGGTTGGAATCCACCCTATATAATCATGGAATGAGATCCTGTATCTATACAGTTAGTATCCCCCCATTTAAGACCTTAGTTGCCGAATGGGATCCTTCATTGAGGTTAATACCACATCAATTTAGGTGTCTTCTAGTGAGGCATGGGATTCCCATTATGATTTCAGTGAGGTTGTGTGGATTATCAGATCTGTTATTTTTTATTCTTGGAGCTACATGATGGATTCACTTGTAGCTAGCTGTGAGGTTCTGCGTTTTATCTAATATCGAAGCTTCCCTCCGTTACAAAATATTTGGGTTTTTCTGATAATATGGGTCCATATCCCCATGACTGAGATCTATTATCGAGTAGGATGCATGTTCCCCTATTGGATTCTAGGATGGTGACATGAAGAGGTTGGATAGTTTAGTTCGATACTTCCTTGAAGGTTTCACACATGATTCAATTAAGACCAAGTTTTTATTATGTTTTCTAGTGGTTATTATATAGATAGTTTAATTAGACCACATATTTTGAGTATTATTGTTCCTTATGCATCCCTTGGTTTAATTTGAGATACATAACATGGATGGTCTATCAACATCAAAATTTATGGAATTTATGATTCTCAAAGAACCCTTAGTTTCCATGGGATTAAAACCATCATGGTTTATTGTTGATACCATTGGGGATACTCTAAATCCTAGATACTTCTAGTGATTGAGTTTACCTACATTCCATTATTTTTTATTAACTTTGATTACTCTCAAGTATGGGGGATTTGAGATGAATTTTTTATCTTATTTTGGAGGTTTTAGGGGGTCTAATAGGTATGTTTATACTCATACATAAACATGATTTATGCCCACACATGTTGTGTATATGCATTAAATTCATCAGTTTAGATATGTATTTGGTAGATATAGATCTTGTGTGGGATGTTTAGAGTTTGTGGGTCATAGGACAACTCAAGCAATTTCACAAACCACCTTGGTTCGACCCCGAACCGGTCACCTGAGTTGGACCACATAAAGGATTGAGAGGTGTTCCCAATCCTATTGGACTGGAGACAAGTTCCGGTGGAATTAGTGAGAACCATTTGGAATTATTTTTTCCCTTAGAGATAAAAAATTAGCAGAAAGAAATAGACTATCCCAAAAAATAAATAAACAAAACAACTAAGCAACATCTCCACAAAAACTGAAAATAAAACCATGAAAAAGGAAAGAACCAAAACCAAACCTCACAAATACTACACTACCATGTGACCACATGGGTCACTCTCCGACATGAAACCCAACATCTCTTATAAAAATATAGACCTAGATAATACCTTCACCAGCAACTAAAAATAAGAATAAAGTATAGATGTGAGTAATAATACTCAGTAGGCTTGCTCGAAAGAAAACAATTACATGGGGATTTCCTTTAAATAAAAAATCCATTAATTTAAATTTTTAAATACAATATATGTAATCAAAGGTTTTCAATGAAATTCATTTTTAGGAAAAAAAATTACAAATCCATTGCCCTCATAAAACAATTTTTTTCTAAGCGGAGGATTAAGATTTTAGGGGGAATGGAGAAAGAAACCAAGATAGTAGACATTAATTTTTCATACAATGGAAAAGGGGTATAAAACATTCATCCAATGTTTCTCGAAAAATTATTTTTAAGAAAACCGAACATTCAATTTTTTCATCAAAAGGAGAAGCACACAAGGATGTTGAGACCATGATTACACCATGAGGGAAATGAGATCAAGATACTTTGTTTACCATGTCTAGAAATACAACCAGAATATAAAACAAATATAATTAGGTGTTAGGAGAGTAAATGGGAATACTTAGGAGAGCAGAAGAAAATCCATAACACACCAAAACCTAATTTATCCCATGGGTGCGCCTAACCCGATGCCATCCACCGGGCCAAATGCTCAGACATACCCTTACTGGGATAACTGAGGGGAAAACACCACATTAGAGAAAGGTACTAATAATTTCCACTATCTAGAGAAAAATACTAAACTAGTATAGAGAACATTCTCATAAGTCCTCATATCTATGTCTGGTTTTGATTTCATGTTCACAATTGGGCATTCCAAAAAATGAAAAGAAATAAACCATACATACAAGCCATGACATGAGGCACACAAATCGACATCACCTTACAAACCCTAAATAACAGTTCTTTTCTTTTAAACCATAAACACATGAGTGAGATCCCAAACTGAGGACACTCCCTCCTCTTGTCAATAAACAAGGAAATTTAGTCGTTCTGGGGTGTGATTTCTAATGACACCATTTCAAAAGTGCCAAAAAAGCCTCACATATCCTTTATATGTCAAACCATTTATTAAAAAACCAAACACACACCATTTTAAAAATCATAAATCCTATTGAAAATCCATTTGAGATATCCAAAAAACCATTTTGAAATCCAAATTTTTTTTATAATAGTAAACCAAGCATTTCATCATACACTTGTCATGAAAAACATAATAAAAACATATCTCACAATTAAAAAAAAAGAAGAATTAACTTTATTTCATGAAAAAAGTTGTCAATTATATATCATTAATATGTATGAAAACGATATGGGAAATGAATGAAATTTATGATTCATTAATTTTAATGGATAATGAAAATGGATCCAAACTCAAACCACAAGCGCTTTAACGACAGATACTGAAAACTATACCAAGGGGGTCCAAAGGAGCAAGAATTCCAAGGGGAAGCGTACAAACACAAAATATGAAATTTAATCCCAAATAAATAGTAACCCTTGACCCAAAAAATAAATGGAGAAGAGGAAGTAAAAAAGAAAATGATATAGGAAAGAAGAGTAGGAATATAAGAGGTAAATACCTCAAGAACTCACCGCCAACACTTGAAGAAAACCTTTGATTACACCCTTGGAAGAGGAGGGGAGGATTAGAAAAGAAGTTAGGATCCCCTTTGGATTCACATGATCCAAGAGGGGAGGAAATTGGTTTTTTGGGGTTAAAATATGAGAATGTTAGAAATATAATTTCACATTTTTTAAGACACATGGTCACTCCGCACGGTTAGACTGGAGGGTTCCCCAAACTGTGTGCCAACTATAAGCCCCATACATGACACAATGGGAACCAATAAAATTTGACCGCATGGTCTAGAAAACTGTTCACCAACCATGGGAAAAGGTTCTATAAAAAATTAAAGAACCATGAAACTCAGTATGCATGGTTTTGACTAACCATGATTAGGATGGGAACCCTTGAATAGAGAAACCAAAGGATTGGTATAGTTCTCCCAAGGGCCACACAGTTTGGATAAAACCATGTTGAATCCATGAAACTAAAACAATGCACATTTAAAATGAATAGAAAGGACACTCAACATCATAATCCCACACAGTTGCCCCTTAACCTTGAACCTAAATTGTGCAATAGAAGAAAAACATCCCAAAAATAAAAATTCTGATCTAAAACCTCCAAAAATAAAAATTGAATCCATAGAAAAAACATTGACTAAAATAAAATAAGAAAATTAAAACCTTGGTGTGATAATTATACACACTGTTATGATTTCTTCCCCCTAGAAAGCATCATAGATTCTAGTTGATCTGTTAAAAGACAAAGGGTTACACACTCAAATGTAACAACTCCTCAAACTAAAGAACATATCGACCAAAACCAAAACAAAACTCACACCTCTCACCAAAAACAAGCCAATAGGCCCATCCACTTCTTAAAAAATGGTAAAAAAATAAAACTAAAACCTCCACAACCTTTCCCCAAACAAAACCATTAGGCACACTCTAAAATCCTAATGTCCACCCAGACGAAAACGACTATGAATTGGATAAATCCCAAGGAAACCACCTATTTATAAACTAATATTATAGACCAAACCGAATTACTAACACGGTAAGTCAAAATAGACCCCCACCATTACAGAGTTATAGCCAGGTGCTCAGCCAACATCACCCTCCCAATGTCGGAACTCTAAATAAGAATGACCCCACACCAAACCTAGTAAGAACAAAAATAACAAGATGTCTCACTAGAATCTATTCACCTCAACAAGGAACTTTCAAAAAAATAGGGATTCCAAATATACACACACGTCATCCTCTTCTAACCCAAACAAGAAGTAGTAGGAACAAGACACATAATAGGACACGCCTCCCCTAAAAATGGAAAACATTATAATTTCCAAAAGACAAGCTTCAATTAAAAAAATGTTTCTAAAAGTTTAACTAAAACCATTACAACAAAATGAACCCTTAAAACAACAAAAACATTATACTAGACATAAACCAATAACTTACTCTTGAAAATAGTCTGGGGTCTCTTTAGAGAGGTGGATTTGGCTCTATGTCATTTCCTTGAAACACCATGACATAACCATTGAAAATTAAATATGTGTTCATAGGTACAATGGGACTTTAGAAAATTTGGACATGATGAATTCTTGTGACATGGATTTCTGCAATGATGAAATACCAAGGTCCTATTCATAGAAGAATATGAAGAAAGATCAGCAGGCCTCCTAATTATGTTATTATCACCACCCATGTATATCCAGTTTCTGATATGTACTTTAGAATTCCCATCACCATATATAGCGAATAAAGATAGATTAACCACCTCAAGCACTACCACTAACAACTTGCCTCACCACATCAGCTAATGGGGTTAGATCGAACTATGATATTTTCAACTACATATCAGGATAAAGTATATTCTAAAAATGGAAAGCCTTCATGGAATCATACTCATCCCACTCCATAAGATAAGGAACTAGATCCTTGAAATGAAAAATGAAGTCCATCACTGATCCATCACCTTGCTGGAGGTAGCACATCTCTATTACCCTTTTCGCCATTACAGCGTATGAAACTTACTATTGGATGAGCAAGGCCTTAAAGAATTCTCATGTAAGATCTTCTTGAGTCTTAGTCCTAATGATTTATTTCTACCACATTCATCTCTGACCATTTATCATAAAGGTAGCAAACTTAACCTTTAGAGACTCCAGAAACTCGAGGAAACCAAAGATCATTTAGATTTTCCACATCCACTATTCCACTTTAAAAGGATCTTATTGACCATAAAAGAGAGGAGGATCCAACTTCAGAAAATCAAGAAGGAAGTCCTTGGGTTGATCTATTAGAGGGTCCACTAATGATGAACCACTCAAAAATACTCCTCAAATACCCACAAAATCTTTGGGGGGTGGGGAATACACTAAACAACAAGAAAAAGAAAACTTAATCAAAACCAACTCATCATCCAAAACTCTCCCCAAGACAATTACAAACATAAAAGGATACCAACTCACAAATTTCCCAAAAAAATTTAGAAATTCCCTATAAATACCACTTAAAAACCAATGTTTCAAACTCTACACTCAAACCACTTAATTTAACACAAATATTTCATGAGTTCTATCCAAAACCTCAAGTATTTCCATTCAAAGAACTTCCTGCATCTTTAAAAAAAATTTATTTTATTAAAATCATTTAGTTATAAAACATTTCATTTAAATTCATCTAATTTAAAAACATATTTTCAAAAATTTCATTGAAATAAATATGAATAATCATTTAAAATTTTCAAAAAAAAACACCACCGATTGAAACTAGGTTTTCATGGTTACAAAATAAGGGGTTTCAAAACAATCTCAAAATTTAGAATACTCGAAACAAGATCATGATGGGGAAACTAGTGTTGATGGGTGATATTTCCATATGGTTGGCTACCATATTCCAATCACTCCATCATCATGAAGAGTCTTTCAAGATAATTTCACTGGCTCCATATGGATTTCAAGGCTCTTCAAACCCACCAAGACCACTATCCCAACTCCCTATTCGCTCCCGCAAGAAAGAAATGACCCATAAGAACCATATAGACCAATAAAAACCTAAATTACCATGGTAACCCAAGGTTATTCACAAAAACGTATTTTCTAGAAACTTCCTCATACCTACTCCCCAACTTTTGACTGTACTAATCCATCAACCTTGACATCCCAAATAACAAAGAACTATATGAAATCTAGGACATCTAGAGAACCTCGGATTTGATACCATTCTATCATGAACCACCCCATATAAAACCTAAAATGGTCATCTGAGAAGGACCATTACAATGCATAAGTGGCATTCTCGGTCCTCCTGGGATGATGACAAGTGCCAAGGGAATCAGAGAGAACCAATTGTAATTATATTTCCTATTATAGATAAAAAAAATAAGTTAAAATATATAGAGGATACCTAAAATAAATAAACAAAACAACTGAACAACATCTATAAAAAAACTAAAAAAGAAACCATGGAAAAACGAAAGAATAAAGACTGAACATGACAACTACTACACCACCTTGTAACCCCATGGGCCACTATCTGATCTGAAACCCAACATAAACCATGGAAATTGAGACCAATTTGGGACCTACACTTCATATTAAAAACAAAAATAAAGTAAATGTGCGAGTATTAAAACTCAATAGGCATAACTGAAAGAAAATATTACCCCATGATTTTTTTAAAAATAAAATATCTAGTTATTTTATGTTTGAAATAATATATATATATATTTATAGGTTTTACACATATTTCATTTTTAAGAAAACAAATCACACATCCATTTCTCTCATAAAGTTAAAAAAATTCTTTTCTTAGAGGAGGATTATGATTTTAGGGGGAAGGGGGAAGGAAACCAAGATGCGAGATGTTCATTTTTCATAAAAAGGAAAAATGGGGTGTCAAACATTCATTAAAAACATTTTCATGAAACATTTTTATGAAAAAAACCTTCTTTTTCATTATCAAAAGAATAACCACATAGGGAAAATGAGATCATGATTATATGACGAGGGTAGTAGGCTAATGATACTCAAGTGACCATACCTTGAAATCCACTTAGACTATCCACTGTAGATAACCGGGTGCTGATATAGTACATGGGAATACCTCAGATCTTAGAGTAAAATCCAGAACTCACTATAACCTATTTCATCTCATTGGTGAACCTAACCTGATGTCATCATCCAGCCCGAATGCTCAGTCCTACCATTCATGGCCTAACTAAGGGGAATAATCTCAAAATATAGAAAGGTACTACAAAGGCCCACTAGTCAAAGAGAATTCCTAAATTAACGAATTATGCATTATTAGAAGTCTTCATAGATATGCCAAGTTCCCATGTCATGTTCACAATGGGGTGTTCCAAACAAAGCCAAGCAATGAACCATACATAAAATCTATCACATGAGTCACACAAACCAGCACCACCTTACCCACCCCAAGTAATATTTACCTTCCTTAAAACCATCAATGCATGAGGAAAGTTCATAATTGTAGATAATACCTCCTATTTTCATCAAAGAAGGTAATATACTCATTTTGAGGAGGGGTTTCCAACAAAACCGTTCCAAAAGTTACAACTAGGCCTCACATAACATTCTCTTATCAAGACATTTCTTAAAGAACCAAACACACACCATTTTCAAAACTAGAGAACCACATGAAACCGCTTTTGAGAGATCCAAACCACTATTTTAAATCCAAATAATTTTTACAAGATCCAACTGGTAATTTCATCACACACTTAGCATGAAAACATAACAAACCATTTATCCCAATTATAATTAAGAGGAATTCACTTTATTTAACACCATAATTTTTTACTAACAATTATATATCACTAATTAGTATGAAAAATAGGTTCAAGATGTAATAAATTAATGATTAGTTAAATTTAAAATCCAATGTAAAGGTATCTTACCTCAAATCGCAAGCACATCAACAATGACACTCAAAACGACACCACTGTGGTCTAAAGCAATAAGAACACCCATGAGTAACCTTCACAGCTCAAAACCCCCAATAAAAACCAAAGAAATAACAACCCAAGACCCATAATAATAATGGATAATATTAACTCAAAAAAATTAGTGAGGAAGGAAGGTGAGGAAGAGAAGATGAAAATACCTTAAGAAATCACCCAAAAACATGAAGAAAACCTTAGAATCCACCCTAGGAAGAGCATGAGGGGATTAGAGAATAAGGGAGGATCCCCCTTGGATTCATATGACCCAATAGTAGATTAAAGTGGCATTTGGGGTTAAAATCCGAGAAGGGTATAATGGTTATTACACATTTTATAAGACACATGGGAACTACACATGATTTGGCTGGATAGTTTCCCAAATCGTGAACCAACCCCATGCCCCAAACTGGACACACTGGTCACCTGATTAGTTTGGCCGCATGGTCAGGGAAACTCTACACCAACTTTGTGATGTAGTTTTGTCAAAAATTGATTAACCATGTGAACGCCTTCTGTACATTTTGGACTAACCATGCTCAGGTCATGAACCCTCAACCAGAGACACCCAAGGACCCACATGATTTCTCCTAGGTGTCACAGAGTGTGGATGAAGCCATGATGAAGCCATACAAATCAAACCATGCATGTTCAAAATGAACTAAACGGATAATCAACATTAGGAGGTCACACAATTACTCCTTAAAAATTCCCCTAAACCATGGAACAAAAGAAAAACAACATGAAACTTATAAATTTGATATGAAACTCCAAAAATAAAAATAGATGGCAAATACAAAAGATTAGTCCAAAATAAATGATGAAAATAAAAAACAGGGTTTTTTAAATGACCCCCTATAATATTCCTTATCAGACCCATGACACACAAGGGGGTGTTCCCAATCACCACAGTCTAGAGACAAGCACCAAAGGAATCATATAGAGCTCATTGGGATTATTTCTAAAAAATGATAAATTAAACAAGAATTTGAAATTAAAATAAAAAAATTAAATGATGTATCCATACATTGGATATGCCCAAAAAATCACCCAAGAATACAAAAATGATATATGTTGAATCTTAAAAAAACAATCCCTTTGCTCAGCCCAAAAATCCTAACTCCAAAATAGCAATGAAAAAAATCTCCGAACTCCACATATAAAGTTCAATCCACCCATAAAAATAAAATTAATAACTAAATGGACTATGTGGATAATGCAATTAAAGTAACATAATTAAACACAAATATACTTGAATGTACAATCCCATGTGACCCAATTTCACTCTTTATCCACACATAGTTTCCACTGCAAGAATCAAATATAGATCCTATAAAAGGATAATTTATTTATAAACACTGATATGTTTTATTATTGTCTAATCTATATAACCTATTAGATAATAACCATAGATTCCATGATTTTCTTTTTCCAAAATAAACCAAACATTCTAGTTTGAAAATAGAAATAGAAAATTGATTTTATATTTTATAAGAAAAAAATAGTATCACATGTTCATCCTTTATGAAAATTCATTTTATATTTATTGTAAATGAAAATAGTCACTAAATATTTCATTATACTATGACAGTATTATTGAAAAAACCATTTGAAAACTAAATTACACACCATTTTGAAACACAATTTTTTAAAACTTTTTATAAACAATTTAAATGAGAAACAAAAAACCAATAACAATTACAACAATGGGGAATTACATAATATAATAATAATAAAAGTAATATATGTATGAATAAATAACAAGTGAATGGTAGCAACTAAAAAATATATAATCATGGGAAATATGAATTAAATCCATAATGAAAGAAAACAACACCATTAATACTATAAATAACGAAGCATGATAAAATTATAAGTTATATAAGGTTATGGTAACCCTAGATCCTTGTATCATCTCATGATCTAATGGTCAATACATTTGTGAGTATAAAGTATAAAGGAGGTCATTCATTGACATAGTAATATGGTACCACCAATCTGACGATACCAAATCCACCCACCCACCAAGGAGTATATGCCTTGGCCTAGTTGTGTGATGCCACTTATCTAATAAACCCACTTCTTTTATCTACATTTTTTATTTAGTAAAGTGGTATAATCCAAATTGATACTTAATATAGTCTTACCCTCTTAGATAACCAATATTTTATATGCTATTCCACCTTAAAACATATCACATTACACATAAAAAGATTTATATTTAACATATTCAAACAAGAATTTAAAACTAATTCATCTTTCCAACCAAGGGAAACCACTTTAAACCAAAATGATACTTAAATTAACCATAAAATCCATCATCAAGCACATATCAAATATAAATCAACGAGGATTTATGCAAACATTTCATGAATTTAGAATATCATTTATATCAAAGTACAAAATGATAATTAAAATACTACTTTATATAACACACTTATTTGGAAAATATTTTTAAAACCAAATCCAAACATAAGAATAAAATTTCAAAACATCCCCTTTAACATTATACACATATCAAATTACTTATATATATAATCATTTTAGTAAATATATTCACATATTATCATTTTAATATGTGCTCATTTATATATATATATATTTACCATTTCATATTCATAAAAGAACCAAATATTATGCAAAACTCACAAAAAATCAATCAAAAGTGAATAACATAAAAAAATAACCAAGAACATAATAAAATTTCTCAAATAAGGAAACATAAATTTATTAATTCATTAAACTCATGTGTTTCCCAATTAATTTCTATAAAAATGAAAAATAATTTGAAAACACCCAATTCAATTATTAAAACCCTCATTAATATGTTATTTACCAAAAAAGTATTTTGTTCTTTAATGGAAGATAGAAATTATAGAAAAAACTATAAAAAACCAATTTGGAAATCAATTGAAATAACTTGAAATCACTATGATTTTTTTCTAAATTCAATTGAATCCAATAGAATATATAAATTTAATGGAAAATAATTTGAAATTATCAAGAATATATGTCATATTAATAAAATCTAGAGCATGGGAACACCTTCCTAGGTTTGGTACATATTATGTGAAACCATAAGTAATGGTGAGATAAAGGCTTAAAGAACTAATCACATACCCTAGAAATAAGATCCATAAGATATAAAAAACAAAATAATCCCATAGGGTTAAACTATTTATAGATGTGAGGGAAAAATAAAAAAACAAGAAAAGAAAGGAAGGAAAAGTAAGAGAGGAGTGAGAGTCACTCAAATCAATTACTTCATGAAATCACATGATGAACACCCAAGATTTTGGGAAGAAAAAAAGGGAATCACCATGGGGAGGGGGCTAGATTGACATTATGAGATGGGGGTGTGGGTGAGGGAGGGTTTAGGTGTGACATTTGGTTATTTAGGGTGGAGATTGTTTTAGTAATTTTTAGAAATTTAAATATTGGGTGTATCGTATGGTTACCACAAGGTTTACCCAAACATTTTTCCAATGATGCACCCATTACTGAGAATACTAGGGAACCCTCATAGTTAGCTCACACCATTTGTAAAATCATGATCCAACTATGATAAATAACTCTATTAAATTGTATATCCCACTTACATAGACATCACATAATTGGAAATAACTATGCGCTAATAGTGTGGTAAGAAAAATATCTTAAAATATAAAAAAATTAAATGGATCTAGACCAAAAATCATGATTTAAAATAAAATATGTGAAATAAATAAAAAAATAAAATAAATCCGATTTAGGGTGTGATAAATCTCCCCACCATAAAACTTTATTCCCCTATAAATCTATTAAACTCATGAGGATAAGATTAAATTAATAATCCCAATAAGAAAGAGGGAAACTATATTCCACAATTTCCAAGCTAACTGTAACCAAATTTAACCTATTACACTACAAGCATCACTAATAATACAAAAATATATAAATCCTTCAATAACAACTCACACTTTTTCAATAATGAGGAAATCAATAAATAAAGACATGTAGAGGGTCTTCCAACAATTTACGAACTTCCCTAAGATTGTTGATAAACAAACCAAGGTAATCACCAATGTAAAACTATAATGGCGAACCGAATCCCAAAAAAATAACTAAATAAAAAATTTTAAGTATAAATGAATCCATAGTCTCTAAAAAATTATAATCACCTATCCTAATAGTCATTATATATAACTACCAAAATATAAGAAATTAACCATCGATAGTAAATGTAAATGAATGAGAGACACTTCTAAAGGTCACTAAAATACTCTCAAAGGAGACCCTGTCCTCGAGTACACTCTAGAAATTAAAAAAGATCCATCTAAAAACCCATCTAGTAGAAACAAAATGGATGCGGTAATAACCCAAAAACATTCCTTTTCAACAAAATCAATACAAACATTAGGTAAGCGAATAAAGAATTGTTAACCAAGTAACCCTATATCGGAACATCCATCATGATGTTTCGAACAATGTCAATTAGATAATAGTCAGTGAATAATATTAATTTTTTTTTCATTTATCCTAGTTACTTGAAGGACACCCAAGGTCTTCACCCTATAATTAAGGAACCAAAATCATCCTTACTAACTATAGCCACATACAAGAAAAAAAAGGATATTACCTCTCAAAAAAGATACTAGAAAACCAAAAATCATATCATTCACTATAAACCAGTAAAAAATAACACATGATGTTACACCTAGAAAGAATCACCCTAGGAACTTGATCGATTATAACCCCAAATTTGATGATCAACCAAACCTGAAAATACATGATATTTCTATGGGGAAGTACTTTCAGTAACAGGGAGAAACAAAATACCTAATGAATTATAAGTCAAAAGAAACAATCATTCTAACCCAATGTCATATTTCAATTGAAAAAAAACTCAAGAATACCAACCATGAACACCGTTGAAAAAAGTGTAATAATATTAAATAAATTAATAGTCCTCCTTTTAATGACTTCAAAACCAAAAACATAAATTTTTAAACCCACATAGCCATTTGAAAACACATTTTAAACTCCAAACATCCTCCATTTTAAATGTTTCTAAATTCAAAAAACACTAATTCATTTTTGTTTCATTTTATAAAACTCCTTAATAAATTTCAAAATTGATTATGTTATTAAAAACTGATTTTCCCATAAAAAAGACTATACCAACCCATCCATAAAATTTTTACAAACATAAAACCCCATTTGAAAAATTTAAGTCAAACATTGACCATTTAAAATGAAATTTTCTTCTCAAAATTAATTCAATCCCATTTTAAAATTCAAATTCCCAATTTAGATACTTAATACTTCACTTGAAAATAATTTGAACTTTTAGGAAGGATATTTTTCAATCATCAACAAAAGTAAATGAGTCAACATCACAAAATATAATGTAAATCCAAAAAGGGAATAGTGAATATATAGGAATTGGCCACATCTCTTAGTGCATCATGTTCCAATAATTAAATCGATACTAAGAGTAATAAAAAACCATATATTTGGGATCGAAATAGGTTACCAAGACACATGTTCTCACTCTGTACCCCCAAATTAGCTCCCTTTTAATCCCAAAACTTCAATGTAATATCAAATTCCATTAAGATAAAATAAAACATACCATAACCATAAACCATGAATTTAAAACCAAACTAGAGACTCATGGTTTGACACTAAATGTGTAGGATATATGCTCTTTAGTCTCTACACCCAAAGTCTAGATAATCCTATGTTCAATCTACCTTTTCTTCCAAAAAATAAAAATGGATACTCTAAAATCATGTACCTATTAAGAACATAGTCTTTGATACCATTTTATTCAAAAACCAACCTGATCCATAACTCTATAGGATGCCTGATCTAACCTGTGACACACCAGGGTAATGTTCTTGATCACCTTAGGTAGGTGAAAAACAAAAAATACATCTAAAATAGATCATGAGAATGATTTTAACTAGTTAATAAATTAAACATGTAGTATAAATTTCAATAATATTATGGTACATCACATTTATACATTGGACGTCCATGCCAAATCATATTAGAAGAAAAAAACAATAATACAATATAAACTAAATTTTAAACAAAAAAATCCATCTTCTCAGCCCCAAACACCCACCATATAAACAACCACAATAATAAATATCCAAACACGTTATATTTTATGATATTCAACAATAATCATAACTAATGTAAAGATATTTCAAATGTGGTTGAAGATACTAATTCATTAAAAATAAATACCAACATACCTAACCAAAAAATACCATGTGATCGAAGGTAACTTTCCATATACACTAGGATCACAATCTAATAAACAATTACAAAACCCTTAAAAGTCCATTCCGTCTACAAAAACAAGTGGTGTGAATAGGGTGTGATCGTGAAAACCTAGTAGGTAATCACCATAAATTCCATGCTTTTTTTTCAAAATAAACCACCCATTCTAATTTGAAAATAAAAATCAAAAATAAAATTTCCATTTTATAAGTAAAACTATTATCACATTTTCAAACAATATAAAATTTCTTTTTTTTATTTTAAATTAAAATATTCACTTGGTAAGAATTTCATTTGTATATTCCACTGATATTAAAGAAACCATTTGTAAACAACTTACCAAACCATTTTTAAATCATCCATTTTTAAAACATTAAAAAAATATAAAAAACCAATAAAAAACCAAGAATAATGATAATAATGGGGAACACCATAAGGTATGAATAATATATGGAAAATAATAAAGAATAAATAATAATTGAAATGTATGAACTAGATTAAAAATTCATGGGAAATATAATGTAAATATAGAGTGAGAGAAAACCACACCATTAATACTATAAAGTAAGAACCATGGAAATACCCTAGGTCATATAATTTTATGAGAACTCTAGATCCTCATATTAACTTATTATTTAATGGTCAATACAAGTGTGTGTACAAACCACTAATGAGACCATGCCTTAGCCTAACGGTATGGTGTCACCCATCCGACAAAACCATATCTAAACACCCACTATGGGGTACATGCCTTATCCCAGTGGTGTGATACCGCCCATCCAAAAATACCAAAACCTTTATGTTTTCTTCATTAAGTTAGTAAAGTTGTATAATAATGAATTATACTTAATCTAGGCATCCCATATCATATATAAAATTTCTAATGTGTCATTACCATCCAAAACATATCACATTACATTCAAAATCATATTAATTTAACATATTCAAATAAGCCATCAAAACCATTTAATTATCTATCCAATGGAAATCACACTAAACTAATATAAGACATATAATCAACCATCAAATACTACATCAAAAAAAATTAAACTAAAACCCATTGGGCTTGACACAAGATTGTCAAGCATTTGAAAGATAAATTTCCCAAAGTGACTACCGAGCAATAAAATGATACTCTAGATAACATAAATATTTGTAATCTCTTTTTAAAACCCAATCCAAACATAAGAATTAAATTCTAAAACATTCCTTTTTAACATTACACACTTCTGAAATTATATATATAAACACCTTTCAATGAACATATTCACATATTCTCATGTGAATATGTGCACATGTCTATATATATATAAATACCATTTATATGTTTATAATAAATAATTATGATGTGAGAATAACACAAAATCAATGATAAGTTAAGAACATAATAAATGAACTATGAAACTTAATAAAATTTCTTAAATAAGGAAACCCAACTTAATTAATCCCTTAAACTCATGAACCATCCAATTAAATTCCATAACAAACTTGAAATTATTTTAAAACATCCAATTACTTTATGAAAACCATCATAAATATTTTTTTGAACAAAAATATATTTTATTATTAAAGGTAATATAGAAAGAAGGGACAAAACCACAAAAAAACTAGTTGAAAATCAATTAAAACTTCTTTAAAACCCTAACAAACAAAATTTTCTTAATTAAATTGAACTCAATAATTTATATAATTTTAAGAAAAAATATTTTAAAATTATCAATCACATGAATCATATTAGAAAAATCCAAATTACAAAAACACCTATCTAGGTCTATTGAATACAATGTGAAACCTTCAGAAACAATGATTAGAAGGATAGAATAACCCATCAAACACCCTAGGAATACCTTACATAAGAAATAAAAACAAAAATAACTTCATAAGGTTAAGTACTAGTGCATATGATATTATGAAGGAAGGAAAAACAAGAAGAAAATAGTGTAAGAGGAAGGAATAGAGGAAATAGACTGACCTAGAAAAATTACTGCTTTTAAATTGTATGAACAACACAAAAGATTTGGGGAAGAATGATGGAGGGTTGTGAAATGGAAAGGGGGTTTATCTGATTTCATGATAGAGGGGGAAAATGGATTGGTAATGTGAGACATGGGGTAAATTATGGGAGGGTGTTTTAGTAATTCTTAAAAACTTTCTATATTTGGTGTATCACACAATTATCTCATGGTCTAACAAAATTTTAAGACCTTCACTGGGAACACTGGTGAATTCTAAAGGTTGGATTTCATGGTTTCAGAAACCATGTGCCAACCATGAAAAAGAGATGTGTCAAATTACTAACTCCAATTACACGGTCTCGCCACATTTAACACTAACCTTGTGCTAACTATAAAATAGGATAAATATATTAAAATTTAAATATTTAAAATGTTTGGGACCAAAAATCAAGAGAAAAAATAAAATCCATGAAATAAATAAAAAATAATAAAATAAACCTATTTCAAAGTGTGATATGATTCATGGTGAAACTTGGAGATGAATGCTAGAGCTTAGTAGTCCTTGATGGTGGTGGTCACCATTACAGCTGGATATTGTTCCCAAAGTACACATAGATATTGGGTGATTCTCTTTCTATTACATATCTTATTATAGGTTGGTTTATTCAAAATTACTTCGTATTTTTCTTTATAGATATTTTTTTGTACCTGATGTGTCATGCATGTATTGTATATGGTTCAATTGATTATATATATACAAACTTCCAATGTTTCAATTTATTTTATGCTTTTAATATTTCTATCTATTATAGGTTGATATAGGCTAAGGCCACAAATGTTGGGAGATATAATTACTCCATTTCATTCACTACCCCTTATCCTATTGGAGGAAGGCTGGGGTTGAGACTCTCTTCTTAACTCTATATTGGGTGGGGCCCTTGCGGGTTAGATCATGTTATGTCATCCATAACTCTACTATTTGGGATGTTATGATGAATTCTATCTTGGGAAGAAACCATCTTCACCAATATCTTCTCTATCACCTCAGCAATTTCCAACACCTTGAAATAAATTCAAAATGTAAAAGGAGTGACCAAATTCTAGACCTATAAATGCAAAGCCTCCTAAAGATTATATAACCTATTGTCTCCATTTTGAAGAAGATAAAACGTTTAATGAAGGGGGTTCATGAACTAGACTAGAAGATACAACATACTCAGTAACCGCTACTAAAAAAAATAAAAACTTCTTTTCCTCATGAAACCTTCGATGTTTAGGACTAAAAATCAATGAAAAACTAACTGTGGTATTTCTACCATGATACATTGAACTCTTCATGATCACTAGGAAACAAAATCCACTATCGATGACTAGCTCATATTAATAAGATAAAAATAAATTAAATCAAATTCTATTTCATTGATTAGTTAAAAAAACCAATATTGAGATTCTATAGATACTTTTGTATCTACCAATATGGGATATTCCGCTCATACTTTAGCAATATCTAACAGTAAAACATATGAAACATTTTCCTCTATGATTTTTATTCTTCTCGATGGACGAACCTATGACTAAACAAAGAATCCAATTACAACTCACCCATCTAAACCATATGATGATGCCTTCCACCATCCATATCTATAACACAAAACAAAAAAAAACAAAATACCAGATAATAAAATTCATTTTAATAAAATCAATAAAAAGTATTTCAAACTTTCCTAGATACTCAACAATTCAAACATAGACACAAATAAAAATGATAAATGCACTATATATATTGAAACTCCACAATTAATATAATCTCACATTAGTATGTTCCATAAGCTAAAGAAACTGGTTTCGAATATAGGGTCCTGGTTTATGTCTAAGATAGTCTCCATTGACTATATCTTATGCTATGTTTGAATAATATTGTTTCCCTACAAAAAAATCAAATCATAACCAATTATTAACGTTAAACTCTATCCTAACTCTCAACGAAAGACCTAATATCTATATGTCATGAACCTTCCCCAATGAAGCACTTCTTATTTCTTCAGTGAAGGAAAGTGTGACCATAGAAACCCACCACTAAGAGGTTATATGATTGAAACTAGAATTGAGGGTATAAATAAAATATAATTGGATGAATTAATCTCATAAATCCTAACAATGATAAAATAAATCACCAATTAACTCTGTATAATGAAACCAAAACCCATCCATAATATAATAATTCATGTAATGTCATTCAAGAAACAATGTCACCAAAATGAATACCAAATTAATGAATCCTTCAGTACCACTCCAATACCCATAATGTACACCATGATCTAGTAATGTTCAATATAATCACTAAATATAACCTAAATTTATTTAATAATCAGATATAGAAGATGGGGTGAGCATAAAAATATAATTTTTAGGTTCTTTCATATAATCTTCCATGTAAATGTGAAATTAGTATACTAAACCCTCTATAAAAAATTCATAAGACTAACTCAATACCTAATCCATGGTCATCTATAACACACCTCACCAAGGGCATGATAACTAAATATACAAACAAATAATAATAATATAATATTTTTGAAAATATATTGAGAAAAGTACTCCGTACCCACTTCCCCTCCAAACTTGTCACCCTCACACCTGAATGACATACATTCATGCATTCTCATCCCTTCCATATCCACATAACCACATATTTCATAATACCATCAAAACCACAACAACATTGCCATAGCCTAAAAATACATACCACAACCACGTACCTTATCACTTAAATATGCGTATATCATTTGATCATACTAAATAAGCACACAAAAAATACTACATCAACCATACCACTACCACATAATTTATTTTTCTTGCATAATTTCTTACCCCTTCACATTAATTAACTTGTTAATTAATTAATGATAATTTTCCAACAACTAAACTTCCACTTACACAGTAATATTTTAATTACCTCATGATATTTCCAACAGTTTAATTTAGGTTATTAAAAACTTCATCAATTTAACACAAATATAATAAAATTCCAATTTTATTCAATTAATTTATTAATTCTATGTAAACATTCGTAACCCTAGGAAACTAGGACACCAAACACATCAATCTATCATACAGCTACATTAACAAACCCTCAACACAGCACACTATACAATTTCCATTGAAAAAACCAACTATATAATAACAATATACATTATAAAAAAAACAACACTCGACCATAATAGTGAACAATAATAACAACAAAAATAACCAATTTCCCTTTTCTTATGCTTCATTATTTATTTATCAATTCAAATTCAATAACATCAAATATAAATTCCATGTTTCCAATCACTCTTTTCATTACTATCTTCAAGTAATTTAACCACTTAAATAAGTTTAATTATTTCACTAACCATAAGGGAATCACGACAACATTCATTACACAAAAATCAGTTAACAACATCAAGTAAATAATAAGAAAATAAGTAAAACATGCTTGATTATTCATAATTTCAATTCATAATCCAATTATTATATTCATTAAGAAAATCCAATTTTCTTACCCAATGAAAAATAAATCATGATTTATCAAAAATAATATGGAATTAAAATATAAATAATTTGAATCAACTATCACAATGAATCTTTTAAAAATTAATTACCCAATGAAAATGAAAAAATCATCAAACAACCCCTAAAACTAATACAAAAAATTCCTTTAATAGCACTATAATTGGCCTTTATCAGCGCTAAAAAAGAACTAATAATTAGGGAATGACTAAAAGCTTGATGCTTTTATCAGCACTAAATAAGTGATGATAAAATCAGCACTGTTAAAGAGGATGAAAAAAATTTCAAACATCCATGATCACCCGACCCCTTTATTAGTGATTCCATGACCCCTTTAACAGTGCCCCACCCCCCTTTATCTATGTTTTTCACCACCCTTTATCAGTGATTTTTGAATTTAAAAACTCATGCGCACCCACCAAGATTTGAACCTCGCACCTATCAATTGAAGATGGAACACCTTTACCACTACACCATATTATTTTACTGTCTGTTTAATGATATATTTGTTTATATATATATACATATAAATATATTTATATAATTTTTTTAAATACATTTATACAATATATGTGTGTGTGTGATATATATATACTTGTATTTATTTAAATATATTATATATTATATTCATTTACATATACTAGAATAAAATATAAATATATTTAATAAAATTAATAAATTAATAACAAAGAAATAAATATTAAATAATAGATAAATAAATAATAAATGATAAATAATAATTTAATAACTTCAAAATAATAAATAATAAATAATAAATAATAAATAATAAATAATAAATAATAAATAATAAATAATAAATAATAGATAGATAAATAAATAAATAAATTAATGAATAATAATGAATAATTAATTAATCATTAAGTATTTATAAATAATTAATAAATAATGAATAAATTAATAATAAATTATTAATAAATAATAAATAAATAATAAATAAATAAATAATAAAAAAAATAAAAAAAATCTTAAACATTAAGAACCTTTAAAAACACTAAAAACAATGATATGACCATAAAATCTGATTTAGGAGTCCTTTTTCAGCACTAAAACTAGTCAAATTGAAGATCATGAAACGATATTTGATATGATACATCGTACAGACCGAATAGACACCTATATCGGTGGTTATAGTAGTTTGAATTTTAAAAAATTGTGGTCCGCGACTAAAAAATCAGGTTTGGAGTCCTTATGAGCCTTTCTGAGGGAAAAGTGGGACAATGCTCAAAGATATGATCCCAAACCTACACAACACAAAAATCATCAAAGGCTTCAATTTGATATGTGGTAAAGCCCAAACAGACAATCAGATGAAAAGTTATGACCATTTGAAGTTTGAGTTATGTTTACGAATTATTTTGGATCTCTTATTATTTTTTTTTATTTTTGTTACCTTTAAATCTATATTAAATGAATATTAATCTGTAATAATAAGTAAATTATTAATTAAAAATATTTTTTCAATTATTTTGTTAGCCATTTTCACTAAATATCATAAATATAATGTGTAAACAAAAATTTACCTTTTCTAAAACATATTTTAAAAATTATATATTATATTTATATCAGTATAAATATATTTATATATTAGTATATTAATTTTAATGAAATATAATTTTTTTGGAAGTATAATTTTATCCATGCTTGTAAAAAAACAGTGATAAATGGGTGTCTTTATTAGAACTTCTATAAAAGAGACGATAAAGTCCCCCCTTCAAAAGTGCTAAAAATGATGTAAAAGACCATCGTCCCGTAAACAACACATTTTTGGCACTGACAAAGGGGGTGTTTAAAAACATTTTTTGCTAGCGATTTAAAATATCTAGTTCTGGATAAACCCATTTTTTTGTAGTGTAACAAATTTCTTTAAAACCATTAGCAACCAATAAAACATCTTCTTCAATCATTATCTTGACCAAAATTCACAAGTACTAAATGAAAGACTCCACTATAGCCTTATGAGAAGGAATAAAAAGTGAATAATAGGGTGAAAGGGAGAGAAAAAAACCATAGATAAAAAGAGATTGATAACAAAAATACACTATTGGAATTCCACCATGGGATGATCCAAGACACCAAAATAGAGCCATTATATTCCTAGGTTTTTAATAAAGTCAAAATAATTTAATGGAATTTTATAATCCCCTCAAAATAATAATTTAAAAGGTGACTACAAAAATTACAGCAGGATGACATCGTTATAGTGAAAGATGGTCAATCAGCAAGACCTCTAAAAACCACCGCACAATGCCCTCATGTTTCATATCAACAGCCATTTAAAATTCAATATTATGAAGGGACATTATGGTATAAATATATTTACTACAATTTAATTACCAAATCCCACGAACTTCATGGTTCAAACCTCACTTCCCTACTAGAAGAAAGATAATTATCAAAATGACATCGTGGTACAATAATACATATCATAGTGTAACAATAATAATTATAAGAAACACTAATTTTTTTTACCAAGTGATTATAGTATAATATAAATCCTCACATAGTGATCCCACAAACCATGATGTATTGATAAGGCTGTAATGACAAGGGGAATCTCTTCTTCTCAATCTCTACTAGGAAGTGAATCATAATCCAATGACTAACCATCAAGGAATAATTTGATCGATAGTTGAAATTTTAGTATGAATCCAACATTTATTATACCACTAACCTCTAACTAACTCCTATAACCCCAAAACCATAAAATAGAGATATGGGAAAATCATGCCTCTATAATTATGTTATAGTGGGGTTTAATAGATAAGTTATTATTGGAAAAAATGTTTTCTGATTACTTCAAATTAGGGTGACTATATATTATCTCATGGTTAGTGACACATAAATTGTAGTAAGATTTATTATAAAATTGAAATTGTGAAACTAAACCTTTTCATGAAAAAATCTAAAAATGATATTTCAATACTATTTGAATTATTTATTTATGAATAATTCTTTAAAATCATAATTTACTCAAAATATCTCAAAATTAGTAATTTTAAAATATAATATTTTTTTCTTTCCTTTAAATGATTCAATATATTTATTTAATCTCACATAAACATATTTAGTTTTCTATAGATTTTTAATATCAATGTTTTTTTAATTGATTATATATTATGATTTATATTTGTATTATTAGTTTTAAAAGTTTTTAAAATATATGATTTTATAGTTTTTCAGGGATTTTAAATTTGTGTTAACATGATGTGTTGTCATGTTCATAATAACATATATTTTAAGGATATACATTTTTTATTTTCTACTAATATGTTGATTTATCTATCACTAAAAATAAAGAAATGTATTTGACAAATTTATTATTCCCATGTTATATTTTATGAATGATTTCATTTTAGTAATATGTTTATTTTATTTTCCATGTTATTTCTTAACAATATACAAATTGACAAATGCTGAATTAATTAACCCTGAAATACATCCTAATATCTCAAGTTGATATATAAATTTTTATATTTTTCAATTGACGATCAATCTATATAGAGTAGAGTAACATGTTTATGTCATAATTTTAATTTTAGATGATAGTTGAATTTATGAACACTTGATATTGAAACAACTTATTATTTTATATGTGTGATTGATTTGGCATGAAGAATTGAACATTAATGAATGTAAGATAATTTTATAATATCATAATTATCATGTTACCTCCCTAGTATTAGAGAATGAAATTTATAAATTACTCTTTAATTCTTTGGGAACAACAACATAAAAATATGACGACCATAACATGTCAGAATATTTTCATGTTGATTTTTTGGAGATTAATAATAGGGAAATCCCAACCAGGAAATAAAAATAGTTTTATGAATTAATGGATGTTAAAAATCAATATTTTTATGAAGGATATTAAAATATTTAAAACTTTCCTTTCTACTGAAGTTTTACCATATCAAGTGTTTATTTGAAAATAAAAATAAAGCAGTGTTCTTGATATTATAGTTACTAAGTGATGATTTTAGTAAAGCTTGTATCCATAAATCATTTTATAATAAGAATAATGTTTTTAAAAATTTATGAATTAAATATATAAAGATACATTCAAATACTAATGAATGTATATTACATTGAGTAGAAGATTTAGGAAAAAGATAGTGTAAAAAATTTCAAACCATTAGATGGGAATTGATATATATTAATATAAGGCTAAATGAGAACACTACATTGAAGAAGTAGGTAAATAAAACTATTATTAATTTTCTACATTACTTTACTCTAAAATCATGATTGTATTCATATTATCAAAAAATTTAGATCATATAAAGTGGAATGCTATGGAAAATTAGAGTGATGGGTTTTTGTACTATCCAAGATATTTATATCATGGAAACCCTTTAATTATTTTTTCCCAAATTTCCATTTTAGAGCTAAGTAATTTTTATTTAGGATTGGATATGATGTATTTAATCCATTAAAGTATTTATGAAACACTCATAGAATATAAACAATTATTTTTTCCTTTACAATATTCCAATATATATATAATAACGTTCTTCTACATTTAAATGAATATTATTTGAAAAAAAATGTTTGGAAATGATATTTATGTATAAATTTAGACTCTTATAAAATAATGAAAATTTTTATATGACAATATTGTGGATAAATATAATGTATAAAAAAGTTCTTTTTTTGAAATTCATGAAACTATTATGTGGATCATAAGTGACTTCCCATGACAAGAAAATTTTTTCATTTAGAACAAAAACACCGGCTTGGCATATCCAGTTTGTAACCATGATTTTGACTCTAATGGGCTTCTAATAATAGATAGTAGTTTTTATATGTTATTACTTATTCTTGAATTAATATTGTAAATTAATGTTTAAGGCGCACTTTAAAATTATAATCAAGATCAAAAATATTAATACAATTATCATATTTTGTTATAGAATTTAGGAAAGATAATTAGTTAAATTATGGTGGGAAAGGAGACTATAAAAAAACTGATGGACTACAACGGTGATTTCATGAGGCATCTGAATCCGGCTTCTGAATGGGGAACGACCACCACAGAGGAGGACTCCTGTGTTGGGTGCAATGACGGGTATGGAGATTATGTTTTTTAGTTCTTGTCAGTTGATCTGGGTGTTTGTTTACTTGTTTTGTTTTGGATGTCTGTTGTGGGATTCAATTTGACTTCGGGTTTCTCAATTTTCCTAAATGTTTTTGGATAATAATAAAAAAAGAATTTCGGCATAAAAAAACATTGAGAATAATGCATGTTATAATTTTCCGTTTACAATACTTAAGAAGAAATGGAAACTAAAGTATTGTCTTAATGAATGTAAAGACTTAGAAGAAATGTATATAATGTTATATCTTTGATAAAATTATAATGGTAAGTATCATGTATTATTTTTTACATTAATGGTTCTAGAGAAATTTATATTCCTTCGAATACATAAAATTTTAAAATAACCAATGGATATACAATTAATATTTTTGGAGGTATTAAATTAAAACATTATAAGTTATATGGATTGAAATGTCATGAGTAACATATTTTGATGGTGTAATTAATAACATTATCATTGCATAACTATTTAACTGATAAAATAATATTTGGGGTAATTTTGTTTTTCATGTCCTTTAAAAATTTTGTATGAAAACATTAAACCCCAATGAACTTGATAAATTACAAGAATTTATTATAAGAATGAATTTTGATCTAAAGATAACATTTCCACCATTATTTCTCATTATGATGATTAATTTTTCTCTGTATTTGGTTGAAAAAAATAAACATATAGGACTCATAAACAATCGATGGATACAACCCATAGAGAGGTATCACTATTTAAAGTTTTTCTCACTAATGGATTATTTTTCTCTAAATAATAAAATGATATGTTTACTATGGATTTATAAATTAGGTACCTTGTTAATTAAAAGTTTATGTGAAGAACAATGCTCGACATGAAGGCTCTATTATTAAAGGTTACTTTAATGAAGACTATCTCACCTTTTGTACATGCTATTTGGATAGGATTATGATAACCTTTATTTGAGTTGGATGTGTTGGTGATAACTCAAATCACATTAAGTACGTCTATAAATCAATAATCTCTACAATTTCTAAGTCATAAAATTGAGAAAATATCCTCATATTAACTTACTCATATGGATTTTATACAAGAACACATATTTTTTCATCTAAATAGTGATATTGTATAGCCTTTTATTAAATAATTGAATACATAAACAAAAGGATGAATTTAAAGTCAAACTTGAAATGGTAAATAGATAATAAATTCTATTGAAAATATATCATTTATTGGTTTTAACATCATGTATTTTCATAATTAGTTTATTATTTATAATATATTGATAATTATTATTTATAAATAATGAGATTTTTATCCCTTTATATAAGTAATGAATGTTGATAATCAAGATGATAAGTTAGGTAAATTAATGTATTTAGATTTATTATCTTTAAATAAATCTCAATGATTTTATACCTACAATATTAATTTCTTTATGTTTTGTATAATTTTACATGATGCAGGTTTGAAAAAAAACAAGAAAATGAAATATTTAAAAATTGAAATATTGGGATATTATAGAAAGTTAATTTTTACTATAGGTATAATGAATGATTTATTATAACAACATAAATATAATCAATCTAAATACATCAATTTATATTAATAATATTTTAGTGAATGGATATTCATATAGGTTTAATGAAATATTTATAATAGATTACTTATTCTAATGTAAATCATTCTATTGGTACCAGTGTGTGTGATGAACATGATCCATACATTTTGTCTTCCCAAACTAAAATGGTATATTAGGTTGATTATGGAGTCAATAAAGGGTGGAGTTTTATAGTAGTTGTGATACCGGGAGGCATATATAATATAGGTGATGATGTTGATGAACTTTTTTCTTAGAGTGAATCCCATTAATAGTAAGTGTTTTATATATTTTTTATGATGAAACTGAAAACATATGTATTATAATAAAGGGTATGTATGAGGATATCAAGTTATCCCTAGATGATGGAAATTAGTTATGAATGAAAGCATTGTACATTCAATCGTACATAAACATACTTATTAAATAATATTATGTTGACTGTTTTAAAAGGGTAATTCATTCTTTAGTACAATTTTAATCATAGATTTCATTGGATATTTAATTAAAAAAATCAATATTCAAGATTAAAGTTCAAAGTTTTTATGATTATAAAAATTAAAAAACAAACATTTACTATGAACAGTATAGAGTAAAATAATTTATTTTAGCTCTTAAAAAGAAAAAATTAATAGTGTGAGGGTAAAATAATAAGTTTTACATTGTCATTTTTATATAACTATAGTTACATTTTCATAAAATAAATAAATTATTTTGATAATTTAATGTGCTATTTAAATACTAATGTATGATTGAATATTTTTGGTTGGTGATTTTTAATTTTAACATTATCTTGTATTTTATCACATGTTCTAAATGGTTTCATTATTATTTATATTCAAAGAATAATGGTTAGGAATAAAATAATTTCAGGGTGTAGTTTGTTTACATTGTTAAATGAAACTTCTATTCTATCAGTGATGATCTATACTCTACCAGGTATGATACATAATGCAACATGTATGCTTCCCATTGATATAGAGCTACCTATAGATGCATGTGTCGGGGAATTGGGTTAACTAAAAAAATGTGTAGGATTCAACTAAACATTTATGCTACCAGTATTATCATAACAGTATTGGTGGGTGACTATTGTTGGTATGCTTTTCATTATGAACACATTATTTATTTCATAATTAAAAGTAACTAATGAATATTTTTATTAATAGGTAAAAAAATCCAACAATAGAAACCAACATTTAAATAAAGGATATTTAGAGGTTGAAAATTTTAAAGGTTACTGTATCATTTAATATTTTCATGGTACCTACGGATGATACCATATACATTTATAGATTGTTTTGGGGGAATCTTACATCTAAGACAATGAATAACTATATCATGTATCACGAGCGGATGAGTATTTTAATAAACTATAAAAATGATATATTTGGTAATAAAATGAAGTAAATTAAAATAATTATTGATAAAAGAGTTTTTAATTTTACATTATTATAAATATTATCATTCTAATAATTTCTATATTATTATTTATAGGAAATTTTCCATTTTGATGCGGATAATGCCATCATGTGTTAGTATGATTTAAAATGTTTTGAAAAAAATAAAAGGATTTCAATTTACAGGAAATGGTGTGAGTTCAATTAAAACTCATTAATCCTTATATGGTTATATAATAAGGTACAAAAAGGGATACATAGAGAAAATTGGAAGACATTTTAAGATAGTTTTTCAACCAATTTGTATGAGGTATTGTAACATTTTATATTATATTGGAAAAAATTTATTAGTCATATTATATTTTTTAGTAATAAAACTTTATTATTTTAGGAAATTTCTAAAAAATATCATAGTTAGAGAGAATCATGTAATTCCACACTTAGTATGTTTAACGAGTTTCACAGGGATAAGAATGAGTGATGTGATATTTTAATTTTTATGAAATATATATGTGTTTAATGATAAGTAATTTTTATTTTATAGTTATAAATTTCCAATTTAATGATACTAGAGATGTAACACCCCAAGCTTCCTCGGTATGTTTCCTTTCGAATAATGCAATGACGTGCATTGTACGCAACTTCGAGATTTTAACACACCACAACCAATCAAACTAGCCGTTATGAATAGTAATACCTACTTTTTGAAATTATATATATTTTATATTTCAAAATGGACTTCATTTTTGGATTCGGAATATCGAAATTAGCCTAGGGTGAAATTTTGGTACTTTTCGGATAACTTTTGTATTTTGATGAATAGTGAAAATTACTAAATTTTAATTAAAAACAACTTTTTTAATCAAAATAATTAATAGTGATAAATTGTGAATTTGAGTGGTTTTAAAGTATATTTAGAATATATTTTTACCATTTAATATAATGTTGTTCATTGGACATAATTTTACAATTAAACCGAACATAAACAAGTGTCAATCTTTTGATAGTTATTATCTCTTAAAAACACGCTTTTTGTTTTGACAGCGGGAATTAATTTTAAATTAATTTCTGCCACTTCTGTGTTTTGAATTTAGAAAAATGGATTCCATATTTGGAATCAGGATGTTCAAATTGTGTAAATAGGTAACTTTTATTTTTAGACATTTTGAATAATTACTGCGGTAAATATTTTATTTACCATGGTTAAGGGTAAATCCGGTAAATAAGGGTTAAAAAAATAATATTATAATAATACTAAATTACCCTAAAACGTGTCTTAACCCTATTGGTTGATACATGGTCGACCATGGGCATCTTTGGGTCAATTTTGGGACCCCATGGATCCACTTGTAAGTGATAATGGCACTTTATATTAATTAAGTTAAAATGAATACAAAAATGACACAAGCATATATCTTTTAGCAAAACAATTGTTACATAGGGTTATACATGTTGGATTTTAGATTATAAATATTCATTAGAAAGATAAAACGATTTCCTACATAATGATATTTTATTTATACTTTTTAGACATCAGATAATGTAAAATATTAATGACACAATGATGATGCAGTAATTACTATAATAGTGAAAAATTAAAATAATTGATTTTATAAATACCCAAATAAATATAATATGACACTTTTAATGAATTAAACTAATTTTATAGGATAATATGATATATTAGGATTGATGTAATTGACTTTTTTCGAAATAATCAATCTGTTATGAGTTTCACAAAAATCAACTTATGAATAGTGTCAAAATTGACATAAAAGAGTTCTTAAAACAAATATTATATTATTAATTGATATTAAATTCCTAAAAATCTAAGGTTCAGCCAAGAGACTTATATCATGATAGGTTAATCATTAATGGATTACTTGGGGGTCTCTTGGATGTATATAGTAAGTTTATTAACCATATTATATAAAAATACAAAGAGACATTGTAAAAGTGAAACTAATTAACTTAGAGTTAATACTAAAAGATAAGGTTAATATAAGTACCCAAACCTGTCTAAATTCTATTGGATGAGTTGTTTTCGACCTATCCCCACCTCATACTTTGAATAGTCAACTTTGGAGCCTTTGGAAACCGAATATGAATTTATTATAAATTAATATTTCTAGCTTTTCCAAAGGTGCCCCTCACCCCTCTTATAAAAGGGCACTCCTCCTTCTCTTTTCCTCACACCTCTCAAGCCACTTGACTCGTCCAAACTCTACCCAACTAAGATCCCCACATCCCTCTCCTCCTCCTTGAAGCTTCCCCTTAGCCAGAGAGCATTTCAACAAGTCCTTTGGTTCCAACCAAAGTGAGTTACCTAAATTAAAGGTAACAATTTCTCTTAAATTATTTTCATTTATTTTTCTTCTTCAACCCCCAAACTCTTTTTATTTCCCTTCTTTTGTAACAACACCAGTATCCTAAATATACTAGGATGTTGTTATAAGAAGTATTCAAACTACACATACACACAACTCCATCTAATGGATGATGAACATAATGTTTCTGTGGATGGCAAACTAACGCCTCACGAAACGATGATTGTTCAAAAACATCTTACCGCCTCTCATGGTGGCCATTATGATGGAACTGTAATTAAATATGATATTAATGATATATATTTTATATATAAGCCTCTGTAATTCCATTTTATTTCATACCATTATTCGTTTCATGTTGTATATACATACGATAATTTCATTTGAGGAAGTGCGGACTACCGCCCCCTTAAAATGATATGACTCGTTCATACCACACATGGAACGTATAAAGTATGGTGTTAATGAACTTAAGTAACATATATAAAATATTATATTATACTGGAATAGTAATACACCTATGTATCATTTGGATTCGATTCTTTTAAAATAAAAAATTAAATGGAAGTAGCGTTCGTGTGTACGTACGGACTACCGTCTCCACGAACGCGATGAGATTCATTCTCCATCGTATACATTCAAGTATAATTATCATTTAATGAATTAATAATGATTTTTAGGGACTTTATATCATTCTGGATATGAATAAGATACAAAAAACATGACTTATGTAACAAAACATATAAAAGAAAATGAGTAAGTTAACACCCAAAACGGCGTTAATACTAAGATATTATTAACAAATCAATGTTAAAAGATCATATATGATATCATATTAAAGTAAATTATTCTTGTATTATTCAATAACAATTATTTTACCATTATACAGGAGGTAAACCTACCATCGACCAAGGAAAAAGTACAAAGTAAGGGATTCTCTTATCTCACTTTCAATTCCGTGAGATTTCCATTGTTCGCCACTAAATTATTGAAAGTGGTGTATTGTGTACTGCCATTTGATATATATATTATCATGATTGTATTTATATTCATGTTATTCTGTAAATAATTTGGTGTTTATTAACTTTTGGCCATACGACTCAGTTGATTAACGTGGTAAGGAGTTCCTTATCTCACTTTTAATTTCGTGAGATTTCCATTGATCACCACTTAATTATTGCATGTGGTGTATGTGTACTGACCATGATTGTATTCATTGTGTAATATACTTTAATTTATGGGTATTTACATCATCATGGTATGATACTTCTTTCATGGGTGTATGTTTCGTATGTTACCTAATCGATAAGGGAATTTGAGATTTCAATTCCCACTCATTTGGCTTTACGCATATTTCATTGATTATATTACTCCATGATTATGTGTGGAATCACTATTCATTTGATTATGTCATAATTTCCACTCCCCTTCCTATGGATATAAGTTTGATACACATAATCACTCATTGGTAATTCTCAAGTCATTGATATGAATTTGATAAGAGTAATTTTAACTCATTCACCATTTGTTGAGTTAAACATCCAATTCGTTGGTGTTGTTTTTACAAGAATATGTGTGAATATCCTTTGATTGTTTTACACTGAATATCCAATCATATTTAGTGTATTTATATTTGTCACACATAATTATGTCGTTGATTTATCCTTAACCTAAGGATATAGCCTTTATGAGAGATTTCATCTCAATTTACATTCCATTGAGACTTCTTTGTTGATATACACCAAATCACTTTTATGTGGTGTATATAATGTACTTTGAAGTAGTATATCATGAATCCCTTTATTCTCATGATATTACGAAGTTCTGATTACCTTAATTATTTGTATTCAATTGTCTCTCTTTTGGTTAGAATCTCTAACTAAAATACCATTTTTAAATGTTTTAAAGACTTATTCATATAAATCTTTCTCATTAATGTCCATGTTTTAAAAATGGTTTCAAGGATTTATTTATATGGACATTAAAGTTTAGAAATTAAAACTCCTTTTAAAAAAGTTTCAAAGTGGTATGGGACACTTTGATTCAAAAATCTATTTTTAAATGGCTTCTTGACAAATAGTGTGACTTTTAAATGATTTCAAGAAAAAGGGGGATATTTCTCTCAAATAGTTTTGATGATTAATTTCATCTATGTCAACATCCTTCATTATTCTTGATTGAGGTTAATGTGATACAATAAAATCTTCCATATTGTATCGAATGAGTTATGTTTGACTATGGATGTGCTATTTTTATACCATTCATGGTTTGTGGTTAAAGTATTGACATTTCGTATGCTAGTTTTAATACGAATGTTTATGTTATGTTTAAACCTGTTCATATGAGGAATGCATTGGACTTAATAAGTGATGGGTGGAGCCCGCTATAGCTCCTCGATGCATCGGTAGGTCTCATGAGACAAACTAGTGTCTTGGCACAAGGCCTTGGCAAAATCTTATTTGTAGTCTTGGCACGAGGCCTTGGCTATGTGGTTATGATAGTCTGGCATTATGCATTCCATCATTATGAAAGTGGTTATTGATATTGCATGTGATCATTCGACTAGTAGAATATCCATGTGAGTAAGTAAATGGAATTATTTCATTTTACCTTCGCCATTTTATGCTAAAGTTTAAATTTAAAAGGCTTTTGTTTTAGTTATAAATTGCCTTAAGTGTTTATGCTTATTTATGAAAGCTTTTGCTATAATGTTATCCTTACTGAGCATCCGAGCTCACCCCTTTCAATGTTTTATTTTTCCCAGGATTATGAAGAAGTAATTTATGAATGACCTGCAGGGATAGTATGAGGGGATATGAAGACAAGATGTTTTATGATGTAATGTAAAAATTTATGGATGTATCTAGTTATTCCAAGGCTACTAAACTAATCGGTCTTTCGAGACTTGATCTTTCTTGTGATCATGCCAATGTTATGTAAATAATGCACCGACTCTGGGTAACTGGGGTCGGGGCGTTACAGTTGGTATCAGAGGAAGTTTAGTACAATCCTTGGTAGCTAGATTTATATAAACTCTGATTAGAGCACGTAGACCTAAGATGAACTTTGAGGATTAGTATAAAAGAACTTCCTAGAATTTTGGTATTGTAGAGATTTTGTGAGTTTTCCGAGCAATACATCCCTGTCTGGATACGAGCAGGTAGAGGTGGCTCTGGCACAGATGTACCTAGGGGTAAAACCCGAAAACACCGCTTTGAGCTAGACTCGAACGGGAACTGGTGCACGACAACGGGCCTTGCTGCACTCTTGGTTACGACACTCCCGGGGGATATGCTTAGGATAATTTACATTTTCTTTACAAACCAATTAAAGTAATATATATATAAGATGAGAGTAAATGACCTTGGTTAATCCTAATATGTTTCAAATTGAGAATATGGTGACATTTTAATCTCTAAATGATTTTACGACTACTATTACTCACACAATGCTTTATGGTTTTAGTCAATGGCTGGATTCCAAGGAAGTCATAGTGACTTTGAGAATGATGTACAAGATGGGAACGGTGGTGGCAATGAGCAACAAAATGGAATGTTGATAGGCGTAAAAGATATCGTCTTTATGCCAAATCAGTTTTCCAAAAATATGATCAACAACATATATATTAACCAACTCCCAGACTCAACAAGGAAGAGAAAGGTGATAAATGATAAGAGCTCCAGCAATGGAGACCATGGAGAAAAGAACCCTCAATTTTCATCATGCAGGAAATGTGGAAAGAGACACCCAGGAAAGTGTCTCAATGGGACAACGAAATGTTTTACGTGCGGGAAGGAAGGACATAAAGTAAAGAATTGCCGAAGAAAAATGAAGAGTACTATGGAAGAAGATAAAAATGGTCCCAAGAGTCCTTTTACAGTCATTTGCCGTAAATGTAGGGGACCTGGCCATTACCCGAGTGAATGTCCTATTCTATAGGATATTTTCTTGGTCAAAGAAGAAGCTATGTGGGAATAAATGGTTAGAGAAATGTTTAAAAAGTATTAGCACTCTTTGTTGATGGGTTTACTATGGAATAATTTTCTCTTGTATTTGTAACCCCGCAGTTTTCCATGTGAGAATGATATTTGAGGAAGAATTGTCTCTTCTCTTGTGGATATAGGTATAAATAACCATTTGGATTTATATGATCATTGGGGTTTGAGAGAATTATAAGTTATTCTAATTTGGGATGAAGATTCAAGGTATGATATAAAATTTGTGGTTAAATTTATGATATAGTATTTTGAAGAATTTATCTCATTTTGGCAATATTATAAAATATAGTTTTTGAAAAAGGACAACACGTAGACCGTGTGACAACCCGTCGCGTCGGACAAAGCTATGGGAATCGAACCCACAACCAAAGTGCGATTGGGATTTATCGCCTACCACTGGACTACGTGAAGTCCCTGGTCAGTATGACTTGTTTTTTTAGTTAAATGATTTTATTGATCAATAATAAGTTGATTTGGGTTCTTATTTCATATCAAAAGAATACCCTTGGTATAGGAAAATGATTTGGTGATTAAGTGATAAATGTTATTTTGGAAGATGTTCGCTTTGTTGGGAACACTATATGCCCAAGGAAAATAGAATACTATGGGGTTTCATTTGTGGAGTAATGATAGATTTTTATCTACGTTTTTATTGTGGATTTATAGTGATTTGGGTTATTTATGGAAATGATTAACCTATAATAGAGAATATGTGATTAGGTTAATTACTTTTGAATATGTGACTTTAAGAGTATCTGATGTCATTTGGAGATACAATTTAACATGGGAGACTACATAATCAAATTCTTCTATGTTTTGGGTTTCAATATTAGTTTGGATTATATTAAAGGATTTTAAGGACAATTGGTTATTGAATGGTATCTATTTAACTTTGGGGTATTGTTGGTTTAATTTTAGAAATTAAGATTAGTGCATATTTATCTCAATGAATATTCTTTTGGGGAATCATTAGATCATTCACTGACCATTTTGGTTTTGATTAATCTTCAAAGACAATGTAAATATATGGTTTATCCTTCATGGATCATGTGATTCTATAGAAGTTTATTCTATCTCTTCCAGTGTGACCAAGTCTTCTTGAATACTCATCGTTTAAAAAAAAATGAGTTAGTGGTGGAAATTTATTAAAGAATGAAAATCTACTTAAAATGTAAGTATATCTCATAATGTTCTTAGTCAATATCATAAATGAATTTCTCTTCCTTATGTAATGTAACTTAAAAAAAAATGTTGTCCGTTTACTTTCCTACTAGGAGACTAATGGTCGTTTGTCCCAACACAAGTTTGTGGTTTTCTCATTGTTAACTTTCTCCTGATCATGATTTCTATCCCTCTCCATCAGAACTTGACACTTAGTTTATCATCCATATCCATGTTTTCTTACATGGAATCCTAGTATGGGTTATCTTGGATGACCCTTATACCTCTCTTTCTTTCTTTTAAAGTGATAGTTTTGTTGACTCTTTTCCCGATGTGGGACTTTCCATTATATTCCCAAGAAAAATTTTAAAAATTGCGAGGACGCAATTTATTGAAGGAGAGGAGAATGTAACACCCCAAGCTTCCTCGGTATGTTTCCTTTCGAATAATGCAATGACGTGCATTGTACGCAACTTCGAGATTTTAACACACCACAACCAATCAAACTAGCCGTTATGAATAGTAATACCTACTTTTTGAAATTATATATATTTCATATTTCAAAATGGACTTCATTTTTGGATTCGTAATATCGAAATTAGCCTAGGGTGAAATTTTGGTACTTTTCGGATAACTTTTGTATTTTGATGAATAGTGAAAATTACTAAATTTTAATTAAAAACAACTTTTTTAATCAAAATAATTAATAGTGATAAATTGTGAATTTGAGTGGTTTTAAAGTATATTTAGAATATATTTTTACCATTTAATATAATGTTGGTCATTGGACATAATTTTACAATTAAACCGAACATAAACAAGTGTCAATCTTTTGATAGTTATTATCTCTTAAAAACACGCTTTTTGTTTTGACAGCGGGAATTAATTTTAAATTAATTTCTGCCACTTCTGTGTTTTGAATTTAGAAAAATGGATTCCATATTTGGAATCAGGATGTTCAAATTGTGTAAATATGTAACTTTTATTTTTAGACATTTTGAATAATTATTGCGGTAAATATTTTATTTACCATGGTTAAGGGTAAATCCGGTAAATAAGGGTTAAAAAAATAATATTATAATAATACTAAATTACCCTAAAACGTGTCTTAACCCTATTGGTTGATAAATGGTCGACCATGGGCATCTTTGGGTCAATTTTGGGACCCCATGGATCCACTTGTAAGTGATAATGGCACTTTATATTAATTAAGTTAAAATGAATACAAAAATGACACAAGCATATATCTTTTAGCAAAACAATTGTTACATAGGGTTATACATGTTGGATTTTAGATTATAAATATTCATTAGAAAGATAAAACGATTTCCTACATAATTATATTTTATTTATACTTTTTAGACATAAGATAATGTAAAATATTAATGACACAATGACGATGCAGTAATTACTATAATAGTGAAAAATTAAAATAATTGATTTTATAAATACCCAAATAAATATAATATGACACTTTTAATGAATTAAACTAATTTTATAGGATAATATGATATATTAGGATTGATGTAATTGACTTTTTTCGAAATAATCAATCTGTTATGAGTTTCACAAAAATCAACTTATGAATAGTGTCAAAATTGACATAAAAGAGTTCTTAAAACAAATATTATATTATTAATTGATATTAAATTCCTAAAAATCTAAGGTTCGGCCAAGAGACTTATATCATGATAGGTTAATCATTAATGGATTACTTGGGGGTCTCTTGGATGTATATAGTAAGTTTATTAACCATATTATATAAAAATACAAAGAGACATTGTAAAAGTGAAACTAATTAACTTAGAGTTAATACTAAAAGATAAGGTTAATATAAGTACCCAAACCTGTCTAAATTCTATTGGATGAGTTGTTTTCGACCTATCCCCACCTCATCCTTTGAATATTCAACTTTGGAGCCTTTGGAAACCGAATATGAATTTATTATAAATTAATATTTCTAGCTTTTCCAAAGGTGCCCCTCACCCCTCTTATAAAAGGGCACTCCTCCTTCTCTTTTCCTCACACCTCTCAAGCCACTTGGCTCGTCCAAACTCTACCCAACTAAGCTCCCCACATCCCTCTACTCCTCCTTGAAGCTTCCCCTTAGCCAGAAAGCATTTCAACAAGTCCTTTGGTTCCAACCAAAGTGAGTTACCTAAATTAAAGGTAACAATTTCTCTTAAATTATTTTCATTTATTTTGCTTCTTCAACCCCCAAACTCTTTTTATTTCCCTTCTTTTGTAACAACACCAGTATCCTAAATATACTAGGATGTTGTTATAAGAAGTATTCAAACTACACATACACACAACTCCATCTAATGGATGATGAACATAATGTTTCTGTGGATGGCAAACTAACGCCTCACGAAACGATGATTGTTCAAAAACATCTTACCGCCTCTCATGGTGGCCATTATGATGGAACTGTAATTAAATATGATATTAATGATATATATTTTATATATAAGCCTCTGTAATTCCATTTTATTTCATACCATTATTCGTTTCATGTTGTATATACATACGATAATTTCATTTGAGGAAGTGCGGACTACCGCCCCCTTAAAATGATATGACTCGTTCATACCACACATGGAACGTATAAAGTATGGTGTTAATGAACTTAAGTAACATATATAAAATATTATATTATACTGGAATAGTAATACACCTATGTATCATTTGGATTCGATTCTTTTAAAATAAAAAACTAAATGGAAGTAGCGTTCGTGTGTACGTACGGACTACCGTCTCCACGAACGCGATGAGATTCATTCTCCATCGTATCCATTCAAGTATAATTATCATTTAATGAATTAATAATGATGTTTAGGGACTTTATATCATTCTGGATATGAATAAGATACAAAAAACATGACTTATGTAACAAAACATATAAAAGAAAATGAGTAAGTTAACACCCGAAACGGCGTTAATACTAAGATATTATTAACAAATCAATGTTAAAAGATCATATATGATATCATATTAAAGTAAATTATTCTTGTATTATTAAATAACAATTATTTTACCATTATACAGGAGGTAAACCTACCATCGACCAAGGAAAAAGTACAAAGTAAGGGATTCTCTTATCTCACTTTCAATTCCGTGAGATTTCCATTGTTCGCCACTAAATTATTGAAAGTGGTGTATTGTGTACTGCGATTTGATATATATATTATCATGATTGTATTTATATTCATGTTATTCTGTAAATAATTTGGTGTTTATTAACTTTTGGCCATACGACTCAGTTGATTAACGTGGTAAGGAGTTCCTTATCTCACTTTTAATTTCGTGAGATTTCCATTGATCACCACTTAATTATTGCATGTGGTGTATGTGTACTGACCATGATTGTATTCATTGTGTAATATACTTTAATTTATGGGTATTTACATCATCATGGTATGATACTTCTTTCATGGGTGTATGTTTCGTATGTTACCTAATCGATAAGGGAATTTGAGATTTCAATTCCCACTCATTTGGCTTTACGCATATTTCATTGATTATATTACTCCATGATTATGTGTGGAATCACTATTCATTTGATTATGTCATAATTTCCACTCCCCTTCCTATGGATATAAGTTTGATACACATAATCACTCATTGGTAATTCTCAAGTCATTGATATGAATTTGATAAGAGTAATTTTAACTCATTCACCATTTGTTGAGTTAAACATCCAATTCGTTGGTGTTGTTTTTACAAGAATATGTGTGAATATCCTTTGATTGTTTTACACTGAATATCCAATCATATTTAGTGTATTTATATTTGTCACACATAATTATGTCGTTGATTTATCCTTAACCTAAGGATATAGCCTTTATGAGAGATTTCATCTCAATTTACATTCCATTGAGACTTCTTTGTTGATATACACCAAATCACTTTTATGTGGTGTATATAATGTACTTTGAAGTAGTATATCATGAATCCCTTTATTCTCATGATATTACAAAGTTCTGATTACCTTAATTATTTGCATTCAATTGTCTCTCTTTTGGTTAGAATCTCTAACTAAAATACCATTTTTAAATGTTTTAAAGACTTATTCATATAAATCTTTCTCATTAATGTCCATGTTTTAAAAATGGTTTCAAGGATTTATTTATATGGACATTAAAGTTTAGAAATTAAAACTCCTTTTAAAAAAGTTTCAAAGTGGTATGGGACACTTTGATTCAAAAATCTATTTTTAAATGGCTTCTTGACAAATAGTGTGACTTTTAAATGATTTCAAGAAAAAGGGGGATATTTCTCTCAAATAGTTTTGATGATTAATTTCATCTATGTCAACATCCTTCATTATTCTTGATTGAGGTTAATGTGATACAATAAAATCTTCCATATTGTATCGAATGAGTTATGTTTGACTATGGATGTGCTATTTTTATACCATTCATGGTTTGTGGTTAAAGTATTGACATTTCGTATGCTAGTTTTAATACGAATGTTTATGTTATGTTTAAACCTGTTCATATGAGGAATGCATTGGACTTAATAAGTGACGGGTGGAGCCCGCTATAGCTCCTCGATGCATCGGTAGGTCTCATGAGACAAACTAGTGTCTTGGCACAAGGCCTTGGCAAAATCTTATTTGTAGTCTTGGCACGAGGCCTTGGCTATGTGGTTATGATAGTCTGGCATTATGCATTCCATCATTATGAAAGTGGTTATTGATATTGCATGTGATCATTCGACTAGTAGAATATCCATGTGAGTAAGTAAATGGCATTATTTCATTTTACCTTCGCCATTTTATGCTAAAGTTTAAATTTAAAAGGCTTTTGTTTTAGTTATAAATTGCCTTAAGTGTTTATGCTTATTTATGAAAGCTTCTGCTATAATGTTATCCTTACTGAGCATCCGAGCTCACCCCTTTCAATGTTTTATTTTTCCCAGGATTATGAAGAAGTAATTTATGAATGACCTGCAGGGATAGTATGAGGGGATATGAAGACAAGATGTTTTATGATGTAATGTAAAAATTTATGGATGTATCTAGTTATTCCAAGGCTACTAAACTAATCGGTCTTTCGAGACTTGATCTTTCTTGTGATCATGCCAATGTTATGTAAATAATGCACCGACTCTGGGTAACTGGGGTCGGGGCGTTACAAGAGAAGGGGGTTGTTCTACAAGATGGGATAACAAAGATGTAGTTTTATATGAACACCAAGTCAGATAGGAGTTATATGGATGAACCTTCTCAGGGCATAGGGGTGAAATTTTTTAATTATTACTTGATTTTACTAAATCATCAATATTTATTATTCTTTAAAGTGTAGGTAAAAATTATGGACACATGGGATGAATATTCCTCACACCCCTCATCTTTTTCTTAGGGTTATGTTATTTCCCATGTTTTAGGTAGTGAACATCCAAGTCATGTGTGGATGATGGGTTCTAGACTATCCCCATTATGAGTATCTAGGAGGTCCCCAACATCACTCCTAATGATTCCTTATCTTGCCCCAGGTCTAAGTAGTATTCATGATCCAACATTTAATTAGAAGGTTATGATACTGAGGACTAAATTAATTGATCACGAGTCATTCATGAGAGATCGAAATTAGTGGTTTGTTGTAGTGTGTGATGATTTGAACACTTTATTTTATGGCACAACTAGGAGTTATCACAAGTCGATTGCATTCATGATACAATAGTATCAACAAGTAAAAATGGTTTATGTTTATATATTTTAATGTTATTATTTTATATGATCTAATTTATACATTTAATATCTTTAAATATAGTCATAGAATGTTTTAAATTCTTAGGAAAACCTGGAGATTGTATCATCTTAAGGCATCAACAATGATATAGATTCAATTCCAGATAATATATGATATATTCTATTTATTGATCTCTACATCCCCTATCAGTATGACTTATGTATGTGTAATGATGGTTACCTTTCATGAAAATTTGAATGATTTCCATCCATAACATTAATTCACTTAATATTTATATTTTTTTTAAGTTACAGCCCAATATTTTGTTATGCTGTTGGAAATATTTATCAGTATTATATTATTTTCAAATGTGTTTTATAAATTTTATAATTAAGTTTATTTCATTTCATGAGTTGATATCTTTTGTTAATATTTTTATATTAATGGTGGTTTAAACCACCATTAATATTGACAAAATTTCACCAATTTATGGGCAGCGATTTAAACTTCCGTTATGTATTAATAAGCCAATTCTAATTGAGAGGGTACCAAAAAATCACCATGAAATAATTTCATAATGGTTATATCCATTCTTAAAAAAGGTATATTTATTTACTGAAAATAATTCACTGATAAAAAGATTTTATTTTTAGGTCTCATGGTGATTGATAATGTAATAAAATAAATAATTTTTCATAGTAGTTTAAATTTTCACTGATTGGGATTTCAAAAAAGTTCCTTATAAGCAATTATAATAAATTTTTTCCATATTTAAATTATTTGAAATTATAATTAGAGAGGCTTTAAGAACTATCACAATTCAATTACCAGTGGTTTAAACAATCATGTACACCTATAAAAACTATCACTATTCTATGTATTTTTTATAGTGAATAAACGATGAATTGATTTTTTAACTGATGAGGAATTTTTATGTTTCATGCTGATTAGTGATTTAATTTTATAGATATATGGAACTAAATAAGAAAACTAGAAAATGATGATGATGAGGTGATCTAGGAGTAATGTGTAGAAGATCATTATGAAAATTAAGTGGATCATGCACCACTCATGGAAAATATAGTGAATATTAATATCTTGGGTAGCCTTATTTTTGTGCTCCAAAATTTTTAAAAGGGTATGATGAAAGGATAAGATTAGGATATTAGTAAAATTAATGGGGATTTTTATCTTCAGAATGATCTTGTGTTTTGAATATTCATTAGTATATTGGGATTCGAGGAGCGACTTGGGGGGATTTCCAGAATATCTGAGTTGATTATAGCTCTTGAGGGAAGGAAAGTGAACTGGGAATGTATATGATATATGGGATATCAAAAAATGGTGGGATATTCATACATAAATCATGATAGTAAAGGAGATGAATTTTGAGGCATTCGAGGAATTGTTTTAGGACTAGTTTTATCTTGAGACTCTTAGGATAGATAAGGAATTTATATAGTTAAAGAATTGAGACATCATTGTTCTTATGTATGACATTAAATTTATTGACCTTCTATATTTTTCTCCTACCACAAGAGGTGATGAGAGCTAAAAGAAAAAATGGTTTGAGTATGGATTACCTATTACCATGGTTATGAGTGCAACCTACAACCACTATCATAGTCGACCACAGGTGATACCTATGATCTTGGTTTTTAGCATTTGTGGATGTGGGTACTATATTTTTAATTTATTTAAATATATAATAATTAAAATTATAAAACTAATCAATAAAATTTAGTTTATAATAATTAAAAAATTATTATTAAATATATATAATTATATATAATTACTTAATATCATCTATTCATTTTTAAATATTCACTTTTAATTAATTGAAAATTATTAAATATTTACAATTTTAATAATTAATAATAATTAATCATTCATTATTAACTAAAAAGTAATAATTTTTAATTATTAGTTATAAATTATGAAAAATTATTCAATGAAAATTATTGTTTTAAATGTCCATGGGTGGGAGGTTGAAAATAGTTTTTATGCGTTCATTTCATTCTGAGACTTGGGATTTGGAACCACTTTCGGGGGGGGGGGTAGTATATGAAATGAAAAAATATCAACAAACATCTGCCATATTAAATAAAACTCAGTAAATATTAATTATTATGTATGAATTATTTATTTACTACTAATTTATAATTAGTAAAAATTAAAAACTAATAATTTAGTAGTTATTAGTTATTTTTTAGCTATTAAATATTATTAATCAAATATTAACCATTGACTATTAATTATAAAGTATTAATTTTTAATTACTTTTCTTTAATAAGGTTGAGGCGCAAAGGCCCCTATTATTAAAAAGAAATTCATACAAGGAGTAAAGACAGAGGAGTAAAAACAGCAAAATATGTCCACAAAAAAGTCATCAACGCACTCGTGACCGAGTGTTCATACTGTGAAGAGATGTTTGAGAACCCCTTACACTTGGTTGTATCCCCCTCCGCCCAGCCTTTTCCTATATCCAGGGACCTCCACCATCATATGGGATCTCAGACGTTGCATCCGTGTTCACACACTTAACTTCATCCCTATATTCCATTGGTTTCCTGTCATCATCAATACTAGCAGATTCAAGTAATTCAAATGAATTATAGGTACTCAACTATTTTATAACATTCTAAATTTGAGATTGAGGGGTGCCACAGCTTGGTGAAGGCTGGGATGATCTTAAAATTATGTAATTTTTTTCCCTCCAGTCTGGGAAGGAGCACCTGCAGTTCAGTGGAGTCTTGGACAGATTCCTTCATAGGACCTATCTTTTTATATTGCCTAGTTGGAGTGGGTCTATGGTACATGCTGTGGGTGTACATGGCATCCTATGGAATAGTTTTTTTAGAAGATACCAAGAATGTAATATAATCTGTATCTTGAACTTCTTTAGCATGCAAAGGTGAAGAATCACCAGCACTAGACTTTGCTGGAAAATCATGGAATAAAGTGGTCTTAACTGGGGCTCTAGGAGAACCTTCCGGAGGAGAGACTCCCATTTTAGAGACATGATGAACTGTAGAAATAGTTTTTGTTTCTCTATCTGTTGAAAACAACGACTTGCCAGAGGGTTGTACATTTTTATTGTCCTTTTTCGAAGTATAGTTACAAACATCAGTCACCTCTTTCCTTCCTTTAGATTTCCTTGAGATAGGAAGGTTCATATTTCCCTTGCCTCTTTTGCTTTTGGCATTGAACAAGATCTGTTCTTGTCTTAGGCATGAGTCTGCATCTTCATGAGCAACATTTTCCAAAGCATCAAGGCTATCAATTGATCCATCATCTTTATCATCTTTGAGACCTCTTGTCAATATTTCTTTGAATGAGGCTCCATTCATATCATCCATACCAGAATTTTCATCAACGGGTAGCTGGATATCATCAGCAAGATCTGCCTAGGATAAGAGAACTCTCTTGTTTTTTTTGTGAAGAAGTGATAGTCTTGATATGGTCTTCAAAACATCCCTTTTTGGGCTCTTCATCAAGAGACCTTTGAGACTTTTCAGCAGACACAACAATCTCTTTATCAGAGTCCTTTAGCAGATCATTACCAATAACAATAGCTGTCTTATTTTGCTCAATGATTTGTGCCATACCTTGTTTGGGTGTCTTCCTACAGTGTTGTAGTTGATGTACTTTAATTTGACAGTTGTCACAAATAATATTTCTTCTACATGAAGATTCTTCATGACCAATAATTTGACAAGAAACACATAAAGGAGGAGTGATTTCATATTCAATATGAATACAAATATCATCCTGTTGAGTAGATAAAATCACCTTATCTATTAAAGTAGAACTAAGGTCATTCTCTACTAGGACCCAAGAAAAATGACCATAGAATATTGATTCTGGAACATGATCCATTATAATCAGAATCCCAATAGCAAATGAAATATCGAACAAAATCTCAGCATGCCACAACACCTAGTTGAGACCGTGTATTTTTATCCATACTTGCGCACATGTATCCTTAAATTCAAGAAAATTGAAGTTCAATTTCCACTCATGAAGACTAAGTGTACCTTTCCTGAGATCGATGGAGCCAATACTCCAAGCACTACTTTTGTGCTCCACCGAAGGAAACAGGATGTGAAAGTGTCTGCGACCGAGGGACACACATTTGAATTCATTTAATCCCCAAATATCATCTAACGGAGAGATGATATCTGAAGTCCTCCAAGGTTTCATACCATTCATTAAGGAGATGCGAGCGATAAATGAATGCTTGCACAGATCAATCCTAGCCTCTATTGCATCCTATGAGGCTGAAACATGTGTTATTGACCCCTTCCGAATGATTCGATGGGGCACACGATTTGCAATAGGAATGAATTATCCCCCCGAGAAACCCTTGAAAGAGGATAGGTTATTCAGTGCATCATGATCCTTCTTCTTTTCCTCTAGATCCGAAAAATTTTGATTTTCAAGTCGAAATGCATCAAACGAGTGAAGATTGACGCTGTGTGGGTGAGATAGGGCAGCCGAAGCTACGAGGTGCGGCGACGAGGGTTTCCTCTCCTTTTCTTCCATATCCTAATTTTTAATAACGTGATATTAATTACTCATTATTAGTAATCATCCATTATTTAATAAAAATAATGACTGATTAATCATTAATTATTAATTATTAACTATTAATTATCAGTCAATGAGTATAATTTGTTAATAATTATTTGTTAAGTAATTTTTATTAACAATAATTAGAGGTGGAAATTTTTATCCTAACATGACGCAACCTGGGTTAAACAGGTTAGGGTTGAATATAAATAGGGTCAAGTTATAACTGGGTCCATCCATCTATCGCAAATAATATACAGGTTAGGTTCTGGTTGACCAATCATAAATCATATAACCCATTAACCTATTTTTTTCTGGTTTTCTGTGCTTTTATTCTCTCCCCCTCTTTTACTCCTATTTTTATAACTTGTTTGCCTCTCTCTATAATATTTTCAAAACTCTTAACCCTACTATCAAAAAACACTCTTACCATGTATTGAATTCTTTAGTCACACCTCTCCCTAATTACCTTGTTCCGATGACACTATCAGAATATTCTCTCACATATAAGTTACCTCCCTCCACACTACCACCCATTTCCCTTACTTCTCCCCCTCTATCTCTCAGTCCTCCTTACAACATCTCTCAATGATTTCAGTAACCCCATACTACATATATTTGTTTTTCAATATGTTTTTATATTTTTAAACATTATATTTATTATCATATTTTAAATATCACATTTTTTTAATATTATAAAATAAAATTATTGTAAAATAACTTTTTTACTTCCAAGATCGAATAATAATTATTGACATTATCACGAGTTTATGATAATTATGAGATTTTAAAAATTTTGGGATTTCATTTATTATTGGTTTTAATAGTTATGGGACTTCAATAATTATGGGATTTTAATTATTATGGGTTTCATAAATTATGGGATTTTAATTATTATGGGTTTCAATACTTATGGGTTTTAAAAATTAATAATAATTATTATAGATCATTGAATTCTATAAATTGTATGGGAAAACATTTCTAGGAGTGAGTCTAGTTCTAAAAAATCTCTAAAATTTCCTCATCATAATAGTGAAACATCCCGACTTTCTATCGTGTTGTTTCACATCACAATTTCATGGAATCCTCATTGAAATATGGATTTCCTACTAGTAAAAAAGTGTGAGACAGAAAAATTCTTATGGAAAATGATCTTTCACAAATCAAAACACACCATCTCCCCCCCCCATTTTCTTAATAATATTAAGAATTTTTACACTGAAAATGGATTATGAGCCTTTAAAGGTCATCAATAAATACATAGTCAAGCACAAATGATTTCATGGAAACAACTTCTCCTGGTAGAAAAAAAAGATGATATTATTAATAATATATTTAAAGATATACTATATTCTGGATCCCAATTTATACCTATTACACCCATTCTAATAGGCACACCAAACATTTATACAAATGAAGATTTAACCAACCACATTCAAGCACTCAATAAACATCATGATGGTGATGAAGATCTTTATTGAGGACATATTTTCAACACTATATTAAAGAATATTTATGAATTATTATGAAAAATGATGATAAAATGTGAAATTTAAAATTATTTTCAATTTAAATAAAATGATGAAGAAAAAGGTACAAGTAAATTCTATGTTTCCAAAAAATCATAATTTTTAGATAGTTGAAAATAAGCCTGTGTTTGAAAAAGTTTATGAATTAAAAATGATAATAAATAAAATATATTTTATATCTATGAAATTTCAGTAAAATTTTTCATGTAGGTGAAATTATTTCTATGTATCCACCCATGTGTAAAGATTTAATTAAATATTTTATTAAGCAACGTTTTTGATATTTCTTTGCAAAAGATTCGTTACATTGAGGATGTATTCATTTAGAGGGGCGTGGTTATGAATTTAAAATTTAAGACCAAGGTTACTATTATTGAGGGAAATGAACCAAATAAAACGTCATTACATACCTAAAAGAAAATAAAATCAATAAGAAATTAAATAATTTCAAGAATAAAGGATAATTCTTTGTCTGTGGGAATCCAAAGCATATTTCTCATTAAAAATTCTATCATTAAAAGGTGAAAAAATCCACTAAAATATACCAACTATAGAAAATATAGTTTAAATGATATTTGAAGTCAACATGACATAAAATAATATGGGTTTATGGCCTGATTCTAGATCTACATTTCATGTTCTCAAGGTTCATTAAATGAACATAACATTTTAAAAAATTAATATAATGAAGTTAGTACACAATGAAAATAATTATTGCATCAAAGTCATCGATAGTGGAACTATACAACTTGAATTAACTTCTAGGAAAAAATTATCTTCGAAATATGTTGCATGTATTAGAGATTCAAATGAATTATTTATCTATTGATATTTTCTATAAGAGGGGATTTCAGGTTTCACAAGTATCTGATATGGTTTTCTTGCCAAAGGGAGGCTTGTTTATGGGGAAGGGGTACTCAAGAGATGAGATGTATCAACTATATATTAATAATATGATTGAATACTCAGCTTATTTTATTGATTCCTCCAAATTTTAGAATGATCATTTAGAACATAATAATTTTAATTCCTTGAAATTGATGAATAAGTTGAATTTAATTAATATTGGTGATAAATTTGATAGATTAAAAATAGGTGCAGGATATAAAATAGTTATGAGTCCTTTTAAAAGTGTTGAAATAAATTCCAATTCACTAGAATTAGTATATTATGATATTTTTGAAATAAATGGTTTAATTACTCATGGACGAAAAGGGTATTTTATTAGTTTTTTTGATGACTATAGTAGATATTTACATGTATATCTTTATGTACAGAAGATGTGTCCTTTAATATATTTAAAATATAGAAATATAATGTTTGAAAAATAATAGATAAAAATATTTAATTATTACACTCAGATATAGGTGCTCAAAACTTCGGAATGAATTTAAAAAGTTTTTAAAATAAAATGGTACAATTCTGCAATGTACCGCTACTTATACACCTCATAAAAATGAAAATATGAAAGTAAAATATCATACTTTATTAGAATGGTAAAGTAAATAATTAAAAAATCTAATAATCCATTAAAATTTTGGGTGAAGCTGTATTATATGCATGTTATATTCATAGTATAATTGCATATAGGATTAATAAAATGTCCCCTTATAAAGTTTTGAACGGAAGAAGACCAAATATTTAATTTTATAGATTGTGGGGGTTGTTTAACATATTATTGAGTTATTGACCCTAAAATAACTAAATTTTTTCCTATAGTAATTGAAGGTGTTTTTCGTGGGTATATTGAAAATATAAATTGATACGGAATTATGGACATGGAATCCAATATCACTATAGAATAAAGGGGTATTTATTTTTTTGAAAATAAATTTTATAATGATAACATTTAATAGATCATTCCTAATATCTCTATATATTTTAATTCATAAAAATATACATCCTATGGTATTAACTATGTATAATTACCCAAAGACATAAAGAGGACATGTCTTCTAGAGATGTATCTTTTTAGAAATAAGTAATTAATGATGAAATGAGTTTTTTAATAGAATAACACTTGGATCATTGTGGAATTACCAAAAGGGTAAAATAATATTGGTTGTAAATGGTTATTTAGAATGAATCATGATTCCAATGGTAACTTTCATGATTTCAAAGCAAGATTAGTTACCAAAGGTTTTAGAAAAAAGGAATAGATTGGTTTTTTGATAATTACTCTTCTATAGATTAAATTACTTTAATAAAGGTATTTTTTCATTAGATTAATTTAATAATTTATATGTGCATAAACAAGATGTTAAATATTTATTTTGAAAGAAATATTTAAATGAAGAGATTCACAACCAATAATCATAAGGGTCTGTTTTTCAAGATAATGAAAAAAGGTGTGTAAGATAAATCTTTTTATGGTCTTAAATAATTTCTGAATAAATGGAATTAAAATTTTTATTTTATTATCTTTTCAAATTATATTATTTATAAAAATAAAGATAAATATATTTATTAATAATTTAAAAAATAATATAGACTATTTGTTTGTATTATCATAGATGATTTATTAATTTTTAGAACCAATATTATTGCTATAAATGAGACAAAAGAATATAATTATTCTATGTTAAATTAAGGATATTTAAGTAGTTGATAATATTATGGGAATAAAAGTTAAGAAATAGGTTGGGGGATATTCCATGATTTATTCTCATTATACTTATAAAATGTTGAATAAATACAATTATCTTGGTTTCAAAGATTAAAACACTCTATTTGACTCAAGTGTCAATTTGATTACAAATAAATGATGTGCTACATTACTAATTGAATATACTAGTGTAATTGTATGTCTTATGTATTCAATGAATTAAACTATACCTGATATTTTGTAATAAGTGTGTAAATTAATTAGATATATTATCAATCCAAATAAAGAGCATTGGAAGTGTGAGACCATGGTCTTTCATTACATGAACATAATCAATGATCTAGTTTTATATTACAATGGTTATCCAAATTCATTAAAAGTATAGACTAATTAATGTGATTTGGATTAAAATTTTTGGAAATAATCATTCCACTTATGTTTGGTTATTCACTCATAGAGGAGGTTTAGATTCTTATGTTATTAATAAAAAACATGCATTTCACATTCGATAATGGAGTCAAAATTTATTTCCCAAGTGACATGTGGGAAAGTGGTTGATATGATTAGGGATATATTATTAGATTATAATTTGTAGACTAATCCAAGGCCTCTTCATTCCATTCATTATGACAGTTATGAAACACTATCAAGAGCTTATAGTCACATGTATAATGGAACATCTAGACACATCATCTTATGGAACTATTATGTGAGGAAACTACTACTATATGGTACCATAATAATTATTTATGTGAAATCGTGTAAAAATTTAGTCGATTCGTTTAAAAAATATATACTGAGATAGATTTTACATGAAACTAATAGAGAAATGGGACTAAAACCCTTTAATTAATAATTTATCAATGGTAACCTAACACTCTCTTTAGGTTGATCCTAATTAAGTGTTTAAAGGGTAAAAATAGTTTCTATAATGATTATTAATATTGATAGTTTGTCCCAATATATTTTATTGCAATTTATCTTATTATGATATGAGGTTGAGTGGTATCACTTAACAAAACATTAAGACTATTAGAGTTGTGTAGTGCTAATAAATGGGGCCAAAATTTAATGTTTCACCTATATGAGATGAGAAGTGGTGTTTATTCTAACAACGGTTTATGGGTTTACCTTTTAAAAGAGTTCATGAAAGTATCAAAGAACGTGACTATAACATTGCTATTAATTTGTGATATTATGATGTATGAGAAATTTTTATATGTGCGATGTCTCTAGTGGTGTCATAAAGACTTGTAGTTTTATTCTTAAACTACGTGAAATATGATACAACAATGAGATATTTATACTATATAAAGGCATAAATCGAAAGATACCCTTATTAGGTAATATTTTAAATTAGATTTATTGAAATTTAATAATTTAATAATATTATAAAAAAGTGGGTGAATTTTATTATATTAAATATAATATTTAATGTTATATTTTAAATATAATATTCTATTTAATATTATAAATTAAAATTAATGTCAAATACATTTTGACTTCCAAGATTGAATAATAATATTTGACATAATTATGAGTTTATGAAAATTATAGGATTTTAATAATTGTAGGATTTTAATTATTATGGGTTCTAATAACTATTGGATTTCAATAATTATGGGATTTAAATAATTATGGGATTTCAATTATTATGGGTTTCAATAATTATGGGTTTTTATAATTTATAATAATTATTATAGATCGTCGAAGTATTTTTATTGGATTGGAAAACCTTTTTTGGGATTGAATACAATTATAAAAAATATAAAAAACTTCATTTATCGTTGTAAAAACAAAGGAAATGTTAATACTGAATTAATTTAATTCTTTATTAATTTTAATTAATTATACTTTATAAATTTATATTCATTATAATATTGCTAAGTAATTTTTCAATTAAAATTGAAATAGTATTATCCTTTTAAAATTAATTTTATTATATTATAAGGTTTCATTTAAAACCTTAATTTTTAATTTTTAAAATTATATTTTGGAGGAATTAAATTAAATTTTTAAATGATCATATCAAAATTATCTTTGGGGGATATTTTGGTATTTTTCTAAAAGGATTTAGTTCTAGTGAATAGTGAAAATACTCTTTTTTATAAAAATATAAATTCCATTCATTAAATACATTAATTTTAAAGTTCCATTAGATATTAAATTTTTACAACAGTCCTTTATTTATAAATAATCTA